>OZ018322.1:184470118-185670118 GCA_963969495.1 Ceratothoa steindachneri | reverse complement strand
CTAAAACTCCGTCTCATTTTTTGATGTTTTGAGTTTTGTAGTAATTCTTATTCCTAACCAACCTCAAAAATTTTCTTCCTGAATTGCCCAACGTTTTTAGCTTTTAGCCCCTTCGCTATTGTCTTAATGCTCTTCCTATAGATGCCATTTGTAGTTCCCCTTCCCCAACTGGGGAGAGGAACCCTTTCTTTCTTTTTTTTCAAAAACACATACAAAAAGTTTATATAAGATATGAAAATTTTTAATGAAAAACAGAGTTATGAAAAAATGGGAAATTCTATATAATTTTGAAAGTTAACACAGGGGATAAAATAGGGTGACACGCTGCTAAAACTGCCGTGCCGCCTCTGGTGGACGCGCGCTTATATACCCCGCGACCGTATAGCGGTCGAAATAACGCACGACATACCATATTTAGTTTGCGAAGCTTCGAAAGGTGGCATCGGTAAGCTTGCTTGTTATATGTACGTAGGTCTCTCTGGGCTTTCCTGAAGATCCTAGAAAATTTTTAACGTGATGTATCCGAGAGAGCGTGGAGGATTTCTTCCGGCATCTTTTCCCTGCTTATATTCCAAATCGCTCCTATGTTATCTGCAAAGATGCGGACACTCAGGGTGAGAATTATTGCCAGGGTGAGAGCCAGAGCTTCTTCCACGAAGATGTTGGCTTCCAAGTGTTCTGCAGGAATGGCGATGGAGAAGCCCATCATGTCGATTCCGAATCCTATGGTAGAAAGGTCAGTGTGGACAATGGGAGATGAAGCCTTGTTACGGCGCCACTTCGTCCATTTGATATGTATCAAATTTAACAAGGGCGCTAAATCGGCAGGACGTGGAGAGAATATTTGTTTAAAACATATTTGCACCCAAAGCAAAGGAATTTTTAAGATGGGTGTCACAAAATTAATTAATCCTGCCATTCGAAGCCACGTTTTTCTATGGGCTTCGTTTTCACTCAAATAACTTATAGCATTATGCACTTTGTTGGCAAAAGAACTAGTGAGGGCTGTGCAATTCCTCTTAATATCTACCTTTACTCCAAAGAAGTTTATTTTCCTTGTTGGCACTAATTCACTTTTGGACATGTTAATATGTAACGAACTTTCCAAAATGAGCTTAAGGCACTTTCTAATACACTTTTTAGATCCAACGATGGGAATGTTGTCTAAATATATGAACGACAGGCAGCCAAACACAGTGGCCCAGGTCTTAAGGACGGGCCAACGGCTTGCTGCATTATAACTCCATCGGCATTTTCTTGAACC
Source organism: Ceratothoa steindachneri (assembly GCA_963969495.1). Taxonomy (NCBI): domain Eukaryota; kingdom Metazoa; phylum Arthropoda; class Malacostraca; order Isopoda; family Cymothoidae; genus Ceratothoa; species Ceratothoa steindachneri. The sequence continues at coordinate 185,668,854 of OZ018322.1, read as the reverse complement.
GAAGAGGACGGGCTTTTTTATGTGAATTTAATTGTTAGAATCCGTCCTTGAGATACACTTTGACGGCGAAGTGTTTCCGGTCTACTTGACTTAGAACCTTGTCGGGAGCTGAAAGGAAGGTGGTGAGTAATGTTCTTCTATTGCACCCATATCATAAACCAACCTTACGGTACCGTTTGGCTTAAGCACTGAGAATAGACGATGAGAAGCTCTTATGTTATCAGAGCGCTCTATAATATCCATGTCTATGAGCTTGTTGATCCATGTTTGGATCCTGGGGTCCCACGCACCCCAGTGATGGTATCTTGGTCTTGTGTATATCTTAATCCCATCTTTTTGCAGGCTCTTAACAATGTGGCCGGTGTTCTGGAAAATCACCGGGAGGCTGGACATCAATGTCTGCCTTCCAATTAGTGGGCTTACCAGCGGCTCAAGAGGATCCATCTGGGGGCTGATGAAATCCATTCCATCCCCCTGGTCGTTGCCGTTTTGTTGCTATTGCATGTTTTGGTTATTGTTATTGTTGTCCTGTTGATTGTTTGCCTGTTCTTCTTCTTGTTGATTATTATCCTACATATTCCCTCTAATGATGTAGATGGCCCGCTCATTATGTCCCTCAGACCATCGCCGTGTTCCGAGGGATGATCAGATGAGGGGCGAAAGGGAGCTGATGAAGAAGGAGCGTTGACCTGAAGAACTGTTGGCACAGCGAAGCCTATTTGGGGAGTACTGGTTATTAAAGTAGGTACTGTATGTGAAGAGCGCCCAGTTGGTTTGCCTATTCCTCGGAATAGTTTCGGAGTTCTCCCAAGTAGAGGTCTTGTCCTTGGGCAGCTATGGGATGGATATCTGAGTTGTCGATCTGGATTACAGCCAAGTCTTCTTGGTTAACATCTATTATTTCCGATATTTGTGGCTATAGGCGCTACTGAAGGGTCTCTGTGCTTGTAGACGACCTAGATGATGATGTGTAAAAAGGTTATGCCTTACCCCGACGGCAGTAAAGCTGCCCCCCGGAGGACAAAGAGATGTGGATGAAGTCTGAGTCCCAGGAGAGAACTGGGCTTGAGAATCTAGGAGGCGAAGGGATCGTAGCTTCGTGCCTTGTTCCATCAAATTCTTCAGAGGTAGTCGAGAGGGTCCTGGTATCCAGGCCAATCCTTATTTGGTTCCTCCATCCAAGTGATTAGGCAACGTCGCCTAGGAACCAGCGGGCGGTTCCTAGGCATTCCCACATTCTGGCCTCGGCCTCCGGCATCCAGTCGGGGAGGTTTTGTGTTAGGATCCATATGCAGGTGGTGCACGCTGCGGGTATCTGTAAGAGAAACTGGAGGATGAGTCCCACGATCTCGGGCCGTTATACCAGTATTTACGGCAAGCTGCTCCCGGTTGTCCTTAAGGGCATCCCCCCCCAGCCGTGTAGCCACACGGTGTGGAATAGCTTTAGTCTGGTATGCAAATGTATAAATACCTCTTGACCCAGAGATAATCTGAATCTATAAAGTGATAAAACGGAATTAATTTCTTCCTTGTCTCTGGCTTTAAAAAACCGGAGCGTTGACGTTTAATCGTAAGTTTTCGGCTACTTGCTCCCAACGTACTGCGTTAAAATGTTCTAAGTCCTCTGGGTACAATCGTTGGGCGGGTGGCTAGGGAGGAAAACCCGGATCCTCTACTGCAGCGGGCAGTCGGCGAACCGACCTAGGGGGTTTCACGCTCCGCGGTTGCTGACGTTGGGAATGCTGATGGAAGCGGACGTGTATCACTGCGTCTTCTCCCGATTGCCGGTGAGTGGTCTGTTGATTCCCTCACGTGGTCGGCTATTCGCGGTCGAGGCGAGTTACCCCTAACCGGGCCTTCGGGCGCCGCTAGAAGCAATCGCGTGAAATCTGTGGCTGAATCCTGTGTACTGTAGCTTCCTTGATGGCTGTTGAGACTGGGTTCAAATTAAGAATCAAAACCAAGGAGTTTATTATTAGCAGTTTAAAGATGAGGAAAATGAAAGTGTGTAGAAATTGAAATATCCGTGCAGAGTGAAAATGCCTTCGCCGGTTGAAATATTTTTTCTTTTCAGTTTATAGCAAATTATTTGTCATACTCAGTCAATATCAGAGAGAAAATTTTATTATTCGAATTCTGTTTCTTGCAAGATTTTCTGTTGCAATTTAAAATTTTCTCTCGTAGAACCTTTCAGTGTAAAAACCAATGAAGGCAAATTCTTTTCACAGGAGAAATAATCTTATGCTATCACAAATACGATATTTAAATTGAAAAATACGAAGTTTATTGCATCACCAAGCAAGAAACTTCTTATTTCCTGCTTTTAACCTAGACTTAACAGCAGTTTGTAATGAAATGTTACTATTCCATACTTATTATTAACACTAAATAGAAGAGGCTTGAAAGATTAAGGGAATAAATATATTTCGCATTCCCTCGCCCACAGATGAACGCTAAAATGCTTTTTGTCCGAACGAGCATTTGGAACAACACTATCATGTTCTAATCATATCTATCATTGATGAAACTTTTTAATTCTTGAAATAATATCCTTTTCCTATTCCATATCTTGTTTCATCTCCTCTGGCCACTCTCAGACTTCACGCCATATTCCATCTCTCTTTGGGCAGTCGGATAAGTACTTCTTTTTCCTTTTTTACCGGATTTTTTCCTTAATAACAGAAGTGAACTTAATGCCAAGCTCACTCTTCTGGTGAGTCTCTCAGATTCCCCACAAGTTCGTTTATGTCACGAAAAAGATTTTCTATTCTTCGTATTGATTTTACTTCAGAATTTTTGAATTTGTGGAAAAAGATCTGTTCTACTTTCTAGCGAGTCCAATTCATCTTGAGTCATTTGTATTTTATTTCGAGGAAGAATTGAGGTAATTTTATCCTCTTCTTTCTTTATGCGGGGAAGTAAAATGAGACTTTTTTATTTCTAAAATAATATCTTTTGGAGCAAAGTATTTTTAATTTTATAATATTTCTCTTATAATCAAAGGCAGAAAATGATTATATTATATATAATGAGTGGGGGCTACTAAGGATTTGCTTTTTTTTTAAGGAGAATCCGAGCTAAATATATGTAGCTTAAAATGGGATGAACATCATTTCATAATATCATATGACAGCAACCATTATCTAAATCCAAAGGGATTCCATAATTCTGCTAAACCCGACGGAAGTGGCAATAAGTTCGCCAAGCTTGAAACCAGTGTTCCCACTCAATTAGGCGAAGCTCGATACATTGAATTTTGTTAAAAAAACTGAAATACAAATTAGCCATTGCTTTTGTTTAAGAAAAATAATTGATTCAAGAGGAAGAGATGTCATATTAATTAAGTTGTTAAGGTTGGCCAAATGGGCGTATAATCGTACCACACTAAAAATATCATCCCCTATCCAACATTACCATCACTACACACCACCGAACCACAACTGGAATCTTGAAATTTAAGAAAATTTATATCTACAGCAAACAAATTGTGCTAAAATAAAATTTCATCAACCATGCATACATCTGACTTTCATCCATGAAACAAAACTCAGAACACATTCTCGTACTAGTAAATTCGCGCGCTGACTAAAGAAAGGCATAAGAAATCAATAAAGACGTTGGCCGAATTTTCTAAGTTATCACACAAATTTTCTAACACTTTCTGACTCACCTTAACATCATCCTATACCATGACCCATCGGAAATCATTCTATTTTACCAGTAGAATGAATATAATTTTACCAAGCTACATACCTTCCACTGCACCCTCCTCAAAAATATATGAGCCAGCGTCGACTCCTTCAAAACACTGCAAGATTACATGATTGTTGTGGATCGCTTCAAAGCCCACGCTCTTGCTGAGCTAGAATCTTTAAAGTAGAGAAAAATTGTCACCCGTTTGGCATTGAGACTAAAATGCCTTAAAAATTGGTCCAAAGCTAGAAAGACCACCGATCGCGAAGAATAAGAACATCTAATTTGCCACGCTGTTCCTGGCAGTCGAGTAGGAAGGCGGCAAGAGCTTGAGTTGCGTGGAATGTCCTCTGCTCACCACTGTTTACGAGAACAAAAACGGGAGCGCTGTTCTCGCCTTCTCAACGACTTGAGCAGTCATGACCTTTGAATTCTATTTTTTTTCTGCTAAAGAAATAATCTTCACGCTCATTCCGGTCATCAACAAGCAAAATCACTGCATAGTTTATGCGGCCGCTAAGTGTCAATTACCAAGCACACGGCGTACGCAATGATACTCGGTGATTGAAGGGTTATCTTTACCATGAAGATTCATGCTTAGGTGAGAAAGATCAGGAAGAAGGCGGACTAGATCTTTCAACTGGACACTGCCCCGGTTAATAAAACCAAGATCATGCGAAGGAGGTTGTGGTCAAACATAAACTTTGAGTCAAAAAACTTTAACCAGCACAATCACTCAAACTCATTTTCCAAAAATACAGCGTGTGAGCGTATATCAAAGGCAAGGCCTACAAGGTTTGCCACAGAAACGTCAAGGAACTGAACTCATCCCTCAAACGCGTCTGTGGCAGCATAAGGAAGGACCTAGTCCGCAACGTCGAGGCGGCATTCAGGTCAACCCTGGAGCGCGTGCTTGCGTCAGAGGGCGGCACTTGATTAATATTACAATTTAAACACAGATATCTATGCTAAAACAATGAAAACTTGTCTAACCACATTAAAACCATTATTGTGTCCTTTGTTGAATGACTGATATCGAGTTTAAAAAGATATTTGCAATGTATATATATATATATATTTATATATTAATGTAGATGGGTAGCAGTATTTCTTGAATGCAAATTTTGTTGAAGACCATGGTATGTTTCGCCTTGATCAATTTCCTTTGGCAACTTTCTATTCTTCTAACTGTAAAAATTCATAAGCCGAAAACCTATTGAGGCCTATCATCTCTCAAGTCACGACAAAAACATACCGTTTAGTTAAAACCCTAAATGAAGTAATAAAACCGTACACCCCTTCAAAGTATAGCATAAAGTCTACGGAGGAATTTATCGATATATTCCACTCTACAAGACTGGAGGAACTAATAGCATCCCTTTAAAAGGAAAGCATGTTTACGAATGTGTCCATCGCTCAGACCATCGACATCATTATACAAATTGTGTACCACCTTCATTCAAATCTTGACCCAAAGATTTTAAGGAATATATTACGTTCATGCACATCAGAAGCTCCGTTTAGGACACCGGACGGTTATATATACACGCAAGTGGATGGAGTGGCTATGGAGTCACCCTTGGGGCCGACCTTGGCCAATTACTATACGGGTCAACTTGAAGGGAGCTTATTTGAAAACAGTAAAAATAAGTCACACACATATTGCCGATACATAGACATACAACTACATCAACGTCCCAAACGTAGAACATCTGAAGAACATCAAACAGAAATTTGAGGAGAACTCCGTGTTAGGACGGGTAATAAACTCCTTTGCTGGATGTTAAGGTACAAAAGTATATATAAAAAGTATGGACATGTGAAGATGCCTCAAAGCGGATAATAAATGCCCTGGAGGGAACAAAATATGTGTAATCGGCTCATACATCCGCCGAGGATACAAATACTGCTCTACGTGGCAACTTTTCCATCAAGAGGTCTCACGCGTAAAACAAACACTCGTGAACAACGGTTACCGGAACATCATGATTTAAAATTAACACCAATCATTTCTAAATATGCAATGTAAAGATACGGATAAAACGAAAAGTAATCAGGAAGAAGTAAACAACATCTAACTGTATTACAGAAATAATTCATCAAGGAGATTGTTAACTGCAACATTAAGGTTAAGAATCAGATAGACAAAATTTAACTTATTATATACTATAAAACGATAAAAGCCAACAATCTCCTTATGAATAACAACAGCTGCCAAAACTCCTCGAATCTAAAGTCAACCAACTTAGTTTAGGAGTTTATCTGCCCAAATGAAGACTGCAAGCTGATAATAACTCAAAATATATGAAAACCACCATCCTTTTGATGCGTTTAACCATGCATTTTCAAAGCGGAGGGCCTAAAAATCATATGGAGAGCCCACAAAACATCAACCTAACCTAGAGATATTCTACTTGAAAACAGCACAATTAAAACAAAAGAAGGAAAAAAGCTAGGCCAATCATCTTAGAAGCCCTCTTAATAAGGGAAGAAAAACCAGCCATCAATAGTCAGGCCACGAGCTGAAATCAAACATTAAAGTTGTTCTAAAAATTCCACTCACCAAATTGGCTTGTTTCCTTTGACGTGACGTGGCACGATGGAATAAATATCCCCTAAAAACCGATTTTCTTTTCCTTCAGTCTGATTATGACTCCACAATACTTCATCGGTAAAGGAGAAAATAATACATAAAGACGCTCCGAAGATGATCAAATAAGATCGAAAGCTTAGCAATTTAGTTTGGTTTTTACTAAACGGATTTATTAAAAAGTGATATGAATATAGGACAAGTTATCTACCATCTACAGATAGACTAAAAAAGACAGAAGAAGAGAAAGTTGCCAAAGTAAATTGATCCAGGCGTAATCTACCATGGTCTTCAACAAATCTGCATATAAATATACATATATGACATTAGCGATAATTCAAAATTGCTATTGCTCTCTCATCGTTAACATTTCAGGCTAAATTGCTTTCATTCCATCTGTCTCAGCAACAAAGGAAAGTCAAAGTCGAAATAAATTTCACACTTCTGCATAGGACAGACCAATTGTGCTTCATCCTGACTCATAGTTCAAAGCCGGAAAAATCACCTATCTTTGAAAAAATTAAAGGAAACGGTATAGATATGATTGAAAAATGCAAGAAGTGACCATTAGTCAAAAGATAATGTTGAGAAAATTAACTAATATGTTAAATGAGTGGAAAAAGTAAGAGGAGACGGCACTTTCTAACCAAACCAGTTCCTTGAAGTCAAAAGTTAAAATTGAATCTCATAAGCCTCGTATTAGAAAAACTGATCATGAAAAACTCTTTTAAATCTTTTGTTGTGCAATGTTTGCTGAAACTAACCTAACATAAAATAAAGAATAAAAAAAGATGATGCATCTTTAACATTGCTACTTTACGTCCGATCATCATTATTTATCGTCTGTCATTGGCAATTTCAGATAAAATGACAAAATTATGCTGCACCATAACTTATGTATGCCAAAGCCCTGAATGATGTCTCTGGCTTGACTATATCAGCGGTAAAAAAAATCAGTTCAATGAAATCTATTACCTTCTGATAGCCTTTACCTTCATACTTGCCAAACGACTTAGCAATAAATCATGGTCCAGTATGTGTTAATAAAGAGCAGAGTGGATGTTTTTGAAGAGCTACATATTTAAACTGGAAAGTGTTATTTGATTCAATTCTAAAAATTGAACTTTATAGCCATCGATTTGCTTATTTTCTATTTCGTTATTAGATGAAATTTTGACAAGTATTACGAAGAACAGGGTGAGATAATTGTCAGGTAATTTTATTATGTCTGTTAATTTCAGGTTAAGTTTACTTTTAATTAAAAATCTTTTGCTTTATTAGTCTAGATATATCTCTTCTAACTTGGAAAGTGAGAGGAAAAGATTTTGCTTGAGGTAAATATAGTCACCTCGGATGAGGTTTAATTTAGTAGATTGATTTTGGATTCGATCGAATTTTGTGAAGCTCACATATGAAAGCAAGGTTAAACTCTTTCCGTCACGATGAAAAAGGCAGTAATAGAGTGCATATTAGTTGACAAAATCCGCAACACCCTTCCTAAATTATAGGAATTATTTTGCGTGATTCAAAAGTAGATTCTATTTTATAATATTTCTTCAGTAGCATTGTTGATTTTAAAGTGAGTTTTGTGACTGTTAGACATATTTTTTCTCTCTTTTAGCCTGTTCCACTTCATTTATCAGTCCCTACTTTTCTCTGTCTACATAATTTTCACTTTTCTTTGACTGTTTTTTTAATTTCTCTGATGATTAATTTTAAAATATAGACTGTATGTCTAAAAGTAAAATGAAATGATAAACTATACATAAATATGTGATCCAGAAAGAAGCAGTCCACGGAAGTATAATTCAAATTGTACAACACTCAGAGAATGATATGTGAGTTACTTGTCTTTTTTTTGTCTCTGCCATGCCACAACAGGGGAAGGATACATTGAAAGAGGTCTTTGATACGTAAAGGATCGATGCATGGAACTACCTTATCAATTGTAGGTTTATGTTTGATAGAAAATGGTTTATTTGTAGGATAAAGTAGGAAAATTAATATACTACATATTATAATTGATTCATCAAATAACCTTGGTAAATGTTCTAATTTACCTTTTGAGTGAAATTCATGAATTTAGTTCCGTCACATGTCTATTAAAATTGCACCAAAATCATGAAAATCCATCAATTAAAAAAGGCGATAATTTATAATCACGTTAATTGATCCCATCTTCTTCCTTTAAAAACAAAGCTGATCATTCCAATTCGATAACACCTTGAAATATTTTGCCTAGAAATAAGATATCTGTGGATATATTAAGATAAGACCGTTAATGTCATTTTAAATTTTTATATCTAAAAAAATAGTGCAATCTACTGAAGGTTTAACAAATAACATTATTGACCCCTCTTTTGTAAACGAAACAGGCTAGTCACTAATATAGATGTTTAATATGTTATTAAATGAGATTTAATTATAAGTAATATGATTTGCGAGAAGATATTTTTAGTTTATGATGAGATGAATACCACATAGCAACAGTCTGCTGATGCCATTTGTAGCTATATTCGAAAATATACAAAATCTAAAAAAAAAAAAATGCCGGAAGTAGAGCACAAAGAAACGTAAAATATTATATATTAAATTTCTTTTCAGCCATTGTGTTCTAAAAGAAATTTTAGGCATGAAAGAAGGCTTTCTGAAAAGTTCATCTGATAAAAGTAGTTTCAGCAGAAGTAAAGTTGTTTTGAATATCATGCAATTTGCAATTTTCACTTACAAGAAACAGGTAAAAAGACGCATTTCGAGATTTTTTAACTTATTCAAGTATATTCTTAAATAATACAAAATCTTAGAAAGTTCAAAGTGTATATACACAACAAAAGGTCCGCCTATTTTGTGAGAGGACAAATAATGATCATGCTAATAACCTGCGAATTGGAGTTTTCATCGATACAAGTTCTTAGAAAAATAATCCAAAGTGGCCAGGGCAGGTCAACGGAAAGAAGAGCAAAAAGGTTTATCAGGAATTCTCCTAAAATAAATAAAGCCACTAAATAGATTGTGGAAGAGATTAATAATGAAGATTTTTACTTAAGAGAAAAGTGAGCGTTAAAGAGATAGAGAAAAAAAGAACGATACAGAATAGATAAAATGAAGGGAAGATAGTAAAATATCTCTAAGGACATATTACAGACAATAGCGAGATATTTCCAATTCTATTTATTTCGTTATAAGTATATATATCTTCACCCATCTGACGAGTCAAATCCTAAGAACTATAAGCATATCTGACTTGTAAAAGTTGCTTCAAAACAAAATTAATGTAACAATTGACTTAGTAGTTATCTCGATTGTTAATTTTTCTAGCTTGGTTTACTGAGCATAAATTTGATTTGCCATGAAAATTAATCTATAATCCGTTATGGAAATCTTAATATAAATCTGCTGATTCTTATCATCACAATAATAATGAGCTATTATTTGTATGGCGCCCTTCGAAAACATGCTCTTCAGAGGAGCGGGTGTGTATATTAAAATCCAAAGCATTCCACATTCTGGAGGGGAATATAGTGAATGGACGTTAAAGGGAAAAGAAGTGGTGTCCTACACATATAAATAGATCCCATGTTGGTAAATCTTCAATGAGTTACATAACCTATAGCCGCTTATGCTAACGGAGGCTGGCATGTTAGCCCCAATGATAATGGTGACGAGCCATAGCTCTTTTGATTTTACAGTCAGGAGGTCAAAATAACCGACACCTTTGAGGCGAGCAATTTAGACGACCTTCCTGAGGAATAGATGGTCTCTGAGGTAGCCCAGCCCCAGAAGATAGGGTCTTTCCTAAGGGAATAAAAAGTTTTGAAAGAAGAAAGCCCATAGCAATATATCATAAAGCGGAAGGGGGTCCAAGGAACTCACTAAGAGAGGAGGAATCTCCCCTCCCGTTGGTTCCCCCCTTGCTATTCCTGGATATAACAATTACGAAGAAGGACATGGCTGAGGCTGGTTTGTCCTGCTTTGAGGCCACTCCCTGGGTGAAGTGAAACGCGCTCACTTCCTGCCCTTTTGTGGTAAAAAGAAGAACAAAAAAGACGTAAACGTCCACATAGTCATTCCGACGAGACCGATACCTAGGAAAATTGGCATAGAGCGGAAAGGTACCCGTTTTTCGGAAAGGAGCCATCTAGGGGATCTGGTCCATCATACTTAGGTAGACATTATCCGTGTGCTTCTGATTCACAATAGCTCACCTGATCAAGTGTTACCGCACTTTTCTTTGATTTTTTGAAATGAGTCGTTTACGCGACAAAAATTTTAAACTTCTCCTAGAAGGCATCACTGAAGAGCTGTACGACCAAGGACTGGTCAAGTTCAAAAGTTCAAGTTCAAGTGCACGATTTTGACGTTGCGGTCCCTGTTCGAGAGACTACTTTGCCTATTGGATTCAGCAAAATTTAAAAAATTTTGCTAGTCCCTCCATTGGTGTAACCTTGTTCGGACATAAACGGCCACATAGTCATTCTGACGAGACTGATAGCTAGAAAAATTGGCATAAAGTGAAAAGACACCCGTTTCTCGAGAAGGAGTCATCTTGGAAAATTGGCCCATCATGCTTAGGTGTATGTTTCTTATCCGTATGCTTATGAATCACAATATCTTGCATGTTCAAGTGACACCACAATCTCCCCTATTCTTTTTTAAATGACTCGTTTATGCTACAAAAATCGTAGAATACTCCTAGAAGAAATCACTGAAGACCAAGGCTGGTCAAGTTTAAACACGTGATAAGTAAACAAAGCGAAGACTTGAAGCCCTTCACCTACACTTCATCACATTTGATCGTGACAGACTACATGAGTCGGTGAGTGCAGGTTTGTATTGCCACTGGATCAAGACATTCGTGCCATCGCCTAGAGAGGTAATACTACTGCCACTGCTTCAGCGGAGAGCCAAACCTTGTTTATGTCTCATAGAGAAGGAGGTTCTGACTAATCAGATTGCAAACTAACACTTTATACAAGACGCTAAGGAATTGGATCTGTCTTGCCCTGTTGGACCTGAGACGCCTTACGCATCCCGAGTTAAAAGTTTACCTTGTGCTCATGGCTTATACAGGACTTGTAGCACTCCCTGGTCATCCTCATCGTAGATTCGGGTTTAGATGCACGGCGACAAAACCATACATGTGAGCGTAAGACCCGCTTTGGTGGTTTTTGGGGATCTCACCGAAAAAGAGGACAGCACCAAGAGTGCTTTCTATCACATGCTGCCATTCAAGTTTTAACAATGGAACTCTGAATCATCCAAAGGACAATGGACCCTGGACTCCGAAGGTTTCGATCCGGAATGAGGGAATGATTTGCATGGGCAGCACAACCTCCCCCAGTAAGAACTAGAAGATTGTGGTAATTTCGTTTTTTTATCTTTTAATATACCATAATTCATACTCTAGATTGATAGAAGCACCTGTGCCCTTCATGTCATTTGGCGGATTCGCGCCTCTTAATACTCCCCTAACGTAATGTACGAGTATGTATACTTTTACACAATAAAAGAATTATCATACGAAGTTTTCGATTGACATCTTTACCATCTTAGAGACTGATCTTTTCATTGTCTATTTTGTGAATACTACATATATATATATATATATATATATATATATAATGTTACTAGTAGATGTCAACTCAGGTATATTAAGAGATAAAAATCGGATAACTCCTAATTAGACCATACTTCATTTGGAATACTTCACTAAATTACACATATTTACTAATCTGAGGGAAAAAAATCACTTTTTACCTAAACAAAATTAATGCACATCGATGGTGGTTAGTCAGCTGATGGTGGAACTACAATATTTGATAGTGAACTCTTGTTCGGTTACAGAGTTGAGTTGTAGATACCTTGAAATAAAAGTTTCAAAAGTAAGTACTAATCAATGGTAAACTCTGCCTGCATATACAAAACTTCTTGAAATTAGACCTAATAAATTCAAATATCACTTATTGTAGGATTTTTTTTAATGCCATAAAAAGTGTCCACAGCAAAGGAATACGCAAAAAGTAATTAGAGAATATTAGAGAATATTACATGTACTAAATATGCGCCAAATTATTAGTGACACTTTCCAAAAGTTTGTGAGTTTCCAGATAAGTTGTATTTTTAAAACCCCTCACTTCTCGCAAGTAGAATCTATAATAAACATCTTATAGTGCAGTAATAAATATTTTCCAGAATCTAAAATGAATTTTTTTAATATTGTCGTATATTTTGAATCGAAACGAAATGTACCTTGTTGAAAATATTTTAGAATTGCTACCTACATACGAGATTAAAATACAAGCTAGCCATTAATTTTTCACTGGAGTGATTTTACTTTTGTACATACTAGGTATTTAAACTTAAAAGTTGATTGCGCTTTTTATAACAATTTGCTCATTCAACCTTAAAATATACTTACTTATTTTAATGTTATGGAGAACTCCTACCTTACTCATTTGAATTTTTAGCGATTTCCTTTATCCATGGAAAACCAAAACTAACTAAAACATAAAATATCGAAAAGATCAAATAAGATGTCCACGATCATCAGCGAGAAAATGGCAGAGATTAACTTTTCAATAAATAAAGATGGCGTGACAGCTGGTAAGTAAGAGGGAAATTGATTAACAAGAAATATTTTCAATGGAACCGAAGTAGCTCGAACTTTAAAAATATGATAGTTAGTTTGGTACATTTTACTAAATTAATTCTAATTAGTTTTTATAGACAAAAAGAAAAAGATATTACTGGCATAATCCACTACTATAGCTGTTTTCTTTCAAAATGGGATACTGGGTAGAGTTAAAAGTTTTACAGCTCTTTTAGAGTCTAATCAGACATATAAAAGTAATCATAATAGCTCTAACTTAGTGGAACGCAAACTATATAATATAATCAGTTTGAGAAACAGGCATGATTAAAAGAATCAGTGGAAATATGACCAGTTGCAATCTTTTCAACAATCATTCCTCCTTGGTATTGCGGAGGTTCAGCGTGAGTGCCGTCCTCTCTTCCCCATTAGAGGCCAGTTTGGCGGCTAGAAACTTAAATTTGACGGAGGATAGCTTGAATGTGATCTGTGATGCCTCGAAGGGATGGCCACATTGAGGCCCATACTGAGATGGACATAGAGCCGGAGGTAACCTAGCCCCAGACGATAGGATCTTCCACGGTTAGGTACCAAACACCGTACATGTGTGTGCCCCTGCGAAATTTTCTCCTCAGACGGCTCGGGTGCGCAATGAGTAAGTAGGAGAACAGGGACCTCCTTCCCTGGATGCACAGCCGTTAATTTGGGGTAGAAAGGTGGTCGATGATCTACAGGGTAGAAATGACTTTCCAATTCGAATATTCTTTTATGGACCGATGTTGCCTGAGACCTACCCGGCCGGTGGTAGAGGGCGCGGGCGAGATGGCCCACATTTCAGGAAATGACTGATTTCACTGTTCCATCGGGGTAATTTAGGTCGGTGGATGAGGCAGTTGAGTTTTTCTCCGGTAGCCTCATCGCCGTCCTCCTAGCTAGTATTCATGGAACCTCTGCCGTTTTGCATGCCGACTGATTCCGTTCTGATCAGCCGAGGGTGAGATCGAGTTCGAACTCAAGCAGTATTTGTCTACATTCGCTATAACATCACCCGAACCATTCCACTCTCAGTGAATTCCGTAGAGCTATGGCTAGGTTACCCTATATATATCGAAGCACGCCCGCTGCTATTCCTGACGGGTATAAATGTCTTCATTTAATGGGATTACCGCTTTAGCAGATGTGTCAAAGCGAATCAAAAGGATTCTGGGCCAGTTCTCGCAGGACACCTTTCTCGTTCTCCAGGAGAATAGGACCTCAATTTAAAGTCGTAATATCGCTGAAGGTCGCCGCGTGGAGTTTACCTTCAAAAATGGTTAAATTCTTTAACCACATGTTTTCCTTGAGTAAATCGCGTTCCGCTCTCGCTTCGTATGCGGACACCGTCCCTAGTCTGGAAGATTTCAATATTCCATGATTCGACACATAGGTGAGCTAAGCATGGCCTTTCTGTTAGATTTGTTAAATATGATATTGACAGAGGGTATACTTCCAGACTACTGGCGAATGGTTTCTATGCTCGCTTTTCCCCAGCCGGGAAAAGATCACTCTAACCTCTTGGCCTCTAACCTATTGTGTGTGCAAATTGATAGAGAAATTGCTAGATAGTAGAGTAGACTTTTTCAGGGATATAGGAGAAAAATGTATTTTCTAGCCTTTCACTCCACGTCGGATGCTTTGCTCCGAATGGAAAATGTTGTCGGTGAGGCCTTCCTTCGTAGAGAGCAGTAAGTACGCCACGGTATTTTTCAATCTGGAGAAGGCCTATGATACCTCATAAAGATTCAATATCATGCACAATCTCTACACGATGGGGGCTACTGGAAAACCTCCGTATCTTTATGTCCAAGTTTTTCCGAGATCAAATAATTCCGTGTACGTGTAGGGGCAGTGCCCTCCCTGTCTCAATTGAACAGGAATAGGGCGTCCTGCAAGTAAGCATTATCATTGTCCCATTTTTCCTTGAGCATTAACGGTATCACCTTGTTGCTTCCCGAAAATGTTCTGGCTACGCTTTACGTGAATGAACTTTCAAACTCTTTCGGTGTGGCTCAGTTACAAACCCTGCAACGTTGAGTCTATCAGACAATGAACGGCATCTCTTGCTATACATAAGGGCACAGGTTTCCGTTTTCTTTGGCCAAAACTAAAGTGATGCACTTCTGCCACCAACAACACCACCACCATGACCAAGACTTGTACCTAAACGGAGTTCGCCTAGAATTGATGGATTTAAGCCATTTCTTCGGTCTTGTTTTCGATCTACGCCTTAACTGGGGAGCTGATATTTTCAGCCTGAGACGCTCTTGTACTCGCGCCATGGACATTCTTCGTTTCCTGATGTTCAGCACGAGGCGGGCTGATAGGGCTACGGCCTTGCTTTTCTTTCACTACTTTGTTCGTTCCAAGCTTAAATACAGGTGTGATTTTTATGCATCCCCAACCAACTGTGAATTGACGAAGGTAAACTCAATCGACAACACTGGTTTTTGCCTTGCGAGCTGTACCTACTGCATGTCTTACTTGAGAGCCTAATTGTCGAGGGCGGGAAAATGCCACTTGCCCTACGCCTTGTTCAATGCCTTATGCGCCTGTAGGCGCGAGCGCGCGTCCATATTTAGTGGCCAACGGCTCTCCCTGCAACCGCAGCCGTTCTCAACGGTGTCCATGCCGCTGAGAGAGTCCTGCCCTACCATAAGCCCTGAGGTTTAGAGCTAGTAAACTCCTTTAAGAGCTAGGTGTATCTCTTGGTCAGATTGCACCTCTGCATGTGGTCTGGACGCCACCATGAAGGATAACAGCTTTGACTATTTCTTGCCAAACCTCTGCTCTTAAAGCTCTCACAGCGCCGACAGTATTACGTTCGGCTTTTTATTATTAAACTTGGTAACACGATGGATCCTTACTAGTGAATACGGATCACTCTACTTCCAAGGATGGGGTCGGTTTCTACTCTGTAGCTCCTATGCTGAAGTCAGCGTGGTTGTACCATACGTGGTGCCCGATTCGGAGAACAAATTAAAATTTATAGGGATTCATAAGCGCCCTGAGTACTATAGGGGCATTGGAATAGCCAAACCCACTGGTTTACGTTAACCTTGACAGCATGGCTGCCTAGATTCGGGTGGATATCACGATAATATTCTTCTGGGTTCATGGACACGTGGTAGTTGCGGAATGAGCGCGCTAATGAGGGAGTCAAATTGTCTGCGAGAACTGGGCGACCAGACGAGCGTTTTGCTTTTGCTTAAACCAAGGAGAAGGCAGGATTCAAGGGCAACCATTTAGGCTGCTTGGCAAAGTAGATGGGAAAGGGCCATGGGGAACTTAAAGTTGCGTAGCATTGAGCTGCCATTATTCCCATAGACCTATTTCCCAATGCCGCACCCGCTTGAGCGGGACGACCGGGGTTGCTAACGCTTCTGACTTGTAGTCGGGATGGGGACCTGTAGACCTTCTGGTGGACTACTTGACATTTTAAAGGAGAGCTGACCTCCGCCCGACGCTTTCTTCTTATTCTTGCTTTTTGTGCTTAGTTTGTTTTTGCTGGAATCTTTGCCATTTTTTTCATTTTTTTGTATCATTGAATTTTTGTTTTTGCTTGTTTTTTGTTTGATTTTTAATCTAGCTTAGTGTTAGGCTGTAGTTGGGTCACGTCGACTATTGCTTAAGTAGTCAGTCGCCATATCTGATCTTAAATTTTTAAAACAATTCGCAGAAATGGAGCTGAAACGAATGCTTCCGTGTGCCATTAATGACACTCGACAAAAGGAACAAACGCCAAAGAGAAATGCTTATCGATACCCTAAATGGAGACTTTAATGTTGCTCTAATCTGAATCCTGGACGTATGCAACAAAATACATCGAAATTATCTACACCGAGAACGACGTATAAATATTTGTTTCAGTAGACCTAATAAAGAGATGAAAACATAAATAAAAATGAATCACAAAAGAATTGAGGTACATGAACAATAAAATTTCGATACCAGATACAGGTTTTCAAAATAGTGTTCGCTAAAACAGAAATGGCCAACATCATAGGCCAGAACTGCTTGCTTTTGTTAGTTTAGGTATGAGCATCTCATCAGTAAATATAGAAAGAAAGGGGCACATGAACATACAAATGTACTTCAACTGCAATGTGATGTAGGACTACATGACAAGAAACTGCACTGATACAGAACAAAACTGCTCTGAAAGCAAGCAACGAGGGCAATTTTGGAATAACTGTGCACACCTAAGTTAGATGAAATGCCTTAATTTCGGCGAGCCTCACCGGGCAATGACAATGGATTACACAAAGAGAAAAGAGATATTTCTGTTGAAATGAAATAAATTAAAAGCAAAACAAAAATAGAAAAAACGCAACCTATGTAAGAATAGCAAAGGATTACAGTAGAGTAGATAATATAAACGGAGCTCATTTTGCAGTAGCAAATGAGTCCTGAATGGAACTTCTTACGTGCAGGCTATACGTGCACCTATCGAACATAGGGAAACCAGAGTCATCTTCAGACACTATCAATACCATGCTAGTTAAAAAAGTTATAAAGAAAATGCGGTTGCCTGAGATTCAACTCTTCTCAGAAATATTAGGCCTGAGTGTGGCTAAGCGCACTGGAAGGGAGAAATAAATCAAGAAAATAATTAAAGGAAGATAAAAGTTCTATTCTTTGTCTTATATACCCCTAGTTGCAGAAAATAGGTCAACTTAGATCAACTTCTTCTCTTTTACCGATTTCTCTGTTCACCCATGTTTCTTCTTCCCCTTTCCTTGCACGTCGCCCTGTTGTTCTTTCTCAAAAAAAGAAGTTGAGACCTTAGGATGAAGGGTGTAAATAAGCAGAAAGGGGCCGCAGGGAGAGTCTTTGTGTCATTTTAAACCCACCAAGGTGAAAGCGAGAAAGCCAGCGCATGATATTCTATTCATCGTCCAACAGATCGGTTAGAGGGGAAAAGATAAACGGAAGGCGGGTTATAATGCAATCCGGTTGATATTAAGACTGCGAGTGATGGGCAAGCTATTTTCTGGCAGGAGTTGGATGGTTAATTTGCGTCTTCGTTTCCATATTGTGACCTCTTCGGACATGCTCAGTCGTCTTCCATCATTCTCCCGGACAATGTTGTTTGTTTGTCTATTTAGCATTTCTCGGGTTAGTATCGTTTGATGCTTCGCAATGTGGCATTTAATGACTCCGTCTTGAAGCAGATAGCTCTAAACTAATTAATATAAATTAGACTTTCCCAATGGTTACGATTAATAATTATCCAACCTTTAATTTCCTCTCTATCATTTTGATCATTTTTAGGGGGGTAAATAAAATTTAGATTTTCTTATGTTTATCTTTAATTAACCTGAACTACACTCATTATTCAAATATAACCAACCTCGAACTTAACCTGATTAGTTAAGCGTATTGACCCTGCGCCTCACCGTAACCTTTCTAATCCGTGCATTAACGTAGCGTTCAGTCATTGGACGGTTCGTTTCAATAGCCTGAGCTCTCCCCCATCATACTAATAATAGATATTATATATTATATAGTCGGTTATAATACGACATATATTATATATATATATATATATATATATATATATATATATATATATATATATATATATATATATATATATATATATATATATATATATATATATATATATATTATGAAAAAACTGGTGTTGTAGGTGTTTAGTTTATCGTAAGTTTATTTTTCTGATACATTTAAAGTCCTTTATAAGTTCAATCCAATTATTCGCGTTTCCCTTTTGTTAGTGTTCTTTCTTATGGCCGAAAATGCGTTCAGCTTAATTTGAGAATTTATTTTTTCGGGGTGGGATTAATTTGTGGGCAAAATTTCTAGGAATTAGCGCCAATAAATCCAGAGCTAATCCCCCAAGGGATTATGTGTTTTAAAACCGTCCCAGTCACGAAAGACTGTTTATTCCCAATTGAACCGCAATTTAGTTATTTGTTAAGCTATTTTATTTTGGGGGGTTTACAACCTAGCTAGCTTCTACAAATATTACCGATACCTTTTTTTCACGCGGAAATTTACCAACTCGCTCGCGTGCCACATTTTCCCAGTTAATCACTTAAGATGATGGCTTCGTTTAAACGATTCAAAAGCCATGGTGAGTCCTTAAGGCCTCACTAGAAAGGACCTACTATCTTATCTAGAGGGAGAGCAGATAAATGAGAGAGAGGAAAGAAGAGCAGAGCAGAGATAGAAGAAAAGAAAGCCCAAAGAGAGAAAGAATTGCTGGAAATAAAAGAACGCGAGAGGATCAAACAACACGAGGTCGAACAAAGCTGAAATCGATTGAAGACAATGCCGGTTAGCGCCCGGACTGAGGTTCCACAATTTCTATCGGTTAAGCTTCCAGATTTCAATGAAGGAGAGGATTTCAGGTCCTACCTCACACATTTATAAAAGATATTCGAAATTAATAATTGGGATATCGAGTTAGATGGTGTCGCTAGATTATTTCCCCTTCTTAGTACCTCGCTTCACGATATCTTTATTTCCCTCCCGTCTGAAGCCACCGTGAATTATTCCACCCTCAATTCCGAACTCCTGGCCGTCGTAAATATGTGACTGGACTTTTACCGTTTTTGTTTTCGTCAAAAGAGAATCCGACCTGGACAAACCTTTCGCCAGTTTGTCTTTGTCCTACAAAAGAACTTCCAATTTAGGCTTGAGCCATGTAAAGTCTCCCAAGAATTCGAGTCCCTTCTGGACTTTCTATTAAAAGACTAACTTTTACCTTCCTTGGCATCCAAAATACGCTCGTTTATGAAGGAGAAACGGTGTTTGGAAGAAGCAGACGTGTACGCCTCTAGCCATAACTTATACACTAAGGGAAATAAGAAGCCTCCCCTGTGGTCCCCGAAATGCAAGTTGGGTAATTCCAGTCTCCCTCGACGGAATACCCCTAAATTCTTGAAGATCCCTGGCCTCGCAAAGCCCAGAAACCTCCCTCGAACGGAACCCAGGGAAATGAAGCCCCTGATTTCGACGCCCCCTTCATCATCGTACCTACGAAGGCAAATAATTTGTTTCTCCTGTGGAATTGAAGGGCATGTAAGTACAAACTGCTCCTAGAATTTACAATTCAGAAGTGCACCCTCTAATCAGGTGCATTAAATAAGGGCCGCTCCTGCTCCGCTAACGCATCTCTTGGAAACCCCGCTCCTCTCTCCTCCACTAGCACCGCCGGTCTTCACGTTAATTTTCTTTTGAATAAGAGCTCCCACGGCGGTTTAAAGTTCGAGAATGCAACCGTCAATGAATATTGCAAATGACCTTTGTTCGGGACACCGGCTGCATCTGCATTTCGTATCTGAGGAATTAGTCCCACCTGTTGGTCCCAATCATCAAATATTCGCAGTGGTCCACGATTAGCTGGGCCGAACGAATCGCTTTCCCATTGTTAAATGTCACATCGAGTGTGCATATATGACTAGTTGGGCCCAAGTGGTAGTGGCACCAATCAAGTTCTGCTCGGTGTTCATTGGTCAGAGTCCCTAGGTAACCTGAAGCCCCATGGCACAGCCTGTTATTATGCGGTTTCAGGCCGTAACTGAAGCCCAGGCTCCCGTTACCTTGGAAATTCCCCTCGAACTGGAGTTTAATGTTCTCCGGAGCGAAGATATTTTCCGCCACCCAGAAGGGGTGCGCAACTCTCCTATCTGGTAGGGAGAAAGCTCGGAATCAGATACAAGATTTCCCCCCCATCCATGAGATAAAAAGGTATACTACGTCTTAAGAGATGATCTTCTGTACCGCTCCTGTTCAGAAGGAACTGACCTCGTATTTCAGTTTTTATGTGTCTCCTGTTCGTACGCCCCCCAAAGTTATTAGGCTCGCGCACGATAGCGTCTTCTCTAGACACTTCAATCATAACAGAACCTCCTAGAGGGTTTCTAAGTATTTCTCATGGCCAGGTGTGGCCAACGATATACCAGAGTACTGCAAATCGTGCGATGTCTGTCAAAAGACATCTGCAAAGGGGCGCGTCAAGCCAGCCCCTCTCCAGAAAAGCCCCATTATAATAGAGCCCTTTTCCCGAGTAGCCATTGAAATTATTGGACGATTCACCCCCTTTAAGATGATTGATAGTGTCACCTGTGCTGAGGCCCTAATGTCCATTTTTGCCCGAGCAGGCATCCCCATGGCGGTGTTGTCCGACAGAGGCAGACAGTTTACATCCAAGCTTATTTCGGAAAATTCCTACAACCCCTGTTTACCATGCTTTTCCACCTAACTTCAAATGTATGTGCAAAAATTTAAATTGCACCCACAAGACTATTCTGAAGAAACTTTGTCTCAACAGCCCAGAGAGTAGCACCGTTAATTGCCTGTATCACTTTTTGTGTACAGAAAATCCCCCACAGGACCCTAGGTTTCGCACCTTATACATTATTGTATGGCCGTAATGTGTAAGGCCACCTGTGCATCTTAAAAGAAATCAGTGCTAACCCCCAACGCGATAGAGAAATTCAGTCCTCTTACTCTAACTTCCTAGACCTTAGGTAACTCCTGGATACATGCGCGGACATCGCCTACAAGAATGCAGATTTGAACCGGAAGAAATATAGAACCTATTTTGACCTAAATCCAAAGCAAAGAATATTTAATTCTGGCGAGGAGGTGCTATTGCTAATTCCCACTGAGAGCAACAAGCTTCTTAGTTAGTGGAACGGCCCCATCCCCCTCCTCGAGGCTAAGGGTTCCGTGAATTCCCTTATTCGGAGCCCCTCAGGATATATGGTATTCACATAAACATGTTTAAGTAATACCACCGCCATGCGAGTGGTAATAATTTTGTGACTCTTGACGAACCTTTTCGTCAGGAAGCGTCATAACCCTCTGACCCCCTCAACGTTGTCCAGGTGGTTTGCATAGAACAAGAGGGCGACACCCGCTCCAATATCTACCTCAACCCCAGAATCATCCTTCCCACAGCTAGATCTCTACCTTGGATTAGCCCATTACCAGAATGGTCAGCTGCAGCAGCTGCTGAACGACTTCGGTGACGTCCTTTCCAAGAACAAGGGCATGTAAAACACTTCAAACATAACATCGTTCTTAGTACGCAAGAACTGCTCCGTTCAACGCCGTATCCTCTTTCCATCCACCTGAGGCAGGCCTTGAATTCTGAAGTGGATAACTTGCTTAAACTCGATATCATCAAGCACTCAAAATCGCATTTCTGTTCGCCTATGTTCATGGTTGTAAAACCCGATCAGACTTTCCGAATGTGCAAAGACTTCAGAAAGTTAAACTCTGTGATGGTTTTCGATTTAGAGCTAATCCCCCTGATCGATGAAAACCTTCATCTATTCTATGAGTCCACGTATATCTCAGAATTAGATCTCTGCAAGGCTTATTAGCAGATTCTCCTCGGTGAAAGCGCACAAAAACACACGGCATTCCCCACCTACAAAGAACTTATGCAGTTCAAGCGCCTCCCTTTCTGGCTAGAACTGCATGCAGCAATAGCAACCAGATGATGAGAAGAATTGTGGACGATCTGCCCCAGGTGTCATTTTACTTTGAAAATCTATATGTCGCTTCCAATACATAGGACCAAAGATTCATCGCCCTTCGAGCCCTTTGAGCCCTTTTGACCATCTCAGTGAGCCTCGACTCAGCATTGGCCCCAGTAAGTGCCACTTTGCTTAAGATACCATCAAGTATCTCGGCTTCCATATCGTAAAAGACCGAATGGGCCCCCAGGAAGAAAAGGTTCGGGACTAGGCCGATCCCCCAAATAACCGGAGCTGCCCCCCCCTCCGGCAGTAAGAAGCAGCTTTGGTCATTTTGGGGATCGGCCTAGTTCTATCGGAGGTTCATCCCAAATTTTGCATCCATTTCTGCCCCCTGTGGGTAATGTTGCAGAAAAGGTCCCCGGATCCCATAGCCTGGAATCCCAAGGCAACTTGCAGCTTCCAACAATTAAATAACAAACTAGTGTCCGCCCCCATCTTGAGGTTCCCAAAGCCCACTAAGCCCTTCGCTATCTGGACGGATGCCAGCGACCAAGGCCTCGGATGCGTACTCCTAAAGTACGCTGATAGCGGAGAAAGCGACCCTGTGCCATACGCGAGTCAAAAAACTACTCGGTAATAGAGGGAGAGGCTTAGGCAATTATATGGGCAATTTAAAATATATCTAAATGGTAAAGAATTTGTCATAGAGACAGATCACCGCCCATTGTCATATCTAAAAAATGTTAAGAGCCAAAACGGAAGAATAATGATGTGGATTTAATTTTACAACACTTTCAATTTAAAATTTTGTATTTTCGCGGATCAGACAACTGCGTAGACGATAACCTTACCCGCAACCCCTTAGAAGGCAATGCCACCTAAACACGCTTCTTTATGTTAGGATGTTTATAGTAATTTTAAATAGTTTTATTCATTTAGTACTTTTTTAGGCTTATATGTCAAATCCTTTGTCCCACTGATTTTAAATGCACTTTATTTCTCCATTTGTATGTGCAAAACTTTCTTTCTTTTTTTTTGGAGTAATTGCCGTTCGAAAAGAACCAGTGAATTTTCATATATATATATATATATATATATATATATACAACTAGCTCAGCCAGACCCTTAGATGTGTATATCTGTCGATTCAGGTTAGGTTTCCCTTCGACACTTTTATATTCCACGTCAAATTTTGGGAAGTCCCTTTTCTTTCCCTTCCCTCGGAAAAGTGCCATCTTTCGGAGAAGAGGAGATGTATAAGCATACGCCCTTTTATTCACCTTCTTTGCAATGCTTAGCACGTTGTAGGAAACCACGTGGTTAACTACACCTCACGCGGCCGTGAGTCACATGGAGAAGCAAGCCCAGATGCCCACTCCCCAATCTTACAACCAAGTACTGTGTGGAGAATATCCCCTATACGGTCGAAATTCCAGCAGTTTGGCCCGCAGAGATAAGAAGAACTGTTTATCGCCTACCGTTTGGCGGGTTAGCTGCCCTCTGGGAATTTCCCAAACTGAAGATTATTCCCCATATCCTGCCTGAGGAGATTCTCAATATTTAAACCCCGAGCCGCCTTGGAACAGAAGTAAGAACAAGGCTCGCTCGCAAGAAGATATCCCTCGCCCTAAGTCGGTGTCTACTCAACGGAAGGCTGGACACTCTCTCCCCGGTAGGGCATCCACGGTCAAACATAGGCCTCTGCTCCGCCGTATTCTAAAGCAGCTACGCTGGATTAATCCTTAGAGTCCTCGAAGCACCCAGCCCCATCGAAGTTACCCTGTGGAAAACATACCTTTCCATAAATCACCAAGGATTCCAGCTACCCCCTTGAGTTCCAGCTAAGGTTAGAAATTACATCTTTACAGCCTTGGAAGTAAGGTGCTGCACATAGCCTTCCTTCTCATTTTTTTCCTGACGAAGATCCCTCGTTTGAAGACGCCGACAAGATCATCTCGCCGAATCCCTACTATCCTTCAAGCCTCCTTGAAGTCGCTGTCAACCTCCGACCCGTGAGCTCCCTTTTTCCCCATTTAAACTTGTGAGCACATTTGGATCTGAGCAGGTAGCTAAAAACTAATTAATAGAAATTAGACTTTCCCACAGGTATCGCTAAATCATTATTCAGCCTTTAATTTTCCTCTCAATCATTATGATTATTTTTAATTTGTAAATAAAATTTAGATTTTCTTATGTTTATCTTTAATTAACCTGAACTTCACTCTCGGCCTCGTTAATCACTTCTTGCCAAACTCAAATTTGACCTGATTAGTTAAAAGTATTGACCCCACTCCTTAACGTGTCCTATCTATTCCGTGCATCAACGTAACGTTGTCAATAGATGGATCACTTCAATAGCCTGAGCTCTTCATCTTCATACTAATAATAGATATTATATTATAGAGTCGGCTATACCACGACAATATATATATACTCGTATATATATATATATATATATATATATATATATATATATATATATATATATATGTATATATATATATATACCTTTTCTATTCGATCTTGTAGATGGTAGATCACTTGTACGTAATCATTTCTCTGTTAAATGAATGTGTTTGGTAAAAATCGACCTAATTTGTTAAGCTTTTGATCTTAGTCGATCACCTTCGGGGCGTTCTGATATGTTTTGTCCCTCCTTTACCGATGTAATGAGTGGAGTAAGGATCTGATAGAATGAAAGAAAACGATTTTTAAGGGGATATTTATTCCGCCTAGCGTGAGCGTAACGTTAGAGGGAACGGGCCAGTCTGGTGAGTGGAATTTTAAAATAATTTTAATGTTCAATTCCAGGTTGTCACTTGTCCGTTGATGGCCGGCTTATCTTCGTTTACTAATATGGCTTCTAAGATGTTCAGCCGAAGTTTATTAACCTCTTTTCTTTTAATACGGTGTTCTCAACTAGCATATCTCTCGTTAGGTTAATGTTTTATGCACTCTCCATATGATTTTTAGGCCCTACGCTTCGCAGATGCATGGTTAAAAGCTCGAACGTGTAGTAGTTGCCATGCCAATATATTTTAAGTTGTTATAAAGTTTACAGTCTTTATTATGGCATATGAACTCGTAAACTATTTTGGTTGACTTGAGATTCAAGGAGGTTAGGCAGCTGTTGCTTTTCATCAGGATATTGCTGGCTTTTGTTGTTTTATAATATATGATGCGTTCAAATTTTTCCAGTTGATTTTTAACCTTGATATTATGGCGGAAATAGTGGAATACCCTCTAATATGATTCCGTGTCATAAAAACACCTCTATACAAAATTTTAGACTTAATAAATAATATTCAGAGGTCGTCTCCACTAATTATAAACCTAATTTTGTAATTTTATTTCTATTTACATGCGAGTAGATGAGGAAGACGAAAAGCGCCGAGAATTATCAGCAAAGAAGCAAACATCTTTCGAAAAGTTGTGTATTCGTCAATAAAGTTCTATAAATAAAACTGTAGTTCTAAAAGACAGCTGTTCCAGCACTAGTGCCTTTAGAAGTGATACAATATCAAGTGCAAAAGAAATTGGTCTAAACGAACCTTCAAAATCTAAACCAGGGCCATCAAGAAAGAAGAAATAATTTATTAATGAAAATCTACTATCTCCATTAGATATGTCTAAAATCGTGTTAGAAGCAGCGGTGGCCCCTACATTACAACCATATTCAGGTCATAACTTAGAGGAATTCAAACGATTTAAATCAAACTGAAACATACTGGAGTTAAATTCATTTGGTTTATTAGAAAACTTTCTTCAGCAAGAAAAGGAAGAAATAAGTGCTTTTGCCTCCAAAAACTGAGTGAACAGTAACCTTGTGATGATTGTAAAGAGCTTTTAAAACTGACAATAATCTTGGTAGGCGGCACTCCATCTACTGGAATAAATTGCAAGAAACCAGGAGTTTACCACAGTCCACGTTGGATGGCGAAGCTGATATATTCGAGAAAAATCTTTATGTCAAAAAAGCAATTCAAAATAACGGCAAAACAAAGAAAGGTCTGAGGAGAGTTTGTTAATTTTCGGCTTCAATTTATATCAACCATCGGGTTTCTGCTCCCAGTTCTGCACGAAGAATCATTTGTTGTAGTGTCAGAAGAGTTAGTTGTTATGGCTTTCTTTGACAATAAAATCAGTCATGAGAAAAAAACAAAAATGAAAGAAGCTTTTACAAGGCCAGCAAACCCAAATCCACTTAGAAAACACAAGTAGACATTAAAACTGTAAAAAAAAGGCAAATTCCAGATTTTATTTATACAAATACAATGTCCTTCTTCAAGATTATAAGTTTTTAATCATCTTTTTTGGACAAATCGCTAGAAGAATGGCCTCAAGAAGAGAGTTTTTGGGTAGCAAAAAATGTTGTTAACCGCATGGAATTGTTAAGGACATTGCTGAAAGACGAGTAAAACTGAGAGGAGATTACAACAAAATTCTCACTAACCTTGAACAACAGAAACGGTATTTACTGCAAGTTGTATCAAATTACAGAAAGAAGGGCGCACCTAAAACAAAAAAAGCAGTAATATCTCTTACTAAAGAGTAAGATGTAAATTTGATACAAAAGACTATATCAAGTTTAATATTAATCATGATGTAATAAATGAAAAAACGTGTTATAATAGGCCTCCTGGGGAACTTCCACTTAAGAAAAAAGTACGATACACGTGCTGATACCTCATGGGTGTCTTGGAAATCAGCAAAATTTAAAAGATCGAGCGCGAACTTAAGATATGTGAATTGTGACCTGAAATTTAGCCAGGGTTATTTTTTCATACCACAAATTCATTTATGATTATATCTTGGGGTTTGTATACAAAAAAATATTTTGACATCCATTTTGCATGAGCCTAGTATATATATATGGTCGGGAATAGAGGTGGATACCAGCATTTGGCCAAGAAGCCATGAGGCTGGATATGAGCTCGGGCGACGCAGGGCAAAGTCGTGGAAACTGAGAGAGTATCCAGACGCCTTAGCTGATAAGAGAAGGGCAAGTATTACAAGTGCAAGAAGACGCTACCCGCCTCTCCGGGCGATATCAAGAAACTCCGCGAAGGTTCATGCCTATTCCCCTGTGCAGTGTTTTATTAAGGAGATGTTCCTCCCTGGCCTGAGGCATTATCGCTTTCTGCCGGCCGATATATAATGCTGGAAACACCCGGGAAAATGCAGTATAGATCTGCCTTTCTGCACGAGACACGTCGTTTTCTCGATTCAGCTTCCTTCCCCATTCTCGAGCTCAAGGACAAGTTTTCTCAGCGAAGGCATTTAGCCCCAGTCAATTTGCTATCTTTAGATTCCGTTTTAACCTCGTCTGGTGCAAGTAGTCCCTTGAATTCACTCCTCGAGGTTAAACTCCATAGATTAGAATTCACTCTTTAAAATACCAATCCCCCGCGTCGTCTCATATATCCTCAACCACGAGGCTAGGCTCTAGTGACTAAATTGTGGTTTCTTGACCAATCGAACCGTAAAGTGTATGTTCGTATATTGGCTCAACAATAGCCGCTTGTGAGTTTACGTTTTAGCTTATCTAATCGCTACAAGTATTTTTTTTAATCTGATCCTTGTAAACATTAAGTATCTGTTTGCATTTTTTTCTATTACTATATATCCTATATTTATTGTAATTATTAAATATTATTATTGGTACCCTCCGTTTCATAGCCTCAGAATCCTACAGCGTTCTTTATTATACTAACAGGCAATTGCACTCGATTCTGTAAATAAATCCTTCCACGTACTCGATTGGGAACCCCATTCCCTTATCTTCCCCTCGCCTGCCCCTGTTTAGGGACGAGCAAAGGTCACTCAATTAACGTTGACCGCCGCTCCGTCTAAATAATATATACATATATATATATATATATATATATATATATATATATATATATATATATATAAACTTCTTTGCTTCTGGACCTCGGGACATCAAACCATTCTTATCAAATCCCCCGGCGTCCTTCTCCCCCAAGAGGCCTATTGTGTGCTTTTTGTGCGGTATTGAAGGTAATGTGAGTACCAACTGCCCTCAAAACTCTCAATTTCGCAGCAGGTCTCGCAACCAAGTGCACCAAATTAGTGCTACCAACGAGCCACCACTGTTTTAAACTGAACCGTCTGCCTCTACTGCCGCTCGCCACCATGTTAATTTCTTGTTTGAAAAATCTCCCACGGAGGCCTAAATTTGTATACCGGAGAGGTAAACGGCTGCCAATCGTGCCATATATATCAGAAGAGAGCCACAAAACGACTTCTCAAACGCGCTCCGCTGCAGAAGGCACCCATCATTTCGGAAGCCTTCGCCCGTGTGGCAATCGACCTAATTGGCCCAATCGATCTCCGTGCTTCTCCTTGTTAATTTTGCTACCCGTTTCCCAAAGCAGTACCCCTGAAAAATATAGACAGCATCATCTCCGCTGAAGCGTTCATCTCTATCTTTTTCTGAGTCGGAGTGCCTAAGGTGCTATTATCCGATCCTGGTTGCCATTTCACCTCAGAACTAATGGAGTAGGTTGGTAAACTCCTAATGGTGAAACGCCTTTTTACCAGCCCCGAGAGTATCCAGTTACTTTCCCGTGGCCTTGTTCGCTTACTGGAAAATCTCGCACCGCACTTTAGGATTTGGCAAATCTGAACTGCTGTATGGTAGGAACCTCCGAGGCCCGATGAGCATACTAAAAAAACTTTTTTTCTAACCAGGAATTGGACCGTGAAATCCAATCAACTTACGCGTGCTTTATGAAACTTCGGCAAAGGTTATAGAAATGTGCGAGAATTGCGTTTCAGGACGCTGAAATGAACTTGGATAAATATAAGACGTATTTTAACTACAAAATCGAAGAAAGTAAAATTCAAGCCCGGTGAAGAGGTTTAATT
The DNA here is from genome assembly GCA_963969495.1 of Ceratothoa steindachneri. Lineage (NCBI taxonomy): Eukaryota > Metazoa > Arthropoda > Malacostraca > Isopoda > Cymothoidae > Ceratothoa > Ceratothoa steindachneri. Next base: position 185,639,594 of record OZ018322.1, on the reverse strand, counting down.
ATTACTCCCCATAGGGAGTAATAAACTCCTAAGTCAATGGAAGAGTCCCTTTAAAGTCATCGAAAATCACGGCCCCGTTAACTATTTAATCCAAACATCGTCTGATAAAAAGCTATACCTCGTAAACATGTTAAAGAAGTACCACCGCCGAGCCCTCTGTTAATAATATTGTGGCAATTGATGATTCATACATGGAAGCAAGCTACCCCTTGGATCTTTTAAATGTGGTGCTAGTTGCTTGTGTGGAAGAGGACGAGGAGCATCCTTTGCATATCTTGCCCAGCGCCACCGATTCCAATTCAACCAACTTGGATATTGACCATCATCTGACACTTGACTTGAAGAGTCAGCTACAGCAGCTACTGAGTCGCCTAAGAGACGTGATTTCCGAGATTCCTGGCTGTGCCGCGCAGTTCGAACATAACATTATATTCAATACTCAGGAGCTCATACGTTCCAAGTCGTACCCACTTCCCATCCATTCAAGATAGGCTTTCAACGCCGAAGTCAATAAGTTGTTAAAATTAAACATAGTAGAAGCCCCCGAGTCCGGTTACTGCTTCCCCATTGTAATGGTCAAGAAGTCAGGCATGTTATTACGCCTATGCGTCGATTTTAGAAAGCTTAATTCCGTTACAGTGTTCGACGCTGAGCCTATTGCCCTTATCGATCAAAATCGCCAACTCTGTGACGAGGCCAAGTTCATCACTGAATTAGATCTATGTAATGCCTACTATCAGATTTCCCTTAAAGAAGGAGTAAAGAGATATACGGATTTTCCCAGGAACAGGATGAAAAGCAAAGCCTGTGACGGCTTGTTGTAACTACAACCGTATGATACGGAGAATAGTAGATGTATTGTCGAACGTGACCTTTTACTTCGACAACATCTACGTAGCAACACAGGATTGCGACCAGCACTTGGTCGCCCTCTAAGCTCTCCTGCATCGACTGCGTGAGCACGGCCTCACGATCAGCCCCATCAAGTGCCATTTTGCCATTGGTACTATCAACTATCTTGGATTTCACATCGAGAACAACCAATTAGCTCCCCTAGTTGAACAAAATTCGCTCCCGTGTGGATATATGCCACTTCCAACCAATAAGAAGCAGTTGAGATCGTTCATGGGATCTGCTTCATTCTACCGCCGCTTTTTCCACGATTTTGCCTCACTCTCTGCCCCTTTGTGAGACTTGATAAAGAAAACGTTCCACGAATACTTTGCCTGGACCTTATTGAGACCGATCACAAACGTCTCTCATATTTGCGAAATGTGAAGAACAATAATCGTAGGCTTATGCGTAGGAGCTTATTCCTCCAGGAATCTCAATTTAAGATTGTATATATCAAAGGTTCAGACAATTGTATCGCAAATAACCTGAGGTAAAACCACCTAGAGTCTATCCCAAGTAAATCTAAAGGAAATTTTTTGATTGATTTTTTTTCTTTTGGAATGTTTTTATAGATTCGAATATATTAGTAAATATTTCTGTTAGCAAACTGAGAACAATCCTGTAAGCCTTTGTATTGTCTGGCTCAATTGATTTACTTTGTAATATATATTTACCTGTTCTATTTGTTCCTGTATTAATTATCTTTTTGTGCGTGTGTGTGAGTTATTTGCTTGTATAGCTCCAGGACTTTTTTGACCTGAGGTGATCGAGCCTCCGTTGGAAACTAACATTAGTTCTGGTAAGCCAATACTCTCTTTGTCCTGTGTCAATGCATTTATTCCTCCTTTGTGTACCTGGATCCGTGTATTTAAATATACCTTAGCTACTTGAGTCCGTTCGAACTAAGGTCAGGTATACCAATTGATTGTTTATCCCCTGTGGTCAGAAAAATAGGGACAATTAACCCTCAGCCAGAAATTGTCAGATGTCACTTTACCCCCAAACGTTTGAACTTAGGAAGGGAGGAGATGTCGAGAATAGAGCTTGATACCGCCATGTGGCCGAGAAGCCATGAGGCTGGGCACGAGATCGGGCGACGCAGAACAAAGTTGTGTGAACTCGGAAAGAATTCAGCCGCTTCAGATAATAAGGCAGAAGCACGAATTTCAAGCGCAAAAAGACGCTGCCCGCCTCTCCGGGCGATATCAAGAAACCCCGTTGAAGTTCATCCCTGTCCCCCAGTGGAGTATTTGATTAAAGAGATGTCCTTCCTTGGCCTGAGGCATTATTGCTTCCGTCTGGCCCATATATAATGCTAGAATGAGAAGGGAAAAGGCAGAATAGGCCCTTCTTTCTTTAGGAGACACCTCATTTTGTCGATTCAGCTCCGTCCCCCCTTCTTAAACTCGAAGGCAAGAATTCTCACCAAAGGAATTTAGCCCCAGTCAATTGGCTATCCTTAGACTGGGTTTTAACCTCGTTTGGCGCATGTACTCCCTCGAATTCACTCGTAATTTAAAATCTATCGATTAAGATTTACTCGTTCAATCACCCACCCGCCCGTCGTCTCAAAAAGCATCAGCCCCCAAGCTAGGCTCAAGCCACTAAGTTGTGGTTTCTTGACCAGTCGACCCGTAAAGTGTACGATCATATATTGGCTCCACGTTTGTGCTTATCTAATCAATCCTGGTAATTCTTTCATCTGATCCCTGTAAACATTAAGTATCCGTTTGCAATCTTTTCCATTTGTATATATCCCATATCTATTGTCATTATTAAAGATTATTTAGGGTCAACAATGTTTCTGCTGCTGCTAAGAGATGAGCACAGGTCACTAAATTGACATTGACCACCGCTCCGTCTAAATAGAATATACATATATATATATATATATATATATATATATATAAATGATGTTTCATTAAGACCCTGTTATTGGTGAAAATTTATTGGTTTCATTATTGTATCATGTTGTTTGAGTCATGGCAATTATGTGTGAAAAATAATATCGCCTAAATACCTGCCAAGGCTTCAGCGGCACACCTCCACTCGATTGTCGAAAATTTTTGATGACGTCTCTGCATAGTTGCTCCTCGATCTCACCAATATGCCTTATTATCCCATCCTTTAGTTGTTGAATTGTTGTTGGCTTGTTGGCACAGACCTTACTTTTGAGATGACCCAAAAGGAAGAAATCTAAAGGCGCCGAGCCACACGATCGTGGTAGCCAATTGACCTCGCTATTTCGAGAGATGATGCAATCTGGGAACTTCTCATTTAATAAAGCCATTGTTGCATTGGCTGTGTGGCTTGTAACACCATCCTGTTAAAATGATACATCTTTGACATCCATATAATTTAATTCAGGCTATAAAAAGTTGGTTATCATAGCACGGTATCGAACGCCTGTCACCGTAACAGAATTCCGGGTATCACTTTCCAAGAAAGACGGCCCAATGATTCCGCTGCCAAAAAATGCCCACCAAAGAGTGACCTTTTGTGGATTCAGTGGCTTTTCAACAATCTTCCTGGTATTTTCATCCCCTCAAATGCGACAATTCTGCTTATAAACGAATCCCCCGAGATGAAAATGGGCTTCATCACTAAAGATGATTTTTTGCGAAAAATCATCATCAGCTTGTGTTTGTTTGTGCACCCAATTGACGAATGTACGGCTCTTGAAATGGTCAACAGTCATAATTTTTTGTGTCAATTGAATTTTGTAAACGTGTAGAGACAAATCTTATGTCAAAATTTGATGTAACGCTGTTGTATAGAGGTTCAATTCCTGCGTGCAATGACGAATAGAGATGTCGGAATCTTCGGCCACATTCTCGCGCACTGCAGCAATTCTTTTAGCTGAACGGTGTAAACGAACACGCAATGGCGTTTTCATATCTGCCACCGACCCCGTTTGTTTGAATTTACGAACAATTTTCCCAATTGCACTCTCGGTTGGTCGATTATGTTGACCAAAAAAATCGCGAAGTGCCTGAAATGCGTTTCTGTTTCAACGTCCATTTTCGTAATAGGCTTCGATAACTTTGACACGTTGTTCGATTTCTAATCTTTCCATGGTTGAAATTGCCAAACACTGAAGTTGTTCAATCGAAAATAAAAAGAAAAAATCATTAGACGCTTTAAGTTAACTCACATTTAAAATAGGTCCAAGTTATTGGAACACGCGTTATATATATATATATATATATATATATATATATATATATATATATATATAGTCAAACTGTTTGACATTGTGTAGCCTGATCTTTAGTTTCACGAGGCAGATATAAGGAAGATGCTGTTCATCTTCCTTTATTTCATAATCATTTCAAGCTTTACGCTCATCTTCAGGTAATAAGATAATATAAAATTTAAAAAGAATATGACATTAAATGAGAACGGATAAATAAACTAAGTTAGATAAACAGAATAAAAGTGAGGCAAGGCCCAACACAAACCCCCCCAAAATATATATTTGGACGAATGAAATGTGACAAATTTTAAAAAAAATAAGGATAATATATAGGCTTGATACAAAGTTCATTAGAACAAAACAGTTAGAAAGGGGAGAAACAATAATTCACTATGGACGAAGACGTATCTCCTTTCACCAAGGTCCGAAGCTAAAGTGAGAGAGTATAGAGAAGAGGCTAAGGTGAACGGATTAGTTTCCTTATTAAATTTGAGAGGGAATTGAAGTCACTTCCTTGTTAAGGGTAGGGCGTTAATTTTGATGCGCAGTGATTCTAGAATGCGGAAGGAAGTTTCGTTTTGATGGGAATCAATTCTTTTAAAATCGTTGAAGAGATGTCAGTCTTACACTTAATAGCATGGATGCGTATAGACGAATTATCATTTTTACTATATATATATATATATATATATAAATATATAACTTTCAGTATTTTACCTAATTAGCATATGAAGGATGCTAGTTATGCAATTTTAAATACTGATAAGCAATAAACTTTTTATTTTCACCTACACAAGAAATAAAACGGGGCGGAAGAGTGAAAAAATTCTTCTTTTTTTAATATGGGCCTCATTTTGAAAATTACCTCTCTACTAATCATGGGATTTTTTCGATATTTTTCTCGAGTTTTAAATAATAAATTTTACTAATTTATTTATAATTCTATTTCTAACAAAACTTACAGTTTTATCGACATACAAAATTTTATACCCTAAATTTTTTCTGAATGCTTTTTGGAAATACTCTTCCCCTTCGAAACCTGAAGGCATAATAAACCATCCAACCCGATTGTATTGTCACTGTCAATTTGTGCAAAAATTTTCCCATCAAACCATTTAAATACTCAATATATATTTCTCCCCTTCTCTCTTCTTCCAGTGGGAATTCTAGGCGTTACATTAGGGTTATTTTTTTCCTTTTCGATTCAGTATATACAGTTAGTTAGAAAGATTCACTGAAGATTGCTACCATATATGGAAAATATTTTGCCCAGATTGTGTGCAAATCAGAAAATAAAAGAATATTTTTATATGGCCATCGTTAATACCATGGCTTTCACAATGAGATAGCCGAGGAAATAGGACGACTTGAGAGAAGGGTATATCTATTATAAGGGACCACCTAAAACCCCCCAACGAGGATTGGAGTGTAAACAAGAAGGCATATCTCACTCGAAACCAATCTATTAGAGAAATCTATTATGAGAGGGTTATAATGAAATGGTTAAAAATAGAGGAAAATATATTAATACGATTGAAATAGAAAAATAATGCTACAAGCAATTCACGTCAATTACAAATAATGAGATCTGGCAGGGCAATTGTAAGCTAGTTCACCAACTTCTTGTAGCAAATCTCTCTTTTACTTTAATCTATAACACAGTTAACTTTTGTATTGAATGGAGTGCACTGATACTTATTTTATAGAAATGAAGCTGATACCTTTAGAATTATGTGAAATAGAAATTGAAACTTAAAGTGCAATTTTTTAGAGTGAGTTGATTTTTCCATAGATTTCTGTTAAATTTTCCTAAGGGATTCTATTAGTATTATAAAAGGCCCCATACAATATTCATGCGATTTAAGAAAACTACCTAAATGAGATTTTAAGTAAGTATCACTTTCTAATCTATTGCAAGAATAGACAGATATTTATGTTCCTTTTGATAACCACTAATGCACTAATTTAACACTTTTAGAAAGTATTTATTTTAGTAGTAATTTTTTCAATCTTTAGATCTGATTTGTTTATTAGTTATCTTTTCCAACATTATTGCATTGCCTATTTCTTTCCAAGGTTAGATTCTGCCTATCGACCTTTATTTACATTAATCGTACTTAGTGTCTTCACCACCCAACGGTGCATGTATTCCGTGAAGAAGGCTTTCTTGGTACTGAGTATATACTCTATTTCCCAATTGTGTGGCCATCTCAACTTTTTCTTTTTTGTCATCAGCTCACTATCAAAGAGAAATTGTTAGGTTTCTCTTCGAGAGAAGAATTACCAACTTTTTCCTATCACACGCTCATTTCATTTATAAATAATAAGTTGAGGAGAGACCAAAATTTGTAGAGTGTGTGTAAATTCGTTACAAAATAGTTCGTCAGAGTTAAAGATAAGAATAAATATCAAAACTAAAATTTAAAAGATTAGTTATGCGGGTAATGAAATATTGTGAAGAATACAAAGGATATGAAATTCACATTTGAGTCCCAAATATATTTACAATAACTTTGATAGGAAAAATAAAAAGATTTAAGTTGAAGTAAAGCTAAATGCATAAGCAATATAGTAGAGCTAATAATTTGCTCATTTAAATATATTCGTATATTAAACTGTTACAGATAATTTTGATACTAAGGATAACTCTTTAAAAAATGTCAATAGATATGGTTGAGTTTGGCTCTCATTTAGATGAGAGGATGTGATATCATGAGAAAGTGTACAATCTGATGGGATTAAATCTAAAACTAACACATACACTAGCTATAAAAATCTGAAGACCATTGGTCAATTGTTCATGAATTTCAATGCGAAAGAAACCAATTAATTTTAGAAGCCTGGATACCAAAAACATTCTTTTTAAAATAACTAATAATTTTCTCTATTTCGACTGATTAAAATTCATACATTTTCCTCGTAAATTCTATTGTATTCAAATGTGGTACCGAAACAATTAAATCAATCTAAAAAATAATCTGCGTAGAGAGTATTCAAAGTATTTTCTTTTAAAAATTATAGTCATTTTAATTTCATATGAAATGTCCGCCAAAATACTGATCCTCTCCTATTCATTTAGAATATTATTTGAGCATTGTATTAAAAATGGATTACCTTACATTGAAATGAATCCCATAGCCATATTTTCCAAGGAAATTAAACTTTATTCGAAAATATTGTAAGAACGGATATATGGAAAATTCTTTCAGTAAAATTTTACTATTCTAACTTCTTGAATAATTTAGGGAAAAAAATAAAAAGAAGTGTTAATAACTAAAAATTTCCAAAAGAAGAAGTGGAAAGAAAAGCAAGAAATACGAGAAAATAATAAGCACGGATTGGAGCTGATGAAGAATACATATCATATGCGGATTCCCTCTCAGTTTAGGCCTACATGGAAAAAGAGAGGGATCAAAAGTTGATGAAAAGAGAGAGAGAGAAAGAGAGAGAGTTTACTCTAGACGGTTTCGTGTAGCACAAGACAAAACTGCCATCGATCTGAGGCGAACTTTAATTTATTCGTCACCTTGAGTTGCCGTTTCGTGATAGAGTGTATTTAGTCCTCGCATTTAAATTGTCATTACGAACAGTAATAGAGAGAACATCATCATGGTAGAGTTTATGTCAGATGTATTGGTAGAAATGTTAAAATGAAAGAACACCAACCGACCAAATTCAAAGCATTTATAATAATGGTCGGTTTTTATGGTTTATTAAGCATCTACCTCCTAGGTGTTATTATGATTTCCCGTTCATATATAATAATGTAAAGCAGAAGGACTTCATATATTGAGTTTTCCCTAAAATATTATTCATAGTATATAGAGATAAATAAATGCCTACATAGTGATTTCATTTGCTGTTATTAGAATACGCAGTTAGGTCTTTGTTCATAACATACATATATGACAAGTCTACTTTATTCTTACTTAAACCAAATACAAAGAGGCCATTTAATGATGTATAATAACGATTCTGTGAGAAAAAAAGCATTTAATGAGATAATTTTTCATCCCTTAACAGCTTTATGAGCGTGAAATATATCTGTATGTTTATGATAGTTGTGTGAAAATTCTTCTGTATTAGTAGGTTACTGAGCTGTCTGATAGAATATATGAAGCGGTTTGATTAGAAAAGGAGGCTTTATCTTTTTGTCCAAGCTGACATTTTAAAAATGTATTTAATTATAGTTATGATGGAGGTGAAGGCAAATTGTGACAATCAACTTTATTAAAGGAAAGATTCAGGGTAGGTGGCATAGAGATATATATTTCCATGAAACAGCAAGGTATAAAATAACATAGTGTATTATAGCATAGTATGGTATAGCACAGAATAGTATCGCATAGCATAGTCTAGCTTAAACTAAAATAGCATATTATAGCCACATACTTTAGCATTGCATAGTAGAGAATAGCCTAGACTAGCATAGCGTAGTATTGTCTAGCATAGCCTAGCCTGGTATAGCCTAGCCAAAAGTTGCCTAGTATAGATAGCATATCATAGCCAAACATAACATAGTATAACCTACTCTGTGTCAGCCTAATATAGCCAATCCTAGCCAGACATAGGATAGCCTATCTTAAAATAGAATAGTCTAGCTGTCCCGGGCGTAACCAAGCCTAGCTTAGTATAATATAGCTAGTCTAGTAAAACCTAACATAGTATATCCAAATTTATTCTACCTTGGCTTGGTATAGCCTGGCCTATCGTATCCTAGCTTAGTAGACCCTAGTCTAACCTAACATATTATAGTATAGCCTACGCTAGTATAGCCCGTCCTAGCGTAGCATGGCCTACTGTAGCTTAGCTTATAATAACCTAGCCTAGTCTAATATGGCATATTAGAGTATAGCCTAGCTTAGCCTAGCCTAGTATATGCTACATAGCTTAGCATGGCCTAGTGTAGCCTAGCTTATAATAACCTAGCCTAGCCCCACCAGGTATGGCTTATCAGTATATGCAACAACGAGGCCTAGCTTCACCTAGAGTAGCCTAGACTAGTATAGCCAAGCTAGAATAGGGTACTAGGGCCTAGCCAATATATCCTTGCATACGATAGCCTAGCCTAGCATACTACAGGCTAGCTTTATATAGTCAATCCTAGCCTAGCTACACCTAACATAATATAGCCAAGCGTATCATATTATAGCCTAGCCTAGTATATCCTAGAGTAGTATAGCATACCATACCATAGATTAAAATAATTTTGAATAGCTTAGTCTATTATAGCATTGGTTAGCTAGCACAACGAAGCCTAGCATAGTATTTCCTACATAGCCAAATATATCCTAACAAAGTAGAGCATAGCCCCCCCTAGCCTATTATACTTTAGTTACCCTAGCATAACATAGTATAGCCCTGTCTAGCCTAGTATAGCTTAGCATAGCTTAGCCTAGCCTAGCCTAGCATTAACTATCCTAGCCAAGTATAGCCTATACTATCCTATTATACCCTAGCCAAGCATAGCCTAGTATTGTCTAGCCTAACATAATATATGCTATCTTAGCATAGTATATATTAACCTTGTATATTATAGCTTAGCATAGCTTAGCATACTATAGCCTAGCCTATAATGGCCTGGCATAGTCTAGCAGAGAATCGGCCGAACAGTTATGATGTTATTGTCAAAACAAAATAATTCGCGGGCTAATTTTGGAAGGACTTTGCCAATTAGAGCATTCGAAAGGGAATGCAAAACAACATGTGGTTTCAAATTTTGTTTAAATCGGCCGAATAGTCATGATGTGATTACAAAAAACAAAACGGGACCGTCCGACTGTTCGACCGATTGACCGACATAGTGAGATGTAGAGTCGCTCGCTACTAGACTAGCAAATAAGATCCAACGTAATCAATCTAAACAAATCTGGGTGACAATTTTTAATAATAAAGTGGAAAAAATTTAAGGGTTCTAAATTGCGTTTAAAAAATTAGAATAGCATAAAAATAGATTTGCTAGCTTATCTATATATATATATATATATATATATATATATATATATATATATATATATATATATATATATACATATATCGCTTATTTATTTATCCCCAAATCAGCTTTTATAACAATGGGCATTCGATTGGTGATTATGGTCATTTCTCCAGTAATATAAATCTTAAATCTTGTAATGATGTCATCTCTAAAAATTCTACTAAAAAAAAAACATTTGGGATTTCTTTGACCCAATTTTCATATCCTCGTCCACCAATTACCGAGATTACCTTTTCAGCCGCACCCTGAATCTTTTCATTATGGTCAGACACATTACACTAAATTAAGTTTTATCTTCACCATTGATTCGTTCAAATCTGGTGCGTACTTCTGTAAAAAAACATATTTTTAGAAGCCAAACTTTTTATCTCTTCTACTCTATAATCATGGCCCAATCAGAAAAGAAATCTGATTTTAAGGTGGGCAAATATGCATAATGAATAATTTTCATCGAAGTGCCGAAAACGAAAAACTCAAAGTGAGAAATATGGTAAACCATGAGTCACACTTATCACAATCCAAGCTACAGCACCATTATAAACAGTTCACTCATCTTTCCACAATTAGTGTTTTTTTGTACAGTATCAGCTGGTGGGATACCTGGCCACTACTGTTAAATCTGGTATGCTTGCCTTTTATCGACCACCAACTATTCCTTTTTTATATGAAGCCTTTTTTTAAAATTTTATAGAGCCCTTCTGGCAACTGCCCACTTGGGCGTAAGTCACCAAAAAATCCGACAGCCTAGAACTAGGCTACTTAAAAAAAAAAAAATTAAAACGTAACAATGATATAAATTGGAAAACTTAACAATCAGAAAGCAATCTCCAGCAGCGGGGGGAGGTCCTCATCACCCCGGTGCAGGAGAGTGCAACCTACAAAACAACAAAAACAAACAAAAATAACCTTAAATAAAGGGAAGAAGCCAGGCCTCCCCCCCAAAAGTCAACAAGTCCACAAGTCAATGTGCACGAACTCATCCCGAGCACAAGGGACAGGCGGTAGCGACCCCGCCCATCCCAGTACCGGGACAGGCATCGTGCGCGAAGATCATCCAGACTGAGACATTCGAAAAGAATGTGGCGAACAGTCTGGGGGACGACACAGTCGTCGTAATAGGGCGCTGGCGAGTGCTCCATCAGATAGCGATGCGTCACACGAGTATGTCCGATTCGGAGACGACAGAAAGTGACCTGAAGCCGTCGCGGCATTGCGGGATAGGTTCATGGGAACTGTCGCGGCACAATGGCCTGCAACTTCAAGTTCCCTTCGACCGTCTCTTATCTTCTTTGCCAAGCAGTCCGAAGAGCTGCCCGTATTCCTGCCATGTAGACGGTGTGAGGAAAAGCGAAACGCTGGTCCGGTCGCAGAGTCCTCGCGGAGGACTTTTTGGCGCTCTCATCGGCGCGCTCATTCACCGCAATTCCTACATGTCCAGGAACCCAGCAGAAGATAATCTCGACATCTGCCCGGCTCGCCATAACCGTGTCGTCACGGATATCGCAAACCAGGGGATGCGGAGATTCCAATGCCCCGAGAGCACTCAGGGCGCTTTGTGAGTCGCTATAGATCACAATCCGGTCTCAGAACCGGGCACGTCACGTAATCTCCGGTACCGAGTGGTGTATTGCCACCAGCTCGGCCGTGAAGACAGACGCAGCGCCTGGTAGAGCCCTGCTGAGTTCAAACAGAGGGGATACGGCGTGGAAGGCAACCCCCTCTTGGGATTTGGAGCCATCCGTATACACTGACACGGTTCCAGCGTGACACGATGTGTGCTCTAAAAAGGTCGGAGGCAATATTCTCGGCGCCGTACAAGCTTTGGGAGCAAAGGCGTGTCGACGAATAGCCAAATGTGGTACACTCCAGGGTGGCGTCCTGGGAAGAACAAGGGGCGCCACCGGCTAGAAAGCTATATAGAGCTTTCGAAGGAGTTTCCTCGCGCTAACCCCCAAAACTTAGGGTATAACTGGCGTCTCACGGCGGCATAGGCACCATAGAGATCATCTGCGGATGCAGTGAGAGCTGTTGGCGACTGATGGAGGCACCGGGCTCGTGCGTACAGGCGAGTGATGCACTGCACGCAGCGCAGAGCGAGTGGCATCTCCCGAGCATCGACTAACAAGCTCTTAATAGGGGAAGTGCGGAAGGCACCGGTCGCAAGGCGAAGGCCAGTGTGGTGGATCGAATCCACCTTCCGCAATAAACGCTCGGCTGCGGATGTATAAAACTCGCATCCGTAGTCGAGCTTCGAACGAACAAAGGATCGATAAAAAAGTAGGGCAGTAGCCCTATCAGCGCCCCAAGTGCTGAACGTCACGGAACGGATAATGGCCATGGCGCGGGTACAAGAGACCCTAACGCTGCGAATATGAGCCTCCCAGGTGAGGCGTCGGTCGAATACAAGACCAAGGAAACGGTGCGATTCCACCACATCCAGGCGCACCCTATTAAGACACAAATCTGGGTCGGGGTGAAGCCGTGGACGGCGGCAGAATTGCATCACCTTTGTCTTAGCCGAAGAAAACAGAAACCTGTGCACTTAAGCATAGCGAGAGACGCAGGCCAATGCCTGTTGGAGTCGACGCTCCAGAGTTGGCATCTGGGCCGCGCCAAAAGAGATCGAAAGGTCGTCCACGTAGAGCGTAGCGAGAACATCTTCCGGCAGCCCCAAGATGATGCCGTTGATGTTCAAGGCAAAGAGTGTGACACTGAGGACACTTCCCTGTGGGACACCCTCTTCCTGCTCCTTTGGGCCGGAGAGGGCTTCCCCCACCTGTACGCGGAATCGAGGATCTCGCAAAAAACAGATATAAAGATTAGGGGGCGTCCCCTTGCCCCCATCGCTTGGAGAGTCTCCATGATACCGTAATGCCATGCGGTATCATAGGCCTTCTCCAGATCGAGAGACACCTCGGCGTAGTACTGTCTCCGAAGGAAAGCCTCGCAGACGGCATTTTCCAGTCGGAGCAGAGCATCCGACGTGGAGTGAAACTTATGGAACTGTGCGGAAGTCCGATGGCCTCCGCTATCCAGGAAAAACGCTAATCTAACATTTACCAATTTCTCCATCAACTTGCACACGCAAAAGGTTAGAGAGATTAGGCGGATACGAGCGAAGTAGAGTGATCTCTCCCCGGTTTGCGAAAGACGAGCACAGTAGCGATTCGCCAGGAGTGTGGGAGAAGATCCTGCACCCAGATTCTGTTGAACAAATCTAACAGAAAGGCCATGCCTCGCTCACCCAGGTGTCGAAGCATGGCGTACCAGAATTTGTCTGGACTATGGGCGGTGTCCGCGCACGAAGCGAGAACGGAGCGCAACTCACTCACAGTAAACTTGTAGTTGAAGGGTTCTCCGCCTCTGGATGTAAAGTCCAGCCGGCGGCCTTCCGCAACATGACGACGTGCATTGAATGCTGGCGGAGCAGCATCTCGGCTAGAGAATGTGGAAAAAGTGGTCGCTAAGGATTTCGCCACGGAAGCGGGGTATGAGATTGTGGTTCCATTCTCCTGGAGAACGTGAGGGAGGTCCTGCGAGAACTTGCCCTGAATCCTTTTGACTCGCTTCCACACCTCAGCTAAAGGGGTCTTCCTGTTAAATGCAGACACGTATGCCCGCCAAGAAGAGTGGCGGGCGTGCTTCGAAATATACCAGGACCTAGCCCTAGCCTGACGAAATTCAGCGACAGTGAAATCGTTCGGGCGGCGCTTATAGCGCATGTAGGCATAACGTTTCTGTTTGAGGGCCGTCTCACACTCGGCCCACCACCATGTGAGTGCTCGGCGTGCAAAACGGCCAGACGCCCTAGAAAAATAAAAGTCAGGCCCACGGTGATGAGGTTGCCGGAGAAGAACTCGACGGCATAATCTACCGACCTAAACTCTTAGACTGAGATAGAGAATTCAGTCATTTCCTGAAATGCAGGCCACCGCGCCCGCGCCAAGCACCACCGAGTTGGTCTCTCAGGCGGTAGTTGCCCTGAAAATGATATTTGAATGGGAAAGTGATCACTACCATGGAGATCATCGACCACCCCCGAATCAAAATCAGGCTGTGCATTCGAAGAGCACAAAGATAGGTCAAGGCAAGAAAATTGAGCGGTTCTCGGACAGTGATGCGTAAAATCATCCACGTTTAAGACACCCATCTCAAGCTCTTCGATTAGATCGGCAAGGACTTATCCCCTGGGATTCATGGAGTAATCTCCCCAGAGAGGATGCCTGCTGTTGAGATCTCCAAGCAAGAGATAGGGCCTCGGCAACCGTGTCACGACGCGGCGGAAGTCCCCCGTGTCGAAGTCAGCTGACGGTGGAATGTACGCAGAAATGATAGTATACCTCCTATCCAGGTGCAGCTGCACAGCCACTGCCTGAAAGAAGGTATCTACAAAGCAAGGAAGAACAGAGACATAATGCCAGGTGAAAACCGCGCATGCCCTAGCCCGGCCATCCCGGGGTGGTGGGGTCGTAAGACCCTTATACCCCGGAAAGGCGTGCGGGGGTCACACGCCTAGCATGGTCTCCTGCAAAAAGATAGCTAACGGGGAACGAGACGAAACGAGCCTCCGCAGCTCCTTCCAGTTGGCCCGGAATCCACGGCAATTCCATTGGAGAAATATGCCCTCAAGGTATAGCTCAGGGGAGACGCGGAGGCCTTCCTCCAACTAAAAACCTTCACGGGTTGGCCGTACCATTCCCGGGGGCAGAGCCCCGGGACAGTGAGTTTTTTTCTCCCTCCGCCTCAAAACCTTAGGTGGGCGTTGCCGCTTCGGAGGGGAGGGGGGCCTCTTTTCGAATAACCACCGTCTTTAAGCCACTCACTCCACCTCGGGTCGTGGGCGAAGGAGCCGAAGCTCCTTTGTTGTTGTCCTCCTTTCGGGGGACAACTTTAGGAACTCCGGAAGATGGCCTAGCAAACATCTTCAGGGGTGTTGCCTCCTGTGAGTCTAACGATTCGCTAGAGGCGCGTGGCCGTTTCGCCTTACGGGAAACGGTCACGCTGGGGGAAGAAGGTGGAGCCCTGGTTTTAGCCGGGGCTGGGTGTGAACCCTTTTTGTTGCCAGCTACAACAGAAGAGCGCCTAGGTTAAGTAGAGCCCGCAGAAGGGCTCCCAATGGGCGCGGAACCAACCGTGCTCGTTGGCCTGGATGGGACAGGAGCAGAGGGTGTCTTTCTACCTATTGAGACATATGACGTCCCAGGCAGAGCCGGGCGCGCCAGGACCAAGTCCTTAGCCTCGCGGAATCAGTGTCGATCCTGGGCCTGAACGGCCAGGATTTCTTTCTCGAGGAGATATGCCCCACATTGCTTCAAAAAAGCGATGTGCGGCTCTCCGCAATTGACACACTTGGCCACACACGATTTGGACTTATCGTGTGTGGCCTTGGAGCAATTTATACAAACTTCGGGTGACTCCGACTTTTTACGTCTACAAGAATGATCTGTATAGCCGAAGCGGTGACAGTAATAGCACCGCCGTGGCAGTTGCACCAACCGGCACGCACCGACTCAGGGATCTTGTCACAGTCGAACGTGACGAAGAGTGAAGGGGTGGGTCTCGAGGCCCCTCCCTGTTTTCCCATCACACGTTCGACCTTGACCGCCCCATGGTCAGCAAGCTCTAAGGTGATGTCCTCTCTGGAGTAGTCAACGAGTTCCCTCGCATAAACTACTCCTTTCACAAAGTTCATGGTAGAGTGCGGCGTCACACTCACCGAGGTGCAATGAAGTGTCCGAAGAGCACTTATCTTGGCCGCCTCGGCGAATCCCGCCGAGGCGGCCAAGATAAGTGCTCTTCGGACACTTCATAGCAATCCTCTCCTCTGATGGATCATGTTGCCCATGGCCAACATGCTGCCATAAGTGGAACGAATGACGAGGAAGCGTTTGAAGCCAGCGAGCTCGAAAACGCCAGGTAACCTCTGAATCAGGGGCCCCGCTGTCATCGAGGCTCTTCTCTGTGTGCTTTTGGTCTTAGTCAGGGGCTCCGCAACTGGAGAGGGGCAGAGGGGGCGGATGTAGCGCCATCGGCATGGCGGCTCCACCTTGAACTCGGCGTAAAAGGATAGGTTGTGAAGATGAAAGGAAAAGGGATGTGAGGAAGGTATGGGTGGGGATGAAGCAGGTTGTTAAAAATCCCCATCCCAAACAGTAGCTCAGGGGTTAGGGAACGTTGTTTCCTCCCCCCTCAGCCCCGATCCGGGACGGTTGGCTTGAGAAGGTCAGCATCTACCCTGTGAAATTAGAGGCTGACCAGAGAATTTGTGGGAGAGGTTGTATGAAAACCAAGGAAACAAGTGTTTTGAAGGAAGGAAGAGAGGCTAAGCTGGGGCCGGACGGGGTGCTGAGTCCCGTCAGCACGGTGGCCAGGATTGTAAATCGCCGCGCCCCTTACGGGTTTATATGAGGCCTACCGAAACTAGATTTTGTTAAGTTGGATTATAGTGTAGTTACACTTTTTGTTCCAGTTCCGTGTATGTTGCAAAGAAGATTGATCATAAGGGACTTATACTAAGGGTTAATTGTGTTTCCTGGAGGTTAGTCTGTTTCTGTAGCAAGAACCTTTTTTATGGCTCTGGGTAATCAATCTACTACCGGTGCCACCAGCTACTATGGAAACGGCTTTGTTTTATAGCTTTTGAAGTTTGAGAAGTTCGAACCCTTGCTCTCTAAGTATTGTATATACAGGTGAGTAAAGGATGTAGGTTGTTAATTAAAAATATCGACAACACCTTAAAAAATGCGGGAAATATATTTTTTACATACCTTTTACTATTTGATCATCCCTCATTTCTTTTTTTCAACTTGTAAGGTCGTGTCGGCCTTCTTTGGGCCAATCGACGATAATACCTGGCATCCATATTGAGCCTCTACATATTCCTGCCGGAGTTCTTAAGCACGGGAGTTGATTATCGTATAAACCTATTCCAGGACAGAAGATGTAAAAACAATACTACTGTTAGGCATTCCTCGTTTCAAAGGAACAGATGATCCTTACCATCAGCCCAGAGAGCCTCTTTCGTCTGAAATCTTGGGTGAACAATACTATCATAACTGCGTTTTTTAAAAAGCTCTTGATTTTTATTCGGTAATCAGAATAAGTCCTGCGATGTTGTTGGGATAACGCTGTTTATTCTGATATATTGGTCTGGAATGTTGCCAGGCGATTCCAAAACATGAATTCCCCATTTGCTAAAAAAATCACGTAATTTCAAGCACGGTGGCCGAGTTAAATTGAAGAATTTTACCCACGTAGAGATTGAGAAAATTGAAAAGAGAATCGTCCAAGATGGTTTTGTAGCTTTCTGCATTCATTGTTTGGATCTTAAGAGAAAAAAACTCTGCATTTCTCATAAAACCACTAAAACGACCCCACACCATTACACTTGGGATGTTTGACCGTCCTTTAAGTCTATTTTCCCTCATACTGGAAAGGTTACAGGGTTTTTAGTAGCGTGTGACCATATCTCTCACTATGTCAGTCGGTCGGTCGGTCGGTTGGTTGGTCCGTCGCTCCTCGTTTTCCTTTTTTTTTGTTTAGGCAATATCATTGTAACTATTCGGCCGATTTTAACAAAATTTGAAACCCTTACATTTTCTTTCGAATCATATAATTGCCAAAGTCCTCCGAAGATTAGCTGGGGAAGTATTTGACAATAAAATTATAACTATTAGGCCGATTCTAACGAAACTTGAAACTCTTATGTTTTTTTAAATACTATTTCTGATGATATGATTGTCAATGTCATCCCAAAGTTATTCCTGAAATTATTGAAAGTTTTGAAAGTCGTAAGGACATAAATCAAAATAAGTTTTAGCACAAGACCTTGGTCAGCAGACCTTGTTTAACAGTACGTGGCCTGTGCTTGAAGTCTCAAAACGTCTCCTACTCACGAAACTTGTCATTACACCACAACTTTGGGTCTGGTCATTGTAACTCATGGTAAAATTCTTCAATTTTATATAAAATTCACAGTAGATTGGTAGAATTTGGCAATGAATGAATATATGTATTACAAACTGGGCACTTATGTTAATGTTGGTTATAGAAAAAGAAAGAATAAAGTAAAAATTAAAAGATATGAAAAGACAGCTCTGCTCTTATATAGTCTTATGAGTCAGATACGGATGTAGTAAGTTCATCTTCTCTGTTTATTAATGTAGAAGGAAAGATACGAACTGCTATAACGAATTTGGTAATAGATGAATCAATAAATCACCTGATTCTATAAATAAGTTTGGTACAACACCTTAATATATTTTCTAACAATTTCTAACATAGAAAAATGAAAGCTACTATATCAGATAAATTAGCAATTGACACCAATGTTTTAAAAAGTATCTCAGAAGTACCAAAGCGATTAATTATTATATTTTTCACATTATTATAGATGTATTCTCTTATTTAGTGATTCTTGCAAATTTCCTGTGTTTATTTTTTTTACAATATTTATAAACATTCAAAAGTCTTAACAAGTAAATATGTCTAAAAAAAAGAAAAATCCAATAGAATGGCAAATTTATATATTTTTATTGGTCACTATTTTGATGGAAACAATCAAAATGTTTTTGATTTGCCATTAAAATAATTATAGTATTAGTTTATGTTTTGTATGTGTTACATCAATTTTGTATAGCAAGCAAAACGAATGTGAATAATATATGCCGAAAGTAACATAGTCATGGACATCTAATTTTAGTAAATAAAGATGCATTATTACGACACATACCAAAATTACATCACATGATATGAAGAACTTCCATTTGGATTACATGCACATTGCTTGTTTAGGTACTATGCGCAGGTTAACAGTGGTGAAAAGATTTATCTTGATTTTACTGCCAGACACCTCATGGACCTCGAAAAACTTTTCAAATTGTGTGCTTATCAAATTTTCCAGAAAATTATCTAGGGGGCGTCTCTACCCTATGAGAGTGGAAAGCAAGCAAAACATGGTTTTTGTTATATTGTGGTATTACAGTCCTCCTTGGGATCTTAGCACGTTAACATCTTTATAAAAAAAATTAATTTCCCCCCATTAATTCTTTAAAAACTTTAGGAAACTTAGAAATTTAAGGTTAATTATTCTGGAAAGTACTTGATCAATTTTTCAATCGTGCTCAAGCACTTTATGTCGAAGAATTTGCGTCTTATAATGTGCACAATTTGAGCCATTTCCTCGATTCTTGTCCTTTATTTGAGAATTATTATGTATATGTATTTAAAGAAGAGTTGTTAGGAAGAAATAAGAGGTTTGTGTAGATTTGTAGACATGAAACGGGTGGAAAAAGGAACTACCGCACATAAGCACTTAAAAATATTCATCTGCAAAAATGTTTCTGATTTCCTCTACATTTTTCAAGTGCTTGTGTCCGGCAATAAAGATTGCAATTTTATTCGTATAACTGAACAGATAGGACTTAATAAAGCTATCAAAGAGGACCAATTCACTATTATAATTTTTTATACCTATATTCACTAAGCAAGTTAAATCAAAGCAATTTGACAAATACAAAGAAAGAATTAAGCTCAATATAAAGGAAATGGTGGAAAATCATCAATTCCCTCAAAATGTGTACTTTAACTTTAAATATGATCACTTTAATGTGATTAAAGACTGCAATTATATAGATTTTCTGGGCAAATTAACGTCTGGAGTATTCTTAATGAAACTTATGATTGCGATTTTCTTTTTCAGACAATAAAGCATTAAGGTGGATTAGCGGTCATTTGTGCTTAAATATTTTATAAATCTTTGTTTTTGAAGTTGTACTGCAAAGAAGAGTGAACTTTCAAGAATATATTCTTTTTGGCTGTCTACATATGTAGGTGCATCATATAGAGCAAACACACTTTCTCACTAGGGTCAGCTTTTTTCAGGACGACAATACAAATATATATACAACTAAGACGTTAAATTATGGCATACACAAAATAAAATGATACTATAATTAAGCTTTTATTGTGTCAGTTGGTCCTTCAACTAAAGTACCAGTTCTGAAAGATATGAGGCAGGTTTTGATCTAAGAATGAGTTAAAATTCATCTCAATACATTCATAAATCTATATAAATGAATTCCTTGACCACTGGTTTTGAGTTAATGATAAATAGAAACTAGGTCATTATTAATTTTTCTCTCTCTAATTCATAAATAACTAATGATATAACTTAAGTGCTGCAAGCAAGTCAGCAAAATATTTGAAATCACAGAATCTAGTGAGACTTTCTATTGGGTCACATGTAATAATGAGAGATTAGTCATCAAAGTACTAATAGTCAAGAGGCGGATTTGAACGAAAATGTAAAAAACTTAAACATGAATTCTCGAATCAATTTTACAACCAAGCATTGAAGTAAGAAATTGTTTACTAAAGTTTTTGCAATGGTACTCTTTAACTGTTCCCAAAATACACGTTACTTACAAAGATAACATAAGCTAAAACTTTGAAAATTGTAATTGTTTAAAGACTTAATAAAATGCTATCCAAAACCAAGAAAAAATGACCAGTAGAATATGTTAAATTCCAGATAAAGCTTTATTAAATTCTCAATTCAAAAAGCCGTGAAAAGTGAGAGCAATGCTTAATTATATAAAAACAGATGAATAACCTGGTATGCCACAAGAGAAAAGAGAACGGATTTCTCGGCTTTGAGCTTCCAAAAAAGCACAATACCTTTATAATTTCAATAACAACAGATATAAAGGAATGTCAAAAAATATTTTTAAAACGATAACATTGTACAACAATGCAAAAATATGGAATTAAGAATAAACTTTTCTAAGAGTATTTTTTGCGTAAATCATAAATATAACCAGTCTCTTCCTACGACCATCCAGGTTCTCGAAAATTAACATCTTACGCTAAATACAATGATGGTTCTGTAGGTATCGAATGCAAATAGGATTGGGCCGAAATTTATAATTCTAAAGATTTTGTACAGATTTTCATATAAATTTTTTAGGGTGTTTCTAAGCTATTTGTCAACCCTAACCTATGAAACTTATGAGGGTATACTCATTATTTTTTCAGCTATATGGGTCCACATATGTGGTAACTATCACGTAACGCTTGATAGTTTTGTAGCTTACTATAAATGCTTCCTATTTTTATTTTTTATTTAATCTTTGTTCGTGTTACTATTTATATTATTTTTCACATAGTAGTCTTTTATATTTACAGGAAACAGAGCTAAACTTCCCAGATTATGAAAAAATACCTAGACAGTCTCTGCTATATATGCAGATCAGTTACATTAAGACAATACAAGAGAAAGTAAACTAAACATGTGAAGAACATTATGAGCTATACGTTAGCTGTGAAGTGGGTGACCAGGAAAACCCTGGACACCTCATATATGTTCTGTCACGTGTTCAATTTACCTTTCTGCTTGGATGAGAGGCAAAGGGCTTGGGCTCATATTTGGCGTACCAATGGTCTGAAGGAAACCAAAGGACCATTCCATGGATTGCTACTTCTTCTTAACATATATTAAAGTTTGGTTTCCGATGTGTTTTCTTTTCTGGTCATTAATATATTTTCAAGAGGTGTATCAATTAAAAAGATCAAAATAGATACTATGTTGTACTTCCACTACTTCTGCTAGTGATCATAACCGGTAATGTCCAATTTTAGTCTGATTTTATTTTATTTGTCTGCAGGTCACAAAAGAAAAGGCAGGGAGTCTATTATATAGCCAGATCTTCAGTCTGTTATTCACCTAGTTCGACCTTCAAGTCTATTCCTCTACTACGGCCGCCCTTTGAAGTACAAAGCGATGACACGAGCAACTCAGACGATTCAGAATCTCAAGATACACCAAATGTGGCACACTTAAATCTGACAAGAAACCACACCTCATCACCTAGCCGGAATTCAATGATCTAGTTTGCGATCTAACACTTACTAAGCAAGAGAGTGAATTCCTAGCCTCACTTATGCAACAATGAAGCCTGTAGGATGAACATGCTTGAATTACAGTATTTAGGAAGTGTTCTGCAGACCTACATAACTTCTTCACATTTGAAAACAACTTGACACTTATTGTAATGATATCAGAGGGCTATTAAATGGCCTTGAGCTCACCTATGAACATATAAGTGGAGGTTATCTATCAATGCATCCCTTTACAGCATAAAAGCGGTTCTGTTGCACATTGATAACACCATGCCTTCAGTTACAGTTGCTTACTACTTCATTTTAAGAGAAATATATGAGAAACTTGCTTTATTTCTAGATCACATAAGTTACAAGGAGCGTGAGTGGCTAATATTTGCAGATTTGAAAGTAGTCCTACTTCCTTTGTGAGTGAGACAGTAGGATCATAAAATTTTGCAAATACGCTCAGAATGGTCACCTGGGGAAACAATGACACCTGGATGCCATAAGGTAATTCATGAGCAACTATTTAAGAAGGAGAAAATCATTTTCCACCACTGCATATAAAACTAGGCCTAATGAAGCAATATACCAAAAGCACTGCAACATAACACGCCATGTTTCCAGTACCTCAAAGAGATTCTCCCTAAAATAAGTGATGCAAACATTAAAGAAAGCATATTCGTAGACCCTCAGATTCGACAACTTATAGCTGATGAGGACTTAAAGGCGACAATGGATGAAACTGAGCTAACGGCCTGGCATGCATTCAATGATGTATGCAAAGGACTTCTGAGAAAGCACCAAGTTGCCCAGCTAGAGCGTATAGAGGAGAGCCAAATCAAGTTCTATAAAGATACCGGATGCAATATGTCACTGAAGATACACTTTTTTCATTCTCATCTGTCCTTCTTCCCAGAGAATGCAGGAGATTGGAGAAAAGAACATGGAGAGAGGTTTTATCAAATTATAGCGGCAATGAAAATCAGGTATAAAGAAAAATGGAGCCCTGCTATGCTGGCTGACTTCTGCTGGAGCTTGAAGCGTCACACACCTAAAACGTCTTAAATCGAAAAAGTAAATACTAAAATTTAGGTTAATACATTATATCATGCTAAAAAACATGCTGATTCATTATATATTCAGGAATTAATTACGATGGACACATTTAATCGTACTTTGGGAGCGGAATACATTTATGATATCGTATAAATTGGTATCAATTGCATCATTATTAAATCATCAATTTACAAGAAAATGTTACGTGATGCGAGATTTTTTTTAGCAAATTCAAATTCAAGACACTGAAATTCACAATGAAATGCACATGAGATCTATGTTATTTTCTTGCTCCTGAAATTTTTTGTACGATATATTTGACCACATAGAGAGAGGTGGCTTATACGTGTGGCTCTTTAACATTTAACATAAAATTATAGTTATTGTTAACCATTGTTCAACTACAAAACATTTAGCTATGTGTTTCCTTAGCTATCTTAGTCCAAACATCTTTAGATAGAAATCGTAGGTGATTGGTAAAAATAGAGAATGATTTATGAAAGTGGGATAGTTTATGAAAGACGCTTCTAAGTATTCCTGGAAATGTCGATTCATGATACGATTTCATCCCGTCCGGATGAAATATACAAATACCTGGTATTTAGAGAAGTGGTACGCAACACTTTAATGCGACCGACAGTCTCAAACTAGATTGAGACTAACTGGACTTCATTTCTTCTAGACATTGCCATTTTACGATTTTATCCTGACTTTATTTATAAGCTACGTCTCACGTATTTTCACGGCCAGTCGCAAATAGCTTTCGTTAATTAAAGGATTGGTCAGCCTATCCTCTGGGCGGTTGCTGGGGTATTCCCTTTTAACATGTTTGTATTTCTCTCATCATTTTGTCCCCTGCGGGGCCATCTTTCTTTTCCTATTTATATTTTTACGTACTCATAAGGGCGTTTCTGGTTACATCTGCATGCTTGCGGGCCCACTGCGCATTAAACACCCGCAGTTTGTCCTTTGGGCTCAAATGCCTCCAGGAAGATGTGCCGCTATACATCTTAACACATTTTCACTTTCCTTAGCATCATCACTTTCTTAACAGATCTCGCCATACAAAGTTTCATTCAAATATAGCATCGTTGCTATTACTCTTTTATTTCCAGAAAAGCAATTCTAAGCTACAGATCGATTTATTTGCTTCAATATTCTAATCAATTACACATTATACATCGAATATACAGGGTGCCCTCTCCGCAAATTTGGACATATTTGAGAAACTATATCTCACTAATCTCACAGCTAGGTCCCTGAAATACCATTTCTATAAATATGCACTTATTCCTTGTAAAACCGTCCTAAAGTAATTTAATAATGTGATGTAAATAATGTAAAAAAACGTTTTTTGTTCTAAAAAGTAACCATTAAAAAAGTTAGAAAATTTTAAACTAAATTTATATTTTAAGGAATTGTTCAATATTTCCTTCTTATTGGTCCACCACAGCTTGTTAGCTAACTTAATTTTTGTCGTTGCTTCCAAAATTTTGTGCTTTCTTTCCGCTTCCTTGCAGACCAATCCAAAAATAAAAAAACCCTGTTTTTACAATATCGTTTTAAAGTCTAATTGACTTATCAAGTGACTATAGGACGATTTATACAGGGAATAGGATTTATAGATAAATGATTTCATTTTCATTTTCTTTTATTTGATGTACCTAGCTGCAATGGTTATTGAGTTATCGCTTCTCAAAAAGGTCCAATTTGGGGAAGTCCACCCTCTATAATTATATTATGAGGATAAAACTTTCAGTTTAGGTAATAATTTCTTTGTTGCGTTGTTTACGTTCCCTCTCCTGGTGAAAATTGTGAATGGAGTTTTCTTCCAATTATTTAAAGTTTAGTTAATTTAATTATTTATACAAGTGTAATAGACTAAAAATAAAGTATTGGATTACAGGGATCCTGTGGATACGTCTTAATATTCTCCCTTAACCATACACTATATTTATAGTTTGATTAACCTAACCTTTGCCTATTTAGAGCATTATTGCCTTCCATATTACACTGGCTTGACTGCTTCAGAAAAATCTGTAAAAAGCAAGAAATTTAGGCCTTATTAAATATTGTTCTGTTTAGCTGTTTGGCTAACATAATTAAACAATATGTTAATTTACCACTACATGCAAGTGCATGGTAAACAGAGCATTCCAAAGAATAGATGAAGTACGAAAAGGTGATAATTTAAAATTTAAATCATTAATACCATTTTCTCCAAGGATCAGTTCTTGTCCTAATGTTGTTTATGATCTAGTGAACTACACGTACTCGTATATTGAAAGTAATCCATTATGAAAACTTAAAACGTTTGGAAACGATATAAAGAAATGAATATATCAATATATGTCTATTTTATATTAAATTTGAACTGCTACTTTATCAAATCACTGATATTATCGACCGAAAAATGTCTGAAGAAGTTTAAGTAAGATCTGTTTAACATTTCACATCAAAATGGAAAATTCCAGGGTGTATAAATGTATTTGGGTATTGAAGGAGCCCAAAGGAAAGAATTCTCCGAAGGTTGGCTTTATTTCGCTGAAATAAATACAGAACATAAGAATACAAAAAAATAATAGATATAATAAACACATTCTTGCATAAGCACACAAACAAATATAGGCACATGTATTTTTCGCAAACAAATAATTTATTAATAGTAATGTATAAGTGGCATAATGTTGGTTTTCACAAACCTAGAATTTCAGTTAGTAGAGGAATTGAAAGATTTTCACTTTCGTACATTATCGTCAGCAACAATTCTATATCAGATTTAGGTAATATTTGAACTTTGCTAAATTTACTTTAAACAAAGTAATACCTAATAAAAGAAAGAAAAACAGGTTAATCGAACAAATTATAATAGGTATAATCGTATAATCTAAACACGGGTAAGTTAAAAAAGGTTTGTACTGAATTTATTTCAATTCAAATAAAATATTTAAAGCAGGTTTTATAGTATTCGCCTCCAAGAAACAGACTTTTAGGTTACAGAGCTAAAGGTTATTTCTTTATAAAATAAATAATATTCCTCCATTAATAAAACCTTGCTAAACTTCACATGGAATTTGAGAAAAAAATTGTTCTCCTCATTTCAGAAACGACGACTTAATGACCTAGAACACGTCTAATACAGAGAATCAAAATTAATTCCTATAAAAGAAAAACATCATATCAAGTCAGACCAAAGAATGAATGAGAGAAAATTAGAAGGAGGAGAGGTTTGGTAAAGATTAGGATTATTTCATTTTCAAAGAAATAAACGTTTTTAATTTTTAAAATGATGCTCGCCGATGTCATTTTTACCCTCCAGAACCTAATAATAAAGTAGTTAGTTACTTTTCAAAGTATATTGTCACTTTGCTAAATTTTAAACTCACTACCTCATTTCTCCATATTGCCTTCAAGTTTTGTTGTAATATTGGCCTGACTAGTCAGCCAATACTGAATTGGTTTAGATCTGCAAGCGATCTACGCATGCGTCTTCTGGCTTCCTGACCAATATGTCGGAGTATGTCCATGAGCTCGTTATTCGCACTGAGGTTTCCTTCCTTAGCCTTACAGGAACCTGGCTCGAGTCTGATTCTGGTTCATGCACTGCCCTTGCAATCCATCCGGATCATTCTTTGCTGCATGTTCATCTGAAACACCGTGGAGGGGGAGTTGCACTGATTTCCAACTTATCCTTCTCCCTGAATTTTCTCCCCTCTCCTCTCTAGCATCAGTTGAGGCTCCTATTACTGTATCACGTGTTGTGCCTGCTGTGACTATTGTGGTCCTTTACCTCCTTCCCAGCTCGTCTCTGGCTTTATTTCTCAATTAGTTCAGTAACCTATTCTCCGACCTATCCTCTACTGGTTCTCTCTTTATTCTCGATGACTTAAATCTTCCTAACCACAATGAGACTTTTTGCGCATTAATTGACATCATCGACCTCTTCTCTCATACACAACATGTGAAACTTCCAAAATATATACATGGTAATATCCTTGAATTAGTCATCTCGAACATCCATAAATCTAATCTAACAGTAACTTAACTTCCTAATACGATTTCCGACCACTTCTTGGTCAATTTTAAATTATATATTTCCTACCACCTACCTACTCGTTCGTCTCGAAATCTTACTCCTTTCCGGCAACTATCGTCAATTAAAACTCCTTCTCTCTATGACGATGTTGTTTCTGCCCCACCTCCTATTGATACTACTGCTTCACCTTACCAAACCTTAGACTCACTGCACCAATCATTACTCGCCTGCCTTGACGTGCATGCCCCACTTATCACTCCTTCTTCAAACCACCATCACTGTGCCGCTTGGTTTACCATGGAGCTCCTTCGTCCAAGGAGGTCCTTACGTGCCCATGAACGTGCTCTTCGTAAAGCACGCTCCCGTGGGCAGGACACGACTTTCCTCTCACTTGCCTATCGCCTTGCTACTTCGACATATGCATCCAAATTAAAATCAGCACGTGAGGCTCATTCACTCAAACTTTGGTCTGAGAGCAAGAATGAGCCCCCGGACTATCTTTCGTCTCCTTTGTCGTCTTTCCTCGCCTAGCCCCATTTCCCCCACCTTTCCTCCCATCAATCCCTCTACTCTCTCTAAATTTTTCTCTGATGAAATTAATAACCTTCGCGCTGTACTACACCATTCGCCTGAACAAGCCCATGCTGTTTTTCCCGACCATACTTCATTGCCGCTTAACGTCCTCACTCGCGCGTTCTCTGAGGAAGTAACTATCCTGATCTCACGCTCTAACAAATCTGGATTCTCTAAGGACGTCTTTCCACCCAAACTCATTTACCAAATTCTCCCTGCTGTCCTCCCACTGATTCTTCATTTCTTAAACACTTCTCTTGCCACACGGGTGGTTCCCTCTTCCTTTAAACATGCCTCAATTCGTCCTATCCTTTGAAAACCACACCTTAACACCTCTGAACCATCAAGCTTTTGCCCTATCACACAGCTTCCATTCCTCTCTAAGATCCTCAAGAGAGTGGTTTTCTCTCGCCTTAATGACCATATTTTTAACTGCAATATATATGAAACGTACCAATCGGGGTTCAAAGCGAAGCATTCTGTTGAAACCACTCTTCTTAATGTTCCAGGTGATTTACGTAGAGCTGCCGATAGAGGTTGTACGTCCATTCTAGTTCTCCTAGACCTCTCCTTCGCTTTTGACACTATCGAACACACTGTCTTCCTTGATCGTCTTTAAAGGTTCCTTTGTTTCTGGGTCACAGCACTTGATTGGTTCCGCTCATACCTCTTTTCCCGCACTCAGTCAATCACGCTCGATAACCTCTCCTCCGAACCAGCGCCCATCCATTTTGGCGTAACTCAGGGCTTAGTCTTTGGTCCCCTATCCCTTTTGAATCTACTTACGTCCTTTTGGCTTCCTTCTTCGCGATTAAGACCTGTCCTTCCACTCTATGCTGATGACACTCAAATATACCTTTTTCCATCCCCCGTGTCCTTCTCTTAATCAATTACCAAGCTCCTTTCAGCCTACACCTCCATAAACGAATAGCTGTCTGACAACTTTCTCAAACTTAACCACGATAAAATTAAAGTTCTCTTTGTTTGTACCGCTTCGATGGTGGAGAAATCTGAAGCTCTTTTCACCTTCCTTAACCTTAGAGAAATCAATGTCGCCTTCTCTGATTCCATCAGTAATATTGGTTATATTTTCGACGAGCAAGTCTCATTTAAACAGCACATCCTTCGTATCTGTAAGTCTTCATTCGGTTTTCTCAACAACCTTTCACGTGTTTGATCCCATTTTGATCGACGAAGCCTTGAGACTGCTATTAATGCCTTCGTCACCTCATTCTTAGTCTCCTGCAATTCTCATCTAGTGAATCTCCCTTCTTCCTTACTTTGCCCCCTACAACTAGTTCAAAACTATGCTGCTTGGCTCCTCCTTCGCCGATCCCGGTTCTCTCCTTCGATGCCTCTATTACAGGAGCTAAACTAGTTACCTATTTACTCCCGTATCCACTCTAAACTTTTTCTCATCACCTACAAGGCCATAAACCTCAAGGCTCCAGCTTATCTCTCGTCTGCCCTCTCCTGCGTCAAACTCCTCGGGAACTCTGGTCTAACCTCACTCCCATCTTGAACACTGCTTGTTTTGTTCTCTGCTCGATGGATGGCCGTTTCTTCTAAAGTTTGTGCTCTTAGACTCTAAATTTTTCTTCCTGCCGAAGTCTGATCCTCTCCGTCCCTTGCTACTTTTAAACGTCTCCTAAAGACACATATTCTCAGAATTGCCTTCTATACCTTGTAAACTTTCACTACACTCGCTACACAACCTGCGCTATGTAAGGGTTGACAGCCCTGAAGGGGGCATTATAAATACTTATTATTATTATATTAATGACACATTTCGTTAAATTCCGTATATTCTGAACGAATCATGGCTTCTTTGTTAATGTTTATAATGATCTGATGACGTCCGCTGGTTGAGCTAGTTCGGGATTAAAAGAATCGGAAGGGCAAAACCTAGTACAAATTTTCATTTAGTGTGTTTAAGGGCATGTTTCATTTTAATGACCGCATACAGATTTTATTAAATATAGAGGCCTAACGACATTTAGAAATCGCCATATGCAGTCAAATATTATTGTAGACTTTCGATTTGTCAATATTAAGAATTTTTTAAATGGCGAAGCCCGCCATTTCGAAAGTACCTAAAGAATTTTTAATTTAGAGCGGCAATGTCGTCGTTTTAAATTAGCAGCTTAGGTCTGGTCTGGTTCCAGATCTTTTAAATTATTTTTATAACGTGTTTTTCTCATGCGGTTTTATGTGTAGTGCTAAGATCTGAAACTCGATTTTACTCGAAATTTATACTTTTCACAGTATGGACTTTGGTCGATTATGGATAAAGTATGCGTTTTTGGAAAAGACGAGTATCAGATCTAAGAGGTACGCATAAAACTGCATAAGAAAAACCTATTTTTAAATTCGTTTGCGGAAATGTGCTAAAATGAATCCTTACCGAAGGTCTGGCTAAATCATTACATTCTCAACACCCGTTTTTGTAAAAATATATTTAAAGTAAGAGTTATCTATTCTTTACTCAAAGATATTTACCTTAGTACTCTCATTGGCATTCATATTCATGTTAGATATTGAAATTTTTTCAATTTTTTAAGAAAACATTTTATGCTAGGAAATTTTAAATGTTTTGTATACAACCTGTTATTATCACTCGCAGTTCGATTATCTGGTTCGATCATTGAGTCATAAATTATATTAGTAAACTAAGATATATTATTTTTAAGCTTTGTAATTAATTCTTGGCTTGGCGCTCGACAAGTTTCAATATAGACATCTCCTTTTGCATTTATTAAGATAGAAGTGGACTGCATACTCCAAATGACCTCTTACCTGCAATTTATAAATGGCAATTTTGCTAACGTTTGATTTCAACACAAAATGTAGAGCCTTTTTCCTCAACACTCTATTTGCTTTTTGAAGGGTACAATAATTTTGTTTAAAAAGTTTATAAAACTGGATTATAACAGCTATATTCTTCTGATTTTTTTCCTCTTTAAAATTAGACCAACTATATCCAACTATATTTTACACATTTCAATGGTTAACTTGACTTTATTCATTATTTTCCATTTACCCAGGTTAAATAAATTTTCAATATTTCCTACCATTGGAATACTATCTATAATGACCCCGTAGCTAGTTTCAGCTCAACAGCAAATGTTTAAATTTTACATATTAAATTAATGGCAAGATCACATGTATATACTTAAAAAAGCACAGGTCTGAGAACAGAACACTTAAATACGATTTTAATGATTTTTCACTCTAATGAGGTGTTTCCATTTCAATGAAAAATGATATCTGCATACGGTTTTCAACACAGTTTTTAATACATGTTAGTACACCGTCCCACTTTTAACGCCAGATTTTAGTTCATTTCTTACATATGGAAGTAACAAAGAAAAAATAATAATAGCTTCAAAAATTATCACCTATTTTGTATTTAAAATTTTAATGTAAAATATATTTTTATTGCTTATCATATGCATACGTATAACATCTAGACTAATTTATTTCGTTCGATTAATTTGTCTATTGGAATAAGTAAACCCCATTCTTTTCTCCTTAATTTCTAAATAGCATACTTGATATATGTACACGGGAGAATTTGCCCCTTAATAGCAAATATGGGATCAAATTAGTTTCTTAGTAATACAGTAAGTCAAGGCAAAAACTTCCTATCCAACATTTCATCGGAATATACGATTCGACGCTAACAAATCATTACTAAGAAAATTCAGGGGGGGAAAAGAAAACTTAGAAATTAGTACTTTATTTTATACAAAAATTAAATAATATTCGAAAAGTTAAAAGAAAGAAAGGACATAATATTAAAACAGAGCACCAAGAGATTCATACTTCTAGGGATATGCAAAAAAAGAGATTTATTCACTAGTTATTTCAGATATCAAGTTAATGAGAGAACGGTGCGAATGAAATTGCCGGGGAGACAGAAAATGGTATAGTGTATGGCAAGAGTGAAAACCAAACTATTTTTATTTTTATGGATTTTAATTAACAATATGTATGGAACTAAATACTTTAAAATTAGACAAGAAGCCAATAAATCTACTTTTCCTTGAAAATACCAGTTTAATTTCCATGAAAACTGTACTGAATTGCCTTTGAAATTTGCTAATGATAGGGTGTAAGTTTGATTTATATAACACCAGCTAAAAGAGATAGGATAAGATTAATTTGTATTTTAAGAACCATGCATATCAAAATAGATAACCAAAGCTTATAACTTCTTGTTTACAGTTAAATATTCGTAACGTATGTATGACATCACTGTCTCAAGTAAAGTACAGGCTTCTGTTAACGGTATTATTCATGTATCAACAATTTGAGAAGAGTTAAGTTTGCTAAGATCCTTCAGAACCTGGATGTCTAATGGAAGAGTAAAGGAATAAATAACACTGTTTTTACATTTGATGCTTTTGTAGCAGAATTAATCCAAGCTGATAAAGTTTATTATCATTATATCGTAATAATTTCTAGTATTTTTTCCTTTGGCATGTGAGATTTTGGGGGTCACATATATTTACTTATCTGCCATTTCATTACTTTATATGATATTCACTATAATAAAACCTTGTAGAGCACTATCAAGTCTTTTGTTTAGATCTTTGTCTAGTTTTGAATTCCAATTGCGATTTTTATTTAGTTTTCTAGGGTTTTTCTAATGATTCCAGACTGAAGTTTTGTGAACGTACAGAAAATTTCAAAGAAATGTTCCCAATCGCACGTATCGCCCCCAATTTTTTTAATCTATTTCCTAGATTTTTTTCTATCGTATTCGTAGAAAGATATTTTAAGCCACTTTTCACATGCAACTTACGTGCTCCTTTAGTACGTAACTCTTGTTTGGGTAAGGAACTTTCCCCCAAATTTTAGGACTACTGTTTCTTTTGGCGGCTTCGCAGTGATGGATTTATCTTTAATTTTTACTCATTTAAATTATAAAAATACTATCTCCAATTCCTCTGAGTTAAATAAGTAAACTTTTGGCTCAAGATTATAGAACAAACACCTCTTGTGATCAAATAATCTGTGTAGAAATGTTTAACATTCTGTATTCCATTTTTCTTAATTTTCTCTATGCTTAGCGAACTAAATGAAAGTTTCCCCGCTCAAGACTATTTCTAAAAAAATAATATTTTATTCCGTTTACATTTTTCTTGTATATATTAATGGAATTAGTCTACTGCCTACATGCAAAGGATCGTCGCTATTACACATTTAGTCATAAAACTACTTGGGTTGGTATTTTCTAGAGTCCAAATCGCTCTATTACAACATCTAATTTATAGCTTACCATATTCCCGGCATAGTTTTGTTTTCTAGATTAAATAGCCCATCAGTCGTTTTCGATAATAACATTTGTAACCTTTTGGGGTCAACGAAAGCATAAAATTTCAAGAAAAGTTAGGTTCTGAATAGACCTTTCTAAGCCTGTTCTATAAAATCAAGATCTTTAATTTTTCTTCTTTGTCACATGATCATTCTCTAACTTCCAAAAATGCTACAACTTTTATGTTGTGATCGAAGTTAGATTAAATTGGAACAAAGGAATTTTAGCCAAGTTCAAACTCAGTTTTTCCTTAGCCATAATATGAAAACAGGATTTTGTTAGGCAATTCTTATCTTTACCTTTCGTTGCTCAGTATATCTTAAACAAAAATATTTATTTCAATAATTGGCTAACTTTGATTATTTTCCATACTCCATTTTTGTTTCAAATAAACCTTTAATACTAAATTCTGTCCAATCGATATAGCTAGTTTAATGGATCAAAATTAGTCGGCTTATCGCAAGCTGAGCATCTTGGTAAATGCAATTAAATGAAGTTGGAAACTAATAAAGAGCAGCGTCACTAAGTAAATAATTCTATATCCAATGTTGTTTCTAAATTTTTTTTACGATCATGATAATAAAATATGTAAACTTGGAAATTTGGCAGATGATAAAGTAATGGATGTACTTAAGGCGACTAAATCCTCGCAAATTGTATAATATTGGAGCAAGTCATATTCTAAGCAAGGTTAGGGTGTAAAAAAGAGAGGTGTATCAATTTCGAGCGAAATAAATGTTTCAGAACAATTTTCTGTATTTTAAAAGATCGATAATATTATTCCAAATTTCAAGCATCAGACCTAATTTAGAAGGTGGAGTTCAATGTTCTCTTATTATCTACGAAAATACATCTTCATGTATAAGATGTTCAACGCGACCAAATTAATTTTTAATCTTAAAAATGGATCTTATAAAATTGTACTAAATTACAAAATAGATTCTTCAGTATTTATTATTTGAATTAAATACGTACGTACCATCCACTAGAAAATAATAGATTCAAGTGTATTTTCCAAAGATTTAACATAGCAGTAACCTACATCTTTACATCTTACAAAAATGTTTAAACGAGAATAATTTACAAAATCAATTCGTTTAAAACTTCTCATTTAATATTTGTAAGAATTAAATTGATAGAGATTAATTTTACTTATATAATTACTATAAAGAATAATATGTTTATATGATATATTATAATTTAGTTTCCTTTTCCGTTCTCTTTCATCTTCGTTAATGCCGTATTTTCATTTCTTACAATGGCTTTAAATGAATCTTGTTATCTTTGCTGTTTTCTAATTAGTTATCTGTAATAAAAAACAAAGACAAGCTCCAAAATAACGCAAGCACAATTTTAATTAAAATAAGGTAAGAAAAGAGGGCAAATTCTCTTGTTTTCAAACAATGAAAGCATCTCTAGAGACTAATCAGTTTGCGTCTTTGTTTAATAAAAATAATTTCATTACCAATATGAAAACGGATATATGATTAATATTCTACACCATTCCTCTATGTAGAGTTTGTCATAAAAGTAATTCTACCATGATTTCATTGTTTTAGTTCACAATTAGCACTTGCGTATCATATAACGGAGTACGCATTTACAGATGTAACGTAGATGACTTTACGTATAATGAGTTGCATACATTAATACAACTCTGCGGTGCTTTTACCTTTATTATCCCTACTTAACTCTAGCCAGGTCGTGTCACAATGAATATTGGTAACAAAATCCAGTCCCGACTTTTGTTAAAATTGTCGCCAATTGCCCGGATACTATGTTAAATGGAAGAAGCCCAATAAAAGATGGCTCCTATAAGACCCTATACTGATATTAAAACTTGTAACAAAGGAAAAACGAGCACATAATGTATCTTTGTATTTAGTATGCATTTTGATATTTGAAAAGCCTTCCCATATTTTATCGCAAATCTTCTATTGCAATTTCCTATTCCTTTAATGTCGATTGAATTTAGGAATTGATAATATTAGGGGACGTCATGCATATTTATGTAATTCGGCCTTGAAACGTTTTCTCATGATTTTAAGCATTTGCTTTCTTTGTTTCTTCTTCGTGTAAATTTCATACATAAGGAAGAATCTTCGTTGAATTAACCAGCGTATTTTTCTTATTACTAAACAAATATTTGGATATATTTGACATTCTATTTCGATTTTATATTCCTCGTCAGATTTTGAATGATGTTGATAACTTTAATATATACGTTATATTTATTTACTTTGGATAAATAATGATGTGTACTGTAAAGAGAAAGGATGTTTAAATGTTTTGTTTATTTAATGCAAAGGAGGGAAAAGTAGTGAAAAGAAATGCACAAGAGACCAATTATTCATTCATTTGATCCATATCAATCAAATGTGTTCTTTATAAACCAAATCATAAATATCTTGAGCTAATGAACTAAATTTAAATGTAAGAAAACACAGTTCCTGGCGATGGGTTATCAAACTATTGGCTGTTTGGGCCATGATTTGGGGAAAGGACTCACCTTTGCGGGTCCACCTCATGTGTTAAAGTTTTACCTCATTAGCAAACGGCCAAAATCGAGGAACTAATGAAACTATAGCCTTCATGGGATGGGAAGCAACGTCACTATACTACAGGCGTGAGAGAAACCGAATTGGTAAATGACAAAGAGTAGGAATTTGAAAATGGGGCAATTAAAGAATTGCTTACTCTTGTAAATTGATTCCTCGCAAAAATTTATCAGCTCTAGAATGGAAACCAAGCTGCAGCTGATCTATAGAGGATTTTTATAACCTTCTGGCTACAACATGCGCAGTTGTGTACCCTAAACGCCCCAATACATGTAGGAGGATTTGCAGCTATATATCTTAAACATGCATTTACTTTCTTTAACTTTGCTACTTTCTTTACAGATCACCCTTCCCACTATTCTGCACGAGATACCCTCAATTGATTTTGCTTTAAATTTTGAGTAAATAATAATAATGATAATTTGAAACCTCAGCTGAATTCATGCGAGTCTGTTGCTTAGGGAAAAAACTAATATACTCTCTAATTTTGAAGGGTTATGAAAGCCGAATTAAAAGAAATTAGTATCATTAGTTTGCTGTTGAACACCAGGCCATTCATTCCTAATACGAAATGAAAAGATGTTTGGTGCTGGTTGCCAACCATTAAAAACATTTTAAAACTATATGGAGGCAACACAAGTGATCATAAAACACATGGCGTTTTGAATAATAGTTAAGCAAATATGATCAATATTTAAAATTAACTTTGAACCAATCTGACATAAAATTAGATTAAAAAATATGTATAATTCTGTCGGCCTAATCGACATATTCTTCGAAACAGGTATCTCATTAACATTTACTAGAGCATTAGTCCCAGCGTTATGTTTCACATACACACGCAGAGAGATAGTTACATGGCAATATATTATGTGTTTTGGGTTAAGTGCTTTCAGAGGGAAAAGTTTGAAGAGGAATTAATGAGAATTGTTTGAGGCATAAAGGGAAAATCCATTTCCTCGAAAGAAAAGGCAGGAAAAACTTTCGTCTTTGATACGAAAATAAAACTTCTCAATTACATCAAGTATATTTATTTCCATATATTTTGGCTTTAGGAATTTCATCGAGATGGATAATTATGGATGGCCTCTTGAGGAGATAAACCTGCCCGAAGTTTAAACGAGTAGGAATGTGTGCAGTTTATAGCCTCGTATTTTGACAGGAGGGAGCCTCTCCTGGTGCCAGGAGAGGTTCGAGGCTCGAGAGGACCAGGCTTTATCATTGGCTGCAGGGAGCTGCCGAGATACCATTCTGTTGGTGCTCGCCTATATGCACTCTAGATCCTGGTTTGTGATCGAGGTATCCTCCTTCCTCTAGCCTTTGCCTATAAAGACAGAACCTACAAGGCAGTGGTTAGTAGGCGCGAGGGGTGGGGGGGGCACACTACGGTGGGCCGGCACATTAGTGTTGAATGCTTGGCAGCTTCTGCCGCTGGCTAGTTCTTCTGGTGAAAAGGGAAGCCGGGTACGTAGGCCTTCCCCTGTCAGTACATAGCCTTTCCATTACCAAGACGCCTGCTGTGCTTCCTCGTTGCCATACACGGTAGTTCAGCTTGAGAATTTCATAGGAATCTCTGGGTTCTCGACCTGTCTCTATAGATTCACAAGAGGAGCGGCTTTGAAACTGTTCCTTACAAAAGTATGGTGAGAGATTCCGTCAGGGCATCGCAACAATGGAGAAAAGATACCAAAGAAGATTAGATAGTGCAATGATAACTTGTTCTGACTGCCATCTACATTGGATTGGCGTTGCGGATAACCCTCTCTGCCGATTTTAGCCCATATATATATATATATATATATATATATATATATATATATATATATATATATATATTAAGAGAGCAGAGGGGTTGCACGTTTCCAGGCGTATACGTATTTTTTGGATAAAGAAGCAGGCTAAATTTTTGAAGTTCATTATTATATATTAACTTATTGGAAGCAACTTTCCGGTTAAGAACACATTCTCAAGGATATGAGATTATAAATTTATACAAACCTAAGAATTTTTTAGAAAGTTTTCAGATATTTATAAATTAATTATATAAGAAACGGGAAGCAACAAAGGTGGTAATATTCAACTTATAAAAATGCAGTGGATTAACTAATAGGGAATAGGAAATATGTTTTTCTTTTCCAAATAAAACTGAGATAAATTAGTTTTGGGTGTCAGTGTTGTAGAAAAAGGGGAGATGATCGAAATATGTAAACAATATGGGTTGTGTTTTGGGGGAGTGGTTTTGCCGTGTGTGATTCGTAGGTGTTTATAGTTGTAGTAAAAGTGTAAATGAGTTTGTGTTTGAATTTAAAGTCGGGATTATAAATCTAATATAAAGAGATTCCAGTGTACGTAGTTGGTTTTTGGTGTTTGTTGTATCTTTAATTGAAAAATTATTAAAGTTGGGTTTATGGTGTGTATGTCTGTTTTCGTAGTGTATTCCGATAGGGGATTATTCGGAACTTAATGAGTGGTGCTCCAGTCCTGTTACTAATGCTTAAATGTACGCAAATGCGGGTATGTAGTCTGCACTGTGTCGATCCCAAATACACTTCTGAATTATCTCGCGCAAATGAATTCATATATGATGGATGGTCCAAGCAGCGTTGGTATTTAGCCTGCTTGCTCTTATCAGGCACACTTCCTACCTATGAGCTACGGCCTTTCTTGCTCTATACATATCTCTTCAGAATTTACTCTTGGGCTGGATTTTTTCAATCCATGCGTATTTTCTAGACCTCAAAGCTATATTTTCGAATATAAATTTACTTAGATTTGTTTGTCTAAATGTGAAAAATTCTGGGAATTTTTTTTAGATAAAATCTTCCACTATATCGAGGATAATGGAAAAGTAAAATTTGAACTGTTCAAATAATTACCTTCCTCAAATATAGTGCTATGGATATACAAGAAGAGGCTTCGTCACTTATCCTTACAGAAGGAACGTGTGCTTCGTATAAAAACTTTCGATCTGTGGCCTACGGCTTATCTAGCTCTGCCAACGGGCTTTTGGTAAAAAAAAATTAAAAAGTTTCCACTATATATTTACAAACAATTTACTCTTAGTCTAAATTTCTTCAGATAATGCTTATTTTCTAGACTTAAAGGCAAGACAAAATTATTTTATAGGCTCTCCTTTCTCTTTTCTCCTTTTTGATATACCTCGTTTTAATAGTTTTCATCTTTTCCTACGTATTTTATATAGTTTTTCCTTCGCTTGTAGCTGTTATTATGCTATTAATTTTTTTTTTTTATTTAATCCTTACTTCTTTGACTATTTCACAAACTTCCTTCGATGAAAAGGTTTCTAATATGATTTGTATCTCTCTTTTTTCTGGTTTATTTATTCCAAAAAGTTTGCTTTATACTTCTATAACCTCCTTAAAAATATTGGTTTGAATATATTTTCATTTTTTAAATGGCCTCAACAATAAAACAATATTTTTAAATCATTTTCCTTAAATTTAGAAACAATATCATTTTATATAGTATGAGGTATTTTAATCATGTTTTCTTTTGTTAATGTATTATCGTCATATAATGCATTTTATCGAGTGCATTTATTAAAATTATGTTCAATCACTAAATATGCAGCAAGCTTCGACCGAGCCACAGCTTCTTTGGTTGTTTATAATAAAATTTTCTTTTAATAAAAAACTACATAAAATCTAATGCAAATGTCAAAGTGTTGTTTCTGAGTGAGTACTTTTTAGAAGGCTCGATTATCCCTTTAAATTTTGATCAAAACTTTGCCCAAAATATTTTTGTAAAGAGTATATTCATTCCTTTGCGTTTAAATTTATTTAAAAATATGCTTTAAATTCTACAATTAATGAAAACTTTGTGAACTTCTTCTTTTTCTGATTCGCATCATTTAAAATAAATTCCAGGAAAATTAAATCATTATTTTTAGTTTCAAAAAGTACGCTACTACAACAAATGGTACTTATTTGATTATGTATGGAAGCGGGCTAAAGTTGAAGAATGTAAAGCTATTTTAAAACTGTTCATAAAATTACATTCCCTACTTATGGTGTAATGGATATATATAAATATACATATATATATATATATATATATATATATATATATATATATATATATATATATAGAAGAAGGAGCAAATGCAAGTTCTGCGGGTGATAACAACCACCACAGGGCTTTCGCCATATTTATTTTCTGCCTTTCAAAACAATTTTGAAGACAGAAATAAAGGTGCAGAAACCTTGCTTTGCAGACTATATTACAATATAGTACAAGAAAGAGAATTTTGACGCGAATGAGCAATGAGACAAGAAACAGGAGTTTTTT
The DNA here is from genome assembly GCA_963969495.1 of Ceratothoa steindachneri. Lineage (NCBI taxonomy): Eukaryota > Metazoa > Arthropoda > Malacostraca > Isopoda > Cymothoidae > Ceratothoa > Ceratothoa steindachneri. The sequence goes on along the minus strand of OZ018322.1, from coordinate 185,599,772 downwards.
AGAGGGAGGAGAAAGGGACATTGGAAGAAGACTAGAATCAAAGAGAGCAGAGGGCGGCACAATGAAGGCAATCCTTTACCGAGAAGACAGAGATTACGCCAGGGTAAAGGATTGCCTTCATTGTGCCGTCCTCTGCTTTCTTTGATTCTACTCTTCTTCCAATGTCCCTTTCTCCTACCTCTAAAAAACTCCTGTTTCTTGTCTCATTGCTCATTCGCGTCAAATTTCTCTTTCTTGTACTATATTGTAATATAGTCTGCAAAGCAAGGTTTCTGCACCTTTATTTCTGTCTTCAAAATTGTTTTGAAAGGCAGAAAATAAATATGGCGAAAGCCCTGTGGTGGTTGTTATCACCAGCAGAACTTGCATTTGCTCCTTCTTCTTTGTATGTGACTTGGGGATGAGCCTTTAAATTGTGAGCGGGTAAGAAGATGTGGTATAAAAATTCCTTGGAGGTTTCTAGCTTAGAGAGATACTGGGTTTGATGGGGTAACGCTTTGGGCGAAGTAGAGTCACTGTGCCTGGTAGCTTAGCGGTAGAGCATCTGACCGGCAATCAGCAGACCCGGGTTCGAGTCCCGGCCAGGAATTTCAAACTTTTTTCCCCTGGCGTTATCTCTGTCTTCTCGGTAAAGGATTGCCTTCATTGTGCCGCCCTCTGCTCTCTTTGATTCTAGTCTTCTTCCAATGTCCCTTTCTCCTACCTCTAAAAAACTCCTGTTTCTTGTCTCATTGCTCATTCACGTCAAATTTCTCTTTCTTATATATATATATATATATACATATACATATACATGACATCCTACAGGGAGGCATTCCTTCAACCATTACTATTCACCGTATTCACCTTTGAATTACATCCCGCAAACTCAAACCAATTTAATCAACACCTACAGCAATGCAGGTGACATCTCACTCAGAATGCAATATCCCTTAATCATAACAGCAATCCGGAGACTCCCAAACCATATATATGCACAAAGATACTTGCCAACATGAAACATAATAAACCAAAAAATCTACATTATATGGAATTGTAATAGCAGTATGTATATGACCTGCTCCACATTTGTATGAAGATCCGTTTGGAAATGAGGGTAGTAAAGTATTAGTAAGAAAAGTAAGGAAGCTGGAGAAATAAGGAGAGTTTCAAGTTTTCATTTAGATTAAGCTAATCTCGCCCTTTGTTTGTTTGTTGTAAGTTGGAATTTAGGTAGGAGATTAATTATCTCAATTTCTGATTAAAGGTACTCATATCATTGTATTGATTCATTTTTTTATTTTGTTAGGTTTTCAAACCGTTGTTAATTTGTGTGTCTGTTGTTGGAAAGTCTATAATTCTTGTTTATTTCGAATGTATTCCTAGTGATTTATCTCTTTAACTGTTTCTACTATGAATAAACCTAAATTTATCAACCACAGTCAAACCTCTCACAAATAATCTCCAAAGAAACACACAAAAAGAGACTCAGAACAATAACACGCTGTTCAGGCAGAAAACTCTCCCCACACCTACAGCCTGAAAGAAGAATACTGCTAAAGATTCAACCTAGGCATGTTGTAACCCAGCGTCCATTCGATATCAAGGCTTCAATCATTTAAACATAAGAAAAAAAAACAGCACACAATTCAAACATCTCCACAATTAGCTTACTTTCCACCAACAATCCACAACTTAAACAAATACATCCGCACTAAATTTAGTCAAAGATAATTAAACACACTAAGACGTAACAGTAACCTAATCAAGCCCATCCCTATTAATAAACCAATCAGAGATATCACTACCATGACCACAAAAATTAAGTTAATTTCATCTCAAATTAGGCTATTCCCAAATCCTACAACACAAAAATAGTGTAAGCGTTACTCCGAAAGATACAAACACCAGATTCAACCAAAGCCTTGGTAACAAACAACTACATATAAACTGCCAAAAAGTTGGCCCAAGCAAGCACTACAAGCAATATCTCGTTATTAGAGACGTAGTGTCTTTCGCCGCTTCCCACTAGAGTAGAGTTAGAGGGAACAGACACTATATATTGGGTTGAGGAATAAGTTCTTGCGGTTTTATCAAATGTATTCATTACCATTAACAATTTTAGAAAAACTTAATTTTTAATTGAGAACAATATGCAATTTAATCAATAATGTATTCTCAGCTGTTATTTACGAATTCTTCGTAACGTTTAACTAGTTTTTCGATGCCTCTTTATTAAAAATCTCTGGATTTTGACTCGAAGATTCGACCAACCAGTTTCTTAATTCCACATCAGTATTGAACGAAACGCCGCGCAGATTGTTGGAGAGCGATCGGAACAGATGGAAATCCGATGGAGCGAAGTCTGGCGAATATGGAGGATTCGGTAAAATTTCCCAATCAGGCGGTGGGATGGCGTCTATTGTCATATTGGCAATGTGAGGAAGAGCATTATTGTGTTGCAGAAGGACTCCATATCGTCGATGAGGTCATTTTTACGAATAGCTTGGGCGACTTGATACATTTGTTGAACGTAGAGTTCCGCATTGAAAATCTCATTGTTCGCAAGGAGCTCATAAACAATAATGCCTTCACAATCCCACCACACACACAGTATCGTCTTTCGTGGATGAAGTCTTTGCTTTAATCCGGAAGCGTTTTTTTATTGGGGCTAAGCCATTGTTTTCGATGATTCATGTTGACATAAACCAACCACTTTTTTTCGCTAATGATGATGCGGTTAAGAAATCCGTCATTATATCCTCGAGTAGCCTTATGACGAACAAGCAAACTTGCAGGAATCGTGGAGCGTTGAAGTTTGTTGCGTTCACTCAAAGCGTGCGGAACCCATGCACCGAGTTTTTGAACTTTCCCCATCGAATGAAGGTGATTTACTACAGATTTCTGATCACACGCCAATTGTACAGCCAATTCTCTAGTCGATTGAAGAGGATTTTCATGAAGATGGTTTTTCAATCGATCTTGATCCAACTTAATAGGGCGTTCAGAACGTTCTTCTTCATTAAGATTGAAATGACCGTTTTTGAAACGTGAAAACCTCCATTGAGCTGTCCATTCTAATAAAGCATTTTCTCCGTACACAGAAAAAATATCGCGACGAGCTTTGGCTGCGTTTACATTGTTCCCGTCTCGATTGAAAAGGAATAACAACAAGTGTCGAAAATGCGCCTTTCTTTCAACTTGACATTCCATTTTGAGGGTACAGAACAAAGATTAAATTAAATCAACTTTTAAATAAACCGCAATGACTTATTACTCAACTTCAAGACTTAGCCTAAGCTAAAGCCTAATAGTCTACGCTCTTAAGAGACGTAGCCTAACCTTTGCAAATTTTGCTCTCAGTATTTATTATTGTTTCTTAATATGTGCACATATCACGTCAGCAAAACTTAAATCAACACAACATTAAAAAAAACGCAAGAACTTATTCCTCAACCTAATATATATATATATTTATATATATATATATATATATATATATATATATATATATATATATATATATAAGAACCACCTCTGACCTCATCACGTTATTTGAAGACGTTATTTGAAGACGACGCGCGAATGTACCCGCCTTGGAAAACGTCACTTCCTGTTCGAAATCATTCGAGAAGTTTCGACTCCTGGGCGTATTGTGGAATTATCCCCCAATCCTGCGAATTTGTCGGGAGCCATCCCCCCGGCGACGAGGAGAGAACGAGCCGCTTGGTTTTTTCGCGCCTTGCCGCTAAAAGATGAATTTTCGTCAGCTTCACTGATTAAGTTTTCTGGAGCTTCATCACCCCCTGCTCCGAAAGCCCCTTTCGCCCTTCCGGATCACTCGTACAAATACCCGGTTTTGCCTTGAGATCGACGAGTCCCGCACGCAACTCAAAGTCGTCCTCATCGTCTCGAGTTGAAGTCCCATAAGCGTTCAGCAGGCAGCAAGTCTTACTAAGACGTGATTCTATCCCTTTCAATTGGTAGCTTCTGTGATCGGCAATCATTTGAAGTGCACGACAGTCTCCCTTCGTTTAATCGATCCGAAGAAAATTGCCATCAATTACCTTTGAGGCAAAGAATTTTCCTCTTCCAGTGGAATTACGAGTAATCCCACATTTCACCGTCGAAGATTGGCTATCTTCATCGCTATTCCTCGGAAGTTTGGTTTGGATCGTGCCCCATTTGCCTCATCAGGATCGCGCCCCACTCGCCTCATACCAAGCAGGACCTTCCTCGAAGTCACCGACCCGTCAGATTGAAACCCCTCAATTATTAGTATTGTCATTTTCCCCTTATGATCTGAGCATAGTAACGTTAATTAATTAATTTTATTTGCGAATCCATCCTTATCATAATTATCAGGAGACTATTTTATTTTAAATAATTTATTTTTGCCTATTTTTCTTCTTATTTTGATATTTGTTAATAAAATCATGTTTTTGATCTTTCATTTTTAACTAACCTTGAACGATACTCTCGGCCTATTCCAGTAAATCTCGCCAACCATTTTTGCACTCTACATGATTTGTTAAGGATTTAAAACCCAACGCCTTGCGTTTGACCTCCTGGTTGATTGTTAACCACTGCAAACAGTCCTTAAACAGTTTGCGTTGCAGTAAGTGATTAAGTCACCCCTCACATAATATAGGAGTAGTGCAGTGTCCCAGAAAAATGTTAACCGTACTTTGAATTAGTATAACTCAAAACCTATTGGAGATTTTTGAGGTATGCAAAACAAACCAAATTTAAGAACTATTTAGCTGTCGATTCTGGAAACTTCATTAAATTCCCTTTTAAGATATCGATACACTAATGGGTTTAGTGGAGGCTATCAAAATTATATTTGTGCAAGGAAGTAAAATAATGAAACTCCGAAGTTTAAAATAAACTAATATATTTATATCCATTTGTAACAAAAACACCTCTTCATATCGGTAATGCAAATTCATTTTTTAATTTTCTAAGCACCGATACCTCCCACATGTCCTCCATTTCTTTCCAAGCACAGTTGCGCCTTTGATCGCATTGATTTAACAATTTTTTTGATTAACTTGTGATTTTCCTTAAGTGTAATGACTGGTTGATGCTTTGTGGTGGAGTAGAATACAATTTATTCTTTAGAGGAAGCCTCTGTGAAAAAGGCTTCCTCGTCACCAATCACAGTGCTTTCCTAAGAAACGAGCAGGTTTATGGAGAAGCCATTGGACAAATTGTCTACGACAAGGAAAATCAGTTTCAAGGAGCTGGTGTCTTGCATGCATTTTATAGGGATGACATTTTAAGTCATGATTAATAATGCGTTCAAATGATGACCTTGAGAATTGTAACCCGTTCTTTCGGACTGATACATGTGGATTTTAAAGAAGTGTCATCTGAACATTTTCAAAATTTTCTGTTGTTCTTATGGTTCTCATACGACCCGAACGACCTTTATTTAGATTTTATCATGTTCCTTCATGTTGGTAGTTGCGAACATTTTTCAAATTGTGGGCTAGCTTGGTGGGTGCCCACCTGCAAAACGTTGTTCAAATCAATCTTGTACTTGTTTAATACTGCTAAGCTTAATAAAGTCTGTGACTACAAATACGCTTCGATCTTTTGTTAGCTGCATGATTAAAAAGGTTCTATGGAAGTAAACCTTAACACATTAACGCTTTGATTAGCTTAGTGAGCAATAATGACGAGACCATACCACAACGTGGCTGAAAAACCCTGTCAAATGGCCTAAGCTTTGCTTGAAGAATCGCAGAGTGACCTAGGCTACCTAGGCTCCATACTCTTCTCTTGAAAGTGCAGGGTGGCATAGCCTTCCTAGGTTTCGTTTTATTAATTTACTTCCTTGCGCAAACCTATTTTTGATAGCCTCCAATAAACCAATTAGTGTATTAATGTCATAAAAGGGAATTTAATGAGATTTCCAGAATCGACACATAAATAGTTGGTAAATAAAAGACTTTTTGCAAAACCCCCTAAAATCTCCAATAGTTTTTGAGTTATACTAATTCAAATTCCTGTTAATTTTTTTTCTGCGATACCCGGTATATTAAATGAAGTGGATTTTCCATTTTTGCGAAATCCCTATGTGAGCAATTATCCCTTAGTAAGATTTGATACAGAAGTTAAAAATATAAAAGAATCAATAATACAGCCCACACTAATCTATCCGATAATTGCGATGTATACACCGTCAAAAGGCAATATTCTAAAGTTACGGAGAATCCAAAACAAAGCAATTCTTTCATAATAAACACGCTAAGGATAGAAAGAAGAAGAGTGGTAGTCCTGCATAGAGAAACAGAAATTGAATCCCCAAAATAGAGAATAAAAAAGTGCACAATCAGTCATCGAAAAGACTCGAGATGTGAGTAACGAACAACTAACTAATCAAATAGTGCAAATATGTAGCTTTATTGGGACCCAATTCAATCTTCCCACCCCTTATGATGGCAAAGAACAGATAAAAAGATGAAAATAAATTTCTATAGAAATAGAATCAAACACCAGATATGATAAAGATTAAAGCTCGATTAAGCCAAATAACACGATTAACGTAAAAATTAAGATTGCAAACTATTATAAACTATAGATGGAAGCCGAAGTATGACTTAATTTATTACCAAAACGGAATGTAATGGAACAAGTTAAAAGAATATTAAATGAAAGAAAAACACAACCAAAATATTCATCGTAGAAACAGTTAAAGAGATACACCACTAGGAATACAGTCGAAATAAAACAAGAATTATATATAGACTTACAAACAACAGAAACACAAATTAACAACGGTTTGAAAGCCCAACAAAATAAACAATAAATCACTACAATGACATGGGTACCATTAATCAGAAACTGAGATAATTAATCTCCTACCTAAATTCCAACTTACAACAAACAAACAAAGGGCGAGATTAGCTTAATCTAAAAGAAAACTTGAAACTCTCCTTATTTCTCCAGCTTCCTTACTTTTCTTCCTAATACTTCACTACCCTCATTTCCAAAGGGACCTACATACAAATGTGTGGGCAGGTAATAATACCCTTAGTGCTATTATAATCGCATATACACTTAGCACAAAGACCGATTAGGGCAACTGTCTAATCTATTACTAGTTTCTAGCTATACTATCTCTCCCCTTTCGCCTTCTTCTCCTGCTAAACCTCTCCCCCCTTTCCTTCTGGGCCATAGGCGCAAGACAAATGATGGATAGAGGAGTCGGGTCTTCCTCCGCCGCCTCGTTCCTTCCCACTTGTTCTTTCGTAGCAAGGCCTCTAAGGGAAGGGGCGCACTCTGTTGTGTTTTAGTCTCTTACACATTTTGTTTTTATCATATATTATCTTATTGTCTTAGTTTCTTCTTAATCTGAGGAAACTCCAAAGGAGCAAAGCGTCAGAACCGTGTACGAGTTCTGTTTTATCTTATATATATATATATATATATATATATATATATATATATATATTATATATATATATATATATATATATATATATATATATATATATATATATATAAAGAAAGAGAGAGAGAGACAGCGAGAAAGAGATAATTAGAAATTTTAAGACAGAAAAAACATTTAAGTACTGGTCTTTTTACAATCAATCGCATGTTTCCTTATGGAAGAATAGTATTTATTACTGAATATTTTATTGGTTCTATAGCTAATACCAACGTGAGAACAGAATCGGGACTGAAAAGAAATTTACTATTACTGCTTTAGACAAGAGGATTTAACCTGTCTTCCACCTGCTTTAGTATTCATGTTGAAATTAAACCTAAAAGAATACTGTAAAAAATTACTACCTTTTCTTCTTGGTTGAAAACTGTATTACATAATTTCTCTTCTGGTATTATAACCACTCCTCCTATTTTAATGTTGCCAAAGAAATTAGGTTCACCATGTTGCCAGGCAAGCTATTTTACTGACCTGCTCGCAAAAGTTTAAGTGCTATTTTAAGGAAAAAATTTTGTCAAATCAATTTGAAACATACATTCCTTAATACCAAAGATGTCTATTGTTTTTAGTGTAAAGGATAGTATTTTAACGCCGGGAAGATCTTATATATAGGTATATATATATATATATATATATATATATATGCAACAAATCTCCTCTGACTTTTTGCAGTTATTGGTCTACTCAAGCGTTAATTTGTGTCTCACCCCCCACCCATATATATATATATATATATATATATATATATATATATATATATATATATATATATATATATATATATATATATATATATATTTATAGAGAGAGAGAGAGAAAGAGAGTGTGTTTTGGCTTGCCATATTTGACAGTTTACAAGAATGAGACTCCCCCCCCCCCCCGCCCCGAGTGAATTTTAAACTAACACTTTACTCCGTGTAACTGCCCTCAGCTTCTACCATGACCTTAGGAGACGACTCGCTTATAAGTTCCTCACTACGTTCCTTTGAAGTTCTTCGACCATTTACTTAATATTCTTTAGAAGCTCGATCTTGATGTTGTAAACAGAACTATTTGTCTCTTTGTTAACAGCGCCCTATCAGGGGACCTTGAATTCCAGAAATTGGGGCCGGTGAAGTCGTAGTAATTCTCCCACCAACAATTCGGACCCTTTGCGGACATATGGCCTTCCAGCATTAATCCTATCCACTAGGGCTTCACTGCAGTCTCCAGCAGCTCCATGTAGAAAACTCAATTGAGCTTAAGAGCCTAATATAGTATATTAGGCGGCTTGGCGTCACCCTTTCTGTAGACAGACACGCATACCATCATTTTGGCGGAACTTGGTCTTCATGATACGTGGAAGGTCAAATGGATTGTAGGCAAGACGCCTATTGATCTCTATGGTGTGCATCTACTCCTGGCAGAAGTTGGTTTCATCTGACACAAAAACCGATCTTTCCCTCCCAAAAGAATGCTACAACTTGTTCAAGAGGGTCTTTTTTCTTCGTCGACTGGGTTTCCTTGGCCATGGCTAGCAGAATTATCTCCTTACCCCTCTTGTGCGAGTGGTAGCGAAAGTTTTCATTCAGGTAAAGCTTTATGGTTGCGAGTCCGATACCCATTTCTCTCGTCAAACCCGGATTCCCTTGCTTGGGGCTAGCATTACCTTGTTCTGCAGTTTGGGGATAATTTTCGACATGTGGACGCTTTCAGAACGCATGTTGCAACACTCAAATTTAGTCTAAATCGAACTTAAAAACAATCTATAGTCTTTTTAATGGATCCATGTACTGTATATTCCTTTGTGACTGATAGATTGGTTTACATTTAAAATTTTCATATAAAGTGGCTACTGCATAACTAATTATTATTCTCTCTCCGGTCGAAAATATGCATTTGATTGGGAGAAAGGATCAAGTAAGTAAATAAACTACCAATATTAGTGACTATTGTGTTGGCATACTGCTGTCTCAGAATATAATGGTGATTGCGCCATGCAAGTCAGTCTTTGATATAATTGCAGCGCCGGATGTGACTATACATCTCGATCCTTAAACGGAAGGTCCTGTTGCATTGGTGCATGTGAAAACGGTGGGTTTCGAGGGGATTGACTTTGCTCTTGCACTGGAGTGACCTCTCCAAGGTGCAAGCCTGCCGAAAGGTATGGAGATCCTGGGTTGCCCACTCATTAAGATTCCTCTCTCATCCTCGCCGGTGTCATCCAAAGGAATGCAGAGGTGTACATTTGGAACCATGCTGGCTGGAGGAGCTGCCGGAGGCAGTGAGCACAGCACACTAGTCCGCCTTTCAGTCTCCAGCCCTTATCTGGAAGGTTTACTCTCCTAAACTTTGCAGTTGGATCAGTCGAGGATCTCCTCCGCCGGGCTAGCCGTCGGCTACTAGAGGCAGATCCTCCCCCTAGCTTAATGGTGCAATGCAAACACTATCCGCTGCTGCCCGTAAGGCTCTGGCAACGGCCCTGATACTCAGCATAAATGCATACTACTACTAATAATTTAGATAATAATAAAAATAAGATCAATAATAAACCGAAATATATTTATATGTAGCCTAAATTGAATCTAGATTCTTTCTCCCTCTGTTTAATAATAAGAAATTTGGTCCTTCGTTCATTCAGTTATGTTAATTTTCAGTGGATTACTCTACATCTACATAGGCAATATACTCGTCAGTATGAACAGAGGCGGCAGAGAAATGAAGAAAGTAGAATTCACAACAAACAACCAATTTGTGGAGGATTTAGATACAAAAGAAGTAGACGTTCTTACAAACAAACGAGTAATAAACGTTTTATTCTATATTGTGGCACCGCTTGTAAAAAAGCCAAGACGAAATGGATAGTCAATAATGATTCATGCCCAAATTTGTTACTATATTGTGCCATGTCCCGGTTGAGGCCAAGATGTCTAACGAAGGCTGTCCAGACGTCGAATGACACGTACATTAGTTAGAGATTTATAATATGATGCCTGCAATTGTACCACACAGAACAGTCTTGTGATATAATCTCATTAACTGCATCACTTATTGGATGAATATTGCGGATACAAATCCCTAAAACACGCCAATCTATCTAGTATACAGCTCAAAAGAGAAGTGAAACAAATTCAAACGATGTCTAATTTTAATTTACAGGAAAACTGTGAGAAAAATTAGTTCAGATAAAGAAGATTATGGCCATTATGTTCTCCACAACAAATTAAAACATTTTAATTCAAATATTAGTATAATGATTTCAGAAACACTAAAAACAATTTTTCTTCCCATCTTGTGTTCAAATGAAATTAGAACCTTCACTGTAAGTATTTTATCACCAAACTTTCACACTCTAGGATAAATGTAATTAACATTTTAAGATCACTGGCGAGCAAAAATAGCTTAAGTTCTAATCGAAAATTTATCATACGAAATCTGAGGGTAAAAAGTTTTAACTTGCGGATTTGCTGGTGATTTAATTAGAAGGGGTTTGATTATATGATTAGTGATAACCTACGTGATATAGCTTATCCATAAACACTATTATTTAGGAATGTAATCTTTTTATTAGTTTGAATTTTAGTTTGTTAGTCACGTCGGTATATTATAAACATTGCTGCAAGTTCTTTCTATGATTTCCTTTGGCTTCTATATCCAGCCCTCAAGTCTGTTTTTACGTATAATTAAATCTTTTATCAAATTTCTTTCTAAAGATTGCTTACCGTATGTCAAAATCATTCCATGGAGATTTTTCTTTCCATTTTGCCTAGAAAATAAGCATTGATTTACAAAACCCCAGAGCAAGAGTAAATTAATAGGAGACATGCACTGAAAATCTTTTAAAAAATTTTTAAACCTAAAATCCTCTTCTAGAGCCAGATAGGCCGTATACCACAAATCGAAGGTCTTTCTACGTAGCGAAAGTTAATCCTGTAAAGAGGAGCGTATAAATTATTGGGTTAATAATATATTTCTTTAATTAAAAAAATTTAGTTAAATTATTTGTATAAGTTTTTTAGAAGACTGAAGTGGAAAAATACCTGGTAGATCGCAGGTTAAAGTGTAAATGACCTGGAAGAACGCAGGCTTAATTCGCAACGTATTATTTACTTTTTTAATAATAGGGGTAACATTTTAACCTTTTAGTTCATGTGAAATCACTATTATTCCACTGATCTAATTAATTATCATTTTCAAATTCAATTGCATAGTGATCACTACACTCTTTACATGGGTAATAATAATCGCCCATTTCTTTATCATTCAATCTTTTGGGGACTGATGGTGAATAATACTATGGTTAAAACCTAGTCTCAAGAAGAAGAGCCCTTGATATTACAGTAGAAATTCTACAAAAAGGTTAAAATAACGTGGCCTACGCGTACGATATAAATATGACATTTCAGTGAATAGGTTGTATCAGGAGACATCGAGATTTTCCACAAAAGTGATTATATATGCAAGAGATTCTTAGAACGATAAAACTGAGGTCAATTTTGTTCAAACCGAAAAAGCGAAAGTGAATTAGTTAAATTACAAAGAACTTTTAAAAGTAATGGTGTTACCAGACTTTCCTTGTCTTTATCCAGAATATAATTTTGTTTTAAACTAATCTTCAAGTAATTCCAAACGGGCGTTTCTGAATCATTATAGACCGAATTTTTTAAGGAAGCATAGGTAGCCACCGCAAAGATCATATTGCAACCCGTTGAATTGTTGCAAATTAAGTGTTGTTGAAAAGCAAAGTTTATGGTGAGTGTGCAAAATATTCGCGAACCCTGAATTCCAAAACAAAACACTACAACGATGGCTGGAAATTAACATCAATCAGGGAAAACTAAGTACTTCAGTATGGAAGAAGATGCTTCGATTAGTTTGTCAACAGAATTCTGGTCTAATCGATCAGTAAATAAAATAGATAAAATATCTTTACGCTTTTTTATTTTTATATTGCGAGAAAAGTTTCTATGATAAAATTTCAATTTTTGAACTTGTGAGAAAATTAAGTATTTTTTCTCTTTTATTACGAATCATAATTCGCACTCTTTACTTATGACATACCTAAAGCGTATATCGGATTATTTATGTTTCTTTTCTGCTTAACTGGAACGTATTTAAAGTTAAAAATAAAGTATTCCAGTGTAAATAGCCACCATAGTGTAATCTTTTAGGGATCCGGTCACAAATTTATCATTATCATGGATTTTGAACTTTGTAGTGCACAATGGTTCAATATCATCAATTCACTGAGGCACTAGACTTTCTTCAGGAAATTCTGAAAGAAAAGAGAAAGAATGAAGAAGCAAAAGGTAAGATCCTTAGAGAGGAGTAATTCTTTCTCTTTATTGTTTTTAAAAGGTGAACTTTTGAGATTTATGTACTTATAGAAACCCCATATTAGAATTGTTATGAAAAAATGGCATTAAAAGGTATTGAAAATAATGAGATTTCTGCGCATAATTTTTTAACAACTCAAAACAACTACACTTAATAAAAAGTCACGAGTAATAATTTCAACATTAAGGGCAAATAATTTGGAACGAGTACAAGCTAAAAGGAAAATTTAGACAAGTATTCTAGCTCTGATTTTAAATTTGCTCTCTTCTCGACGAAAAAATGTAACGGCCAATTTCTACTGAGAATGTTAATAAAATGAAAACCCTAGGTGTAAAATTAACTTGATTACAAATAAAACAAAAAAACAACATTAAAACTAAGAAACTGGATCGAATAACTTTTATATACATTTTATTAAATTTATAATAAGTGCAATAAAATAACTTATAGAGAGCAAATATTACAAAGTCGTTCGAATAAAATTGTCCTAGGTGAGCTCTTCTGCAAAAAAGCCCTTATAATTAACAGACGATTATTGGATGCAAGTAAGGAAATGAAGATCTAGAATTTAATGTTATGAATTTAAATTTATGAAAGCAAAATTAGAAAATTAAAATTGGAATAAGAGATCATAACCGATTGAATAAAATTTAGAAAACCCGAAATAGTGTCGAGAATCTAAAGTGATTATTATTATGGCTTTAGCAAAGTCAAAATAACAACAAACAAAAAGAACATAAAAAAGCAACTCGCGCCGCTATCAAAATACGAAACAAGACATTTGAAAAGATAAGTAAATAAAAGTCATCCAATTGGGAGTTCTTTGAGTCTCTTCTGGATGTCGTGGGTGTAGGCGGTGAAGATTTCGAATGCATGTTTAATTTCTTTCATTAAATGTTTACAGTGATTCAACAGGATAAAAATAGAGAGGCAGCGAGCACCGCTTTGATCTCAGTTAAAAGTATGCCGTTAGTACACTACGCTACTGCGTTGCGTAGTGTACTAACGGCATACTTTTAACTTAGATTAAAGCGGTGCTCGCTGCCTCAGTGTGCCTGGTACGAATCGCTTTCCTGCACGGATTTTTCGAAAAAGGTAATATAAAAATATTACTGCAAGGAAAAGTTATTTCGTTTTCTCTTTCAATGTGGTTTAATGGATTCATTTTCATCATTCTCTCGTGCTACTTTGAGGGAAATATACATTTATATATATATATATATATATATATATATATATATATATATATATATATATATATCCCCAAGGAGATGAATAAGAATAATGCATAATATTCTCATATACTTTCTCTCTAGCCCCTTTTAAATCTTATGCTAATCCTATTAAGAATATAATAATCAAATCGTTAAGCAGATTCCGTTCCACAAACCATGCTTTTGATTGTATCTGATCCCATGTAAAGATCGGGAGAAATTGTATATTAGTGAATCTGTTCATTTTAATAAGATGAGTAAAAACACTGCACAGATATTAGGAGACGTGCGCTTTTTTTCAAGTTCTTCCATTCACATGTAAAGATTTTGACTATAGAATCGTTAATAATAACGAAAAAATTGTATACAGGCCTAAAAATGAAATTGAAAGACGAATTTCAGAGTCTACCTAATTGGTTCTTTTGACATAAAAAGATGTCAGAAGGGTTATACAAATTTAATAAATAAATATCTGATATGCTCACCTCGTTAATCAACAATCCGCCATAACCCGCCTTTCGAGGGACTAAAAGCGCGTCCCTTATAGCCATCCGAACACTGTCTAACATAAAAATTCTTCAGATGTTCTTATTATTTTTTATTGAATTGTAACCATTTTTTTAAGATTCTGTTTGTTCACAGACTTTATAATCGTGTCATTATGATACAGTTAATGTTGGCGGAGCGCGAAACTAGTTCGGTTTAAACAATAGCAGATTCATAATTGCGATTTATCTTACTAATATATATATATATATATATATATATATATATATATAGAGGTATATACAGGAGGGCCCATTCTTAGCTTAGTAAAATCCATCGATGTCGATGATGACCGATGTCCTCATAGTAGTCTGGGTTAGCCGGTGCGCCTGTGACTGTGGATACGATTACGGGAGCCGCAACGGCATTCAGAGTCAGGGCACTGGAGTTCTGGAGCAGGTGATGGAGGGGACCGAGGTGCCCTTTCGTGACGCCTAAGATGACGCTTATTATGCTGTCGAGTTTGCTCCATTTAGAATTTTGTCGCTCCTCGAAGAAAGGTAGAAAGAACGCTTTCTCAACAGCTGCATCTTCGAGATGGTCTATGTTTAAGCTGACGTTTTTCAGTGTCCCCTTGGCTTTATCTTTCAACCTCTTTTTGCGTCACCGCAGGTGCGCCTCCCCTCTGTCAGTTGCCCATAGAGGGTGCGTTTTGGGCATTCGAGGCACGGGTCCTAGCCATCTCAGTTGTATGCAAAGGAGGAGGGCCTCAATACTTGAGATTCCAGCACGCTCTAACTCATCAGTATGCGGCACTCGGTTTTGCCAAGCAGGGCCGAGAATCTTTTCAAATGCACTGCATGTTTAAAGCTTTCAGGAGCTTAATGTGTTTGCGATACAAAGTGAAAGTTTCACCCTCGTACAACCGCATGCTGAGGCAGACAGCTCTGTATACACGCGCTTGCTGATCCTGCCGAAAGAAAACCGACACCTTGTTGAGTCTTCTGTTCACTTCCTCATCAAGAGGGCAGTCAGCTGACAGCACGCTACCAAGGTATTTGAATTGTGGAGAGATCTTGAGTTGAGCTCCTGCGCATAAGCCTCATGACACTACAGTGACAGTTAATAAAAAAGATGACATTTGTTTTCCGTTAATAAAATATTTTATACACAAGTTGTACGTAGAGTGCTTTTGGACTTATGGGCCACCCTGTATATATATATATATATATATATATATATATATATATATATATATATAGAGGTGAAAACCAAGAATGTTATTGTTAAAATTATCTTTAATTTTCTGGATTCAAATATTTCGAAGACTAGCCTCATCATCGTCACTAAAAATAATAAGGTACAGGGTTGAAATTTCCAGTTTGATAAAATACTAAAACGTAAGGTGATGGTAAACCCTTCAAGAGCACACAAGGCAAAACACCCAGACATCCTCCAAGACGTTGCTATTAGGACGACTCGTCACCGGCTACAAAAAGAACTTGGATTACCTGCACGACGCGCAGCCAAGAAACCCCCTTCCCACTAATGCTATGAAGAAAAACCGCCTTGAATTTTGCAAGAAATACAATGAAGAGTCCAAGACAGTGCGTCGGCTTAGAGGTGTGTCACGGTTCGATCCCCGATACACAGTAAAGACGGTTAAACCTCTGGACAGTTTAATGGTGTTGGATACTTTCAGTGGTGTAAAGAGCAGAGCGGGGCTGTATTTCATCCCAAAGAAAGTTACCATGAAGGTGATCAATTACATTAATGTGTTAAAGGAATATTTGCTATAATTTGAGGGTATTCATGAGTACAATTATTTCATACAGGATTAGGTCCCTGCACAGAAGTCAAAAGCGGTCAAAAACATCCTTGTACCAACCAAATTGATGTGTTAGATTGGCCAGGTAATTGGCCGGATCTGAACCCCATTGGGAATGCCTGGAATGTCATGATAAATAAGGTGAATGCATTTAAAACAACCAACATCAAAGATCTGCAGGGGGCAGTGAAAGGGTTATGGATCAATATGGACGCCTCCTACTTTGCTAAGCTGGGCGAATCAATGCCCTAAAAACTTTATGTGTTGTTAAAGAGCAACTCCAGTATGTCAAGGTAGTAAGTTTAAAATAAATGTAAGTGAAATATTTGTTTTTTATTAACCATCGCATCGTATGAATGGTACGAATTTTTTGGCTGCAACTGTATCCTCCGTCATAACTTCGCAAAGGCCCAGTACTAATCCACCCTGAGTGCAAACCCACTCCGTGCGGTTGGAAAGTAATCGAGCTCGATACTCATACCCCTGCTCCTCTCGGGCAGCAAAATATTTGGGTGGCAGATTAACACGGAGCTGTAGTCTTCTTTGTTGGTCGTGTGCTGCCACTTGCGTATACTCACGGCTCCCACCTGGAGCCAACATTCTAAACCTATTCGTACAGTTATTCCTTTGCATTTATCTTTTATTTCTATTGTTTTATTTTTGTTTGTACAGTATTAAAGATTATTTTGTTTTGCCCAGTTTGATATTCAGAACCTCTGAGATAGTTAATTTAATTCTGCCAAGTGTAGCTGTTGTCATAAGTAAACTAGTGACTCTTACGAGATGAATTGCAACTCCTAGTTAAATTGCACCAATCGGGGCAAGTCCCAATTGCAGAATTGTCCTGCATGCTATCCGCTATCCTTTCTGTGACATTGAAAGCAAACGGAGGTGAGGAGATCTAACCTGACCTACGACAATATAATTCAAGCTGATGAGAGGTGAAGCTAGACCTGATTTACCTTGCTAATCTGTCCTTTGGCAAAGAAACAGAAAACACAGGAAATTTGTCTGCAGTATTAATGAATTTTGCTAATCAGAGAAAACATTTTTGAGCAGTTATCCACCATCAAGTCTAAAAATAAGTACAAAATTCGAATCTAAGAAGAGCTCAAGACGATTACTCAAGAGCTCCATGTCAATATATTTAGTGCAGTCAATAATAAGAAAGTTCATCGCTCACGGGTTTAGCCTCGGAAAAAGGTAGGCCTTTCAATACAAATACCCTATATACATATCTAAATTGTTTTCTTTCTGTTTTGAATAATCTAATATAAGCGTTTTAGACTTTTCTATAAAGTCGTAAGACCTCAACTTGATAGAAAATCTATGGCATGAACTTAAATTCTGCGTCTTTAGAAGAGATCAATTAAACTTCGATGAATTGGAAAGAAGAGTGGAAAAAACTACATCCGTTACATTTCAACTCAGACATAAACTATAATAATAATTCGAAAAATATCATTAAGCAAAAAGATTATACTCTTGTCTATTAGGTATCAGTTTATATTAGGTATCAATACGTTTTGATTGAAAAATTTCCTAAAATTTTGTATTATTCCTATAATTGCATTTTGAAATTTGGAAAAAGTCTACTAATACATTTATCTCCAAATCCATAAAGTTGTTTACCCTACAATAAACATTTCATTAACTATGGTGAAATATTGTTGTTTTTCGTAGGGTTATGAATACTTTCTTGAGTAAATTTACCTTATTTACTTTTATTTTATATTAATTTATCTGCTTTCAGATAAAATAATGTTCATTTACAAACGTTGCGATATCTACTTGTGGCCATGAATGCACAATAAAATATAAATAAGAGGAGTTATATATATATACATGATATTTCATATTCAGGAGATAAATGACCGTCTAATATTGTAAGAAGAAACTTTGCATGTAGCGTAGAGTAATTTTTTCCACTTCAGATCTGTCAAAGTGTTCCCCCAAACTACTGTCTCTAAGTTAAGGTTTTAATCGAAGTATTCTGGAGAAGAGAGTAGGCTTACCCTTGTAACCAGATGAGTTATTTAAGTCTGTACTAATAGAAAAGTTAAGTTAACACAAGTAGCTAGAAATTATTTAGTGCAAGTGGTACGAAATTAGTGTTGCTTATTCAGCGTTGCTAAATCCAAAATGTTTGTAGAAAAATTGCAACTCCCGGTGAATCAGTTTCCCATTACAGCTAAGCAACTTCAGTTAATGAATTTAAGTCAAATCTTCTCTTTTAGACAAATAGATTGGTTTTATTTATGCAGTGCATAGTATTCTGCAAAGTATTCAATTGACAGAAATGACATTATGTAGATTTATGGGCAAGTTGTTACTAGGTTTAAATTTCTTGATTATTGAACAGTATCATCTAGATATAAACAGAGCAGGAAACAGGTTACTATAAAGTTATTAGAAAATGCATTGTGTTTACTGTATTTCGCAAAAGTATGTATGTGTGAAGAAAGTATAGGTGTATTTGTAAGAATTTGTGGAACTGTTTGGCAAAGTATAAATAAATAAATATGGATTTTTATCTTTATCGCCCACCTAGCTATTTCCACCCAATCAATACCTTGTGACGGAATTAGGGTAAGGGGTAAGCTACTTTAAAAGAAAAACAAATAACAAGTGGAAAAAAAACGAAAAATATAGAATAAACAACTAAACCATACTAAGAAACAGCTTATAATAAAATAGATGCTCCGGCATCGTAGAGAGGCCCAATTTCCTCCAGTTTTCGGCATGCAGGCAACACTGAACAACTAAATGCGAGAGAGGAGCCCAGTCTCCTACCATAGGACCATCACGCCACAACTCAATGTGAACGAACTCCTCCCAAGAACAAAGGACAATGAGAAGCTAGTTAATTTTTCCAGGTAACAGAACAGTTGACGTGCGTTAAAAGCCATAGTCTGACCCCCCCCCCCTCAAAATGTGCTAAAAAGCCTGGATGATCGCGCAGTCATCGCAGTAAGGTACATAAGCGCTATCCCAGTTTATGCTTCAATCTAAATTTGCCTCAGATAAAAGTTTACAATCAGTGATTTGAATCCATGTGAGCATTAGGGGTATAGGTCGACCAAATGAGCTATGGCACATTGGAGTGCAGCTTTAGAGGTCCCCTCGTCTTTCTCCTAGTTTTTCTGTCAGACTTACCAATTGGATGACATATGTAATTGATGCCGTATAATCAGTGTGGGGAATAGCAAAACACTGGTGGTGACCCATATGTCTCATGGACTGTTTAGTGCCCTTATCAGTGCTATCAATTCAGCTATCTCCACATGTCCAAGAACCAAGAATAAGAAAATTCTGAAATCTTCCTTGGTCTGGGCAGCCGTGGCACACAGATACGGCAAGCCTGGTGGTACAGAGATTCCACATCCTCGATAACACTCAGGGTGCTATGTGACTCGCAATAATCACAATATGCTCTCCTAACCGGGCATGCCACGTAGTGCTTATGCATTGCAAACAGTGAGACCGCCAAGACAGAGGCAGCGCTCCTTTGAGGCCCTTCGACTTCAAAGAATGTGTTGATGGCGTGAAAGATGATCCTCTCTACGGATTTTTAGCCATCCATATACACTGGTAAGGCTCAAGCGTTTCACGACGTATGCTCAAAAATCTCAAGCGCCCTATTCTTATGGCGTTAGAAGTTTGGGGAGCATAGGTTTGGCACCGGGGGTAGAGAAATGGGTGATAACGGAATGAGAGCTATATCAAGCTGTTGAATGACATGCTTAGCTCTAAACCGGAAGTGCTTTGTGTATCATAACTGGCGCCTCTCGGCGCCATAGTCGGCCTTGTGTAAATGGTATAAGAGTCATTACAGACTGAGAACGACAACAGCATTGCACTACAAGGAGATAATGAAAGACTTTGGGCAAAGGTGAGCTGTATCTCCCTAGAGATACAGCAAAATACTCTCAATAAGGCTGCACGGTGGACATATGGTGCAAACAAAAAATGCTGTAGAGCATCGAATAAACTTACTTCACGTAATTCTCGCTTGATGGCTGAAGAGTAATCGACTTATCGGTAGTCTTGCTTCCAAAGAGCAAAGAAACAGTAGAAGCAATAGTGTTAGCTCTATAAATACTGCAATTACTAAAACCAAACATTAAAATAAGTTTTAAGATGCTCTCAAAGAAATAGTTTAAGAAACTGAGAACATTTGCATGTTGAAATGAACTCTTTTGTTCTATCTTAGTCTTATGAAATGTCTCCTCCAGAACAGTATCCTTAGTTTATTATTTAACCGAAGCATTCTTGGAAATTAGTAAGCTTTCTTTTTCCTACTTCGATGAGTTTTTGTAGTAAATTCCCATCCAAAAGATTAAGCTAATACAATGGGCTTCAAATTATTTGAAGGCAAAGTAATTATTGTTGAAAATCCAACCTTCCTAAAAACTAGAGTTTGCACGACTTTATTTAAAACGAATTCCTGGAGAAATTGGTAGTGCGAGATGCTCTGGAGGTTTTTCAATTGTCAGAAATGACATGAGAATTTGGACTAGTCATTTTCTATGTTCATTTTGCTTCTTTTTTTTAAAAGAGACCCCTAGTTAATTAACACAGCCGAAATAACAGTTCGATTTAATGGTAATCTACAAAGTCTTGTGGACCTTGTCAGTCTGGAAAATCCTATTCAACGTGATCTGAAGGAATATTTAGTTTTAAGAAAATTTATGGATATCCAGCAAACTGCAAATAAAGCAGTATTGACATCCATTCTTAGAACATAGGGTTATTTCTTGGTTATATTCCCAAGTTAAAATATTTGTTTCTAGTTCCAAGCCAACCAAAAAAATGCAATTACTAGAATTATTTCGATCGAGCACGAAAGAACAATGTATGCTGGTACATGAAATTATAGTTTGAAGACAGATTTCTATAAGCAAGCTGCTAGTTGCATGAATATTTACTCTAAAGAGGCAAAGCTCGACTCAAACTACTCCAACAAATCTCACTTTAAATCAAGAAAGCCAGAATATAAGTTACCCCCATATGTTTATTTAAAATTGGAGAAACAGGGAGGTGTTGTTTCCCTGAATCTTTTTTCAAAAGGATTCCTGAATCCTGCTCGTAGAATTTCAGATATACGTAGTAAAGAGAAAAACCGAGTCGTCTTTCAAAGGTTTGTTGTTCATTAATTTGTTGTTCTCAGAGAACCTGTTTATATCGATCTAGGATGTTTCATGAGCATCATGTTTGATATTCTATGTACAGGTTTGGATTGTTCCGATAGTAAATAGTTACCAAATTAACGGAACCAGTCTAAACATTCTTTATAAACACATTAAGGTTGTTCAAGCCACGTAGGTGTATATACTGTTACTGTACAACTGAATGAGAGAATGCCTTTTTTTAAGAAATTAGTATTCCTTTTCTATTTGTTTCCCTTTCTCATATTTTTGAATAGATTTGAACTATCTTTTTTACAAGAGGTATTTATCGCCTATTTTCTTCAACTTTTTATTTCACCCTGTAACGTTATTGTTATTTTTTTCTTATTTTCAGAGGTGATCTTTCATTTCTTTTCCTCCAGGCAATATACATTCCGCTGATTTTCATTTAACATGCGTTCACTCCTTTGTTAATTATTTCATTTAAAGTTACCTACTCTAATTTCTACTGTTTATCATATGAAATTACAATGACTTCCTTATCTTGCTACCCTGATAGTGATTGAAGATGTCAAAATCGTTATCATACTTCCATTTTCCAACAGTTTAAAATATTTTCTCTTATTTTTCCTTAATTTATAATTGTCACTTGGTCAATATGTCCTAGTTTATTCCATAGTACAAGATTTATACTAGATTAACCAATTTTACTATCACATTCTTTTTGATATGAATAAGATTTCTTTCTTCTCTTTCCAAAACCCTTTTACCGTTTTTAGGCCCGACTTTACCTTCTTTATAACTAACCAGTCTTACTTATATAATATCCTGATACTTTATATATGTTTAAATGAACGCATCTCAACAATTTCTATATTGATTGTTTTATACAACATAAAATATCATTTTACATATAAAATACTGCGCTTCATTTTGTCTTGAAATATTTATTAAATAGCAATTACTTTCAGCGGATTAGTAGGAAGGAAACAAGACGTTTCTGATAAAGAAAATAATGAGTTCCGAAACAAAACTACTAAATACTATAATTAAAATGGCACTAAACACGAATGAATCGTAGTTTATTGGTCTTAACCTGTAGCTTTAAAAGAATTCCATTTTAAAAAGGTATGTACTCTGGTTACTTGGGTAGCAGCATGTTTTAGAAATAAACAAATGAATGGTAATTTGCATTTAGTAACCTGAAATAAAAAAATATTGAAAAAAAGAACTTGGTTTTGACTCAACGACTTTGGTTCACGCTATGATAGGGGATCTATAACTTTAATAAGAATGTGTAGATTTTCTTGATATTTCGTCAATAAAAAATAACTAATTAAGAAGTAAATTAAGGTGATTGTGGCTGTTTAGAATTAGGAAATTATGCTTCCTCTAGTCTCTAATTTAGCACTCACCTTAGGATCTAGCGTGTTCCTTTACGTTAGAAACTCCCAAGTTAGGGGTTCATTTTTGAGTATCTATTGATCCTTTTGGTGTAAAGATTATGAATTGGATTTAAGAACTCTTTAACCGAATTTTAGGAATGATCAATAGAGCATCACCAGACATGATCAAATGACGACACTCACGGCTTAATGACCTCCGAATTTTAATTGAGAGCAACACCTACGTATTATGTTTTGACGGAGTGATGACTACCCATTACTTTCGAGCGTCATAGAGTTCCTAAAGAACCGCCAATCATCTAGCAACATTGTGGCTAAAAATGCTGGTAATTGCCCCAAGGTTTGCCTAGGCATGCAAGCCCATGCTGCACGTTGTGTCTTAGAGAACGGGCAAACCCACTCTGTTCCTGATGTATCATGAACTTTATTATTTCGGCTACACCATCGGTCACTTTGTGAGCAGCTGAGAGAGAGCTGGGCTTCAAGGATCCTAAGTACAGAAATGATTGATCAGGAAAATGGCCTGATAACACCACTAAGTGAACCTCAAAAGATGGGATGAGAACCGGACATTTGAAAATTATGAACCTTACTGATCGTTATTTAAATAAAAATCAACAGCTATCGATCGAGATTTGATCCTCAACCATATATTTAGACAAAACTTATTTCCTAAATTATTCTTTTTCATCTTTCTTGACTTAAGGGGTCATAAATCCTATGAAAATTATATTTATTTTACTTGAGTTGATCTTCGAAAATTGAATTGAAGATTTTATCTCAAGAGAAAGCAAGTATCGCATATTATGTGCATCAATATTGTATATTTCTATAATTCCTATTTCATACTTTTTATATTCATGCACTCCCTTTGTTTTTGTTGATAATATAATTGACTTTTTAAAGAAGAACTAGTTTGTTCTTCTTTATTTTTCGTTTTAATTATAATATAATATAGGGAAGTCTGATGCTGTAGATAATATTTTAGTCGAATCAAGTCCTCCGTTTTATTATCCATAAAGTAATTAATAGATCGGATAAAGCTATATTGCTCCTTTATTTACAAAATATCGTTTAATTAGTTTATTATACTGCAAATTCTATTCATATAACATAAGAAGTAATCAAAAGATATCTGCAGTAATACAATTTATACAATGTCATACATTTATTTAGTTTAAGAGTTGGGAAGTGTTGTATTTGCTTACTGGTGAAAAATGTTGGGAACATTTTATATAAAAATAATAGTTAAACTAAGCCTGTTTTTACACAGATAATATTATCCTTTTGTCTTTACACCATGAGTTGATGGGAAGTTAACAAGGATTTTCGACATGGGAAAAATATTGAAATAGAAAATTTGATCGACTAGGTGAAGGATATGAGCTTCTGTGCCTCTAAATGAAACAATATTGCAGTTGTTTGTCAAAATAAAATAAACTTATCCTAATAAAATTAATCGCTTATTATTTATGTGTGAGTATAAACTGCTTGTTTCTTTATCCTTCTAAATTAGAACAGAATAATTAATATATTCAACAATTAAGTGAAAAGGTAGTGAATGTATCGTTATAAATAATCTTGAACATGCTAGCATCTTGAATATAATTAACATTTAAGAAAGTCATTATACAACGATGATAAAATTAGTTTAATTTATCTTGCACTAAAGACGCCTGCTACCAAATGCAATCCTCCCTGTGTTTGATCAACATTCACCAGCGTGTCTTTGAAAACCAGCAATTGTTTCTTAACGAAGAGTTACCGGCAATGTAATTAATGTGAAATATGTGTCTTCCCCATTAGACCAACATTGTAATTCATATTTTGTTCACATTTCAATCTAACACGACTTGATGGCTAGCATCTTAAAATTTTACTCGGTAGTAGTAACTTAGGGGTATTAATTAAGACTTTGACCGAGACTAATAGAAGGGATATTTTTAACAAATGGCGACATATTATACCTTGTCTATTTACTTATACGTGAGGGTGTGGTTAAAGGTTGTTTGCTAATCTATATTGGTGATTACAATCGTATTCCTCAAAAAATACATACTAGTCTGTATTTCAATGGGTAAGCTGATCTTATGTAATCATTTCTTTGAATTTTTATGCTTCATTGCTCCATGGTAATTTTTATTTTCATACTTATTTCGTTTCTCACAGACCAGGTCTGCTTCTGTTGATTCTTGTCGTAAGTGCTTAAGCAACTTGGACTTCTTTTGTTATATTTATGGCAGTTTCAACATTTCCACTGAAAGGTCAAACTTCAACGCATATTTTAAATTATAATTTACTGACTAAGATGAGTCTTGGGCCACTCAAAATGTGTGCATGAGGTGTATCTAAATTATACGGATAGATCGCAAGTAACAACGGGAAGTGTGGACATTTGTATACCTATCATTTGTTGAAAGCCGAAAGATTATTGCACAGACTGGTACATTTCTTTAGTAAAGAATTCAGGATACAACAAGAAAAACAAATATAAATTTGAGTAACATATTCTCCCATCGGCTATGCGTCCAATACCTTATTCATCTGAAACTTTAGTGGCAGTTTATGTTCAACCACCCAGTTGAAGATCTAGATCATGATGAAGAACTCAGTAACAGCAATGATGGAGATTTTAATATTGAAAATGACTCGGATCATAATGGATTCGATCAGCAAAGAAATAGATTTGTGACTATCAAAAAAGTCTTTAGAATTCTTAGCATTAATAGTGTATGAGAAAGACAAGACTTACTTGAAAAAGAGGCGAAGGTATCCCAACTCCCGATCAAGAGAAAATGAATTTCCTTAGTACTTTCGAACTAAGAGTTGCTTTTGTATTGTCTTAGCATACTTAATTTACTGGAGGAATTAGGAATTCCGTTCTACAACTCAATTGAATGTGACCTGTTCATTGATAGCTCAAAGCAGATTCTATCCTTTGTCCTCTTTCAAATTGAAACTTTTAACTTATATTCCTAGATGGACACTCAGTTAGTCTCTGAGGAGAGCGTGGAAACATCAATAGAGCTTATAAGTTGTAACAATATCTCAAATACAATTGGATCAGCGGTGTTTAGCTTAAATTCATATGCATTCTTTATTAGTAACGCGGATACACGAGTTTTCTGTGCATGTGGCACAGCGGAACTTGAGAGAAGCATTATATAGTAAAAAATTGGGCTCGAGATCTCAACTTAAACCTGGTGATGCCAAAACTTTGCATGCGCGACTTGTTGACAAAAGTTTATATTCTCACCTAACTGGGTCTTATGAAGCAATTAGCTTAAACATTTTCAACTGAATGCAATTCTTAAGTACCTCGTTTTGGCCCTTCCTGTCAAATCAATGTAAAAATTCAAGGAAGGTGTGTTTGATGGTCTACACAATGGCCAGCTCATCTAAGATAAATATTCAATTTGGACAATGTCAGAAATCGAAAGTAATATTTGGTTATCATTCAAAGAAATAGTTCCGAACATTTTTGGTAATACCTGAGCAAAATATTACACCAAAATTGTTCAGGAACTATTGGCGAGTTACACAATGCTCGTTTGCAATATAGGCCCCTTGCTATCTTTAAGGAAAACCTTCGTTAAGTCAATGATGATCAGGGTGAACGATTTCAACTTGACTTGAAGGTCATGGGAGAAAGTTATCAGGGTAGATGGGATGTATATATGTTCGCTGATTACTTTATTAGTATAAAGCGAAAATATATACATATTGTACTTTCCTAGAAAATTCTATGACTGTAAATTGTCCCATTAACTACCTTTGTATGAACAAAATAAATTTGTACAAACCTACATTCAATAAATGTTTTATTTTTTTCAGTGTATGCAAATTGTTATAACATTCTAGAAAATGAGAACAAATTTGTTAGCTGTGCTTCAAAAGGTTGGATTCAGCGACCAAATACTAGTCAAAAACAAGTGTCAAAGCTACCTCATAAATAAAAAGTTTAATCAATAGTTTAAGTAATAGCCATGTTTTCACTTGAAGATAGAAATCTTGAGAGTCAAAAGAATTTTATTTTGTGCTATCCAAAAGCGTTTGGATTTACTTGTTTCTGGAAAAATCTTTCAGATATTTAATATCATCGTGACAATATCAGCTTATATAGTGAAGATAGGTCAACCAATGAATGGGCTGAAATTTTACCTTTCAGTAGCATTAGATTTGTCTTAGTTTACCAGACAATTTACTTTCTTTTAGTTTCAGGATGTAAAGAAAACTTAACTTTTCTTAGAAAATGATTAATCTTGTGACACACTTTGTAAACAACAAGTAAATGAAGAAATGAGACCTACTTCATTGCTTCTACTAAAATATTTGTACTTAGGTAAGCTATTGTCTATATATTGTTGTACCAGTATATAGACTTTCTTATAGTTAATGATGGTAAAAATAACACATAAAGACTTGTTTTAAATTTTGAAACTATTAATTTTAAGGAAAACCACATTATGTCACTTTATTATCAATTAAAATATGTTGCCTATTTAAATGGACTCTTTAGCTCAGTCAGGGCACTTCAGCCTAAGGGAAATACTTGAAAGAAAATACTTGTTCACTCTCAATGCTTATGTTACTTTATTTTGATTATATCTGATATATTCTTACCCACAAGCGCCAGTATATATATATATGATTATATATTTAGGATCCTTAAAAAATTATGTTACTAATAGATGTACGAGTATATAATAACTTGGTGTTTTGGTAATATTACAATGTATCCTCGGTCAAAACATTTGATCAATTTCTTGCTTTCCTTCTAATGGACATGTGTTTTCTCTTTTAAGTGTCTAAGAGATGTTAAAAAGGCAATTAACTACCTGTTTTTATTTTCTAACGAAGAAAATAACACAGGCATCAAAATTGCTTTGGAGTTGCAAGAATATGTGAAAGAATCTGATGTAGATGATGCTAGTGAGGATATAGCTGTTGTGAGGCAATAAAATGGCCGATTGCTGGAAGCAAGAATTCTGGCACAAATACCTCCCTCCATATAAATCTGAAAAACCGAAACAGTCGCACTGAGCGGAGTATCAGTTTTGGAAGAGCAGGAAAAGTTTGGGTGTGATATTATGTACCAGACCTTGGACCGCCGAGGAGAAAGAGGCAAAGACGCTCAAAATCTGTTTACAAGTGGAAGAAATGTGAATTTCAGATTTGAGATGAAGGTAATGCCCTAAGCTTGCATGAAGTGCATAACCATCTATTGTAGCAAAATGGGCAGATGAAGGATTTAAAACTGTAGACATATTCAGATACTTTTGAAACAAAGAATAATTGATTGAGGTGATCAAGACAGAGACAAACCTTTATCATCACGTTAAATTTGGAAAAGATTTGTGTTACCCAAGAAGAACTGCCTCAGGTAATTGGCGTATTTTCCTCTAAGGTTATTAACCAGTCCTAAACCGACGGTTGTATTAAGCGAAGCAGGCGAACACTCGAAATCTCGCTGTAACTCAGCGTGAAATGACCCTAAACCAATTTGTTGAGATCGTGCGAAGCCTGCA
Organism: Ceratothoa steindachneri; assembly: GCA_963969495.1. Classification (NCBI taxonomy): domain Eukaryota; kingdom Metazoa; phylum Arthropoda; class Malacostraca; order Isopoda; family Cymothoidae; genus Ceratothoa; species Ceratothoa steindachneri. The sequence goes on along the minus strand of OZ018322.1, from coordinate 185,571,430 downwards.
CTTTGTGGACAATTAAAAGGAACCTTCCGATTATCAGGTCTTTAGAATTTGCACACTTTTTGACCATTTCAACAAGTTTTTCATGGATATCGCTCAACAAGTTTCTATTATATGGGTTATTGATGAAGCCATAGAACCATAGTATGGACGAAATGGATTCAAACCATTCATTCGAGGAAACTCCGAGTGAATTGGTTACAAGTTTTGGTGTCGATGCTCTCATGAAGGACTGTTAATGAATTTCCGCTTGTTTGAAGAAAAAGACTCTGGGTTTTAGGAAAGAATGCCAGTGGGTGGATCAAGTGTCCATGCATTGACCAATGGGGCAGTACCTGAGGGTAGCAGTGGATATCTTGAAAACTTTTTTAAAACAATGCCTCTTATTCAGTCTTTCCTGTAAGCTAATATTAGTCAGACATGTACAATTGTAAGGGCAGAGTCATGGATATCCCAGTGTCAGACATCAAGAAAAATGATAGACGGGAGGCAGAGCTGTTTCAAGAAAAAGAAAAGAAGATTGCTATTTCTGCATGGAATGAAAGCAGCGATGTTAGGGTGGCAACAAGCAGAACTTAGAGTGCAGCTCTTTCAATGGGCAAATGCACACGGTGGTAAGAAAAAGAAAGAAGTTGTAGTATTCCCTCAGCCAAACTTTGTGAAGCGTTTTAACAAAGGAATGGGAAGAGTAGATCTATTTGATTGGTTTAGGAAAAAGTATAGAGTTTCATTTAGGAAGAGAGTGTGGTATTTTCCTCTTTTCCGCTTTCTCCTGAATGGCTCAATTGTAAATGGGGGGATTCTCTACATAAAGATTCATAAAGTAATTTGTCATTGTTTTTCTAAAACCATCAGAAAAACTTCGTAGACTTTTGCACCTAACTTCACCCGAGCATCTACGCTATGTCAGAACATATCATTATGTTTTCATCAGAGATACTCAACGGCAGTGTGGCGTGTGTAAACAAAATGTGAAGCAAATGTCATGTGGCAGTGCACATTCAGTGTTTTGTTAAATACCACACAAAGAAATGGGAATGTGTATTTTTCAGACAACTAAAGTAAAAGCCTATGTCAAACCTCTTATTATTGCCTGCATATAATACACAGGCATAATTTATCATTTTTATAGATTTATCCTTCAAAATATATAGGAGTAAACTTTCCTGGAATTTTGTTTTACCTGGTATGATTTTGAATATAAATTAGTACTTTATATTTATGTGGAAGATCCTTGTAATAATTTTATTATTTATTTTTTTTTTAAATACTCTCTCTAAAACAATTATCATATCAATGCACAATGATGAAAATTTAGTAACAGCAAGACGAAGTGCTACATAGAGTCCATTTAAATAAGCTTGCGATATTTCCTTATTGGGGGAGCAAAATTGAAAAAAACATGCATAATTCTCAGTTTTAGATCAAAATTGTGAAGTTCTATAACAACAAATCAATTTCGGTGATAGAGAAGAGTAGTCTGTGTTAAAAGGATAATGGCAGATTTTCATTTTTGTAAAATCTTTCACCGCAGTATCAATTATTTTGAACTTTATAAATTCGCAAACATGAAGATATCAATTTAAGGAATGTAGGTGCTTTCACTTCATTTTCCGCTCAAATAAGATTTTACCTTCTAATTGCTGTTAATTACATGGAATATCTCATTACGCCTAATGTAAATTTAGGGGTAAATGCACGCAATTAAATTTGCCTCTTCCCTGATAGCCATATCTCTTACTCGGACGAATTCTCCTTAAGATTTCATATTTTAGATTTCGCTTTGAAGCTTTTAAGATGAAGTAATACCAGCTATAAAAGAATGCAAAGATAATTTTATTTTTAAAAAGAAAGGCGCAGTGGTGAACTGATAGATAGAGAGTCTACCATACATCCTGCTGTGCAGTATGAATCAGGTGTAATATTTATACTATCATGGTTCTTATTTTATCAAGCATTAGTTTTCCGAGGGGTTTGATTAATCTGAATTTCGTATTGGTCGATGATATTTGCTCCAGAGTGATTTGGTTCTATATGGGTAGTAATCTTATATATTTTTTACTGAAAGGAACCTATATTCACTACAAATCTAATGGGGACTCTACTAATTTTATAAGATAAAATTTCAAATTCGAAGTTAACGGCCTAGAAAGCCCTTTCCCACTCATCGTTCTCACAGTTTTGATGATTGCTATTGTCAGATTATATCTTTTCTTTCTATTCCAATGTCTCAGTAAATGTTTAATTGCCGATCTATTTATCGGGCAGTAAGGAGGCAAATTATAATAATGTTATTCTGGGTTGTCCTATCCTTTTTTTATTCTATAGTATATGTGTATTCAAACCGCTTTATAGCATTCCTAAATGTATTGATTGGCACTTTAATCATTTATGATTAATTTTATGACCTTTCTTTGCCAAAATTTAGGATTTTGTCTTTCCAAAAAAGATTTTTAGCCCTCTGTCGTAGAATGACTCCCGACGATACCATATATTACACTATTCGTTGAGGGAACTTCCTTAATTATCTTTAGAGTGCGTTTTACTGTCTGGCGGCCGGTATTATGTATCTTCAAAATGCTTAAGAAGTGGAACTGAGCTCAAGGATAATAATATTGCTATCATTAATAAAATAGAGTTTTATTAATAATAACTATCAGCAAGCACAAAAACGGAAAATATTGACAAACAGAATGGAAAGGGTCGTGGAGACTCGGGCTAATCGAAGGATTTAAGGGATCAAAAAAGGTAAAACAAATATGGAGTTAAAGAGATGGGATGGTTCGATAAACCATTTAAAGCACAGGATAGAATTGACAAATAAGGGATCAGTACTCAAAAGGTGACGCTTGGCTTACGTAACTTCATTACGGTGCAGTGGAAGGTACTTGAAGGAATATTCGGTCCGCTGGCGAGTTCCAGCCGAAGGGGGGGGATAAAAGGATCCTGACGTGGCGTCTTGGAAAGGAGAACCGTTACTCGACGAACGGCTTGACGAACAATGGCTGTTCTAGGTTGTTCTCTTCTGAACAAAGGGGGGGATGAGAACCGTCTCTTGTCTACGGGCTCAAGAACAATGGCTGTTCTAATGTTGTTCTCCTTTGAACAACAGGGGGGGTGAGAACCGTTTCTTGGCGAAGGGCTCAAAACGAACAATGGCTGTTCTAATGTTGTTCTCCTTGAACAACAGGGGGGGATGAGAACCGTTTCTTGGCGAAGGGCTCAAAACGAACAATGGCCGTTCTAGGTTGTTCTCTTCTGAACAAAGGGGGGGGATGAGAACCGTCTCTTGTCTACGGGCTCAAGAACAATGGCTGTTCTAATGTTGTTCTCCTTGAACAACAGGGGGGTGAGAACCGTTTCTTGGCGAAGGGCTCAAAACGAACAATGGCTGTTCTAATGTTGTTCTCCTTGAACAACAGGGGGGGGATGCCTTGGGGACTTGGCGTCACTAAAGGCTCGAACCTTTGGCACTCAAGGAATATTGTCCTCCTTCTGGACAAGTGATGGTGAATCTCGAGGTCGAGGTCCCTTGGCGCACAAAGGGAGAGAGGGTCGTGGTGATGTTTCGCGACGAAAATCTGGATCTCCAATCTGATCTTAGTGGTAAAGTTTCCATATAAATAGCCAGGACATCTCCTTGGCGTGGGGGAGAATGGGGTGGAAGCTTCGAGGGAACGCACAGCTGGGCCGGAGAAAAATGCCTTATCTGTCCATAAGCCTAACTCGATCTGGCGAGGTCAGCGTATGGGGGCGAACGGGGGGGGGACGATAACCTCCTTGTTTAAACATTGGCGTCCGGTAGCTGTTGATAAGACTCCAAGCCTCGAATCGAAGATGCACGTGGGTAGCCTCATGGTTTTAAGTAAAATGTGATAGAAGTTGAAATGAATGCAGCTCTGAACTCGTTCTATCACACCCTCAAAAGTCATAATTATTATAAATTAAGATGATTTTCAATATTTTTTTATTAGAGAACAAAATAAAAAACATTCGTATAAATTGTTTGCTAAATTAATTATACAATCAGCTCTTTAGGATATTAAAGATATAATTATAGATAAAATTTTAAAATTATTTTGCAAAGAAATTAAATCAAATATCATGTTATAGGAGGGGCGGTGAATAAGCTGTGCAATTCGGATATAAAGAAACGAGATATGAGGAAATGTGTTGTATTAGTTTTCAATATAATAACCCTCGACTTCAATGCACTTGCGCCACTTGTCACTGCGGCTTCGAATTCCCGACAACCAGAAATCTCACGACTGCTGTTCAATCCACCATTGGACGACGAGCTGGACATTTTCATCGTCCCCAAACCGGCGTCCCCGCAGTGCAGCCTTCAGCTTGTGAAATAAAAAGTAGTCACTAGGGGCCAGATCTGGACTGTAGGGAAAATGGTTGAGCTCCTCGAATCCGCAATCGCGCAGGGTAGCTTGTGCAACTCTGGCCTTGTGGACCTTGACAACGTTGAAGTCGATCATGGAGCGTGAGGATTCTAGGGACCCAACGGGCAGAGACCTTGGTCATGGTCAAATTGTAGATGATGTGGCTAACACTTCCATGTGATATTCCAAGTTCTCGCTCGATTTCTTCGACCTTCACCCGTCGATTTTCGAGGATCATCCTCCCCACGCGGGCCACATTGTCCTCGTTGGTCATGTCTGACGGGCGTCCTAGATGAGGGTCAACTTCAAGGGACTCACGACCATGGCGGAACTCCCTATTCCAGCGAGCAATGGTCGCATAGAAAGAGGTGGTGTCGGTGTACACTGAAACCATGCGTTCATGGATCTCTTTTTCATTCTTGCCTTCCTTGGTCAAAAATTTGATCACTGCGCGGTGCTCAACCTTCTCCCTTGTTGAAAAGTTTGTGACTGACGATCTGCGATCAGCTACTGCTTCTTAAATAGATGAGGCAGGAGTGTGCGGCTGCAGGTTCTGACTTGTCATAACTTGTTCTAACACCCCCGCAAACAGCCATTCCCCTTCCTCTGTTTTGCCCTAACGATTCACAAAACATATTGACCACCCCTCGTAAGTAAGATGATATTTTACAAAATGCGAAAATTGAAGATGAATGTCAGATCATTCTCTTTTACTATAAAATTCCAAATTTATTCTTTAAAAATCATTTATTTAGAAGTAGTTTCCATCGGTGAATCCGAAAATGTTCACCTTTTACAACGATCAATTGGTTCTTGGTACTAGTTCGATTTTTAATAACTTCGATCTTATAACCAAATCGATTGCATTTTTGTAACATTTTCTGTTGATTTTGTTGAACTTTATCATCCGAAAAGACGTTATTAAAATAAAAACCTGGTTTTATAACACGAGTTACTAATTAAATGTTACAAAAATTGAAAAGTATACATTATTCTGGTTCAAATAACGGAAACTGAAAATTGCTAACTTAATATCTTTTAATTTGTTTCATTGTTCATAAATAACATTCAGAACAATTTTGACGAAATTTCGTTTAATATTAGAGTTGGCGCAAAAGGGTGTCATACCTAAAACCTAGAGAAACTGAAGGGGTGTTAATTTTTGTTCTTCTGAATAGCTCCTATTTTCGCTGAAAACGACAAAAAAGATTAATAAATAATTATGCTTCATCGTCCCAACTTGAATGACAAAATGAGGTGGGATTTCAGCCTATCCCTATATAATTCACCAACCACCGTCTTTTATTTCCCATCCATGGTTTAAAGATGGAGGCGGCGATGGTGATTGGCCACAAAGTAGAGTAGGTACTGTTTCTGCTCTTCGTCCTTCGTCAGCGATGTTTTGAAGGTGTGGATGAGAAAAAACAGCTCTTTCTGCTGATCTAACGACTTTCAAAAAGGTTCACAGATTACTTTATCTTCAAAAATGGTGTTATCGAATCCCATGTTCCGGCATCTTCCTTCTAGAAGGATGATTTTGCATTCTTCTTGTCCTGCTATTCAATGAGGTCAAACATCTTCAGCGTCTTTTTGTCATAAAATCCGCCAGCCCAACTTCGATCTCTGGGACTATTTGTAAGCAACGGGGGAACTCTGAACTTTTTTCCCGGTCAAGGTTGGTCACCGTCTTGGGCTTCATCAACACATCTACCTCCTTGTCGAGGAACGCCAGTCCAGCCCAAGGTGTTCTGCCAGATACTATATATGGCCTCCAGAGGCAGTTATATCAGCATATGTGGTCTCTTCTCTTTGTATGCTCCCCTAGGGTTTGGAGGAAATCCAAATCGTTGTGGCGATGTGGGCGGATGGAGGGCTTGCGTGCTACGCAGATCATCGTTTCAGAACCAGAAATGTATCAAAGCCACGAAAAGCTCGAGTAATCTGATGGTGTGCAATTCCTTGATATTGACAAAACATTCTTAATCCAAAGTGCATGATACTTCGGGCGTGGAGGCCAAAAGTTAGCTTGCTGTTCCTCTCCTACACTCAATAATAGGAAGCTCAGACTGAGAAACTCGACGTAGTCTGCTTGCATTTTTTGCACCTTCGTAGTCTGCTAGATGTAGGAAACCATGTCATTGCGCTGCTATTATAATATGTGGTCGCGGAACATCTCACCTGGGGCACCAACATATATCTCTTGGTTGACTTTAGTACAAAACAGTTTTCCCCTTTTGTTGAAGAGTCCAGTTTCATGTCCTCCCATTGGCCCGAATACTACCTTGAAGACACTAAAGAGGGTGATCTCTAAAACATGATGACGACAAGCTATCCAACCTAGTTTCTTCCCAAGTCTTTCTTCAATAAGCGTACGGTATTGACAATGGAGACTTGTGTTGGAGAATTTGTATCGAAGACCAGGCCTTGAATATGAGAACGGAAGGAGCAACAGTCAAGAATTATATTGCATGCCGCTGCTTGTGCTTCATCCGTTCTCATTTCCATCTTGGGCAGAAGAAGTGGACCTTTAGGTGTAAATTCTTTTCTATCTTGAGTATCAGTATAAGGTCGTGGCCGCCTCATTGATTCCCGGACTTAGCTTCTGGAGTAGGTCAGAAATAAATTATCATGGACAAGCGCCTATGAAACGGTTCCTCTCACAGCTCCGCGTCCGGAAGGTTGACTCGTTTGAGATTTGATACGACAGCAGGAGAACTTAACATATTCTACGGATGTTTGGAAGTAGCCGCAGACACTTCTGAGAAATATGGAGTGGACGTGAAGACTATATCGTTTCGAAGTCGAGGTTGAAGGAGGAGGTGAAAGATAACTGAGCTGCCGTCACTGAGAATGAATCTGCTTCGGCCTTTTGTTTCGACCTTCTAGCCTTTTCTTGTTCTTCCCGAAGTCGCTTCCGAATCACGTTTCCCGCTGTCACGAGATCAAGATTAGACATGTTGAAGGAGGTGATGTCCTCACGTTGTATTTGATAAAATACACAATCCTCTTCAAAAGTCATATGTGCCAGAGCGTCACTGGCTCCATTGTCGAGCAGGTCACCAAGTAGAACTTGGAAATTCATCGCCTGTGTGTCAGCTCGCCTCTGCCTTCATTTGATGTTCTTGTATTTTCGCATCAACTTATCTAATTTCCTCATACAGGAATCCAACCGCTGGGTAGGATTTCTAACCCTCTACCAGAAGGCCAAGCAAGCTTCACAGATCTTCTTGAAGCTTTCATAAAAGGGTAATTTATGCTTCACGTGAAAGATTTGTAACCTGCAAAGTATGTCACCACGTGTTGAAAGCCGTGCAGTTGAGAAAACTTGAATGTATTTTCTTTTTACCACCATCATGATCCATTTGTCATACTTTGTGCTGATTAAATCATCTGCAAAAGAGCGAATCCAAAGATGACATTTTGCGCGACCTTTAAATAAGCATGAAATCGTTAAAAATTTGGCACCCAAATCAAGCATATAAGGTAGAATAAAAATAACCTTGTGGTGTGCAGTTCTTTGAAAGGTTAAAAATTTCCATGTATGTTTGGACCGGGTTAGTGTAAATTGAATAGAATACATTGATAATGTTAAATACATGTAAGTTAGATATTAGGTCATTATTGTTCAGAAATCAGGGCATGAAGTTCTGTTTCCTAGAACTTCTAGGTAGGGATTTTTCTCTTAAAAATCCCAAATAATCAGCCATCTTGACTGCATCCAACCGTCCTTAATACCTGGTCTTATTTATTTCATGCCCTAATGGAATCTGCCCTCCTGGGCATCACTCATGGAGGAAAGATTCTCAGCAATCCCCTACATATGTGAGAAGAAGTAATGCATTTTGATGCTCATGCTGCATACAAGTCTTACGAAAGCAGTCAGAATATTAATGACAAGGTCTGAGTAGTTCATGGCCTTCTTGTTGAAATATATTTTCTCACAACAGAAGCCTTCCATGCTTTCAGTTCCATTTCGTTCAATGAGCTTTCGAACTCTGGATCTCTAATGAGCTGACAGAGTTGAGGCTGTTCAAACATGTAGGATTTCAACCATTCAATAGTGAAAAAGCGTTGCACAAGTAAATAAAGCATTCGCTATCATGGTTCAGAGCTTTAAGGAACCTTCAGGTGCATCCGTCTTTGATGTTCAGCGGAGGGAAAAGTGTACTGTTACTGTCCACTAGAGGTTTGTTATGGCATTCATTGATATGTACGGCACCAATTCCTCCAATACAGGTTGTCTTTTCTGTGTAATGCTAAGCTTGGTCCGTACTATCACAAATGCACAAAAGGCACGGATACTTGGTGAGCCAAGAATGTTGACTTCCAAAATTTCACCATATACACGTCAAAACAAATCAAGCACTCATGCCAATCCTATAGAATTTTCAGGAGCAAGGACTTCACCGCTTCATACTTCTGCTTCAGTGTAGTATAGTGAGCAAAGGGTACTGAGTTGCCTTAGTGCAGCAGAACACAGTTCAGTGGTCGCTTGATACTTGATGCAACCCAAGATTGTGCAGAACCTGCGCAATATTTATATAGTACACCAAGTCCTTCTCTCTATGTAAAAAAGGAGGTAGTCTTGATGTTTGTTGCGGTGGATGGTAATACGAGCACTTTCAGAGATTGTTTATTAGATCGTTCAGCTCTTTTGGGAAAAAGAATGTGAAGCTTGACCTTCAAAAAACACTTCTTCTTTTATCTTTACTTCAACACTGAAGGGATCTCCGTCACTAATGTCAGGAATTCATCGAAAGACAGATACTTAAACTAAATGCGGATACTTGAACGGTTCCGGTTTTTATTATAAGCCAAGATAAATCAATAGTGCAGACACAAAAGTCAGTTCATGGCTTTTCGGATCCCTCCGAACCATATGAATTACATACTTCAGACAACTCTTCTTGCCCTTGGTCCAACGACTCCGACACTCGGTGCATGTCTCGCATGACATGTGTGGTGCCAAACTTTATCCGGGTTGCTAAGTGTCATACAAAAATAAGCAAATGAAGCAAAATTCACTATACTTTTTTGCTAAATCTTCTGACCGAATGAATTTCATTCACCTGCCAAAGAAAAATACCAGTGAATTAAAAATTGACGCTTGTACACTCTTCAAAATTCGTTTATTTAAATAGATAGCAAAGATTTTTATATCATATAAATAAAAAACACCCGTACATTTAATAAAAAGAAACATTTAAAAGATTAAGTCGTGATAAATCCAAAAGTTGACCTTATTGAACAAGACCATTTTTTTTAAATCAGTAGATTAAAAATGTCCTAAATCAACTTTAAAAATACATACTGAATGATAGTATTAACCAGTGTAATGAATCCTTTGATCCAATTTTGCTTAAGAATTTCTGTCAATTTAAATTTGGTTGAAAATTTTGAGGATTTTCAGCAGTTATCATTTATTAATGGTCAAGTGTATATATATATATATATATATATATATATATATATATATATATATATATATAATATATATATATATATATATATATATATATATATATATATTTATATATATATATAAACCCCTAAGGAAAATAAAATGAAGATGACAGGTACTTTTGAACTATATTTCAAGTTCATTATGAAAGAATGAGGAATAAAACAGAAAACTTCAATATATAAGGAAGGGAAAGAGGAGACATAACGCCCAATGAAATAAAGAATTAAACTAATTGTAGAATGAAATAACGGTTTATATATAAATGGTGAGGAGTAAAAAGTGACAAAAAAGAGATAAATACAAAGTAAGATTATTCAAGCCAGGTAAATTTAAATATCAAAAGGCTGCCCAGACGATTGAAGGTAACCCCCCAAAAATTAAAAAGAAAGATAATATAAAAAAGAGAGATTAATATAAGCAGTTCGGAGTAAAAATCGATAAACACAGATCTAATAATATATACAAATATACAAGAAAACAAAAATGATGGCAGAGATTACTTCCTATGTCAATTGTTTTAGAAATTTCAACGTCAAAGATTTCAAGACTAACCCCGCGAATAGTTTAGTTCTAGTTTAAGAGAAAATTCCATTGCAGGTACAAGCGAGGAAGGGTAATAATTTGGCTTCTTTAATCCGCTTTAAAAATCTCCTGGAGTTTCTCAACCTTCCTCATGGACGTTATATACAGGATTAGACAACTATGCAGTTCTGTCAAAAGGGAAATTTCAAGAAGCCTTTTGAATAAGCTAACGATCAACTTTAACAGAAAACCGTCATGTATTCTTAAGAAATAAGAAAATATCTAGAAAATAATCGACAAAAGAGATGCTTCTAGCCTTTTAGTGTATCCACCTACTACTTTTTCGCTGTATTATTAGAAATGTTCTTTTTCCTAGCTGGCGTTCAAGAAGCCATTCTAAATGACGGAAAACAGGGAACTAAATTATGTGTATGAAAAGTTACACAGAAAGAGACATAAATGAGTGGCAACATGTCTTATAGTGTGATGAAGTCAAATTTGAAGGGTATTGTTGAACCTTCATCAATATGTACGAAGGAGGATAGGGAAGTGTTACAGCAATGATTGTGCACTGCGATATGTAAAACACCTCGAGGGTGTTCGGTCATGGTTAGGGTCTGTATTTTTGCCAGGATTATTGTTACAATTCATGGAATTATTAACACAGAAAAATAGTTTTTTAAGTTTTGATCCACCATGAAATATTATCAAGAAAATGATTGATTGCCAACAGCTTCATTTTTCAGCATGACAATGATTCCATACTGACTGTCGATGCAGTAAAAGCATACCTGGATAGAAGACAGAAAAGGCAGCACAATTAGTCATTGGTTGAGGTTTCTACGGATAGACCTCAACTTTATTAAAGCACTGTGAGATAATCTTGAGAAAGAAAATGAAAAAAAGGCAGCCAGCAGTGATATACGTGCTTTGAAATGTCACACATGAAACCAGGAGTACTATTCCTGACGATTACTTAAATCATTTACAGGAAAGTTTGCCTAAGAGAGAGAGAATATTTTCTAGCAAAATATAAAAAAAATCTCGTGAGGCTCAAGACTTTTGCACAGTAATATATACATATATATATATATATATATATATATATATATATATATATATATATATATATGCAGTTAGGTTTAGTTTAATAAGAAGAATTCCTTGATCCACTAGAGAAGTCGCCTGGAGTTACTCAACACTCTTCAGGAACTCCAGGAGACTTCTCTAGCGGATTAAGGAATGCTTATTATTACCCTCACATAACCACATTGACTAGAACGTTAGTGTTCAATAATCAAATATATATAAATATATAATAAAGATAAAGTATGTCTGTCCGTGTGTGTCTGTCTATTTATAGGAAGAAAGGATAGAGAATCTTCATAAAAGTAAAAGTCTATTCTTATGTAAAATATTTCTAAGAAGACAATTAAAGTAGTCCTGAGTCTCTAAATGCTCCCCTAATGGAGCTACGGACCCTTTTCTAAACTTGCCCCATCTGTTCGACCGAGGGAATTTGAGCCGGATTTAGACAGGTTATTTATATCTTCACGGGTTGGAAGAATATTGTATACCGGGAAAAGTGAGGTAGCATTGGCTAAAGAGTAATTTGCGATAAATATAAGAATTTTAACCTGTATCTTGCTTACGATTACTTTCCATCTGGCAACGCTGGGTTCCTCACACAGTGGCACTTAAGTGAGAATTAGAAGGATTAGTTAAGACAATGAGAGATATTAGGGATTAGGAGGGTAGTATGGGAGGTGTAATTTGTTTGTTTTAAGTGATTTCAGGCAAACATTTCGAGTGGTTACTAAAGGAATAAGGTCAGTTGTTTGTGTATGAATAATAGAACACTGTCTCTAAATACAAATATGAGAGTATAACTTTTTGGGAAATGGCAAAGTAAGTTGTGATGATGATGATGAATATAAATACTTCATGTGTGTATATTATTAATACTATTTAAAATCTTGAGGCAAATGTATTACCCAATCTTCTCCCAAACTACAAAAACTACAACTGGTTGTATGAATAAGCTATATTGGTTCCAAAATAAGCAGAATCAATAGACATCTACCGATTACCCTCTAACAAAGTCCACAAATTTGCAAATCAGTTGATACAATTTCGGATCATGCTCAAAGAGTTCCTACCCTCTCTAGAACCTCCAGAAATACCTCCTAACCAACTTGAACTGAAGGTAGAAAATCTATATAATGTTGTTGCGAAATTTGGATTCAACAGAACTCTCTATTGGCACTTCGCTGGTGGTAGAGAATTTGATGCCACTTATCATACAGGAAATCCTTCTTACTGGTAGTGGAAAAGGAGAAGACATCATTCACCGATTATTTATAAATCCATGATGCTAAGAAAAGCCATTTACATTCAGAAGACTACATTCCTCAATCCGTGTAAGTTTAGTAATTATCAACTCTCTGTTGATTAATCTATGTTTTTATATGCTCCACGGCAAAAAACTATGAAAATTGTGTACCAAGAAGTTGTCTAGCGTTGCTGAACAAGATTAAGTTTCCTTTATAGAATGATAATATAGTTTGGGAAGAATAAAAAAAAAGAATCAAATCGGCCAAATTTTATTTTCGAGTGCACATTTTACCAGGGCAAGAAGGGGTATTTCTTCCAATATATATATATATTTATATATATATATATATATATATATATATATATATATATATATATATATACGACCTGCCACAGTCGTTATGTAGGCGAAACTGGCTTACAACTCAAATGTAAGATCGCAAAGCACTTAGGTTTTTCTCATAGGACTGGTATTCTCATCTCTAAATATGAAGCTTCTTCCATCAGGCAACATTCTTAGTATCACCATCATTCTCTTATATCTAATTCATTTACCATCTTATATTCAGCCTTAACTTCTCTCGATTTGAAAATCTTAGAGTCACCGTAAATCAAAAAAATAAATCCAAACCTAAATAAGTGCTCCTCCTTAAAAACCGTTCACTATATAACTAACAAACACTTCAATAGATAACTAGCCAACCGACCAACCTAAAAAATCTCGTTAGTAGTTTTTATATCCTTAGTTAGTTGATTTCTAAACTCCCACGATAAAGGTTAGTCACTCTGTTTAATTCATTCTAATTTGTTTTCCGTTCTTTCTTGTTTTTTTATAATTTACTATAAGAGGTTATTTTATTGTTTACTCCAGTTACCTTTAATATTTGATATTCTAGTCAGTTTATGTTATAATTTCACTTCTTTTTATTATTTTTTTAAAATTACACTGAATAGCATTAATTAATTCTATATAATTTTATTTGTGTTTTACTTTAATCTCAATAATTGTCAATTTTATTATTTTAATTCGTCTTCATCCGCTTTTTTAGCAATTATTTAATGCATTCTTTTAACTGTTATCGTTAATATTCTTTCCTCTTCTCATTAGTCGACACAGTCGCTAAAAATGGTCCTAGTGAAGGTCCGAAACGTCTGGCCAATAAATGATCAGTGTAATTACCTGGGTTTTCATATTCTTACAATATATATATATTTATATATATATATATATATATATATATATATATATATATATATATATATATATATATATATATATATATATATATATATGGATATAAAAAAGAAAGTAGAGCGTGAGTAAAGGAATAATTGCAGAAAATCCTACAGAAAAAATTAAAAGTTTATTACAACTGCTTTCAAAATTTGTTCAGTTCATTATCAAGGAATACATGAAGAATTAGTTTTAAGAATGGTATCTATAGGAGAAAACAAAACAAAGCTGCGCCCACTTACAATGAAAGGACACCAAACAGAGTAGGAGTGAAAAATATCAAAAAAATATCAGAAAAGTGGGAAAAAACACAGGTACCTAAGGCTAAAGACATATAGATAGGATCTCTTCCAAATTATCAACGTGTGAGAGAGTGTGTGTGTGAAATGTAGAAATATAAGTAACATAACTATCAATACATAAATATGTAATTATAAATACATTGTTCAATAAACAAAAGAATTATCAAAGTTAATAAATCAAAGATCTCAGATTTAAAATACACAATTTCTTTTAAAATAAGTTCTTTAATGAGAAGGTTCAGTTTAAATAGACCAGGGCTATATTGAAATAAGCGAGGAATTAATGATCGAACATTCAACAATATTTCTTTTAACATAGTTATCTGATTCGTAAATGAATTAAACCGAATTGCAATTGATAGAATGACTATTTTCAGATATATGCCATTCTTGTAATGTAATTCTTTACGTTTTCCTTGAGAATGAACTAAACAAAGTGCGTACGTATTTGGAATCTGCTTTTCATTTTTCCTGTGAGATTTTCTGCAATATATTTATATATAAATATATATATATATATATATATATATATATATATATATAGCGAATTTTATTGGAAGATTCGTCAATTAATTCTTACTCAGCGATACTAAAACTATTTGGCCAACTCTTCTCAATGGAATAATTAGGTTCGATATAAGGGAATGTATATAATTTGGTCTCTAAGATTACCAAAGGTAAATGGCCCCATGCATATGCCTTGGCACGCAAACGAGTAGGTTACTTTGATCCTAAGGGCGAAGCTCCTTTACGGTGAATATCTTTCGAGACCATCAATCTCCCCAGGTTGCACAATCATGGAGTCGGAACAATAATAATTGCTGGACGTCGACGAAAGTGGAGAAAACGAAAACACAAACAGGAAGAATTGATTGAAACCTAGAAGATAGAAAAAGAGAAAGTGATTAAATATAATCTTTTACGTATTTCTAATAAGAGAAGGCAAACAAGAGGGATAGAAAATGTCAATTAGTCAATCAGATAAATGGAAATAATAGATCAGTGAATAGAAAAGTCGACGATAAAAAAGTTTGAAAATAACAGATTCCAAAAACAACCTTGGCTAATATATAAAGACTTCTTCGTAGGGTAAACAGAAAATTAAATAGAATCCGGAGATATTAATACAAATGGAAAAACCATGGATTAAGAAAATTATTGCTATCCATTTGGTTGATCGTCTCGCCACTTCGCTATCCTCCTACTTCATCTCATGTGGTTCGGTGCTATCGTTTATGCGATTGTTAAGAGTTCGTCGTACTTTACCGCAGCTCATAAAATATACTTAAGTTTCGGATTCCTATTTGATTCTTTATGTTTAGTCTTACTTGGATTGTCACGAGGACCATCAGAAAAGGTATGATAAAATCTAGGTAAAATATATGACAAAAAAAAGCTAATAAATTTTAAATTAATTACATAGTAAGGAAGTTATCGACTTTACTTCTTAACACTGATAATATTTCATCATTAGTTAGCTTGGATATATTTTCTTTTATCTTGATATTTAAGTTTCTCCTTTTCTTTTAGCTATTTGTATGTATTTTCTTTCCAAATTCTGCTCTCGGCCCCCTTAATTGGAATTTCTGCCGACAGTATGGGTTCTTAGAACAATATGCATTACTCATTAACTGTAGATGACAATGTATGTGAAGAGGTGGAAGCTAAGATCGCATGTAAGCTTTTTCTTAGTGAGTGTTAACTCTTTAAACAAATTTTACCACAATCAGACCAGACATTTCCCGCCAGAACCAGCGAATATTTTTAGCCTTATATGGTTGGTGAGTGAGACAATGTATATTGAGTGGGTTAATTTAATATAGCCTAACAAATTATACGGGGGTACATGAAATAATAAGAAAAGTCACAAATTCTTATCACCGTCTAACGACCACAAGTCGTTTTAACCAAATAGATATTCGCGCATATAAAATTGGATGCTATGAATAGATTGCTTAAAGCCGAAACGACAGGCGCCTTTGAAGATGAAATAGGCTTCGCCACTCTAATGACAGGTGTTACCGGAATAACCTCCCTGTCTTACGTCCCTTACCAGAAGGTCCGAAGTTACACGAATGACCCTTATTTAATTTAAAAAGGGATGTAAGAATAAAGAAATTCTCCAAAATACCTGATACCAGAGCAGTGAAGCAATAACCTACGTCGGAAACCCAGGCGAAAGAGGCTCGGCGACGATGAGTGAAATCAACCCAAGTCCACAGGGGTGAATGCGATGACTGTCTTCGGCGAGGAGAAATCCACAGACGGCGATATCGAAGCAAAAAGCGTCGAGACCACGAGGAAAGACGAATCGAAGACCCAACGATACGAGAGAAGGAATTCGAGATGACAGACCTCCCTAAAGAGGAGATGGCAAGATGACTGGGGGAGAGCTTTCATGTGCCCAGTGTGAACGGATTTCCAAATGAAAACACTTGGAAACGTAACTGGAAGAGCACAATTCGATGTAACCGACAGAGGGGCAGCGACAACGCTGGCAGGAATTAATGGCAAAAAATCCTCGCTGCACGAAGGAATTCAGTACGGGTCTCCACAAAATGAACAACGCCAAATGCAAGTGACGGAAAACAATTCAGCGGAGCATTTAAGGCATAATCCTCGCAACATAATTAACTAAAAGGCCTCACGGCCCTATTTATATCCTTCAGTCCGAAGAAGGAAAAGGGAAATGGGTCACAAGTTCGGGGGGGGGGATGATGAGTCGCTTCCCCTTCGCAAATTAGGCTGGTAAGTAACAGAAGTTAAGGCCAAATATGGTAGCCTCGAAGCTGTTCGACCTGCAAAAAACACCGTAAACTATGATGAGAAAGTGAAGGAATGGGGAAACGAGGGCCTACCCTTTACACTGAACCAAGAAAAAATAATCTTCAGCCTACGAAGAACATTGTATGACATCTGGCAAAACATAATATAGCCTAAGAAATATCATGGGTGAGTTATAGCTCTCTACCAAATATCAGCTAATTAATCCATTAATGTGTTTTCAAAATTTATGATATATTTTTAGTTACCTCGAAGAAGGAGGAATTTTTCAAACTGACTGCACATAACAGAGCATTTAAACAATTTCCTTTCCGCCCTTCTCTTTTATAGATAATATGATACTACAGTTAAAATTTAATTTTCATTTTCTAAATATTATTATAGTTTTGGTAAACCTAAAAATTATAGATTAAATGAATTCCATAAAATTACTCCTTAAAAATCAAAATCAGTCCCATTTCATCGGGAAGTCGTATTACAAGGATTAACATAAAAAACGAGCAAAAGAAAAAATGTACAGTAAATTAATATATATATATATATATATATATATATATATATATATATATATATCACGTGATTATAAGTATAGAGTAAAAGCAAATTATAAGATTAAAATAAATTGAAATACGTTTAGAATGAAAGAAACGTTATGGTTTTGCTAATACGACGTTTGTAGTAGCCTGGAATATCGATGTGTCTGTTAATACAACTCTCTGCTTTTCTTGTTTGTCGAAGGCCTAATATTTTTATTTTCCCAATTTATTTGTTGTTGATGGTTTCTACATATAGTGTGACGCATTTGCTGAGAGTGGGTTGTCCCTATAGATGGCTCTTTGGTATTGCAATATCCTTGCCTGTAGTAGTTTTCCCGTTTTTCCTATGTACATCTCCAGGAATTCGTGACATTTAACTTCGTACACGACCGCGGATTGTTCCTCCCAACTCCATTTGTCTCTCACTTTAGTAAGATTTCCACGTATTGTAATCGTGGGTTTTGTGTGCTATCTCGATGTTATATTGAGGGAGGGGGATGTCTTGCTGCTTTTCTGACGTCCTCTTTAAGTATGTGAGTGTGTGACCCTCTTGCTTTTTGCTGTATTATCGTAGTGATCTCGTGGTCTTTGTCTAGACTTTATATATTGCTCAGGATAATTGTACGCGGAGAGACGTCTTTGAGATGTCTTTCCTCTTGTTTTCGTAGTTAAGAGTTGCTGTAGTACGTCCTAGCCTTTTTCATATATGTTTACAGTGCTTTTTGGGTGTACGATGGGATTGAACACTATTTAAATCCAAATCACACTCTATGTGAGTCTTCTTTCTTTATATTTACTGTCATATGTAAAGTTCCATCACTAAAACATCCCAAAATGATAGATTGCCGTCTTACTCTAACTTGATAGCGAACTGTATTTTGAAGGAATACGCCATCGATATGGTTATTAAGATCAGTTCCAGCTTCCATATTAATTAATTATCTCAGCCATGCTTGAGGTGGGGGGTGAGTGCTACTCTCTCAAACCTTTCCGCTACGAGTTCTGCAATAATGGCAGAAATAGGAGATCCAAAATGTGTGCATTTCTTTTGGTAGTAGAAGTTGTTTACACATTAGCAATACTAGAAGGCTAAACCACAGGGTTCCACAGTACTCAATTTCTATGGACTCCCAACAATCCACAGAGAAAAAATCCCTAGAAATATATCATCTCTTCCAAGTGGACACCTTTGACCCTAGCGTCTACATAAAGTTAAACAATTCGGTTGACTTCATTAACAGATTATATGGGCTGACAATAACTTAAGAGGAAATCTTACTCACCTTTGATGATAGCCACCTGTCAGATCCATACCCTTAGAGCTGCAAGAGAAACTGTCTTGATCACCATGGAGGAAGAAAAGCATTTTTTTTAAGACACAAGACTCAATAAAGACGAGTAACTACCCTTTCTTAGCATCCATAGGTGCTTTAATTCTTCTTAGTATGTCAAAAATCAAAGATTTTGACATTTCCTAAATTCTTTCCAATCTCAACCAAAGGTCACTAAGAGTGCATAGTATATCATTCCATTAATTTATGTAAAAGCCGACAGTTTATGACCTCTATATACTGAACTTATTTCATATTACCTTTAAAAATGTGTGACCAGGCACTGAAATGGCACACACCCAATTATTTCTTTTGGAAATTTGACAGTCTTCCTGAGACATTCAGGAAAAAATGGCTCACGTGTCCGCCTTCTTACACTCTGCACACGGTCGTCCAGCACTGTAATAATTTTTTTGTCTCAGAGGACCACCTAAACAGACATATAAGATATGAAACACAAAAGCAAATTTATGGCTTGAATATTTTTTCTTATTATGAAAGTAAGGTTGGTATCAACATATATGATACAGGCACGTTATGCCTAGCTAGTAATCACGTATTCTAATCTAACATATACTAACTATTATGTTCTTCTTTAGGGCATAAAATAGCATGTTATTGCTGATATCACAATTAGATAATAGGCCTACTTTACTCAAGGGTGAAAATTTTTCAGCCATAAAGTTTACTTAGGGTTTCCTAACTTCTATTTCTGATCCGATGTTTAGGTGTTCTTCTCTTGGGAAACAATCATTACATTGCTATGAGAGCATGTGCAGTGTAAGAAGGCAACCAGTTAAGCCATTTTTACCTGAATGTCTGAGCGAGACGGTTAAATTTCCAATGAAAATCATGATGATTGGGCCCAATTTGGTTCAATGAACAAGTAGTTTTCACATTGTTGATGCTATTCTGAACCATGATAATTATATATAGTTAATGAGAGTTCCCTCATTACCTCAAGGAAGGGAAAAATATAGTGACAGAGCAGAAAGCTTGCTATATTAAAATAATCTTCAACGACTGAGGTAGAAATATAAGTCTAGTTCCATTAGCTACAAATTAGTTATTAATCGTTGACGATTGAGCGGAAATTTATGCCATGCACATTAATAACAAAAGTGAAGTAGATATGAAAAAATATAGTATTTAAGTTGAGGAAAATTTTCTAACAATGCCAAATTTTTTCAAGCAAAGCAGAGTAATAGATAAAGTTTTTAAGTATCAATGAGGATCTAGATCAAAGGTTCTTAAGTGTGGACCGTGACAAATTATAGGGGGGCTCAGAAAACTTTGAGGATTTGGATTGCCATAATTAAATGAAAGGGAGCCATAGAATTTCCTGGTGTTTCTCCTTTTTAACTCTTTATTTTAGTTTTAATAACATTAAATTATGTAATTAAGATATGTTTTGAGCTTTATTCTTTTAAATTACTTAAATCTGATTATTGAATTATTATAGTTATGTTACTAAGCTCATAGTAAATGATTAAGATGTATGGGGGTATTTTGGAAGGCTTGTAAGGTTTGGATGATGGAACGATCTTTTCGTTTGGTCACCAGATATATTTATATTCCAACTCGTTTTGTTATTCCCTTAGCTATTGCGTTCCCCATAAGATTGTTGTGACACGTTGTTCGCTGAACCGGATTTGGGTGATATGATAACGTTCCGATAAATTATTACCCGAATCCAAAAGGTAATGGATGGTTATTTTTGGCTGGGCGATGAGCAGAAATTCTAATATGATTTTGCCTTCGAGCAAAATGATGATGAAAACAGGAAGACTGCAGTCCTATTTATTTAGTGGTTTTGGGTAGTAAATGGAGGAAGAGTTCGAATTAGATTGATTAGCGATTTCGCGAGCTTATCTTTGATGATGATTAAATACAACTCTCTTAATGTTCGTGCTTTGGTACGATAAATGAATAAGTCTCGTCTTGATGTAAGATCAGTTGCGTAAATGTTATCTCCTAATGCAGGGGGAAAAGGACTTGATTGGTATGACCCGAGCGATATGTGAAACTGCTCCTCAAAATGATTTCTCTCGAATGAATTTCTCTCAAATGAATTTCTCTAGAATGAATTTCTCTTAATGAATTTATCTTTAATGAATCTCTCTCGAATGATTGATCTCTCTCCTCCTCAAATTGCTCGTTTTATACTTGGACACATTTACAAACATACAGATATATATATATATACATATACAATACTTTTGAAAACCTTTTCTCGAGAGAGAAAATTTACTGTAACGGTGAAATTTTGTCAAACGCTTGGTTTTCGTCTTTCTTAAAGAAATAGAAATATAATATTATGGTTGTAATTTAATATCCACCAAGTGTCATTACGATCGGGCTAACCCATTAAGGTTCCCTTTTGTAAGATTCCCTTTTTACGGCGACTTTGGTCTTTTCGTGAAATCAAAATAGGAACGGCTCTAAAATATCCTGTTACCAGGCTCAATGTTTCATTTGAGTTTCTTTTTTGTTTCGTTTCACATACTAATTTATTTACATTGGCTGAGTGTACACATTACTACTTCATTGGTTTGTGTGTGTACAACAGATGTCGAGGCTGACAAGATCTTACGTCTTGCAACAACAACTTTCAAATTTAACCAACTGTCATAATCGTGCAATTGATTTGATATTTTTCATCATTGTGTCACTAAAATGCAGTTTTTTATTGCAACTAGCCTAATACTTTGCATGTTATTGATAATATGTGCATTACTTTAGTTTAAACTTTAAACATTACAGAAAGTAAGTTGTGTATATTTAGCCTTAATCATAGAAGGTGAATTTAATGGTAGATTAATTCATTACAATCCAATGTATGGTAAATTCCAGTGAAACATGATCAGAATTCAGGATCACTCAAATGTGGGAATAGCTACTGATTAAATTTTAACGAATATTAAATAAGATGAAAGTAAATAAAATTTATCGTACCAATTCCAATGTAAATAAACCTTGCAGATGGTAGAAATTATAAGCAATCTAATATAAAATTCCTATTTTAAAACAAGGTAATATCATTATCTGCTCTAGCTTACAATAATTGTAATAAATTATAGAAGGGACAAAAAAAATACATAAGATTTGGGGTAACTAACATAAAATAAATGGTATACATATTCCTATAATTGATAGAATAGAAAACACATTACAATCTAATGTAATTATATTCATTATGATTTAACTTATTTATATAATTTCTCATTAAAATCCTTTATTTAATAGGTCTAGAATTAAATATAAAATATAATATCGTAAAAAAATAATTCTTAAAGTTGTTTAAATTGTTCCAAATTTACTGTGAGCTGAATAATTTTACTCAAGAAATGACTAAGCCTTTTAAAAAAGTAGTAATGCCTTTTTAATCTGTAGCAATGCCTAGGCCCTTTTAAGCTAGTAATTCCTAGGCCTTTATTAACTTACAAATCTGGTTATGTGAAGCCATATGAACAGTCTGATAGAAAAGTTCTACAAGATGTAAGAATTAATTCAATTCTATTGCATCGAAATGGCCGTTTGCATTTCTAAAGCACAAAAATTTGCTTATCCAAATAAGAAATTATAACAAAGTAGAGGGATGAGCCATAGCTTAAACGTGAGACTATTCAGTGTACCTCGATGTCGAGGAGCGAGCTGCCTTCTTGCATTGCCTTGCAAAACCTTTCTTTTGTGTTTGAAGAACCATGAGTGCCTCTTATTAAAGTGGCCCGACTATCCGATATATGCCAAATGGCAATTATAGAATGATATACGGTAAACCCCAACGTCGTGATTGATTGGACGCAGTCTAGTCAAGGATTTTCGCATGGTATTAGTATATTTAAATGTGGTATTGTATGTCATTTCCGTTCGCATATGATTTTAAGGGGGCCAAAGATGGAGCATATAGGAAACTAATAAATTTTTAATTGCAATTTGGTATACATCAGAGAGTCATGCCAATTTAATAAGAGGATAAAAGAACATCAAGCCGATATCAGAAGGTGTACAAACGCTGCAAGTATCTTGACGCACATGCAAATACACTACCATAGAATCGATTTCAACCAAGCCAAAATCATTTCTAAATAAAACAATTATATTAAGAGGAGAATTAGGAATCTATCATCAATAACAAAGTTCATAATTTCAAGTCATCTGAAGGGCAATATAAATTCAACAAATATATATCGAATAGAGTCGCCAATCGTATTTATAAACCCACAGAACAATTGCTCTCAGAAATTAGTAACTTTCCAGATTGTTTACTGCGTTTTCATTATATTTCGTATTTTGTACTCCTTATATATATTTGCTTGTTTCCGGATTGTATTCTGCGTTTTCATTTTGTTTAGTATTTAGTTCGCCTTATATATACTGAGTTCCTTGCTTGTCTTTTTCATTACTTAGTTGAAAATGGCAATTATAACTTTGCCGAAACTAGTCTTGTAGTTATAAATAAATCTTGATTCAAATATTGTAGTTTAATATTATTTTCTCACTGATATATATCACGCTAACGTGATATCTTCTATATATACATCGACTTGCCGATAAATTGTAACTTTGATTTTGATTTTAAGGAGTAAATTTCTCGAATTCTGTTAATGTATAATTTTTATGTTTACCAATTCTATATTAATAATAATATCATTTTATTAATAATAAATAATAATGTTAAAAAATAACAAAAATAATTATTAGTTTTTGAATCATATTATCTATGTAAGAGTAATTTGGGAATTTTTTTCTTAGCGACGATCAAATTTAAAGGAAGTTTGGTCCCGAGAAATGTTTGCATCATAAAATCACTTATTCGAAGCAGCCCAAAAATGTCCTAGATTTGGAGGCCCCATGGCTGGACAAATTAGTTGATATTTGGCACAGAGCTATAATAGCTCACTGATGATATCTTATAGGCTATATTATGTTTTGCCGTATGTAATACTCCCCTTGTAGGCTGCAGATTACATATCTCTTTGTTCAAGCTGAGATATATGTATATAGCCTGAGTGAGCTAAAGTTTAGCTTAGAGCTATATCTCGATAAAGAGATGCTAATAGGTTATATTGAATTAACCCACTCAACATACATTCCCCCTCCACCAAATTCGTGAATCTGAAAACATTCGTTGGTTCTGGAAGGAAAGGGTCTGGACCAATTAGGGAAACTTTGATTAAAGAGTTACCACTCTCTAAGAAAAAGCTTACATGCGATGTTAGCGCACACCTTTATAGCTATAAGATTTACTGAAAATTGTTCGAAAACAATTGTTTAAATTCATTTATTCGAAAGGCCATTATTCGATTTTAAAATTTTTCGAACGAAAATTGTTCTAATTGGAAATATTCAAAATGAAAGTTGTCCAAAATGCAGAATACATTATTTATAAATAATTACAAAATATTAAAGCAGTTTATCACGAAACAATTACAAAATATTAAAGCAGTTAAGTAGGTAATTTTTATTCACAAGTCATTAAAAGGTTTAAATTAACGTTCTTATAAACTTAAGTTATGAGCTATGTCGTGCTAGTAATCAAGGACTGAAACATATTTGTTTTAGGATGCCTCTAGTTTTTTAAGTCTTTCGTTAACGTCACGATATTTTTTTCCATTCTTGATTTTTCGCATCCTGAAATTAGCTCTGTAATATTAATTTCTTGCAAGACCTGTTTTCTTTTAAGTACATACTTCTAAAGATTTCCAAATTGTGTGATGATGAGATGACCTCCCGTTGTAAAAAAGCCCTGTGCCACCTTCACTGCTCTCAAACCAAGACCACATGCGTATTTCAAACATAGGTGCAGGTCTTTGACGTCTTGGAGGACGCCCTATCCATACATCTTCAAGTTAATGAACAATTGGGCTCATTATCGGAGGATATATATTTGAATTTAATAAAGTCTCAAATGATTCGATTACTTTATCCTCGGGAACAAAAGCAAGAGCTATAATCATTCGAATGCTTAAGGCAAATTCAATATCAGTGAAATAGTTGGCATTGAGACCACACTCACAAATATTTCGATACATGCACTGCCTTAAGTGAAAAAGATATCCATAGTGCGCAGCCGTGCTTACATTTTGAATAGTCCTCTTTATAGAATTTAATGCCAGTAAGGCTTGAGCTGTGCTTTCATTTAATTGCGAGACAGCATTAGAGATAAGATATTCATGAGAATCATGGGTTTCGTGCACATCTTGCTTAATTCTATTCATAATATTAGGCACTTGAAAGACTTAAAAAAATAGAAACATCTTTAGACAAATATGTTTCAGTCGTTGATTACTTACACGCTACTCAACTGCTTTAATATTTTGTAATTGTTTCGGAAGAAACCTTTTTAATATTTTGTTTTAGTATTCTGCATTTCGAAAATCTTTCATTTCGAATAGTTGCCAATTCGAACAATTTTCGTTTGAACATTTTTACAATAGAATAATTGCATTTCGAATAAATCTTTTCGAGCAATTGTTTTCGAACAAGTGTTTTCGAACAATTTTCGTGACAGGTACCCATAAGCCAGATTGCTCAAGAAAAATGCATACATTAGATTGATGCTCTTTTATTCGCTACACATTGTTTACATGGATATCCAATGAAACACTTAAGGAAATTTCTATAACGAATACAATAAATAACACATGGATATGTTTTGTCGAATTTATCTTATCTGAGGGTCAATGAATTTGACATCTCTAGGATTCATATATTCTTACTCTCTGTAGTGGACGACCTTCTTCTCGGATTACTCTGACCTGATGGGTGCCAAAAAGGGATCACTAAGGAAACTTAGAGTCAAGTTTAAAAATATTTTATGTCTCTGAAATGAAATTAACGCTAGAGGGGATATCTGAATCCTTTAATATGGTCTATGGATCACGTGAAAATCCTTCCTCCCCAAAGTTTTGACAAATGAAGATTCTTTCCACCATGTTTTTGCACTTGATCACCCTCGCCTTAATGCAGCCATTTTAACATTCTTCCCACAATTTTGGGGAAGAAAATGCTAGAATCAGGTTATGTATTATGTGGATACCTTTCCTCAGTCAGTTTGTATCCTTCAAGTGAGTGTTAGCTCTACTAACATGGGATATCACGCTGCAGCTAACATCTTGATGGCCGCATGAACTCTCAGTTTCAATGTTTCTCATTCGGTTCTGAGGCAATATATATTCCACATATTTTCAATTTCCCAATATTCACCACCTTCACCCATTTCTATGTAGAGGCAATTTATATACAAGAAAGACTGAAACTAACCTAACTTATATAACCTGAACAAAGAAAGTCAGAACTTGATTCGTTACAACCATTATGTATTTGTCGTGGTATGACAAGGTGTACGCGGTTATTCGCAAACTGGCCTACTGGCCGATGCAAATTAAGGCTCCACCTGGGAATGGTCCTAAAAGTGCTTTAAATACACTTTGCTAGGCCAAGGAATATTCAAAAATATACTTTAATAGGCTTAAAGATTACATATACATATAGGGCAGGTTAAAAAGCAATGAAATTCAATATTGACGGTTCACTGCTAAGATGATTAACACTATCATTTAAGTTTGAACCGAAGGATAATTAATTAAGTCATGATTTTAAAATTATGCATGTTCTAGAGCAAAGGGTATCCTTTAGATTCGAAGCGATAAAGGAAGGAGGAGCGTGACGAGGCGGGGGTTAAATACATTTTACCTTGATGTGCGGCGAGTAGGACCAGGTAGATAAGTTCGACCTTGAACATGTGGGCGTCTCACGGGACGCTCAATTCAACTTCGGGAAACTAAAGTTGTTGGGCTCTTATCCTTAAAAGGCAAACGGAGGGTGCTTCGGGGATGGCTTTTCCGATCCTTAAAATCCAAAGACGGGGTGAAAAGGGTTGAAGCGCGCCTAACTATCTCCACGAACAACACTGAGTGACGACTAGCTCCTCCTTTGCTCTTCGGCAATCACTCAATTCGTCTCTGGGCGAGAATGTACTCTTCCCTCTCGACTAACGAAGACGTTAGGGCTGCGTAGGGGAAGAATTACAACACTTCAAACAATTAACCTATATATAAAAAAAATCAGCAAACAAATGTACAAGGAGATACTCTAATGGAATCTTTAATTTATGGCAACGGGGTCTTCTAGACGATTTTTAATTAAACTATCCGCTAAACAATTATGAGTACCCTTGATATACCGAACACGGAATTGATATTCCATGAGCAACAGACTCCAACCGAGAAGTCATCCATTTTGACTCCAGAAAATATGAAGATACGACAATAACTTATGTTCACTCTTAATTACGAATTCGCTTCATATAAGGTACATTCTTAAAGGTCGAATTGACCATACAATAGCTAATTCCTTGAGCTCATTTTTGGCGTAAGCCTTCTTGCGGAGAGACAGCTAACTGCTCGCATACGCAAATGGATATCCACTTGCATCGTTTTTCATACTGCATGAGAGCACCACCTATACCACCAGGAGATGCTTTAGTACGAATCCTAAACTTTTTGTTCGGATTCGTGAGTCTCAAAATAGGAGCATAGATCAGTTTCTGATTCAGCTGGTTAAAGCTAGACACCGCGGGCGGTTTCTAAATGACAGAATCCGCTCCTCTTTTCTTTTACATATCATTAAACTGTGACGCTATAGTTACTAAATTGGGAACGAAGCGCTAGTAAAATGAGACAGAACCCAGAAATGACCGCAGCTGCTTCTTCGTCCCGGGAGGCGGCATTTTAGCTATAGCTTTAAGTTTGTCTTCTTGGGGCGCAATCTTAAAATCAAGATATTTAATCGTATTATATGCGAAATGACATTTCGATTGACCTATCGTGAGTCCGTGTGCGAGCAAAAGGATTAACAAAGCGCAAAGGAACTGTACGTGCTGCTTCCATGTACCCGTAGCATCGTACACGTTGTCAAAATAAAAGGTTACACTAGCTAGGCGGTCTACAATTCTTTGCATTATTCGATTGTAGTTACCACACGTAGTTATCAAATCAAAGGGAAGACGGATAAATTACATTAAGCCTTTCTCTTTAGCAAAAACTGTAAACCGCTTAGAAGATTCGGAGAGTGGAATCTGATGGTAGACCTTACAAAGATCAATTTCGGAGATGAATTCTGCATCTTCGAAAAGATAAAGGTTTTCATCAATCAAAGATATGGGCTCGGCATCAAACTGGGTAATTGAATTTAATTTGCGAAAATTGACGCACATCCTAAATGTTTGATCGGCATTTCTGACCATCACAATCGGGGCCCAAAGTCAGATAAGGCAGGCTCAATGATCCCTAACCTGAGCAAATTTTCTATTTCGGCGTTAAACGCGGGGTGTAAATGAACGGAAATAGTATAAGGCTTAGTTCTTACTGGTTCTTGCGATTTTCAAACAATCTAATTAGTGAATTGGGTTGAACAACCTTTGGTTTCGTAAACTATGTATGGAGAATTCTCTTAGGAGGCACGCCACTTGAGCCTTCTTGATGAGTCTGAGACGGAAGTTATAATCACGCTAGGAGTCTGACTCCGATTGGGGGGAAGGGGAGACGGCAAAGGGTATTCGTCCTCTGCTTCCACGCAGACCGTTTGGACGAGGCAAAGCGGTTTGACCGTGTAAGTTGCCTCTAAGACGAGTTTTTCTTCTAAAGCGACCACATTATTAACACATGCGCGTGTGTGGTACCTCTTTAACAGGTTGATGTGGTACAATTTATTACCTGAGGGGGTCTGAATTAAGTAGTCGACCGAGCCTCGGGGTTCTACTACTGAAAAGGTCTTTTCCACTCAGATTAGAATTAAAGGGCAACAGAAGTACTACTTAGTTCCCTGCTTCGAATTTTCGTGCTTTGGATTTGATGTCAAAATACGTTTTGTATTTTTCCAAATTCACCTCAGAATTCTTGAAGGCGAGGTCTACACAGTCAATTCTCTCGAAGCGTTTGGGGCTCCTTTTTTCTTGCCTTCTCCCACAGGGATTGAGCTTCAGCAAGGTGATCATTGCTGGATAACTCAACGTTAGTGGTTGACAAGGACGTTAAAGGTACCGGGTAACGGTATCAATCGAAGTTTTGGCCCTGTAATCAATGGTTGCGCGATTGGTTTTGGGGACAGCTGTGCGCTCTGTTCCATAAAAACAGAGCAAAACTTTTTCGGAGAGGTGCCTATATCGGCCAATCTTCTGAAATACTGACAGTGTATGTAGTACTTTACCAAAGGGAACTTAGTGGCACGACCTAAAAAGTCGTGAACGATCGCATCTCTTATGCTGTGGAATTAATGGGGGCAACAGCTTGTCCAAGACTACTATGCATTTGAGACCCATGTTTCTTACAAGGGTTGACACTCGGCACCCATTAATCGTGCCCTTCTCAAACTTGAGCCAACCGAGAGAGCTCTTATTGAACAGCAAATAATACCTGTTGTTCCGAGTGAGAGTAAGCAACTGGCGACTGCGATGACGAGGCAGAAGAGTTAGGGGGAAGAAAAGCGGCTACCTGATGGACCTGTTGATTAGAAGTGGGTCTTAGCTGCCAGCTCTGGGCCCAGTTAAAACTAAGGTAACCAGGGGTGCCACACGTAAAGCAGAAGTTTGGTTTACGCGGTTAATGAAATGGCGCAAAAGGAAAGGTTGGAGGCTTTACGTCTTTTTGTTCACGCTGAGGATGAAGCTTGAGCTTATGGGGCGCCTGAAAGTTCACGAAGCTATGTGCACTTATGTTTCGAGGACGAGGGGTGACTTTTCTTGATGTGCTTGGGATAAAGGTCGTGGATGGAAGTGTGAAGGTCGGTTTACTCTACACACTCATTAAACGAAGGGGCTCTTTTCTCTGTTACGAAGGCCTTTAATTCTCGGTGAATGGTAGCCATGAGTTTATCCCTTAAAATAAAATCGACTAATGACTCATAGTCGTTAATCACTTGTGAGGAGTCCAGCCAAAACTGTAAATTGTGGCGAAAGGTGCACCCAAATTGCTTAAACGTTTGTTCCGGCTGTATGCTAGCCGAAGGGAATATAACCAGATAGAACTCTGGATTCTTATTAATAGCAGAGAGGAGGTATGCTTTTAGGGTTGAATAATCCAGAGTTGATTCCGAGGGTAGAGAAATGCAGATTTCACGCAGACGAGTGTTTAAGAGGGGGAGGAGACGGGCAACTCGATCTGATTCTAAATCCCAATTGTTGACTTCGAAAATATTTTCAAATGGGTCAGATAAGAACAAAAATCTTCTCTGTCTTTATACGCTGGGAGTTTTAACGAGGGTGGTTGTGGCTGATGGTTACGTGATCCCACACAAGTCATTTCGATATGATCAATGCTTAATTCTTTTTCGGGGTGTCGTATTTGTTGTCTCTCTTTTGCTTCTCTCTGCCTTTCTTCTGTTCTCTCTCTGCTTGTTCTTTCCTTTATTCTGCTTCTGTATGGGTTTGTTCTTTCATTTCTTCTACTTCTCTCTGTGCTTTCCGTTTAGCCCATTGTTTCTTTCTTCTCTTGAATGTAAGCGATTAAATCCATTCCTGATAGTCCTAGGATCTGTCCTATCTTATGAAATCGATCGAACCAAGACATCCTAAATATGCTGCATTATTATTTCGGCACACAAGAAAGCTTAGCAGTACAAGTGAGACTCTTCCTAGCAAATCTAACATACCTGTAATTAAAAATTAACATCCCCAAAATTTACTAAAGGTTCCAAATAATTAGGCATACCAGAAAGAAAATAACTAACGAGGGAACCCGAATCAGGAGTAAGTCTTCCGGTAACCTTACCACAACAAAACCTAAATTTGGCGGCTATTCTTGCCGTGTATTTAGTAGTATCTTTTCGCACGTAAATACGCTCAACTGGAAAAAAATATAATTGCCTACTAAGAAAAGCAAAATTGTCCTATTATTTTTGCTTGACGATTCTTGACACTTGCAACTGTATAGAGTGGAAATAATAAACTTTAAGGAAATCGCAAAAGATCAGGTAGGGAGGAATATTTTACAAAACCAAAGACTCGACGCAATTTAAATATCGTGGTATGACCATGTGTACGTGGTTATACGCATATTGGCCTACTGGCAGACCAAAAGTAAGGCTCCACCTTGAGATGGTTCTAAAAAAAAGTCTTTAAATACACAGTTGCTAGGCCAAGGAATATTCAAAACACTCCTACAAAAATATACTTTAATAGGCCTAAAGATTAGATATACTTATAGGGCAATTTAAATGGTAATGCAATTAAATATTAAAGGTTCACTACTAAGATGATTAACACTATCATTTAAGTTTGAACCGAGGGATAATTAAGTAATAATTTTACAATTTTGCAAGTTCTAGAGCAAAGGGGATCCTTGAAGTTCGATGCCGTAGAGGTGGGAGGAGCGTGACGAAGGAGGGGTTAAATACATTTTACCACGATGTGCGGCGAGTAGGACAATGTATGTAAGTTCGACCTTGAACTTGTGGGCGTCTCACGGGATGCTCAATTCCACTTCGGGAAACTGAAGTTGTTGTGCTCTTATCTTTTTGACAAACGGAGGGTGCTTTGGGGATGGCTTTTCCTACCCTTAAAATCCGAAGACGTGTTGAGAAAGTTTGAAGCATGCTTAACTATCTTGTTCTTCCTTGACTTCTCGACAATCACTGAATTCTTCTCTGGACGAGAATGTAGTCAATTCCCTCTCGACTAACGAAGACATTACGGCTAACGTACTAGACCGCAATTTAAGACACAATTTGCATGTGAACATCGCCAACAGACTTCCTTAATTACCTTGGGTCGCGATAAGGGCCCATAGCGGAAAGTCTTGATGTAATCTTAATGGTCTTTCCATTGTGCTAATTTTAGCTGTATATAGGCCAAACAAATTTAGAGCTGTCACCGGCGAACTGGGAACGTCAGCGAGATGGAGGGGGGGGATTCCTTCTCCTCTCTGTTTCCTCGACGCTATTTACTCTCATTTGTACTAAACTGGCCATTTTAACATCCCCACTCTTAAGATTTCGTAAAGAGAGATCTTCCCTCTTGGGGCAAAGATGTTAAAGTGATCCTGATCTACAAAGCAAATTAATATCAACGGAATGGCTTCTTAAGGCCCAAAGAACCTCTCAAGAGAACTAGGCGACGCGGGAAAAGTAGGAAAAAATTCTAAAATGCGTATAAGAAAATGGAGCCATTGTCACATAATATGCATATTTTATTACATTTATATTTTCTACTCTATATTTTTTGTGTTTGTTATATTACGAAATACACATGCAATATATAAGAGAGTTACCACATTTTATTTCATTTAAAATATCACAGACCTTACCTCCCTTGACTTCTATTACTTGGGTCAGCTAAAGCAATAGGTGTATTCAATGAGATAAAGTTACGAGATACCTAAGTAAACGTAACATAAATTAATTTTCTCAAATTAACAGAAATTTGCTCAAATATGTTTATTTAAAGTATGCA
This sequence comes from Ceratothoa steindachneri, assembly GCA_963969495.1. Lineage (NCBI taxonomy): Eukaryota > Metazoa > Arthropoda > Malacostraca > Isopoda > Cymothoidae > Ceratothoa > Ceratothoa steindachneri. Next base: position 185,539,085 of record OZ018322.1, on the reverse strand, counting down.
TTTACCTACGTGTCTAGACTATAACTGATCGCAGTTAACTCAGCTTACAAGAATTACAAGAATATTTCTCTTCAGAAGAGAATCGTCTAATATTTTTAGTTCTTTTTACATAGGTAACTGAAGTCTCAATAATCCTATAATGAATAAAATAACAGATTTTCAAGAGTTTTATTCTATTTTCCCTTCCTGAGCATAAACTTAGATACGTCTGGAGCTAGACATTACTTTTTGGACTCCAAACCAAGAGGGCTACAACTAAAACATGTAACTCATCCGACCCAAGTTTCAACGCTCATTCATTTAATAACTATGATATTTAAGTTAACTTCACGAGTAATAAAAAGGGTTTATACCCTTGCTATTTTGTAGCGCTATAAATATAAATTATAATTATTACGCTAAATTCCTTTCTCGATTTTCTCATTTTTAATCTTCTTCTGCAAACGAAGTGATTATTTTTGCTTAAAGGTTCCTATACATTGACTTTAAAACTAGATATTTTTTATATTCGTAGTTTAGGATTTTTTTACCTTCTAAATTAAATTCAAAATATTTAGGACCTCTACTTCTTGAATCTTGCAAATGTGTTAGCACATTTCTATAATTAGTGCTTTTCTTTTTTTCTTAGATGTGAAAAAGTTAAGGATAATGGTCTGTAATCTTTAGTTTTCTCACCAAAATGTTCTCTTTTGAATTTTACCAACCGCCAATTGCTACTAATGAATCTTGACATTTATATTTGCAGAACAATATATTAAGTAAAGGCCTGAAATTAATAAAAGTTAACGGATATTCCTACCATTTGTAAACATTGATCACAATTTTAAAATTTATTTTTAAGATTTACGACTATATCATATATCACTTTGACCAATCAGTTACGGATACATCTTCACGAATTTTGTTATTATATTTGCCTAATTAGCCTTAATAAGAATCCATTTAATTTTATTTGAATCTTATTCAAATACATTTGGGTAATCTCATTGATTATTTTAAAGATTATTATTATTTAACCAGTTGAATGACCTCTTTACAGTCTTTTTGGTTTATTTAAACGTCGAAAAGATAATAGGAAATTTAAGAGAGGTGCAAATGGCGTTGAGAGAGAGAGATAGAGAGAGAGGGGGAGAGAGAGAGAGCCCTAAGTTCTCATTGGGTATTGTAGCCAGGGGAGTATGGTAGTTGTGGTGATTGCCCCAGAAGTCACCAACCAATGTATCAAAATCTGTAAAAAAATGTTTTTTCTTCTAAGTGAATTTCATATGGTATTCGTTTGCACTAGCATTTTGCCTGGTAAAACCTAGATAACTCTTTTTACCCTTGCTTGAGATTAATAAACCAGAAGTATTGATAATTAAAGTATGAATAATTTAAAGTTGTAAAATTTGCTTCCTAAGGCATAATTTTAGTTTGAGTATTGGAAACAACCACTTTTTTCCATATAGATTGTACTGTAGATTACTGTCCTCAATCTTGCCGAGAATTGTGTTTACTCTGCCAAGTTTACCCTATAGTCGTGCACTGCAATATTCATTTGTGGAAAAAGGTAGTGATAGCAGGAACCTCAGAAAAGCAGCCTTGTTAGTTAATCAAGAATGCCACCAATTTTTAAGTCTACGAACACATTTAAATAATAATCGTCATTATTCAAGGAAGCAACCAAGATATTTGTTGTATTTTTCTCTGAGATTGGCTGATTGTGTTAAGGGATAAGATTAGTACGCTTTCGTCTTTTGGAGCAACACGATTTTAGGATATTCTATATGCTGCCAGGAAAACGCTCCCACTAGCTCAGATTACAAGTGGTTATGATTACTACGAGCTGTTTTGCTAGCTTTTTAACTCAACTTGACGTTTGAAGAAGGGTAAAATCATAAGGGATGCTTTAGTTGATCTGCGATTTCTACACTTTTTGTCAATAAGTTCACTGTGGGTACACTTGAGCTTGTTGAAAAGTACCCGGAATATTTTTCCTTTGTTTTTTCGATTATTTTTTTTATGTGTCCCTGACCATCGTCGAAACAAAAAAAATGAGACGGAATGTTAAAAAGATTTTTTGCCTTTGATTTGCTAATCTTTTTCAGAAAGAGTGGGTATAAAGAGGTCAGACTATTTAAAACAGGGAATAATATTAATGCAAAGTTTTATCTGTGACAGGAGGAGTAATCTTGCTGGCCTCCATGAAAGGAGGCCAGAAGCAGGAGAGCCTCAGCTCTTTTCCCTTTCTCCAAAACAGGACAAAGGAACAAAATGACTATGGTATTCCCGGCTCAACTGCAACCCAGCCCGCTAAAATATTCGAGTATGCTGCAGGAAAGGATTTGGATGTCGAGGCTATCCATACCTATTAAGTCATCGAAGGCGACATAGCCCTCGGAGCCTTCTGAGGCCAAGATCTCGCAGAATTTTACCTCCTAGATGACTATGGTGATTCCTATTATGGACTTCTAATTAAAAAATTTTCCCTACTTCTCCTAAAACATCTTGGCCATTTTACTCTGAGGGAAGTTCCATGGTCTTAGAGCTAATAGGGAGGTGATAAGGAACCTGGTGTCATCCAGTTTCGTGTTAGCTATCGTTTTCCAGGGATTATGCATTGAATGTGCCCCCTGGCACCCTCAAAGGCTGGAAGCCAGGCAGAAAATGCCACATTTACAAGCGGCATGATTTCTCCACTTTACGGGGGTGATCAAAAAGTAATGGCAGTCGGACTCGTGGAAGAGACACCATGAGTGATGGAAGTGCGGGGCATCGAGTGTTGCCCGTTGTGACGTGTTTAAACTTGTTGCCGCTTGTCTAGATTAACTTTTGATCGTCCTTGGTTTCGCTCTTTATAAGAAAACATTTCTTAAAAGAAGGTTGTAAGTTCTATACGTTGACTAGGTTGAAACTCTGAGAAAAAAGCAACTCAGATCAGAGGTCAATTAGTGCAAGTTTATCCCGTGTCTACTCCGTCACTGAAAACTGCGTCTCATTGGATTTGAGTTTTTGTAGTCCATATTTCAAGGCAAAGGATGGGAGGCTATTCTCGTACTGGTACCTTCAGTAACTTGATCGGGTAGACAGTCAAGGTGACCAGAAATATGTCAGAACCGAATCTTCTTGGAACGGAAAGACTCCTTGGCGCTTGGGTACAAGATACAATCTTGCGTTCATGTCACCAACAAAAATACTGTCTACCAGTATTCCGAAAATGTACATGAATTTATGGAATGGCATGATGTCGCTCATTGGGGATTGATACCCTTGGCTCATTTCCACTCTTATGAGTAAATAAGACTTTCCTAGATTAACTATCAATATTTCTCCCTTTTTGACCGCAATAGCCACTTGATCGTACCTTTCTTGTGAGAAATTTGATATTAACTTTGAGTAGTTCTAGATTTTGATCTCTTCACTCTGTGACAATCCCGTGCTCTGAGTTGAGTATATAAGCATCAATCTTATTAAATATATTTCCATTTTGAACTCACTTTAAGATCAACCTTATGGGATAAAGCTGAAATTCTTCCAGTTATTTTTAGGCGATACTTTTGCTGATGTTTTTGCCTCTTCTTTGATGCTCTACTTTGGGTAGGATTTATTCTGTTGTTAATTATTCAATTCGTCTTTGGTTTTCTTGAGTTTTTGGCTTTATATGTTCTTTATTGTATGAGACCCCTTTCTTTTGTGGTCTAAGTTCTTCGATCTAATGTTGGTAACACTTAGAGATAGAGTACAGTTCTTCTTCTATACTTTATTGATCCATTTCAGAAACCTTTAATTCTTCAGTATTTTGTCCCTCTTTACTGGATTCTTCTTCATCTAAATCCAAATTTGTGGGGCATAATTGTTTGTGCCTTTGGCCGATATGAATTTCTCTTAATAATGCCATTTAATTTTTTAGATGTATGGATTCAAGGGCATCCTGTGTGAAGGTAATTGGGTCCTATTGATAAATACGTTAAGGAAAGTGTCCTAACATTCTGCGTTACTGTGATAAGCATGGATAATTGTGGTTAGGATTTTGGCTTTTATTTTCCCTGAAATTTGTTGTATCTATTCCCGTGGTTGTATTTCAAAATGCTGACGGCTAGAGAGAGAAAGAGAAGTTCTGTAAGATTGACTTAGGTGATCAGATATCTTAAGATTAATTAGTAAGACAGTTTGGACTTCATAACGACTGTTGAATGTCCGACAATGAAAATAAAGAAACTAACTATGAGGTCAATGGGTTAGTCAGTGTTCCTTATACGGAAAATGAAAGTAGAAAAAGATATTAAAATTAATTAGAATAAATGTGCGTTGCGAATAGAGGTTTGGTTGAGATGAACGAATATCTGGATAAAATTCAAACGTGAATTGATCCATAGAGAAATTTTAATGCAAAATTTAAGTTTGGGAGATGAAAGAAGAGGTTGTTTCGAAGAAAATATCTCTAAACATTCATTAATAATATTAACATATGTATCACAAGAGTAAACATCATAGGAAATTAATTATTTTTAATAGTTCCTCTTTCAAACATTCATTAATAATATTAACATACGTATCACAAGAGTAAACATCATACGAAATTAATTAATTTTAATATTTCCTTTTTTAATCAAGACACTAATCCGAATAATTATGGAAAGTTCTAGGTAAGCGACATTTCAAGGTTGCTAGCTTGGGGGTTAATTTCCTCACAATTCCATTGAAAAATTAAATACAATTTTTATGTTGAGCATCCATATAAAATTAAAAAAACAGTGGTGAACGTTAGCATTCTTAGAATATAGGTCTAAACTTAATCCAGCATTCAATCAACCAACGCCTCCCTCAAAGCAGATGATTAAACTGATAGCAAATGACAGGGCAAGGGTGGAGCAATTCTGTCGTTTATATATATTGTATTTTTTATTCTTTCGTTTCAAAGCACATTTGTAAGTATATTTTAACCATTTAAATTTGTATAATTTCTATTGCAAGTATGTTATGATTTTATATTTACAGTTTTAAATTGCTTATACTGATATATTTTAATTTTTTAATTTGCTACTAATTAGCTATTTTTACTTATAGAATAAAGCTCTCTTTAGGTTTAGCCAAGGAAGATCATCTTATTTTGTGGTGCGAAATGTTTGGAAATATATGATTATCGCTTTTGATGCTTAAGTCATTTCCATATGTATGCATTTATATATATATATATATATATATATATATATATATATATATATATATATATATATATATATACTTACGGTGCGAGCTGTTTTGTTTCGAAATTTTTAAATGCTAACTTTACGCATATTGTTTTCTAGCTTTTTTTATTTTTAAAAACAATAACAATATGAGGAAGAGGCATTGAGTCATCTTTAAGATCCATGCAAAAGGACAAAAAAGAGATTTCAGAATTTCTTGACATCAGAATTAGGGTGATAGATTCGATTATGTGTGGATAGCAAAGAAAAACCCACAGTTCATGAAGAGGGTGTGATAGGTGACTAAAGCTCGAATGTCTGACTATGCAATCATTACAAGACTAAATAATATAAGAATGAACTATGACCAATTAATCCAATACTTTTCTGATTATGAATTTATGTGTTGGTATGTAAACAATCTATGCATAGAGTAAACCTCATTCTTTAATCAGCTTTTGTTTGTTTTGCTAGATATTTATTGGAAATAGCACTAGTTATGAGATACTGTAATTAGACGTGCGTCACTTTACTCGCCCACCACCCGACTAAGTTACTACATGGAGAAGATTATAGCCGATCTAACAGGAGAGGACTATATTCCGAGTCCAGCGGAATACCACCATAACCAAAGGCCTCTTATGATATATTGTCTTAGATATGATTATACTTAGTAGCAGATGAGAGATACGAGAACACCATCTAAGTAAGTATCATGATAGCCAGGAATTTAAAATAGCGATGAAAAATGGACCTGAGAGATAAATATTTACCAGAATGGAAAGTTGAAAGTATCTCTGTGGTTACTTACATGTATTAGAGTTGATTGATTATTGTTACCAGCCTTGAAACAAAACTCAAAGGATTTTATGAATGTTTAAGAAGACCATATGATCTGGACCCTATGCTGATAGCAGCGTTTGAAAATAACATAAATTTTGGGAAAAGGTATCATATTTTTTACCTCTTCCCTCAAGAAAAATTTTAATTAAGATCGAGCGAACAAGATAAATACGCGTGTTTTCTATTAAATTTAATAGAGTCCGTGAAGTCTTTCCACGGATTAAAATATCTATCAGTGCAGAGAATTTCTCTTTGCCTGCCACTTTGGAGAAAATAAGAGGAATAACAGTTTGAAAAGCAGTATATTTATTGATATTTATCAATTCAGTTAATGGCATTATTTGATTATTTATGCTTTATGGCATTTCTTAATACATTGCATACTTACTGTCTTTCCTTTTAAACTGAGATTAGAGTTTAAAGTACTCCCTACCTGCTTAGGAGTTCAAGCCCTTTACTGCAACTACTAGGGTTAGCGGCTCAGCATGAATAGGAATTACTATGCTTATATGAATTAGTCAAACTAAGTGAGCTCGATTGCCGAAAATATTTACATAATATCCCTCAAATTATAAATATTTAAAAGCTCTAATTTTCTCCATTAATTGCTTTTATTTGAATTCAACTAATTTATAATAACTTATCTTCAATTGTTTTGACAAGATAAAACTTATCTCCAAATTAGAGTGGGATGAAAATTGTATCTGTATGAAGGATATTTTGACTACACTTTTTCATCTGCTAATTGAAAAGAAAAATTATCCTTTGCAGAATCATTTCTCTGGTGGGCTTAAATGCGGAAAGGAGATAGAAAGTATATCTCTAGATACGAGATTTAAAATGAATTTAGATAAAAAAAAAATTTCAGAGATTCAACTCTTCTATTGAAGAACTTAAATAATTTTTTCAATTTTTGTAAATCCGTTTGAACAATAAGTTAGAAATGCTAAAGAAAAAAACATTAAAACTATCAAAACAACTATTATATATCTGTAGGTATTTAAAAAAACACTTCATATATAGTTTGTTTGGACTTAAAATATTAAAAATAAACAAAGTTGATAAAAAAGAATAGCAGAAATTTAGGGTTAAATGTCAAGAATAGATTAAATTCCTGAAAAAGTAAAGTTCATATGTGATCTCCAGGAAATTAGAAAATATCGCTATGCAAGTAAATCGAAATTTGGAGATACCATATTATTAGTATTATTATTACTTATGGTAGTGGTTGTTGCATCAGTATTAAAAGAGTGAAACTTTCTCAATGACAGCCATAAATATAACAACTCACACTTACAGACAATGATTCCCTAATAAAACCATAAAACACAGTTTTAGATATTTATCACAAAGCTTTCATTTTTAAAAAATGTCACTCAGATATCCAATTTTCATATTTTCATTATGGGTAAATAACTCTTGCCTTAAAATATTTCCAATGTGACTAATCAATGAATGGTATGTTTGGCTCAGAATTCGAAAATAATAATACCTCTTCTCTCACCTTCGGAAAAACAATGGAAATAAAGTAGTTTGCTAATTAAGCAAGTTCAGCTCTCATTTCTCCTCAACAATCACTTATGATCTTAACTCCACTCTCATGGTTTCTTTAGATTTCTACTAATCAATTTTATGTAAAACGAAGGGGAAATTTCCACAGGAAGTAGATGTAAATTCTATTTTACAAATGAAACTCAACTTCAAGCGTTGATCAGTTTTCCGCTTAACTTTGTGCCCTCTATTCATTTACAGAACAAATATCAGAGTAAAGATATTTAACCGAACTTTAAATCACTCTATATCTGTTTCCCTTCATATTAACTCTTTAAATTTCTGGATTAATATCCCATTTGAACTCTTTCGATTTGTTCATAATTACCAATCTACAACTAGTTATATTCTTTGATTTACTCCTACTGCATGTAGTATTGAAGACTTTTTTCACCTTATCTTAGATCGACATCAGAATTAGGGTGCTAGATTCGATTATGTGTGGATAGCAAAGAAAAACACACAGTTCATGAAGAGGGTGTGATAGGTGACTAAAGCTCAAATGTCTGACTATGCAATCATTACAAGACTAAATAATATAAGAATGAACTTTGACCAATTAATCCAATACTTTTCTGATTATAAATTTATGAGTTGGTATGTAAACAATCTATGCATAGAGTAAACCTCATTCTTTAATCAGCTTTTGTTTGTTTTGCAAGATATTTATTGAAAATATCACTAGTTATGAGATACTGTAATTAGACGTGCGTCACTTTACTCGCCCACCACCCGACTAAGTTACTACATGGAGAAGATTATAGCCGATCTAACAGGAGAGGACTATGATCCGAGTCCAGCGGAATACCACCATAACCAAAGGCCTCTTATGATATATTGTCTTAGATATGATTATACTTAGTAGCAGATGAGAGATACGAGAAAACCATCTAAGTGAGTATCATGATAGCCAGGAATTTAAAATAGCGATGAAAAATGGACCTGAGAGATAAATATTTACCAGAATGGAAAGTTGGAAGTATCTCTGTGGTTACTTACATGTATTAGAGTTGATTGATTATTGTTACCAGCCTTGAAACAAAACTCAAAAGATTTTATGAATGTTTAAGAAGACCATATGATCTGGATCCTATGCTGATAGCAGCGTTTGAAAATAACATAAATTTTGGGAAAAGGTATCATATTTTTTACCTCTTGCCTCAAGAAAATTTTTAATTAAGATCGAGCGAACAAGATATATACGCGTGTTTTCTATTAAATTTAATAGAGTCCGTGAAATCTTTGCACGGATTAAAATATCTATCAGTGCAGAGAATTTCTCTTTGCCTGCCACTTTGGAGAAAATAAGAGGAATAACAGTTTGAAAAGCAGTATATTTATTGATATTTATCAATTCAGTTAATGGCATTATTTGATTATTTATGCTTATGGCATTTCTTAATACATTGCATACTTACTGTCTTTCCTTTTAAACTGAGATTAGAGTTTAAAGTACTCCCTACCTGCTTAGGAGTTCAAGCCCTTTACTGCAACTACTAGGGTTAGCGGCTCAGCATGAATAGGAATTACTATGCTTATATGAATTAGTCAAACTAAGTGAGCTCGATTGCCGAAAATATTTACATAATATCCCTCAAATTATAAATATTTAAAAGCTCTAATTTTCTCCATTAATTGCTTTTATTTGAATTCAACTAATTTATAATAACTTATCTTCAATTGTTTTGACAAGATAAAACTTATCTCCAAATTAGAGTGGGATGAAAATTGTATCTGTATGAAGGATATTTTGACTACACTTTTTCATCTGCTAATTGAAAAGAAAAATTATCCTTTGCAGAATCATTTCTCTGATGGGCTTAAATGCGGAAAGGAGATAGAAAGTATATCTCTAGATACGAGATTTAAAATGAATTTAGATAAAAAAAAAATTTCAGAGATTCAACTCTTCTATTGAAGAACTTAAATAATTTTTTCAATTTTCGTAAATCCGTTTGAACAATAAGTTAGAAATGCTAAAGAAAAAAACATTAAAACTATCAAAACAACTATTATATATCTGTAGGTATTTAATAAAACACTTCATATATAGTTTGTTTGGACTTAAAATATTAATAATAAACAAAGTTGATAAAAAAGAATAGCAGAAATTTAGGGTTAAATGTCAAGAATAGATTAAATTCCTGAAAAAGTAAAGTTCATATGTGATCTCCAGGAAATTAGAAAATATCGCTATGCAAGTAAATCGAAATTTGGAGATACCATATTATTAGTATTATTATTACTTATGGTAGTGGTTGTTGCATCAGTATTAAAAGAGTGAAACTTTCTCAATGACAGCCATAAATATAACAACTCACACTTACAAACAATGATTCCCTAATAAAACCATAAAACACAGTTTTAGATATTTATCACAAAGCTTTCATTTTCAAAAAATGTCAGTCAGATATCCAATTTTCATATTTTCATTATGGGTAAATAACTCTTGCTTAAAATATTTCCAATGTGACTAATCAACGAATGGTATGTTTGGCTCAGAATTCGAAAATAATATTACCTCTTCTCTCACCTTCGGAAAAACAATGGAAATAAAGTAGTTTGCTAATTAAGCAAGTTCAGCTCTCATTTCTCCTCAACAATCACTTATGATCTTAACTCCACTCTCATGGTTTCTTTAGATTTCTACTAATCAATTTTATGTAAAACGAAGGGGAAATTTCCACAGGAAGTAGATGTAAATTCTATTTTACAAATGAAACTCAACTTCAAGCGTTGATCAGTTTTCCGCCTAACTTTGTGCCCTCTATTCATTCACAGAACCAATTTCAGAGTAAAGATATTTAACCGAATTTTAAATCACTCTATATCTGTTTCCCCTCATATTAATTCTTTAAATTTCTGGATTAATATCCCATTTGAACTCTTTCGATTTGTTCATAATTATCAATCTACAACTAGTTATATTCTTTGATTTACTCCTACTGCATGTAGTATTGAAGGCTTTTTTCACCTTATCTTAGATAGAATTTGTTCCTGTCTGCTGTAGTTTGATCTCACACACCTTACACCCGATTAATATAGATATCGTAGGTTAACCATACGCACCTTATACCAGTTTAATATAGATGTCGCTGAATAAGGTCTAGTTCACCATTTCTGTTTTACGAGTGCGGGAGAAGGTTACAATATAAGCAGCGTGCAAATTAACTGGAATTAGGTTGGCCAATAGTCGACTATCTTAGAATTCCGGAATAACAGGAAAACAGGTACAAATCAACTTTAATAATATATTAGTCAATATTATTTTGCCGGATTCAAAAGGTGTTTTAACATGAGCTATACACACATTAGATTTACACGGATCTCAGCGGCTAAAAGGGCGAGGGAGACTTGGTAAGGGCTGTCACCGTACAAAAAAAACGGAAAATATCAATCGAGTGACGCTCGAATGACCTTGAGCGTAGACGAAGCCGACGATGAGGCTTATACTGGTTGTAGGGTGTAGAGAGCGCACTTGCACAGGAGAGTTCGGCGTTGCTGTTATCTCGAAGATTTTGTTCGAGGGGGTAATCCTTGCCTTGGTGCAAAGTTCAAACAATAGTCTCTGGATAATTACTATTACAGGGGATGAACTTAATTCTTGCTTTCGAGCAACACGAATCAAGATTGAGCGCGCCGCGTTCGAGGAGCGGAGGAAGCGGATGGAAGTAGACTCACACGAATTAACGAGAATATCGGGAGTTTAAGGTATTCTGCGAGAATTGTGCAGAGTCCAACGGGACAGGAATGACGGGTACTGACGGGGGAGGAAAAAGGACACTGGTGGGGCAGGGAGGATGGCGGATATTCCGCTGATAATGACGAGGCAAGGATGACGGCGGATACTGCCTTCCACCTCTGGCGTCGGAGGATTAATAGGATTCGAATGGAGGTTTTTTAACTCCGTCGGAAGGGGAGGGTTCTAGGGTCAGACACATAGCTATACAAGAATAAACTCTGCTTTTTAGCGCAAGGGCGAGAAGGTTCTTAAACCGACGAGGCAGACTTTGTCCGACTTCCCATTGTAGCTTCTGGGCTCTCACACTTGTCGCAGGTTTCTGTGAAGACGGCATTTCAGGACATCGCGGCGTATCACGGCGTATCAGCATTTCTCACCTTCATTAGCGCAGACGAAAAGGAATACCCAGGTGTCTTTTGTCTCTCTCTCTATTCAAGGGTGAGGCGGCGCGTATTTTCCTCTGTCTCTCTGTGATCTCTGACAGTATCAATAAAAGATAACGCCTCCTTTGTAAAAAGGGCTGAAGTTATAACAGTAAAAGTAATGTTTATAATTTGTTGAGTTAGCCTTATCTATACTCATTTTAAATCAAGCAACCACTATCCTAAATCTCGGTAATATTTTAATTATTTAAATTTCCAATAAATAATTTTATGTGCGCTTTCTACTTTCACAATTCCCTAAAGTGTGTCAATACATGTATATCCTCTAAATCTATATATTTCATTAAAAATATGAATAAAATTTTAAATTGGACTTATGACATGCAAGCTCTATGTCACTAGAATTAGGATTCAGGAGAAATAAAGATTCAGTTTAACCAACACAAAAGAGAAAACGCTCAATTAAACCCTAAAAGGCTTATACTTAGACCCCCACATGCTGATTAATTTGCTTGTGTATATAACCCATGAAAAATGAAGGTTAACTAATATCTTTAAAAGTTGTAAAAAAACATGTGGAGCATTAACAATTAAGGAATTCTAGACTGGAGGATAAGGATTAAAGTTTGATGTGTGGGCAAAAGATTTTTTCGACCATTTCGAAAAACAGATCTGGCCCCATTTTCCTCGACGAAATGATGTGAGATATTTTCTACTTCGCAGGTTAACACATACATATACTTAATTTATTTGTTTTACTTACTTTAACATAAACCTTGTATTAGAACACAATTTAATCCAAATGTTTTGTAAGCTTATTTGCGCTTGCTTTTTTAATTTAATGTGAGAGGGAAGGGCACTCTTGCTTATATTCTAAGATACGCACTTTTCATTTTATGCCAATAAATAAAACTTGTAATGTTATTTCTTAGTTGTCCTTGCAAAAGAAATAAACCGAAAAATGGCACTGAAAAGCAAAGATTAATTTAATATAGTTATTCTTTCGAAGAATGAATTCATAGAAGATAGCGTCCACTGTGGCGAGGATAATGAGATCATACCTTTAGCTTAATTCTACAACAAAATGGAAAATTTTATCTCTGCAAATATTTCGGAAAAAAATATGCCTATACGTTTGGTGGTTAAAAGATGAAAACAACGATCCACGTCTGTGATAGACTTACCTAATTTGCAAAAGTTCCGTCACACTCGATGTTTTGTCTTTCGAGAAGTTGATGTGTGTGATAGGGTGAAGTTAAACCAAACAAACTTAAAGTTCCACTTTTCTAGCACGTGTTATTAAAACATCTTTAAATTATGTGCTGGTGTGTCTAGATGGAAGTCAAATGTATCTAGATCTCTTCTCGTCCACGCTGGCCACAACAAGTCTGATATATCCATGCAGTTCAATATAGGTCGGAGGACCATCAACATAGTCGCATGGAGGTTCAGAAATGGATAAAACGTCCAAAAAATGACCTCGTTAAGTCACAAATAATGTTGTCAATAGTTTGGCTATGAGAAAGCTTTTCGAAATTGATCCGAATCTTAAAATGCCTTCAAGTGTTAGTAAAACATCTTTAAATTTCTTGCAGGTGTGTCAAGATGCAAGTCAAAGGAATCGAAATCTCTTCTTTTCTGCGCTGTCCTAAACAAATCTGATATATCCAGGCGGCTCAACATAAAATGGATCATCCTCAACATAGTTACATGGAGGATAAATAATGGATAAAACGTCAAAGAATGACCTTGTAAAGGCACACATAATGTCAATATTTTGGCTATGAGAACTTTTTCGAAATAACTCCGAATCTGAAAATGTCTGCGCTCGCGAAAAACATCTCGGTGTCCTTAGTTTCCCGGGCCGTCAAGGAAGAGGACAGCAATAGCTTGAGGTGCGTGAAAAGGCCTCTGCCGTATGCGAAAACAACGTTTGAAGCGCTGTCGTCACCTTCCAACGACTTCGAGATTCATGGCAATAGAATTCTCACTTTTGTTATGAAAAATCTTCAGGGTTAATCCGTTTTATAACAGGCAGAACGAATGAGTGGTAAGATTCAGCATATACCTCTCTGAGGTCCACTACGTGTCCATGACAAAGCTTCCTTCTTAGATGATAAGGCTTGTTATGCAGGCTTCAAAAGACAAGAAGATGCTGCCAGTGTGGTTTGCGGCCGGTTAGAGGCTCACCGCGTTCGATAACAGATATCATTGGCAAGAATTTCTTGTTCGTGTAGAGAAAGATGGCATGTAAGGCGGACTAAGTGTTTCCGTACAACGGCGCCCCGGCTCACAGGGCTAAGAATGTGCAAGTGTCGCTGAGGTTAAACAAGAACTTCTGATCGAAGAATATTTAGTCACCACAGTCGCCCGTTCTCTATCCCCCTCGACTAGAGCTTGTGGCTGCCTGTCGAGGCTAGTCCTGCTAGGTCCGCGACAGCAACATAGAGGAGCTGAATTTTTCCCTCACCTGCCTGTTTGGCAGCATGATTAAGGACCTCGTTCGCCAAGTGTGAGTGGCTCTTAGGTCTCGCATAGAGCCTGTTATCGCCGCCCAAGGCGGATACATTGAGAAATATTACCAGTTAAACACACATTTATAGGTAAAAACAAAAAAAAAAACATATCTAACTGCATCAAGAGTACCATTTTGTCCTTTGTTGAGAGCATCCCTTATAATGTAACAAGACCTTTTGCAGTTCCTGGTAAGTTACAAGTATAGTGATGGATGGATCCATTTACTATCAACTATAAAAAATATTTAAGTTTTTACCTACCAAATCATACTTAATTATACTTACTTTTAAATTTCATACACACATTTATTTTTCTTCATTCTTTAATGAAAATAATGTAATAATTGAAACAAATGCCTATGATTATAATTTGTTCGATTTTCCAAAATTAGACTATTGCGCCTCAATGGGTAATAAGAAGTGCATCCTACTTCGTGTTAAAACCCATTATCTTATATGCTTGAGCAGTATGTGTATTCAGAGCACAGTTAACATTGTAACATATTAGGTGTCATATTGTTTTGACTAAAATAATTCCGATATAGTACAGTGTTCTTGCTGACTATAACTGAAAATAAAATGAAAAATTCCCTCATTCTTACAATCTCATGCGCATTAATATTTCCACCAAAGTCTTCTCTTAAATTTTGAATATTTAATAAAGGAAAGAAGAGAGCTTGATTAAAAAAAGCTTCGATCTGCTTTTTTCCTTTTACAATCCATGAAAATGGAAAAAATAATCATTTTTAATACCGATTTCATTGAGATTCTAAATGTGACGCTTATTGATAGATTTTCAATTTGGATTCAGCCAGAGCGCAATTTCATTATCAGAGGGTTGTTTGTAAAATTTCAGAAGCTTCATTTTCTTCACTTTTGTATTTGAAATTTAGGTTGTTTGAGCTTATAATCTAGATAAAGAGCTTATTTTTGAAATGTGTATAGGAACCTACATATCGGTTCTCCAAGAAGTTAGTCATGAGTTTTTAACATCCTCAAATTATGAATCGTTTAAATTATGAATATATCATTCACATTTTAACAAAATTTCTCTGCAACCTATAAACGAGATAAGGTTATTAGGCTAAGAATTAAAGGTATAACGATAGAAAGAACTCACTCTCACCCGAGGATTTAGGACGACCACGAAAACAAGCCTTGGGAGAAAGAACCGAGAAGGGGGTTGTCAAGTTCTGCGATAAGATCAATGAGGAACACAGGTAGGAGTTACCTGTAGCATATAAGCTGTCAAATTTAGAATTAAGGACGCCGAATTTTATTCTTTTGAGAATTCACATATAGTGCAATTCATGAGGAATTAAATTTTTTAGGGTAAGGAAACATGGTTGAGGTGAATATGGACCGCATAGCTTCAAACAAGTTCGAATATCTTAAGAGTGGAATAATGCGAAAAAATTAAAAAGGGGTTAAAGTAGTTAAGGCGGGAAGTGAAAAATTATCAAAGGCATCCGCAAAACTAAGGTGGTAAGAGTGAGAGACAATACGTAGAATATTACCGAGAAAGCACAAAGAGGTTATGCAAAGGTTGGTAACATAAGTTTACAGAGATAGCTTGTCGTAAAATTGCTCATAGTCTGTTCTAATAATTATTCTAGTCCTTGATCTGACACACCGCTTTTGTTTAATTCGATGGTATTGACCCTATGACTTAATCTACGATCATATATAGAGAGACACTGGATTTACAGATTAACAATAATTGTGATGGATTGGAGAGACGACTACTCAGGTCCAAACAGGGTGGTTCGGGTGGCGTTAACACGAGTTCTCATGGAGAGGGGATATAAGACGATGGGTTCGGGGCTGCTGGCTGCAGTTTCGGTTAGTTTACTCCTAACTGGATGTGACACTAACAAATAGTAACTTGCAGTAACAATTTGGATATTCCTTTTCTTTTCCAAGTTACGTTGAGCAACAGAGCGTATTCTTCTTGTCACAGACTCTGTGGGGCGGGATTTACTTCCAGGAACACTTTGAGACAGCGACCAAGTTGACTTGACGGCGCGTTGGTAATAGATACGTTACGGCAACGACTCTTGTTCAACGAGAGGATTACGCGAGTAGATTTGGAACACTGCTGTAGAGGGGTAAACGGCGATGTCATTTATATCGCTGATTTTGGCAAATCGAGAGAGAGATTCCATTCACGACAATTCGCTTATCGCAGCGCTTTCTGGACAATCTCCATGGTATCATGAAGAATGCAAATAGGATTTAGGCTTATTTGTGAAATAGGCGTTCTTTCGTCCGACTTCCTGTCGCCAGTTGGGGGATGGATGGGGGGTTGGGGAGAGAGGAGATGAAGGTCAACTTAAACGACAAATTTCTTTCGTTCCCACGATTGTCTGGCGGCATGTGAGTATGTACGTTCCATACCCTCACACGCCTACCTATTTCGAGGAACATTATTCTCCCATGAAATAAGGAATAATGTGAAAATTAACTTGACCGGGGAAATTCGTCATTATCTTCCTCGACTCGAACAATTGAGTCTGTAATTTTATCAAAACCGTTAGGAATTTACCTTAGTCTCTAATGGCTACAAAATACTACTGCTACGTCAGTTTCTCTAATTTACATATACAAAACAAAACACATACAGAGTACAGGCAAGAAATAATTATTTATACAAAGAGATACACACAAAAAAATAAATAATTGACAAATAATCGCTATCTGAAATTTGGTTTCTTGAAATGCTGTCTTCAAGGACATTGTCAGACCCTTTTAGATACCTGATTTCATAACGGTACTCTACAAGCAATAATGACCAGAGCATTAGCCTGCCGTTTCGGTTTTTACAAGTTTTTAAGTAGGCTAACGGTCTATGATCAGTCTCTATGAAGAATGGACGACCTACCAGATACATTCTAATTTTTGTAATCACAAAAACAATCGCTAGACTTCTAATTCTACCGTAGCGTATGCCCTTTCGCGAGCCGTCAGTCAGTGACTCGCATAGCTTATAGGAGCAGGTTCTTGGTTCTCGTCGTATTGGAGTAATACGCAGCCAATACCCAGTTGGGAGTCATCTGTCCCTACGCCAACTTCCTCATTGAAAGCGTCTCTTAGGTGCACTGGTATGCTACAAGGCTTACATCGCACAGGTTGGAGCGTAGTGAGGGCGATATCATGTTTGAACTGAGTCGAGCATCCTGGTGATTCGGAAATGACGTCAATAAATTCTTCCAGAAACGCCATCATTTGGTTCCTTTGGGGAGGGGTGAGGTCGGAGTTTACATCTAACTCGGGGAAAGGTTCTTTTATGGGGGGCAGCTTAGACGGGAGGACGGGGAGGGGACAATCTTCGCTTGACTCTATGCAAATCAAATTAACAATATTTAGGGGGTTGTTTGGGTGGACGGCGTCAATTACCCTTTCTTCGTCGAAGGCGACTATATTGTTTATACAGGCCCGTCTATGATACTTTTTTAGCATGTTTATGTGATATAACTTATCACCTGCGGGTGTCTGTATCACGTAATCGACCGATCCGTGGGTTTTCTGAACGGGGTAGGGGCCTTTCCATTGGGAGAGAAGTTTATGGGAATCCGAGGGGAGTAAGAGTAGAACTTCATCTCCGGGCTTGGGTTTTCTGTGTTTGACCTTTAGATCAAAGTATGTCCGATACTTTTCCATATTAATTTCGGAATTTCTGACTGCTATGTCAGAACACGTTTTTAATCTTTCCCTTAGTTCGAGGAAGAAGGAATAAGTGTTCCTTAATTCTGGACACAAATGGCAATTTGTCGATAACTCCTTCAAAATACTGAAGGGCCCCCGCACGTTTCTCCCGTACAGGAGCTCAAATGGGGAAAATCGGATGGTCCTATGGGGAATTTCGCGGCATGCGAATAACGCAACTGGCAAATATCGGTGCCATTCTTGGGGTTGTTCCATGCAAAGCTTCTTGAGAATGCTTTACAAGGTCACATTGAACTTTTTGCACATACCGTTCGCGCTCGGATGGAAGGAGGTGGTAAAAATAGGCTTGATTTGGAGCAGGGTGTTCACATGTTCCATGAGCTCACAGGTAAACTGGCGGCCTCTATATGACAAGATTTCTTTGGGCAAACCTACTCTAGAAAAAATGGAAATAAGGGCTTCAGAGCAAGAGATACTATCGATCCTTTTTAGAGCGACAGCGTCTGGGAATCGGGTAGCGCAGTCTATCAATGTTAGTACTTGCGTATGACCTTCGGTGAATTGGTACGATGAGGTCGATGGCGACACTTGAGAAGGGCTCCGAAATGACTAGGGTTCTTTGTAGGGAAACTGGGGCTATTCGACCTTTTGCAGTGGTTTTCTGGCACAAGTCGCACGTTTTGCAGAATTCTGCAATATCTTTGGCTGCACCGGGCCAAAAAAGTATTTAAATACTCGCTGAGAAGTCTTGTTATGACCGAAATGACCGGCCATGGGACTTTCATGTGCTACTCGCAGGATTTCGTCTACATGTGTGCGCTGAATAAACATGAGCTTGGAAGGTGGGTCCGACTCATCTCGCGAGGTGCGAAACAGAAGGGAGTCGTTAATGATGTACTTTATGGGTCGGTTCCCTCGAACGATCACCTCTTCGTTTTTTCGGGCCTTTTCCTAAAGGGATTGAAGTAAAGGGCAGCTCTGCTGAGCTCTGAGGAATTGTGCATTACTCGTTTGGACCTCTAAAGGAGCTTCTGGGGTGAAAAGTCGTGCTGGGGGAGAGGCCTCGCGGCTAGCTTGCGCTCAAGTGACGACAGCTTGAGTCATTTCACTCGGGGATAGTAGTGCGCTCTGGCCAATGAGTACCGAGCAGCGGATTACCGGGAATCTATTTTCTCGACCCAAGAAGTCGTGTACAATTGCATACTTCATATGTTGAGGGTCGACAGGGGGGAGCAATTTGTCCGACACCACAGTGCATGTGCACCCGGTGTCTCTGACCAGGGTGGACACTTTACATCCATTGATCGAGCCGGTTTCGAAATTTAGACCTCCACGGGATACTCTTGTTGAAGAGGAAGTTTACTTGAAATTCCTGTGGGGATGGAGACGAGGGGGATGACGTAAGCCGGGCCAGCTGTTCCGGGGGAAGGGTAGCAGTTACTTGGTAGACTTGTAAGCTCTGGGTGGGACGTAGGCTGGAATTCTGTACACATTGGGAATTATAATGGCCGGGGAAACCGCAAGAGTAGCATATAACCTGCTTATTCTGGTGCTGGTTATTGTAGAGGGTATTGAAGACTGGGGTTTTTCTGTCTTCGTGGGCTACAAAAGGCTTATTCTTTGGCCTTGAACGGTGCTGTGGTCTTTATCAATGGAGGGAGTTTCCTTCGTTGGGACTTCCATTGACTAAATTTATTCTTGAGGGACGGGGGACTATTCATCCGGGTATCCTGTGAGTATAGGCGATGATTTTTCGCATGGAGATCAGCTTCCTCGAGGCATTCTTGAAAGGTAGACGCTCGGCGGTCTTGCACGAATGCTCGGATCTTCTAGGGGAGGGTGGACAATAGCTGGTCTTTTAACACAAAGTCAATCAGGGCCTCATACTCCGATTCGACTTTGGAGGATTCTAACCAGAACTGGAGGTTTCGCTTCAGGATATATCAAAAATATCGGTAAGTTTGACCGGGCTGGATTTTAGCCGATCTAAACTTAGCGCGGTAGAACTGAGGGTTCAAGTTGAAGGTGGATAGCAATTCGGCCTTCAAGGTGCTATAGTCTATTGTAGCTTCGTGTGGTAACGAGATGAAAATTTTTCTTTAGCGCGGACTGAGCAATGGGAGCAATCAACTGACTCCTTCGTATTCTAGGGCCCATCTGTTTACCTCGAAGATCTTTTCAAAATGTGTCAAGTATGAGCACAAATCTTCTTCGTCCTTATATTGGGAAAGTTTTATGGCGGAGGCCTGGGGTTGATGATCATGGGATCCAACACAACTGACATCAACTTGGTCTCTGTTTAATTCCCTTTCATGTTTTCGAATTCTTTCACTTTCTTTAAATTCTAACTCTTCTTTTCTTCTCCTTTCTTCCATTTTTTCTTTTTTAACTTCCATTTCTAACACTTCTTTTCTTCTCCTTTCTTCCAATTCTAACGCTTCTTTTCTTACTTCCATTTCACGTGCTCTTTCCTCTCGCTGTTCGCTTTGGAAGAATTCTATTAGTTCCTGTCCTGTGAGACCAAGAGCTTGGCCTTGCTTGACGAAAACTTCGAACGATTGTGAAGCCATTGCTGCTCTTGCTGACGCAACTGGTGACTCACGAAAGAACTTACGCACCTGGTAAGAGGATTAGAAGCTGCAATTGTCCTAACCGATACAATCTAATAAATAACCCCCAAAATAATGAATATTTTCCTAGCTTTGTTTTTGCTATCTGGAAAGGGTTATTAATGGTTATTATTTATATTCTTTCGGGGAATAGACTCTAATTATTGAAATTTACGTTAGTTTATTTGGTTTTCCTTGGACATTGGCAAGTTTTAGGCTATATGAGTTCACTTCCTTAACAATTTGAACCCCACACTTGACACCACTTTTATATATGTGGTAGAATTGCTCATAGTCTGGTCCAATAATTATTCTAGTCCTTGATCTGGACACACTACTTTTGTCTAAGTCGATGGTATTGGCCCTATGACTCAATCTACGATCATATATATATATATATATATATATATATATATATATATATATATATATATATATATATATATATATAGGTAGGCTTTAATTCTTACTGAACGTGCGAAAGCTGGTTAGAGGTGGGTTGTGCCGTAGCCAAGATTCTCACTATGAAAGTCCCACTTGTTACTGGGGGGAGGTTGGCGATTGTTGAATCCTTAGAGTGCAAAATACAGGTTGAATAAATTAGCCTTTGGGATTCTAAATTCAAGTCTTGCCAAGGGTACTTCAAAAAGGAGAAGCCACAAATAAACACACGTACAAAAATAAACTTTACTTTACACAAATATAATAATTTGCAATAGTTAAAAGGGCAAAATTCAGGATTAAATATTAAACACTGACGTTAAGCGTCTAGATTTATAATGACTCAATGGGAGTATCAATCACGGTTAATTAAATAGGTAATTTAAGAATAGAGAGACACTGAGTTTACAGATTACCAATAATTGTGATGGATTGGAGAGTAGACTACTCAGGTCCAGACGAAGTGGTTCGGGTGGCGTTAACACGAGTTCTCGGGGAGAGGGGGGATAAGACGACGGGTTTAGGGCTGCTAGCTGTAGTTCCGGTTAGTTCACTCCTAACTGGATGTGACACTAACAAATAGTAACTTTCAGTAACTCTTTGGCTGTTTTTTTTCTTTCTCAAGTTACGTTGAGCAACAGAACGTATTCTTCTAGTCACAGACTCTGCGGGGCGGGATTTACTTCTAGGAACACTTTGAGACAGCGACCAAGTTGTCTTGACGGCGCGTTGGTAGTCGATACGTTACGGCAACGACTCTCGTTCAACATGAGGATTACGCGAGTAGATTTGGAATACTGCTGTAGAGGGGTAAACGGCGATGTTACTTATATCACGGATTGTGGGAAATCGAGAGAGAGAGATTCCATTCACTACAATTCGCTTATCGTAGCGCCTTCTGGAGAATCTCCATGGTATCATAAAGAAGGCAAATAGGATTTAGGCTTCATTCTGAGATAGGCGTTCTTTCGTCCGACTTCCGGTCACCACTTGTTCAAAGGGTGGGCGGGGGAAAGAGAGGAGACGAAGGTCAACTCAAACGACAAATTTCTTTCGTTCCCACGATTGTCTGGTGGCATGTGAGTATGTACGTTCCATACCCTCACATAGCTTACTATCAAAGGTTAAACCCAGAAAGTCTAAATTATCGGAAAATGGGCATAAGTGGTACCGAGTTAAGAATAAGGAACAATTTTTTGGCAGAGACCACATCTGTCAGGCGAAAGATCTGTAAATTAGAACAAACCAATCACTAGAAAATACTTATCTAAGCTATTTTTACACATATGAATATTATCACTGTAGAACTTGTTTTTTATGTGAACAATTTAATGATAAATTACTTTAAAAGTGAAAGTTGCCTAAGCTATTTTATACTTAAAACTTTTTATTGTTATCTGAACCCTCCCATATTCCTGCGAGGGGGGAAAAGGGGCCACCAGCGACGCCGTAGCGTGCTTCCTTCTTCTTCTTGCATTTTTACTTGTTGTTTTGTTTTATGCTTGTTTGATTGTCTTCTTTTTTTGTATTTTTATTTGACTCTTGTATATTTTCTTAGTTCTTTTAATTTAGTCTCGTATTCGGCTGTAACGTGTTACGGCAAATTGGCCCTAGAAGGCAATCACCAGATTGCCTTCATGCTCAAATCATTAATTAGATGCTATCAGTTTAAAAACCAATTAATATCTTTAAAGTGTCTAACATACCCTTCCCCATTATACTACGTATCCTCAAAACCTGCAAAAAAAGAACCTTATCCTTATATATCTTTATAATTTAATTTAAAAGTTTCGGATTTAAAACCAATCTACTGTAACAAAAACAGATCTAAATTTTTCAATTAAAATCTAAAGAGTTGAGCAAGATTTCCCAAGTACGGTCTTACTTTGGACTAGAAAAGTCGAAGAAAGATCCTTTTAGACTTATATTAAAAATTCTATTAATCAAACCTGAATTTTTGGCCTTTTAATTTGCTTCCCATATTGCTTTGAATATTTTAGATATAATGATTATATCTCATTTAAATTTTTAACTAAGCCTCTGTACAATTCGACCTATTTACAATTCCCTTCCATGCAATGCAGATAAGAAAAATTATGATGGATAGTGTAAATATTGGACGGGATCAAATTTTAGGCACAATGATAATGACACCGCACATTTTAAAAGAATAGCGAGTTTTGCAAAAGTTCTGCTACACTGGTTATGTGTTTGATTTTCAAATATTCTGTCGAACAAACTTAACTTCTACTTTCCAGCAAGTGTCATTAATACGTCTTTTCCATTGTGTTCTGGTGTTTCGAGATCTTAGTGAAGAGAATTGAGATCTCTGCTCTTTTGTGCGCAGGCAATTACAAGTCTGACATCCCCAAGCCGCTAAAATCCAACTAGAACACCTTCCATAGAGTCGCCGAAAGGCTGGACAATGGGAAAGATATCAAATATTGAACTCATTCAGGCAGACCTCAAGTTGTCAACCATGTGGCTTAGAGAAACGCCTTCGAAGGTGCTTCGAATCTCAAAATGACTGCGCTCGGGAAGAAAGGAAATTCCCAGTTGCCACGGCGTTAATAGACATCAAGGAAGTGCAGGAACCAGCTTGAAATGCATGCAAAGGCTTCTGCTCACTGACTGTATGTGAGAACAACGTCGGTCACTCTGTCCAGGCCTTCTTAACGATTTGAAATGTCATAAAAATCGATTTTTCATTTTTATGATGACAAATCCTTCAGTTCCGATCCGGTCCTCAATATGAAGAGCAATCTCGGGGCAAACTTCCGCCGGGACATCAGCAAGGTCCACTACGCGTCCAAGACCAAGCATGCGACTTCCGTGATAATGCTCAGCATTTTAGCTTCCAATGGCGTGGATATGACGCCGGTGTGATTTGCGGCCGATTACCAGGAGATCTTGGCTACGAAATTCCTAACATTTCTGAGAAAGATCAGGAAGGAGGAGGACTCCCTCGTTTAGCAGGACGATTTCCGGCTCTCATGGTCGAGATTATAAGTGTCATTAGGCTCGAACATTCACTTCTGATGAACGTACTTTTGTCTGCCTCAGTCGCCCAACCTAAATCCTCTCGACTACACCGTGTGAGTGCTTTCTGAGTCCAAGGCCTACAAGGTCTTCCACATCAAATTCGATAAAGTCCGCCGTAAACCGGGTGTGGGTCAGCAGGACGTAGGACTTCGTCTAAAATGTGTACGCAGCCTTCACGTCTCACCTGGAGCTCATTCTCGCTGCAGAAGGCGTGAACATTGATACTATTACAAGTTAACGCATATTTATGTGTTAAAACAATTAGAACGTGTCTAAATGCATCAAAACTATCATTATGTCATTTGTTACCGGCGTCATAATGACTACAAAGGACTTTTGCAGTTCCCGGTAGTGTTAGGAAAGCGATCGCCATTGACGAGATTCGCTCGCATACTGTTAAATAGAGAAAATATTTGGTTAACCAACGTCTTAGAATCACAAAGCTATAAGGATAATTGTAAAAAAGAAATTCTATAAATAAAAAAATTATAATTTTATAAAATTCAATAATTAACCATAGGAACAATGATTATATGTAAATTTAGGCACAAATAATAATTGTATATCGGTGAGTAGATTTTTGGAAAGAATTGTTACTAGTGCAGATCTCTGTTTAAGCTCTACTATATGCTATGTATAACTACGATTCAAGTCCATTAATTAATGTTCTCTTATTCCGTTATGTAAGCCAGTCTTCTTATCTAAAAATCAGCAAGTTTTAATTGATTATAATCAAATATATTCAAATAACGATAGTCAAATATAGAGTAATTGGCAGGTATTATTTATTGCAGTGACGGTTTCTTGATATTTCTGGAACGATCATTTCTTCCATTGTTGCATTTTTTACGAACCTAACAATTATCTATTTTTATTCTTTAAGGAACCGAAAATAAAAAGTATACATATATTACAGGTGCTTAGGTAGATATAAGTTCATCTAATTAAAAACCGACTTAATTTTCATTGAATGTTAGGTACCCATATTGATCGCTTTTCTTAAACCTTCCGTGGTTCCATGATGAGTATAATTATGCGGTTACCTTGTTTCTTTAAAAAACCTACTTTATATCTTCGTTAAGTTAATGCTTACTGCAGGATTTTTTTCTAACGTAAACCTGATAAAAATAATTGATCACCGAGGCATTCACTTTTACGAAACCAGCTACGAGAAAACAAATTATAAATTAGTCAACTAAAACTGCCTTATTACTTCGATAGGTCAATTACAATTTTTCCCAACTTTTCTATAAGGCAGAGTTAAGGCAAAATTAAGATTTATGATTATTATAAGCATGTACATGACGGTCACACATAAACGAGTATCAAGGAAATAATTCTCATATTGTCATTAATTCTACATAAATTGGTGTTTCCATTTTCACGCATCAGAAGAAAGAGTATATCACTTTAAATCAATTATTAATGACACGTTAAATTCTAAAATATTAATGTAATCCTTTCTTTCCAGAGGAGGAAATTAACTTAGAAGAGCCACTTGGAGGAACTTTGACTCTGCCCTGTAACGCAACGCCTCCGTATAATGACAGAGTTTCTCTGATTTTGTGGTACAAGGATGAAAATCCAAACGCAATCTTTACGTAAGTAGACATAAAATCATTTAGATTTTAAATGAATTAAATTTTTTTCCATCTTCTGTTTTTTATTAACTAAGATATTATCTTTTCCTACTTGCAAGCTATTTCTGTGTTCTATTTTGATTTCAATTAAAATCAATGTATTAAAATCAATGTATATATATATACACAAGGAAAGTTTTCACTAAAATAAAAGTTATTCATTTAAGGTTAATACATTTTAAATCAACTCTAAATTATTCAAATGGCAATTGTAAGAATTACACAGACTTACCACCAAGATTCCTGCAGTGAATGCATACTCCAGCATGGTCAAACATAGACCATTTGGACTGAATCTGTGAACTCCTTGCCTACGCCCCGTGGGGAAGGAGAAAATAGCGGAGTTGACCGTTTATAATAGAGGCACTGACTGGAAAATGGCATTCTCTCTTGCATTCTCTTCTGCAACTTCTTAAACTATGCAGCAGCCGTTCCACTCATTAATTTTTTTTCTAGTGATGTCAGCTATAGAATAGATACCGAAAACACGGCTAAAATTTAGAAGACCTTGTGCCTTCCTAGGTTTACCACACTGAGAGAAGGATTTGATGTTTGAGTTTTCTATTTCCCAGCAACTCTTTTAATTATCAAGAGTCATTTTATGGTTCTCCTAACTGATTTTAAGTTGCTGAGCAGCTCCATATTAGCCTATTAGAAGAAAGGTTTCACAGGCTCGCTGAAAGAATGATGATATACTATTTCCAACAACCTCGCACTTTTAAATGAATTTTGTTAAAACAATGATATAGAAACAGTCAAAGGTGCAACTACGCGGTAGATGAATTGTAGAATCTATCGCGGAGTTGTAACCAATGCCTTCATTTCGGATACATGAACAAAGATTGTAGGATCGTAGATAAACAGAGACAAGGCGACTGCATAAGTTGCTTAACTTGCTTTAGGGCTTCAATCAAAAAACTATCCTGTGTAAAGCTATTTACGTGAATTGTGGTGGATTGTATGCTTGCTTCCTCTAGGCAAACTATTCATCATCTTTAAGCAAATGGTCCTAGCATGGAAAATCAAGTTTTGTTTTTCATAAAGAGAGAATAAGGAGATATTAAAGTCGAGGTCTGTGCGACCCGAAACCTCTTGTACTTCATGCCGAAAAGTGCACCCACCCTGTGTGCGCCGGGGAATTTATCGCTCAACTTAAATTTAAATGAAAATATTACAGAGTTCATTTATACATATATATTTATCAAAGGTAAATGTTCAAGACTTAAAGGATTTTACTATTAATTTATTCAATTAAATCGCCTTCTGCCTCAGGTACAGCCTTCAGGCGGCGTCTGAAACTGCTGCAGGCATTCACCATAGTCCCACAGTTTAAGTGGATGAAAACTGTCGTGATTTTGGACTTAAGTGCCACCTTGTTGGTGTATGGGGATTTTTTGCCTACTTCCCAACCACACCTCGCAAACAATAGTCCAGGAGTTTGTAGTCTGGAAAGTTGGAAGACCAGATGTTCGGAGTGTTTTGGAAAAAGAAATAGTCTGACAGAGAGGACTGGGTGATCCTGCCTGTGTTACATAGTCATAATGCCACAAGTACGGCGTGCCAGGCGTCACCTACTGAATCTCGGTCAACACAATATTCTCCAGGCATTTAATGTAACCCTTCAACTTTAATCGGAGTTCTTTAGGAAGATAAAAGAGGGCATAACGTAGACCGAGATAATGACTACCCCAAACGCCTCAATCCCGACAGGAACTTTGCCCTCATGATTTACACAATTTTTTGTCGGACACAACAAGCCAGCGGTTGTTTTGCGAATTTTCACCTCGTCTAAATAGCTTTAGGGCCAAAAGTTCATTGTGAATAGGTGTGAACACATTTTCGTGCAAATGTATTTCGGTGGAATACAGATCAATTTGATGAAATTAAATAAACTCGTTCATCTCGTTCGCCAGTAGTTCATTGCCTTCATAATAACAAGTCTGGTGCATTCTCGCGTAATAAATTTCTATTAAATTCAAGTTATTTATTATACGTTTCAAACGATAACGGAAGAATAACTGAACAATGAAGGAAATTGGGAGTAATCGATGCACAGCTTGATTCAATCAAATTTACCACAAATTCTTTCCTACTATCAGTCAAAATGATCAATCCATGGAATAAGATTACCCTCATTTTAAATTTATCAGCTGTTTTTCGTCAAGAACATTGGCAGAAGACGACAAAAACCAAGCTAATCTATATCAACAGACTGTCAAATGTTGATATCTTTCAGTGAAAATTTGATTAAAAGTCGAAAGATTTGCTGAGTATAAGTTAACCAGGTGTTCTGGAAATATTTTTTTAGGATTCGATCTACAATAAATGACTCTTAAGAGTTATACAAAACCGTAGGCTAAGTAACTTGACCCCAAATCTCCTATATAAGTTCGGATATATTCATTTTATAACCATAGTGAGATTTAAACTCAAATCTAATTATTAAATCATTCAGGTATTTGCGAATTTTAAAAGAAATTCTGTTGCTATTTCGATACTAATGCTAAAGTGAACTGAGTAAATTTTTATTGAGACTTAGCACTTTGATTAATTTAATTTTCTTTGTATATATAATAATTTCATTTTCAGTTATATTAATCATTGAAGTAGATACTGTCACCATCATAAAGAATCACAGCGGGGAATCTTTTGTACAATGTTAACCTAATATATTCAGTAGATGGGCAGAGACGTAAATTAGCGGCCCCTCAGAGTTTTTCGCGTTTGATGGATAAAGATGTATCTCTTTAAGGTTCTTCTTACTTATCCTTAAAAGAAATTTAACAAGACGACTATATAAATTCTATACGTTCCGGTTATTGAAATAGCCCTACATAGATATGTGAGCATGTACATTGCTTTATGGATTCTCTAAGCTTCTATTTATCTAAGATCTTTGTATATGTCGACATGCTAGAAACTTGTTTAATAATGGAAAAACTGATTAAATGAAAATCCTTTCTTCCAAAAACCTTTTTTTAACTTATATAACAACCGGCCAAGAAAGTTAAGAAACCCCTTAAGCATGACGAAGAAGCCACAGAAATTGATTTACAAGCAGAAGTTCCGTGTGCTTCCACTTTCTTGGGAAACATTATATTCTACAGCCATCGACTGTATATTCCTTCCTAGTCTTATTAGAAATTAGGCTTTCCTTTATATTTTAAAATAAAAAATATTTTTTCATATATATATATTAAAAAGTTAGTATTTTTGTTATCCGGTACCTTTCATGCATCGTGATGCCGTTATTATTCTTATAGTTTTCTTTTTTATTCCTTAAAACAGAATAAAGATTATGATAATAGATTAACTGATGTTATTGCAATCTAAGTTAAAACTTAGAATAGGATCCCGTTTACTAATTCAAAAAGCCCCGATAAGTCTGTAGGAGTGACTTTTTATGTGTCTAGGTTCTATTATATGATTAGAGATAGCAAATGTTTTTGTGATAATCAGAAGAAATAAATTAGATGATGTTTATGCGTAATTAAGAGCCATTTGATGAAGAAATTAGGCTATCCAATCAGTAAATATAGTTACTAATCTCCAGCAGAGAGAAGAGAATTGTACATCTTAGGCCCGGCTTGTTTTCTTCAGATCCCGTTCTATCTTTCTTTCTCAAATCAAACTTATCTGAGGCCATAAAAAATCTGACCATGAGATGTTATAGGGGAAACATTTTTGTTGTATAAATACAGTGTCTCTCTATTTCATAATCTATTGTGAGTTTGAATATATTATTAGGATAACGAAAGTGCTAGCTCTAATTTATCTTTCTTTTTACCTACGTGGTACAACTATTTATTTATTTACTCATTTGGTCCTAACCTATTAAGAAAGTTTGAGGGATATTTTTGCAAATACATATATTGTTCCATGAGATAGTTGTAAAGGTTAAAAGACATTATTTAATGCTTCTATATTAGACACTAGTTTCTGAATTCCTGTTTTCACATCTATACTAAATTTTTTTCATTTAATTGAGGAACAAGCAAGTAAAAAGAAAGCGTTTATAAAGTTAAATTTTCTCACTACAAAGGATAATATACTCGTATTTCTCAATTATTCTAATAAGATTATGATCCTTGTGTTGTCAAAACCGTATCAATAAAGGCCAAATGATTGAATATTGTACCTATAGTATTCATATGAATGATTAAATGCTGTTGTCACTTACTGTTTGACTTGATTATAAGTTCACCGAACGAGGATATATAACATTTAAAAAAGTTTATTTTAAAACTACGTGATTAAGCAAAGAATATTGTAGCGAGAATATCTTTAATAGTCACTCAATCAATTCTTACCTTATAAAATTTGTCTTCTTTACCACGTATACTACAGAACTACAACCTCAGGAGTACAGTCCATGCATTTACTAATTCTATATCAATCAGAAACACACTTATCTACGACTTTACCTTCATATTATGCAATTTATAACATATCTACAGTGATCTACGAATGTACCTCCATATCATTCAATTTCTAACTACGTTCCTATGTGTCTACGAGTATACCTATTACTGTACCAATTCCAATAACCATACGGCTTCTCGTTTTTAAATAGCTGAGAGAGAGGATTTATTTTTTCTTGCAGCCACCCTCTCCTAGTGTTGAAAAAGAACAATGATAGGATAGCCAGAATTGAATATAAAAAACAAATTAAGATTCCTAAGATACAAATACTAATAGCTGGGGTAGGAGAGGCTCGGGTACTTATTGAGAGATTTTCAGTCCTTATTTTGTAAACTGATTTTCTTCTATGCACCTACTAGTTTACATTTAAATGGAAATAATAATAGTCAAGTCTTTTTTTTAAATATATTAAGAGACGTACTTTCCACTACTCAACCGAGTCGGATATTCTATGTTTAGTGAGTTTATAGCTAAAATATTTGCTACTGGTGAATGGCTTGTTGAATTGAACCTCATATACTAGATTAAAGTGGTCGAAATAATTATTTATATGAAGCTAAGCTTATATCTATAGAATTATAAGACAAATTCCAGGATATGTATCCTAGTATTCAATTTGCATTGTTAGTGACTTGAACGCATTGTTTTGACATTTTGAAGTCCGCTGAAATTACCAAACCAAGATTTTTTTCCACATCAAAGGATTCCAAGATTTGGTCACTCATATGGTGATTTGAATCCAGATTTTTCTCTCTACCCTACTTGCCTAACTTTTCATTTACTTATACTAAACATCAAGTGTAATTTATTTGTCCAGTCGACAATTTTATTTAGGCGTCCTTGCGGTCCCACATGTTTGCATCAACCAGCAGCGCTATTTCCTATCTTGTTTTCTTCTTGTTTTCAAGGTAATATATATATATATATATATATATATATATATATATATATATATATTATAAACAATAGTAGTCCAATACTGACCTAGGAGACTCCACTAGTTACTATCACACAGTTCGATTTATTTCCAAACACTGGCAATCCTTGAGCCAGTGTTTAATTTACTTAAGAATTTCCCTCCTTTTCTGTGGGCTCTTATTTTAAGTCATTTATGCTTTACTGTATCGACGCTTTTTTAATTTTGACGAAAAGTAAGATTATTGCTTTGTTTTTCGTTATTATCATTATATGGAAAATATTTGATGGCAAAAACCCTATATTTCTTAGACAAGGTCTTCCTTGTCTAAGACCACGCTAATTTTTTAAGTTTAGGTTAGTATCATCTAGGTCAGTTACCATCATATCTCTGAAACTCTATTCTAAGAATTTACCAATTAGCGACGTAATATTAATAGCACGAAAAATGATCCGATCGGATTTGCCACCATTTTTTTTAGATCGGCGTTATATTAGCTCTCTCGAACTTAACTGGGACTATTCACTCATATATAAACCGATTAAAGCTCATAGTCAGAGAATTTACATTTTGCTTTTTTAATTGCTAAAGTTGCGTCAAGTATACGGTAACAAGCCCTTGTGCCTTTCATTGTTTCAATTGTTTTATGTAGGTAGTAATTTCGCATTCTCCTCTGAGCACGTCAAAGAGCATCATATTTCGCTTAAAACAATTTTCTTACTTAATCTGTTTAACTGCGTAAAGTCCTTGACAGTGAGGATGATTATGAAATGATCATTTATAATCATAACAGTTTTTTCGCGCTATCTGAGAGGCACCATACTTTGCTTATTAAATCTCTATAGGCTTCAGGGTTGGCTTTCTATTATTAACGTATGTATATACCCATTTTTGCTCTGTTTTAGAATTATCGGCTATATCTCTTTTATGGTATTTCTTTACTTTTATAATAGCTTTCTTTATCTTTGTTGAATTTGTAATGTAACTCGCTCGATTTGAATCTGTAACGTTGCTTTTGTATTACACATCATCTAATTCTCTCCCATGTATAGTTTTTATTTCGGCTATGAACCAAGACTCTGCATTGATTAAGTTTGTTTCTTCTTACATGTTATCTAATTGAGAATCTACAGTTAACACTACTCGCCTTAAATATGAATACATAACCTGCGCTTGTCTATTTCTAAATTTTCTATTTAAATCGTACGTCAGTATTTGAAGAGGACAGGTCAATTTACATGTTTCGAACAATTAAATTTATCTCTTAAGCTTACGCGCAATTTCTCAGACTCTTGCATCGCTCCAGTGGGTCATATTCTAACGAACCTTTGCCTAAGTCGGTCTCAAATGCCTCCTGAGCAATAAATATCACTTACATTCTTATCAATGAGTCTTCAGAATCGTGAATCAACTACTTTGTTAAAAGAATGACATCATTATGATAAATTGTTGGTTGCTATTGTAAATATATTTTACAGTAGTTAAAAACATTAACCCTCGTTAACTAACACAAACCTTTTATACATTCAATAATATAAATTAACTTTACTGCATTCGCTTACTTGCATTAAATTGCGGAAGAATTCCATTTACTCCTATTATTATTTCTTTGCTGCTCTGTTATTTGAAAAGATTCATGGCTTCATATACAATTTCGTTAAGAGTTTTGTTGTATAGGTAGATTTCGTTTTCACTAACGTTCGTCAGGATTGTACGGCCCATACAAATTGTTATTCTCTCTTATTACGTTGCTTTTACGACCGCTGCCAAGACAAACCTCTCTACCATTATTCGGATCGATTGATTTAAATTCAGTTTAAATTTTTTGATAAAAGTGACTCAGATCAGTTGGATTTCTGTTACTTCTTGATTGCGGTGCATAGAACATTAAAAGGCTCTGAAAGACTCCTTAGTCAAAGCCCTTTTCTTGCAGTCATAAATTGCGATTCCACGTTTATATATGGATTTAGGATAAGTGTTTGTTCACTAAATATCTCATAGGTGACATTTATTTCTATAAGGCTGGATTTCAGTCTTTTAATACGATTTTCCGTCCTCCGCATCTCATGAACGGTGGCCTAAAGTCCGTTAGCCTGCTATTAAATTTGCAATTTGATGCTGCAAAGTATAATACTACACAGTGTAACTATAACCTTATTTCATCAATCCCGTTTGCAAGTTTTGCTTTGAAGGCTAGCAGGGCTAATATGTATATATTTCCTTATTAAAAGAAGTTTTACAATGAACACAATAAAATTCAATGAGTAGTATGGTAATACACGTGATTTTTAAGATATCACCGATGAATTTGAAGATTATTGCGCGACGGATACGGATGAACTTTATGGCCAAAACACGATTGGAAGATAGTGATACTCATTCCATTTAAAGAAATAAGGATTCGAAAATTTATTTGTATCACAGAAATGTCAGGCAATTCGAGGAGAGAGTTTGGCATGGAATGAGCGCTAGATCTTAAGTAGGCAACGATTCTAAATGCTAATTGAGAATATTTCTGCCAAGCAACAACAAATATGAGATTGCATTACTATAATTAAAGGAGTATTTCCATCTAGTCCGTAGACATTGGCTATTAAGTATTTAGGTATATTTATTCCTTGAACTTCAGCCTTCATCTATATCAGATTTTCTATTTTCTTCCTACATATTTTACTTTTAAATTCATCATTGCCCATTTTCTTCTGAAACCAACAGACAGTTTGTATCTACGTATGCTTGCTACGCTGTCCTCACTCGCCAAAATAACAAGAAAACTAAAACTTTTCTAATACAAACTCATAAACTTTACATCATTTCAATGCTATTGTCGTTTGGGTAGTTGAAAAATCCGAATGCTACCTTGTTCAAGCTAAAAGTATATTATTTATTGTATATTACGTATTATTTTAAATAATTCTTCAAATGAGAATAATTTAAAATCAAAAATCTTCGTTCATGAAATTTTGAAATCTATGATACTTGCTCACAAAATACCATTTGTAAAGTCCAATTCCAAAGCTATTTGAATTGTTTCGGAAATCAAGTAGCGATTTGCTTAAAAAATACTTTAATTGATAAAATCATTGAAATAAAATTGATCAAAGACGAATTTTAGCACATCAAATTTGAGCTTCATACTAATATTTATTTATTAATGTGGTTTTTATGGCAAAATTTATCACATGAGATGTGCGCGATTAAGTTTGCATTACACTGCTTCCTTTAAATATTAACTTACGTGCCGCTCATTAAAAGGTGTGTTAATGCTCTATTTGGTCAGTCATTATACAAAATTTTCATTTATTTACTTATATTATTTAAGAATAAACAACGACTCATCCATATCTCAATGATTCTCCATTGGTTTACAAAATACGAACAGAAGAAATTAATTATATGAAACCGTTAGATATTAAGGTGATCTCTTTTAATTTCACATATACTTGAATTTAGTTCAGATACTTCATGTATGTAAAGTTATCGTAGAAATCAAATTAACAAGTTTTGCACACCAAAAGGTCGCTTGCTCTCATTTGTTCGGATTTTTGACCTTATGTCCTTCAAAACTTTAAATAATTCCAAGAATAACTTTAGGATAACCTTAGCAATTATATTATTCAAAAGAGAATGTAAAACAACATATGGGTATCAAAGTTCGTTAGAATCACCGAATAGTTATGATATTATTGCCAAGACAAAATAATACTCTTGGGCGGACTTTGCCAATTATATCCTTCGAAAAAAAATTTAAAAAACAAAACAATTTAAATTTCGTTAGAATCGGCTGCATACTTATAATGTTATTGCTAAAACAAAATATTTTCCGGATAACCCTGGTAGGACCTTGTCAATAATATTATTTAAAAGAGAATATGAAATAACATAAATTATATAAATTTTGTCAAAATCAGCCGAATAGTTATGATGTTATAGCTAAAACAAAATAGCTTCCGGGCTATCCTTGGAAGAACTTTGGCAATTATAGCATTCGAAAGAGAATGTAAAACAACATAAGTGTATCAAATTCTATTTAAATTGGCTAAATAGTTACGATGTTATTAGGAAAAAAAGCAAAACGGGACCGACCGACCGACGAAATATTGAGAGGTAGAGTCGCCCACGGCCAGACCCGCACGCGACTAAAAATCAAAGATGAAATTTAATAGTTCATCAACAAGTAAGCTTCAAAGGGCTTTCCTATAAATTGAGGAGAATTATAATAGTTTGCACAGTTTATGTAAAAAAACGCTATCGTTTTGGACTAAAGATTACTCAATAATCCTAATGAATGCACTTGTTTTTTGAAGGAAATTATAAATAAAGGCATTTAACAGAACCATAATCTATTGAATCTCACCCAAACACAATGGATGGAATTAATAGCTATAGATTATAAAATTAAATGATAAATATGAATTTGGTTAACGGCAGAATAAACCAGGTGAGGTTTTATTTTATAGAGAAAGATTAAGAAAGAAAAAGAAGAGGGAAAACTTCAGAAAGATGAACTTGATATACGTTTGACAACAAACGATTGAAGATTTCGCAATGAGATATCATCAAAAGAGATAAGGTGAGTGACGTCACAGACAAGACTTTATTGATAGAAGGAAAGCAAACCATAATATAAACAATTGGCAATTTCTCCTTCCCATACTGATCAAGCACAGGATAATAGCGCAAGTGCAAAACGCTGACAGCCGATGTTTTAAGAATATATTTTTGATGTGACATCATCTTGATAGAGGCTGGTTTTTAGTGAAAATGACTGGTCTTTGTGCCATTGCCCAGAAGTTTTAAAATAACTCAGCAATTATTATATGACAGTGATTTCTATGATGAGAATCTCACCCACATGTGCTAAGAGATCGTGGTTTGTTTCTTTTCATCTTTGTTCGCTGCACTTTATGGCGATATAAGAAAGCTAAAAATAACAAGGTAACGCTTTTGGCACATGGAGTTAAAGAATATTATGGTTAGCGATTGTTTTGATTGCCTTTAGTATTATTGATCTGAATCATATATTTTTAATTATATTATTTTGAAAATAAGATATTTAATCAATTTCTCTTGGCTATCAATGGAGATAAAATTAAGGGCTTTGTGTAATGGCAACAAAACCAGCTGGTTAAGCCTACCCAAGGAAAAAAGTGATAATTATGTAAATTCGTTCCAAACAACAACATACTTCAGTCTCGAGATAGAAGTTGGTCTGCTATCTTTAAAATTAGGTAGTGACCAATGTATCTGTAAGAGAGAAGAAAATAGAAATTTTAAAGTTTATTAGATTGTAATCTATACTTTAATTATAATTTTTTTTTTAATTCTAATTCTTCCGAATTGCAGAATGAAGGAATAGGATCAACATAATATAAGGTGATAAAATTCAAATTTATCTAAATGCTTTCACAGTTAATCATGATATTGATAACATTTTTAGTCTGGAAACACATTTTTTTCATTTTTTAACATGAGACATGCCAACGCTCTTATGAGGCTGCTGTTTAATAAAAATCGACTGTATTTTATACCTAATGACAATCACAAGGAAGGTTTAAAGACTTTCTTAACATTACCTAAAAAGTGAAATTACCATAGTACCGTGTACTAGAAATCTGGATTAAAAAGAAAAAAAAAATCGATTAAAGAATAGCTTAACAAAGTTTAATACTATATTATGAAACCAATATTTATTAATTTCCTTAGGCTGTTTCCAGTTTACTCACCCATTAACGTCTCAAACTTTCCAACATCCATTTCTTCAATCAGGCATGGCTTGACCTGTAGACTATAATTTTATACCAAAAAATATAATATTTGAAATTAAAGCCTTTTAGGAAATGAATTTATTAGATTTAAAAAAATTCTGCCAGTTAATATTCCATTTCATATTAGGATTAGCTTTCCCCAACTTAGAAAGTAAAAATATGTTAATGCTGTTAGAGCAAATATCTTGTCATTATCTCTTATCAAGGTCATATTTTATGTTAAAAAGGCATTCAACTATCTTTCATTATCAGCATTGGTCTCATTTGAGTTCCTGTATTCTTCTTGGTTTATTTTCGTTTTGTTAGTTCTAAACCTTTGAAGCTACTTCCTTTTTCTTTTTATTGAGTTATTTCTATATCTATACTTTTTTCTTCTCTCCGTAGGTGTTGAATTATACTTCATAAGTGAAAATTTGTGAATTTCCATTTGTAAAATTGATATGGTCAACGCAAATCTATAGGATATTGTGTGTTTTTCCTCAGCTCTATTTTTCTCTTCTCAGAATATTTGTTGTAGTTTGATCTTTTAGTAGAGATCTCTCATTTTTCGTATTTATCTTCTTCTCCGCTTGGTTAATAATTATAAGGCTTTCTTCTGTTATTGCATTTATGTTTTAGACAATTTATGTATTGTAAGTGAAGGATAGGTTAGTGCCACCATTTCTAGTACCATGTAAATCTTTCTTTAGTTTGTAACTGTTACCTCTTGTTAATTGTATTATATTAAGTGTATCGTTGAAATTTTTCTCACATACCCTTGGTTATGTATCTTATGTAACCTCATGATCTTATTTTCAGAACAAAAACTTATCCTTTATTTTTACTTCTCATACGATTTTGGCTACTTTATGTGTTGAACTTGTTAACGCAGTGAATTTCTTGATGTATAATTTTATATTTAATTTTCTTTTAACTTCGTTGTTGCCTATTTCGAGATCCGGTAACCTTGCCTGTGATCACTCGTTTTTATTGGGGCAGATTAGTAATTGACTTATATCGAATTTGAAGCGAAGTTTTAAGATCTCCTTCCATACGGTATAGGCATGTGTGCTATGTAGATATAAGGCAGCATAGATCTGTGATACACACCCAACCTTCTGCCGGAGGCTAGCAGCCTGCTCAACTTCTACCCCATCATAAACATTAATCACAATTTACACTCTTCTCTCCACGATAAATAGTGGAAGTTTCAATTCAAATTTTTGAAGCTGATCTTGCATGCCTCTGAGCTAGACTTTGACACAGGCTTTCTATACGTTGCGTATCGGTAAGTCGTCAGTCTATCTCTGTTTTTCTTTTGCTGTAATTGATTCGACAGCCATAGATTTATCCCTATTCTGACAGAATCTGAACAGGAAATCCTTATAACGGTTATTTTCTTCCAGAAAATAGGCCCTTTGAAGACTTTATCGGTAAAATCTAATACAGTTTTAGCAGCTCGCCATTTAGGAGGTTTTTAGGTTTTCCTCTGTTTAAGATCATTCACATTTAGTCGATTATTGAAATTGGGGAGTACCTAAACTGGTATCTTTGAAGTTTTTAGAGTCTGGTTCAATCAGAGTGTAACCTATCCTCTTTAAATTGTAATAGTAGTACTCAATTATGTTCTGGCATATTGCTTACTTGTAGGTGCAACTAAATGTATGGGTCTTGATTCAATTGGATGAGTGTTCTAATGAGGTTGTACTGTGCAATTGTCCCAGGGTTTTTAATACCTTTAGTGGCATACTACTGGTAATTAATACGATGTCTGGGGTCGGTGCTGTGTTGGTTGTAATGAGGGTTTGGTATCTTGGCCACACGCTCCTGAACATGTTACTTGAAAGCAGCATTATTATTTTTCTGTACCCCTTGCCTGGCAACATGCATTTAAATTACTAATGAATATTGCTTGCTGACGACCGAATATTGTAATGTAGTTGTGCTGGTATTCTGCTCTCACAACTAGTGATGATAGTTTTACGTTTGATTTTACGGGTAAATAGGTTTTGACGATGTATGGTATTTCTTTAAATATTAAACCTCTTTTCATTGCTATTACCGGTCCATTGTGTTGTTGCCTCATCGGATTGGTCTATATGACTGTGTAGTTAAATATTAATTTAGCTTCTATGCTAACTCCAAGTTCTTCATCCCTAGCTTAGTTACTCAGCCACTGGGGGAGGTGGAAAGGCCAGCCCAACTCAAAGCCTGTACTAAAACCGGATAAATAGGAGGGTTGGAGTTAGGAAAAGCATCCGTCCTTAAAGTCTCTGCGAAAACCTTAAGGGATGAGTCCTTAACCGTGTGCACTAAACAGAAATCTTTGGAAACGACTCATCATCAATAACGAACAGCTCGGGTAGGGAAAAGCCGAGAAGAAGAGGAAGAAGAAGCTAACTCCATGTTCCGACATGAATACAATCTCATTATCGATCAATTCATCAATATTTTTTACACAATTTAAAGTTTTATATATTTTACGCTAACCATCATTATGGCAAATAAGTTCATTAAGATAAGGAGCATTGATCAATTTTTTATTTTTCAATCTGAGCGATCTGCTTAGTGGCTCCCTTGTACCTTTTAACCTTCGAATTTAATTTCCCATTTTTATGAAGTCTAATGTTGAGCTTGAGAGAGTTACCACATCTCCTATAGATATTCCAATAAGAAGACTTTCACTTTTCAGTTTTTTTTCTCCATGTTAGTTAGCATCATTTTCCGTTCTCATCCTTAAGTGCCTGAAACAGATGTTTCCATTTAGGTTTTGGGGAAAGTAGAATGCATCGCTCGCCTATTTCTATAGGGTGAGTTCCTTGAGTTTACACACATTCGTATTTGCTTCTTTGTTATTAAAACTTCTGTATCGTTAAAGAATTTGTCTATTTTTGTTGTCTGCAATCCTCCTGTCTCGTCTTTCTTCTTCCTCAATTACATGATAAAGTTTATTTGATTCATTTTTAGGATTCCCATTCATGGTTTGTAGAACAACGCTGGGTTCTATAGGAAACAAATTATCTTAATGTGTCTCTCCAAAAAAATATGGTATATTGATGTTTACCAGGTATATTATGATATAAATAAGATTAGATCTGCCTTTACTGCCTGTGGTTTTGTGAGATTTGTCTTTGCTTCCTTCATTTCGTTCATGATTGCTTCAGTTAATCCAGCATATGCGGTATTTTGAGCGTTTTGCTTAGTCGAATTCTTTTCATTTTCTTTTCTCTTTATCATGGCCATTCATTTGGGGCTGTTAATCACCAAGGAACAGTGACGGCATTTTCAATTAAGGCACTTCTCAGGGTTTGAGGTACACTGCTCTAAAACTAGTCGATTAAGCATTCGAAAGAAATTCACGATAAAATTGTAGCATTCAGAAATTGTAGCATTTATACAAAGGTGTCTTCCTTTTTTCTATGTTTTCTGCTGAAATATGTATGGTTAATAACAGCAGACCGCTAGTGGCTAGTTTTTTAGCCTACTGGCTTCGTGCAAACTAATTTGAAAACATGAGATGACTGTCCGAATTTGATTATGATCTGTACAGTAATTCTCTCTCATTATTAAATTATTTAATAGTGTGTGAGCAGGTCTATTTAATGGATATCAAGCATTATTAGCGAGGATACGTGGTAAAACAGCAGTTTTTAGTTCCATTTTCTTAAAATATTCGATACCATCTTTTAACATTAGCAATTTTATCATTTTCCGCGGGAAACGGGAGCTATATCGAATGTGTGTTTCTTTATTGTTTACTCACGCTATTTTCATGTTTCATCTAGAGTCTCTACTCCTTTTCTTTATTCTACCCTGGGAAGAACACCGTTATTTGGAGGGTTATTCTCTTATAATACATATTCTCGTTTTTGGCCTGTTCCTCTCCTTCCGGGGTCATTATTTTCTTAGCCATGTGATTTTCTCTAGTGGAAAACATTGCTTATCTTATCATATTTTCATATAGGTTTGGTTATAATTACGACAGCTTTTCTACCAAACTAGGCCTAAATTTAACAGCAGTCGATAGCTAGATTTGAGCTTATTGTCACTAAATGGTACCTTTTTTTCAGGCCCTCTAATGTGGTTTACTGCAGGGGTTCATTATAACCTGGGACCAAATACCCTCCTGATAATGAAGCACTTAATATTTGATAAAATAGTGTGGAAGTAATAGAATTTTATATTTTCTAAAATTAGAATTTAACTAATATTTCTTTATGATTTAGTTTAACTTTATAACAATATCCTTATAAGTAAGTGATATTACTAAAACTAAGGAACGTACAAAAGCAAAAAGAACACATATCCAACTTATCCGAAGCCAGGGGTTATAACTAGTAGAAATTGCAATAAAAAAATTCAAGATAGGATAATTTAAGATCGAGGCAAGAAGGATGCAAGGCGAGAAAGAAGCTAGAAATATCTAAGATGAACACAAATAAACCTCTTTGTAATGTCAAAGATCTCACAAAATTGGACACATGAATAATGGTCTATAATTATTTGGTCAGGTGAAAGTAATTATCAGTTATGTAAGCTTGACAATTTTATAGGTTTTGAATGGTTAGAGATGTACTACACTCTAATTGTTTGGTACTAGCCTTAAAGCATGAAGGTTGTTCTATCATAGTATATGACCTGCATGTCTTCATCAGAAACAGAGAAGAAGTTTATATTCCAGGGAAGTCAGAATTACGTAACTTAGGGCAGCATACTTTCATAAAAACAAGAAATAAAGTAATTCTTTTATAGAACAATGTTCAATGCTATAAACACAGCCTTACCAAGAATTGACTTATAGATATGAGCATCACTCATCTGTACCTGCAAATACAAAGCCTAAACATAAATGCATTAGAATACTTGTGAGTATTGTTTGAAAAAGCAATCAGAAATAGTACAAAAATAAATAAAACAGAACTGTAAGATAAATATAAGCTGAGAAGGAAATATCTTCATAAATTTGTAAAAATTTGTTAAAAATCCTGTTAAGAAGAAATAAAATAATTACAAATAAATAAATATATATAGTAAATTTCTTTACCAAAAATGTCTAGTTACATTATATTAATGAATCCATAGGTCTTTATACTAATGACTAAGGGTGTATATTATATTAAGTTTAAGTTTAGGGAGATGTTTAAAGATCAATTTTGAGCAACAATCTGGCAGCGCTAAGATTGTAGTTAGTTAGCACCGCTGCAGCGTCAGCTCACAGAGTACTCTTGAAAAGGGTTACAAGATCCGTAGTAAATACAAATCTTGATCTATTTTGAAGCATATATTGAGAACTAGAAAGTATAATAGTACAGTTATAATATTATTCTAATAACAAAAGGCTATATGCCCCGCAAAAACATATTCATGTTTTCCTCTATGATGAGCAAAGATAAATGAAAACATAATATAAAAAAGCAAATGTGACCTCCGTCGAAATAGCAGGGGCAACCGCATAACAGGGTCATGGATGTTAAAATGTAATAAATTTTGCAGCAGGGAAGTATCCTTCATCTCCCATAAAAACATAATACAATCAATAACTTATTCGAGAAAAATGAACTCCCAGTTAGATATTAAGTGTCTAAAGGAAGTTTGGCTTCCTCTAAACTACCTGCTTTCGAAATAGTTCAACCTACTTCATCATAAAGAATAAGGAATCAAAGTAAAGAGATACCGAGGTGTTTTGATAAAACACCAATTAATTTACCAACAAAGACAGCTATAGATATAAACAAAGAACAACTTCCTCAAAATCACATAAAACACACGGAGAAACAGGTAGAGAACCTCTAACTGGAACGCTTCGATTTAAAATAAATAATCTATGCACATATAGATAAAAGGTAACCAGGTAAAAATCTATATTTTGATAGGCAAGGTAAAAAACGATGACAAAAAAATATATAGCATATATTCTCTGTCGTAGAATATACTCTCGACGATATACCATATATAATTATTCGTTGAGGGAACTTATTTAATTAACTTTAGAGTGCGTGGATGTCTGGGTTGACCGATATTATGTATCTTCGATATGCGTAAGAAGTGGAGCTGAGCTTAAGGATAATAATATGGCTATCATTAATAAAATAGAGTTTTATTAATAAAAACTATCAACAACACAAAAAAAGGTAAAGAATTGACATAAACAGAGAATTGGAAAGAGTCGTGGGAAATCTAGCTAATCCGAGGATTAAGAGATTTAAAAAGGTAAAACAAATATAAATTAAAGGGATAAGATGGTGTGCTAAACCATTTAAAGCACAGGATAGATTTGACAAAAGGGTTAAATACTCAAAGGTAACGTTCGGCTTACGTAATTACACTTGTTGTGCAGAGGAAGGCGACGTGAAGGAATTTTCGGTCCGCTGGCGAGTTGCAGCCGAAGAAGGGGAAATTAAATAATCCTGACGTGGCTTCTTGGGAATGAGAACCGTTTCTTGGCGAACATGCTTGAAGAACAATGGCTGTTCTACGTTGTTCTCTTCAGATTACAGGGGGGGTGTGAGAACCGCCTCTTGTCAACGGGCTCGAGAACAATGGCTGTTCTAATGTTGTTCTGTTCTGAACAACAAGGGGGAAGGGTGAGAACCGTTTCTTAGCGAACGGGCTCAAACGAACAATGGCTGTTCTACGTTGTTCTCTTCTGAACAACAGGAGGGGGGGGGGGGGGGTAAGAACCGTTTCTTGTCAACGGGCTGGAAGAACAATGGCTGTTCTAACGTTGTTCTCTTTCTGAACAGCAGGGGAAGCCTAGTGGACTTGGCGTCACGAAGGCTCGAACCTTGGCACTCAAGGGATGTTGTCCTCCTTCTGGACAAGTGATGGTGGATCTCGAGGTTGAGGGCCCTCTGGTGCACAAGGTGAGACTGGACCGTAGTGATGTCTCGCGAAGAAAATCTGGATCTCTAATCTGAATCTTAATGGTTAAGTTTCCATATAAATAGTCGGGACATCCCTTTGGCGTAGGGGACAATGGAGTGGGGGCTTCAAGGGAATGCACAGCCAAGCCTGAGAACAATACCTTATCTGCCCATAAGCCTTACTCAATCTGGCGAGGTCAACGCATGGGGCGAACAGGGGAAGATAAACCTCATTGTTTAAACATTGACTCAGGTGGCGGCTATAATGACCCCGCCTTTAAAGCGAAGATGCACGTGGCTAGCCTCGTGTTTTTAAACAACATGTGGTAACGGTTGAAATTAAGCGGCCTCCAACCGTTCTATCCCCCTCCTCCATTCCGGGGGAAGTTGTCACTTCGAAAAAAAAGAGAGAAGGGACAACAAAGGGAGCTCCGTTGTGGGGAACTCGTTTTCTTGTACCAACTGTACCTTCCTGAACCTAACTAGTATTACCTCAATACATATGATTATTTTGATATTTTGATTATAGGAAAAGATAACCTTTAATACAAACTTAATAAAAAAAAGGCATGGAACAATGAAATGATATAAAATTAGTACATATGGGACAAAATAATTCATACGTAATTTAATGGGTACAAATATATATACATACAAAAAAATAGACATTGAGCGTTACAAAATTAAGACACATACATTAACTAATTATATTACAAGAGAATCTAATTTGAGTCGTACAAGACGGTATATACATACATGGAGATCCTAATCCTACGAATACAATTACTCTACGCTATTCGGTAACGCATTCCTACTGAGTGCGTCAGCGACCTGGTTATCGGAACCTTTTATATAATTTATTTTAAATTGATAGTCTTGCAAGAGTAAACTCCAGCGCATAATTCGGCCGTTGGAGTGTCGTACATTCCGAATATATGCTAACGGACGGTGGTCGGTTCCTATCTGAAATTCTTTTCCTATCAAGTACATTTTGAATTTG
This sequence comes from Ceratothoa steindachneri, assembly GCA_963969495.1. Taxonomy (NCBI): domain Eukaryota; kingdom Metazoa; phylum Arthropoda; class Malacostraca; order Isopoda; family Cymothoidae; genus Ceratothoa; species Ceratothoa steindachneri. Next base: position 185,494,536 of record OZ018322.1, on the reverse strand, counting down.
TCTATAACCCAGATAATTGATAGAGCTTCTTTCTCTATAGTAGCATATCTCTTTTCGCGTGGTAATAATTGACGACTAGCATATGCAACTGGATGACTCGTTCCGTCATCCTTGTATTGAAGGAGTACACCTCCAATGCCCTCGTTGCTCGCGTTGGTCTTAATCCCAAAGGATTTTTCCGGGTTGGGCAACTTTAAAATGGGGGCAGAAATAAGCTTAATCTTGAGCTGATTAAAATGGGAAACAGCGACATCATTCCAACGTAGACGATCGAGGGAATTTTTTTTTAAAAGGGAGCTGAGGGGCACCGAAATTGGAATGAAATTTGGAACAAATCGCCGATAGTAAGAAGCTGATCCTAGGAACGATCTTAATTGCTTCTTTGTAATCGGAAGGGGCATGTCGGCTATCGCCTTAATCTTGTCCTCTTGGGGACCCAACTGGCTCTGTCCTATTTTGAAACCGAAGTATTTTATGGTTTCGTGTACAAAATGGCATTTGCTGGGGCCAATGGTGAGGCCATTTTTGCGTAGTCGCTCGAAGATAGCTAATAGGGTGGTTAAATGGTGACTTCATTCGCGAGTAGCGACGTAGACATTATCGAAGTAAAAGAATACATTCGGAAGTCCATCTAAAAACCTTCTCATGAGACGGTTATAGTTGCAACAAGCAGTGACAAGGCTAAAAGGAAGGCGCTTGAATTGCATAAGGCTTTTCTCCGTTGCAAAGGCGGTATATGCTTTCACCTCAGGCCGGAGGGGGATTTGATAATACGCCTTGCACAAATCGAGTTCTGAGATGAACTTGGCGTTTACAAAAAGGTAGAGGTTTTGGTCTATCAACGGGATGGGCTCGGCGTCAAACACAGTTACCAAATTTAACTTCTGGAAGTCGATGCACATCCGATAAGAGCCATCAGGTTTCTTGACCATGAAGATTGGGGAACAATAACTAGAGGTGGAAGGTTCTATTATGTCTAAACTAATTAAATTATCAACTTCGGCGTTAAAGGCTTGGCGTAAATGAATCGGCATGGGATAGGGTTTTGAACGGATGGGTTCTAAGGTTATTAATTTTCTATCATGCTCGAAACTAGTAGCGCACCCAGGCTTTTCTGAAATAACGTCGTCGAACTGACATAATAGTTCTTCTAGCTGACTCTTTGATGCGGTGTCGGCTGCGCGTCGATATCCAGGTCAGAGGGTTCAAAAGGCTCACCTGGTAGGGATGGAAGAGGGTAATCGGCATCAGGTTGGATGCACACTGTCTGTATTACATTAAGGGACTCCGCGGGGTAATCCTCTTCAAGCGCCGATGTTTCGTCCAGTGCTAAGAAGGTATCTCCATGGGTGCGTCGGTGGTAATTTTTCAATAAGTTGACGTGATAGAGCTTATCGCCTGCTAGGGTACCAAGGAGGTAATCTACCGGTCTTCGTACCTCGCGGACCGAGTACGGACCTTTCCATTGGCTCTGTAATTTATTACTGGCTGTGGGAAGGAGCAGGAGTACTTCATCACCGGGCTTAAATTTACGATCTTCGGAACTGACTTTAAAATAGGTTTTGTATTTCTCCAAATTGACATCGGCATTTTCATAGGCGATGTTTGCGCATTTCTCGAGCCTCTGGCGTAGGTCCAAGACATAGGCGTAAGATGATTGGAGTTCTTGATCCAGTTGGGGCTTGATTAACAACTCCTTTAAAATACTGAGTGGCCCGCGTACATTACGTCCATAAAGGAGCTCGAACGGGGCGAAGCCTAATGTACAGTGGGGAATTTCCCGATAGGCGAATAGGGTGACCGGGAGATATCGGTGCCATTCTTGGGGCCTGCTCGGCACAGATCTTCTTAATAATGGATTTTAAATTTCCATTTAATTTCTCGCACATCCCGTTTGTCTGTGGCCGGAAGGGGGTGGTAAAAAGGGGCTTTACCATGAGCAGCTTCCCTACGTACTCCATCAACTCAGAGGTTGATGTCGGCCTCTATCGGAGAGTATTTCCTTGGGGACGCCTACCCTTAAAAAGATGGAAATGAGGGCCTCGGCGCAAGAAATGCTGTCGATTCGGCGAAGAAGGACAGCCTCGGGAAAACGGGTAGCAAAGTCTACCAGGATGTAAATGTAGCTCTGACCTTCGCTTGAAGGGGGGTGAATAGGGCCAACCAGGTCGATGGCCACTCTGGAAAAGGGTTCAGTAATGACTGGTCCCCTTTGTAAGAAAGCAGGTTCGACCCGCCCCTTAGCGGACGTCTTCTGACACACATTGCACGATCGACAATGCTTTAAGATGTCAGCTACAGCAACCGGCCAATAAAAATATCTAAAAATGCGCTGGCCCGTTTTAGTGTGACTAAAATGACCGGAAAAGATGCTGTTATGAGCAACTTTGAGCACTATAGGGACATGGGATCGTGGAAGGAATAGGACAGTAGTAACAGCGTTATTACTGTCCTCGACGGATCGATAAAGTAAGCCACCTTGCTTCAGGTACCTGATGACTTTGGGTCCACGGACAGTCTCCGTGTCCTGGTTTTGGGCCTTATTCCATAAGGGTGTTAGTGCCTCACACTCCTTTTGTGCCAGCCTAAATTCCTGGTTAAGGATGTCCGAGAATTCGGATGGTATCGGGGTTCTGAGGGGGACGGACTCCTGGGCTTCCTTCTTAGCTCGACCTCGAGTAAGGGAGCCTGGGACACAGGGTCGGAGCTTACTTGAGGGCTCTGTCCTATAAGTACAGAACAGAATTTTATGGGTGCTGAAATGACTTCAGCCCAGCCATCATAATATTGACACTGCAGGTAACATCTAACGACAGGGAATCGGTTCGCCCGTCCAAGGTAGTCATGTACCACCGCAAATTTTTCGTGGTTAGGGTCCACTGGGGAGGGGAGCTCGTTGGACACGATGAAACACGTACATCCTGTGTCCCTGACCAGAGTCGATACTCGACAGCTGTCCACGCTGCCCTCCTCAAATTTTAAAGTTCATGGTGAACTTTTGTCAAAAATAAAATTTACCTGGTGGCCTGACGGAGGGCAGAAGTTGCTGCTTGGGTCTGCACCACCGGGGAAGCCGGGGTCGCATTAATCTGGTTAAATTTGTGGGCTAGTCCGCTTTTAAGCCTAGAATTTTAGGGGCAATTCCAGCTCATGTGGTTTTCTACACCACAGGTGAAGCATATGATTAGTCGCTTCGTGAAGAGAGATGGAGGAGAAATCTTAACGGGAGGTTTAGAGTCCCGTTGTTGGTTTTGGGGAATAAAGTTTTGGGGTTTTACGGGGCCCGGAAACTTCGTCAGTTTCCTGGGAAGGGGCGCGAATCCTTCCTTCTTTCCTGGTTAGGGGGTTGCTGAGAAGTTGGATTCTCCTTTGGGTATAAATTTTGGCTTGCGGCATAGACATTCGCTTCTTCGGTACATTCTTTAAAGGGCTGGCACCGACGATCCTTGACGAAAGCGCGGATCTCCGTCGGGAGAGACGCCAAAAATTGATCCCGCAACACAAAGTCTGTTAAGGACTTGTAGTTGGGATCAACCTTTGAGGATTCTAACCAAAATTTAAAATTTCCCTGAAGAATGTATCCGAATTGACGGAACGTCTGTCCGGGTTTAATACGACCTCCTGGAAATTCTTGGTGGTAGAAATCGGGAGTCATATTATGAGCGGCCAATAACTAGTTAATTGTACATTCAGATGGTAAAGATATAAAAATTTCGCGCAATTTACAATTTAACAAGGGAAGTAATCTGACCACCTTCAGCCTTTAGATCCATGTTATTGATTTCGAGGATCTTTTTGAAGTGGGCTAAAATTCTCGGAAATCCTATCCGTCCTTGAAATTGGGGAGCTTTAGTGGGAGATTGGAGGGGGGGGGCTACTGAACGGGAACTGGCAGACTGTATCTCTGCTTCAACACGAGCTATTTCAATCTGATGGTGAAGCTTAGCTTGTCTTTTCCATTCCTCTCTTTCTTCTCGTTGGATTTCTCTTTCTCTTTCTTTTTCTTCTCGTTCGATTTCTCTTTCTCTTTCTTTTTATTCTCTTTCTCTTTCTGTTCTTTGCTCCTCTTGAACGTACTCAATAAGTTTTTTTCCGGAAAGTCCCAAAGATTTCCTTGCGCTTTAAAGATTTCGAACTGAGTCATCTTTGCACTTGGGGGCGCAATAGTCAACCAACTAAAATTCCTTGCAACAAGAATTATGCCTTCTAGAGAATTAGCCTACCAAAATATGGGCACTGACCTATTCGTACTTGGTTTCTTGATCTAAATAACCACTGACTAAAATTACACAAAAAAACACATACAAATTATTATAACAGTTCCTTGAGCTACTCCAACTTCTTAAGTTTCAAACAAAGGGAATAGCAATCGTTGAAACAAAAGAGAACTACTATACTCTATTATTATAACGAATAACACTATGCTCTACTCGACTGCGACCAGTGTTTGCAAAGATATAGCGTTAAACCTTACACACTTGATACCAAATTTAAATAGTATATATATATATATGTCGTAGAATGGACTCTCGACGATATACCATATATAACTATTCGTTGAGGGAACTTATTTAATTAACTTTAGAGTGCGTGGATGTCTGGGTTGACCGATATTCTGTATATTCGATATGCTTAAGAAGTGGAACTAAGCTCAAGGATAATAATATGGCTATCATTAATAAAATAGAGTTTTATTAATAAAAACCATCAACAACACACAAAACAGTAAAGAATTGACATAAACAGAGAATTAGAAAGAGTCGTGGGAAATCTAGTTAATCCGAGGATTAAGAGATTTAAAAAGGTCAAACAAATATAAATAAAGGGATGAGATGGTTCGCTAAGCCATTTAAAGCACAGGATAGAGTTGACAAAAGGGTTAAATACTCAAAGGTAACGTTCGGCTTACGTAATTACACTTCGTGTGCAGAGGAAGGCGACGTGAAGGAATTTTCGGTCCGCTGGCGAGTTTCAGCTGAAGGGGGGGTATTAAATAATCCTGACGTGGCGTCTTGGGAATGAGAACCGTTTCTTGACGAACGGGCTTGAAGAACAATGGCTGTTCTACGTTGTTCTCTTCTGAACAACAGGAAGGGATGAGAACCGTCTCTTGTCTACGGGATCGAGAACAATGGCTGTTCTAATGTTGTTCTGTTCTGAACAACAAGGGGGAAGGGTGAGAACCGTTTCTTGGCGAACGGGCTGGAAGAACAATGGTTGCTTTTACGTTGTTCTCTTTCTGAACAACAGGGGAAGCCTAGTGGACTTGGCCTCACGAAGGCTGGAACCTTGGCACTCAAGGGATATTGTCCTTCTCCTGGACAAGTGATGGTGGATCTCGAGGTCGAGGGCTTTTTGGTGTACAAGGTGAGACTGGACCGTATTGATGTCTCGCGAAGAAAATCTGGATCTCTAATCTGAATCTTAGTGGTTATGTTTCAATATAAATAGTGAGGACATCCCTTGGCGTAGGGGACAATGGAGGGGGAGCTTCGAGGGAATGCACAGCCGAGCCTGAGAACAATACCTTATCTGCCCATAAGCCTAATTCAATCTGGCGAGGTCGGTGCATAGGGCGAAACGGGGAAAGAAAAACCTCCTTGTTTAAACATTGACTCAGGTGGCGGCTATAATGCGCCCGGCTTCAAAGCAAAGTTGCACGTGGGTAGCCTCGTGTTTTTGAACAACATGTGATAATGGTTGAAATTAAGAGGCCTCAAACCGTTCTATCACAGTCTCCAAGTATCAATTTAATAAGAAGACATGGGTAAGAGCCAAGTCACCGGCGGAAAGAGCATCTACAAACACTTTGCGGAAGCTTTATAAATAAATAGGCACGAACCAATCTTGACTCTAATTATGAGAATATACACACAAATAGCATTTAAATTCTTCTTTAGCAAAACTGAGGAACCTAGAACTAAAGCGCTGTTCTCTCTACAATACATATATTAGTTAACACTAAAATATAGGGATTATTATTTAACATAATATAGATCCCTCGTTTTAAATTACAATTTTAAAAAGATATGCTGGAATCATTCATGACGGAGAAGCAACTTGCTTAAAAAAAAAAAAAAAATCTAAAGCAACCAATCTTGTCCAGCCGAAACGATCGAAAGAGATGCAAGAAATATGACGATAGTATCAGTCTACCAATCGCCCTGGAGAAATTATTTGCCCTTTGACAATTTCTTACACGTTTTAGTTGAATTTACTTTCTAACTTTCCAAAGCTATCTGTAGCACGCATGAGAATCTGAGGCTAGACGGCCCACTTCAACATAACAGGTCGTAAGTTGGAAAACTTTTAGTTAGGGACCTGAATTTTACAAATTTTATGACAAACTAAATATTCATTTGAAAAACTCAGCTTTACCTATTACCTACTAGAGAGATTATCCCCGTAACCTATGAGGTACTAGGCTACCTCATGTGGGAGAATTCGTTCCAAACTAAATGCCTGCAAATAAAAAAATCTAAACTAGTATAGTGTGATACGTTTACAGATGAAAAGAATTCACAACCAGAGTAAGGCTTTACGAATGCTACATTGATGGAAATAGATTTTCGTTACAAAACATCCTCCAGATAACACTTACTGAAAATAATGCCTCACGATACAAATAATTCACTAGAATATCGTATTTTTTACAACGTGCGTAGACGTTATTTTGGCCATTTTGTTTAATTCAAACAAAAACCTACTTTTCTCTTTGTTTCTCTTTTTTTTCCTTCAGGGTATTGCTTTTTCTTGATGTGTGAATTAGGGTTTGCATGAAGGGTGAAAGTTTCCGGTACCTGGAGATCCTGGTTGCTCGAACTAAACATATTTATTTTTAAGCAATGTTAATTTTTCTTTATTGAATAAAAAACCTACCCCTTGAGATCAATTATGTTTAACATCTCATGTTAAATAATTTGGGAAGATTTAATGAAAGTTTAGAAACATCATATAATTGACCTAAAAAATCACAGGGCTTTAAACAACTAAAATCTTTGAAAATAATTTAGCAAATAAACATAGTTTGGAAGAAATTGATCAAACTCATAAACATACTTTGCAGAAAACTTTAGCTGTGAATATTTAATATTAGAATTTGGGACTTGATTAGTATAATCATCTTGTTTTGCCGAAATTTTAAAATAATATTTAAAAAATACTTGAGCACTTAAGGTTGAATCAAATAGGCCAGACCAGATTTTTTTATAAAAATGTCCAAACAGTGGAAGGGTTCTTTCATTTTCGTCACTTTTAGGCTTGGTTGTAAGAAGCGCCGCTCGCAATCTATACAGTTTGTCAGCCGCTTCAAAAGGTTCAATTCTTTGTTGGGTGAGAGAGTGGCGTGAGGTTTCGTCAAGACTGATGTGAGTAAGAATGAGGATTGGTTCTGAGAAATGGGTGTTCGTTAGTGCGTATGGTCCAGAGAAAGAGAGGAGTAAAGAGGAAATTGAGAGGTTTTGGAATGGATTGAGAGAGTGTGTCCAGAGCTTTGATTATAATGAAAATGTTGAGGTGTTGGGTGATTTTAATGCTAGAGTGGGAAAGGTGCCAGTGAAGGTCTGATTGGTAAGTATGGAGTGAGTGGAAAGAATGAAAGTGGTGAAAGGTTAGTGGAGTTTTGTTTGGAATGCGAGTTAGGAGTAGGGAACACCTTCTTTAACAAGAGAGGTGTTCATAAGTATACCTGCTGTAGATATGAAAGAGGAACGCCTGTGGAAAGAGCATTAATAGATTATGTGTTGGTGAGTAAGAGGATACTTGATAAGCTGTTGGGTGTAAATGTGTTAACAGGTGTAGCTGGTGGTATGTCCGATCATTTATTGGTGGAAGGAAGATTGAGAGCTGGGTGTGGCTGGAGGAAAAATCGAATGAAATGTGATAGAGTAAGAATCATGGTTGAAAAGCTGAGTGATGAGGGAGTAAGAAAAGAATATTAGAGTTTGCTTGAGTCTAAATGGAATGAAGTGAAAGGAGAAGAAAGAAAGGAAGTGGAAGATGAGTGGGAGCTGTTTAAGGAAACAGTAATTGGTAGTTTGACAGAAGTGTGTGGTAAGAGAAGAGTAAAAGATAAGGGTATTAGAAAAAATAGCGAATGGTGGAATGAAGAGGTGAAAAAAGTGGTATGTGAGAAGGGATTGTTAGTTGAAAGGTGGCTTCAAGTTAGAAGTGGTGAAAGTTATAGTATATTCAAGAAGAAAAGAAAGGATGTTAAAAGAGTAGAGAAAGAGGTGAAGAGAATGGCGAAAGAAAGGGGGAGTGAAAGATTAGTGAGAGGTTTTGGAAGAAATAAAAAGTTGTTCTGGAAGGAAATAAAGAGCATAAGGAGAGCTGACGCAGGTATGGAAAAGTGTGTGAAAGATGCAAATGGAGAAGTACTGGCTGAAGATGAGGATGTACGGAAAAGATTGGAAGGAGTATTTTGAATGCTTGCTGAATGTAACAGTGCTGAAATTATGTCTGTGGCAGCTGAAGGGAGGCAGATGGGTAATATGAATGTAATGGATGAAAACATTAATGCTAGTGAAGTGTAAAATAGAGTAAAGAGTTTGAAAGCAGGAAAGGCGGCGGGTATGGATGAGATACAGGGTAAATGTTTAATGTATGGTGGAAAAGTCATTACTGAATGGTTGGTAAGGCTGTTTAGTGTGTGTTTTAGAGGGATCAGTATAGATCGTGCTAAACTCGTATGCCAAGACAGGGATGCATGGAGAATGTTTGTGAACAATTGTTAAATGACGTAGCCTTAAGGTTGATATCTCGGATCAGATAGACCCAGTTATGAGTCTAGCTGCTCCGAGGAGTCTAGACAGCCATATGACGAGGTGTACAGAAATTTACATTTTATCGGGTGTACCTCTGACAAATTACGACACTAGAAGTGGATAGCCCTCCTTCTACTGCTGTTGTCTGGCAGGCTAGGTTTCTGGACCTGGAGACCAAGGTGTATGTTAGTGACCGTTTATCTTGCTGTCTGATCTGGCTACCCCCAGCTAGGGAAGGGGCCTTGTATAAATAAAAAAACAAAATTACATTTGAGGTGATGGAAGATGCAAGTTTATTTACTTCATTATAGTATTTATCAAGCAATGCATCATCTATTAATTTAGCCTCATTTTGATTTACTTCAGTACTAGACCCAGTTGTTTCTTCATTGCCTTCTGGATAAAGGCGTTTGTAAATTACTTCAGCATATTTTTTCAAAGAAGCCAGTTGAGCCGCTGTTAATTCAGGCCATTCTAGGGCTAAATAATTTGGATTATCCATTTACTGAAACAGCCTGAAATTTCTTTTTGCCTTCGAGTTATGTATCGATCGATCACAGCCTGTCTTAGCTTTAAACATAGGTGGTTTTCTTTAACTGATTAAAAATAAATTAACTAAACGAAGACTGATTTTAAAAGTGAGGCATTTCTGGTTATAGTTTTTTAATCACAATTTTCAATGGCTTAGAAGCTTGAACAATTTATTCAATTTGTTGCCTTTATTATCTAATTCTGAATTTTCATATCTTATTGCTCTCAAAGCTTTCGGGATGCAATCTTTCTAAAGCCATGTTTTTATTTAAGTAATGAGTCTTGAACTGTAGCTCATGCGAAGTCATTTTTTTCTGTGGTGTGTTTATATTCTACAAAACAGAGAAATAAAACAGGGTCGATTATGAAATAAACAAATGCCGATGAAAATGAATGTGAAACAACCGAAAATTCTTTGAAATGTAAGTAATAAATATGATTTTATAGAGGTATACTCAAGGCAGTTATCCAGCTCTCATTCAATTTCTGGCGTGATTGATCAATTTTATTTCAGTTTTATGCGCTTCCGAAATTGATATATAATACTTTTGTATTTCAAATATATACTCACCAGGCAATGGCTTCGCCGCGTAGGGGGGCGCTGGCGCTTCACTACTAAGATTAATATTTAATAATTTGAAATATCACGTTGCTAAAATATAGTTATAGAAGATATATAAAAATAAATTTTCTGAACTTCACCATTTTGTTTTTTTTTATTATAAAAGAATTAGTAGTAATTATTTGGATAAAAAGAACATAAGCCTTAACAAAACTAACATGAAATTATTACTCAAATACTTTAAAAAAATCCCCTTCTTAAATTATAGAGTTAGTGATGATGATGATGATGATGATGATGATAGAGACAGGAATTTATCCGCATAAAACAACTGATCTCTGAGAAGCCGATGTGGATGTACTGCTTTAAAAATTCTGGACAAATATAAAGAAAGTCATAATAATAATTAAAAATATTCTTCTTATTCCATCATCTATGTTTAGCATAGGTAAAGACACTAAATTGATAAAGAAATTCCTGAGTACGTGTAGAATAAATGGGTCGGTGGTTGAGGCATAAATCTTTTGCTGCTGCTCTTGTGGTTGTACTGAAGGAGCTTAAAATCTGAATTTCCTATGATTTCCGATAAAAAATATTTATTGATGTCAAGTATGGCTATCTATTACACTGCGGATATACATGTAGACCCGATTTGTTGACTGGGTACAGAAACAAAAGAGAATTTTGTGACTATTTTTCATTAGAATTCTAAATGGACTTTTATTCGACTATCTAATCTAATACCTTAGATAAATTTTAACCCAATAATAACGGTCAAAATTTCTTCAGAAACGTCAACTCTAAAAACATCTGACCGAGATAACAATTTTGTTTCTCACATTTCAGTGGGAGGTGGAAGAGCATTTAATCTGCCCAAGGTTTATTTTATTTTTAAAAATATAGTAAATCAAAATATTGGTCAGTTGAGCAAAGAAATAGTTTAACACAGTTCTCAAGGAGCGAAGAACGTTTGGATGGTTGTCTATAATGAATAGGAAAGCGCAGGGGGATGTTATATTGATAAGATTAATTAAAGAAAAAAAGGAATCTAGGCAAAGCGTTAAACATGTATAAAACGGAATTCAATTATATTGATGTATTTATCTTAAGAAAGGAGAAAGTATGATTAGCCTTACCCAAATCAAATGCTATCAGTACCTAAGTGCCCTTACTAGGTTGCAATAGTTATAAATAATCAAATCGTGATAAGTGTTGAATCCAATTGGATGAATCGCCTGAAATTGAAGAATCACTGAACCCGAAGAATTGTTTTTATTACTTATATTACAAGTATTTGAAATTAACTATATAAGACTAGTTTATAGCGAGTGATGTATAAATTGTATTTATGCAACGCAATCTTCACTAAACAGAATGAAAATTTTAGCGAAAAATTTCCCCCCCAAAAATTTTATGATTAAAATTAGTGAGGAGAGAATGATGGGAATACATCTTCATGAAAGTTCACAATTTAATTTTCGTTTTTTTAGTGCGAAGTTATAATTTTCCATTAAACTTTTAAACTCTTGTTAATTTATTTGTTTGGATTTTTATAATACTCGCAATATAGAAGTTTTGAGTTTTTCTTAATAAGTGAGACATGGGAATGTTTTTTGTATCATTGCTAAAGATTTAAAGTCTATTTAAGATGAATACAAATTTGCAGGAGTCAATTAAAGAAACTTCTCAGATAGAGTCATTGAGAGAGGAGAAAGATCTGCTTTCAACATGAAGGGACGGAGAAATTTGTGTTTAAGCTTTGGCTCAAACGAGATACAAGTTATTCGCGAGTGTGAATTACCCTTAGGCTCTCATATGTAAACGCAAGAAAAAATATAAGTTGAATCGTGACTTACGTTTAAGCATACGATTTGGGGGAAGATATGAAACTGGACAAAAACTGTGGTCGTTCCTGAATATTAAATCAAAAGAGGAGATACACTATAACGAGAGTTTGATGAAGAAAATAATTATGCCAACGATTTGAAACTAACAATAACCAAAAATATGTAACATTCATGTAGAGTTGTAAGCTCTTCCAGCCATGCATTAATTTAATTGAAACTATGTTACTTTCTCATTGGCAAAATATATACCAAGAAAAAAACGTAAAAAACATAAATAAAGTTAAAACAAGCCATTAATTTTTACTACCTGTCCTTATTCGTTTTTTGGAAACCAACTCATTTATCACTAGAATCGCTCATTTTTTCAGTTACTTCTAGTGAGGGATGAGACAGGAATTCGTCTTTTAAAATTATGTCGTATTTTAAATCAAATTAATGATTTTATCTTTTAATTTGCAGGTCTATTATGAAAAAATACGTTTCTTGTCAAACTTTAAAAAATTATATGGATAGTAGGGCGGATTGAAAAAGGGGGGGTTTTGCAAATGCTTTTGAAATTCATTTTCCCACCCTGATTTTTTGATGGACTCAACATCAAAAACTATTGTGTTGATATTTCAGACTTCTAAATTAATATTTTAAGGTCCTCAACGCAATTGAAACTTTGAAAAAAAAGCAAAGATGTCGAAAAATTCTATCTATTTGTTTTCAAACTTAACTTCAAGTTGTTACATCAACATAGATGTCCTATACCGGGTATATTATTTCCATAAAAATTAAAAAACATATTTCTATTAAACTATACAATCAATACTTCTACTTACATTTTATTGAATAAAAATAATCTATTAACTACTTGATAAGTTTTCCTTCCTTTTCTTCCGTTTGTTTCTATGCAACCTGTAGATGTTTATCATCATTACTTTGAAATATAAGAAATTGAACAATTAACAGTCGAATATTTAAATTTTAACTATAATTCAATATCTATTTATTCAATGCAGTTAGTTTTTGTACTCTTATTTCCTTTAATACGAAGTCATACTTGATATTAAATGAGGTTATTTTTCTCGTGGACTCAATTCTACTGCTTATACAGCCATCCCATTTATCTTCTCCACAAACTGCTAGTGACGCTTCTGTGACCAGTTTGATGCATCACTCAACCGCTTGTGTGTGACAAGAAAACTTCGCAATATCCAATTTAGGTTGTTGACGGATCAATTCATCAAGTCGATCATCAGAGAGCGTCGTCGTCAGCGTAGGTTCCGTCACAACGGTCTGCTGCCAATTAATTAGGTGGATGTAATCGTTAGCTTCCAAGTTTTTGTCTGGGATCTTGAAAGTGCGTATTGATTTCCGTTTATAATCTTTTGGTGCTTTCAGAATTCTTCTACATCAGAGTTCCCGGATAGGATTTCTTTCATTTGTCAGCATACAGAGAAGAATGTGTTCCGCATGTGCAAAATAAGCATTCCTTTGAATCACTGGGGCAACTATATCTTTAATCTTTTTGTTCATCACTTACTGTGGTGTGTATTTTCTTGAAGAGGTTGAGTGCTCCATCTTGCGAAGAAGAGTTAGGTTTTTTTTTCAAACCAGCATGGCGCATACATCTTCCTGATCAATATGACAATAGATTTTAGCGTGTCAGAAGATTCGGAAGTTGAAACATATAATCGAAGTATCCGATTTGCTGTTCTAAGCCATCATGCTTTCGATATTTTTCCAGAACTATCACGAACCATTTTAGGAGAACATTTACCTTGTGAAATAAATAGAAGGATATCAAACAGATACTTCTGATCAGTGCTCAGAGTTCCCGTGTCCGCAGACGGCAGTTAGTCGGAATTGGTTCAAATTCAACAACACTTATTGTCTCGCATTTATCCATTTGTTTTCCTATAGGTCCAACAAATCGACGAGGACCCGTTGTTTTACCATCCAAATTGTTGATGAGATGGCGAGTTAGAGCTCATTTGCATGGAGCTGGCAAATAAACCAATGCAGTGGTCTATTAAGTTTTTTTTTCTAACATTCTGATCACGCCTTTTGTTGCTGTATTCAGTGCCGTTCCATCGCTTTCCACAGCAACCTGTTAATCAGTTGCGATAATCTTTGCTTCTAGATACGAGAATATTTCGCCGCATATAACTTTTGCAGAACCTGTCTTCTTTGTCAGATGTCCGAGGAATTCTGAACCAGGTTCTTCTATAATGAGATGTGCTCTTACATTATCTTCTTCTTGTGATAAGTTCACAACAACGTCTCAAAAACAAATGTGCTTTTTTTTTACCATCAAAATAAATAGAATATAATGGCTTATTCGATTTAATTCATTGTTGTAGTGTAGTACGTTCTTTGAGACGCTCTCTCCTAACCTTTGACCTGTCAACTACAAGAGCAGTTTCTTTGACTTCAATTGACGATATATCCTTAAGGATTGAATTCGTTATAAAAGCTACAGCTCGATCAGACACACCAGTGCGGTCACATGCTAACGCAAATTCTGACAATTTTATTTGTTTAGATGGAGACTTGGATGCAAATTTTTTGTTTACTGCTCGAATGCGGCACCTCCATTTCTTTGCTACCAGAATAGTTCTCAATGCTATCGCATTTACAACAAGAAATATCAGACAATTGTTCTGCATTCTTTGTAAAATCGTCACATTTCTATTTGAATCATGTCATTTTTTCTGCTAATATTTTTCATTAAAGCCGGATTTTTTGAGTAATAATTTAAATTTCTTTTTCTAACTAACTCTATTGATACACAAGGGATTGATGGCGTTTTCCAAATAGAGATTAACTTCTTTGCTACTAATGTGATAATTTGTTTAATTGGCAGGTGTTATCTATTGCGGTTCTTTTCCTTTTCTCTTTTAAACAAAACATATTTTATAACATCTTTATAAGTTGGTAACACTCGTTCACTAATGGCACAGGGTGCGCCAATCAAAGGGCTTTTAATTTTATGGCGCGTTCTAGGTTTAAATGCAATAATTAAATATTTTTTAAATTTTTTCCTTACATATTATTTAGCACTGAAATATGTATAGTAAAACGTGTATAAATATTAATTGTACACCATAAATAATTGTTCTTATATACAAATAGAAGAATGTCATTAAAACAATAGGCAGTAGAGAGAGCTAATACACACACACATCCACTCTCAACGAGATCCTCCTCGCTACTGAAACATAATTGTCACGGACGCCGCTTTAATATGTCATTGAAAGCCTCTAAATATCAATCGATTATTTTTAAAATTTCGTTCCCTTGTTCTGTAAAATACAATAATTATTTGTTTCGAGGTATTAATTCCAAATTCCGAATTAATTTTCAGATATAATCCACGAACTTCAAAATTTAGTTGAAAATCGCATTATTTTCAATTTTTAATGGCGTTGAGGAACCTTTAAAAATGATTATATCAAAATTTCCTTTTAGGAGGTTTAATTTGACAGGTAGTCACATAAAAAAAATCTTAGAGGGAAAATAAATTTTAGAAAAGATGTTTTTCGCTCCATCCTAATGGATAGTGTGTCACGAAATTTCACTCAATGCCTAAAATACCTGGTACGAAATACAGCAAGAAAACTCGAAATGTAGACGGCATTTTACAAGATATTTTAAATATGTTTAAATGCCATTAAATAATAACATCGTTCCAGGTTTTTTCATGACAATAAATTTTGTGAATCAAAGTTTAGATTCATAAAAGCAACACCCCTTTTCCCTTTACAAATCTGACTGGAAAAAGTGACGCAATTGAGTTTAGAAGGGTCAAGGCGATATTTTCAAATTGTAAAACACTTCTGCTCAGGAAACTGGAGCTTATAGAGTTATTAAACCGCAAAAAGAGACATATAATGTCTTTCAAGCGTGAGTGCAACCATAAACCCGATAAATAAGAGACCTAAACCTTTTGAACTTCACGATGAATAAGGTATGGCGAAATGCAACAGGTAGTACCAGAGAACTTGGGTTGGAGGCCAAAGTGAGCCATATATCGATTCAAAAATTGCTAAAAGATGATCTGAAACATCGTTCAGGACAATTATTGCTCGATGCCATACATACACTTGTACCAAGAACTGGTTTAGAGAAATGGGGATCACCATTATGAAGTGGCGATGAGAAAACTAGCACATAAGTCGAATAGAACAGTTGTGGAATATCGTTGGTGGAGCAACCTGAAACATCACACGGTACCAATATAACAGAATTGTAAAAACTTACGAGCTGAGTAGAGAAATATAGTTTCATAAAAATATTGTGAAAATTTAGGGAAGTTCATGCTACATAGGAAGCATTATGGCTGAAATTAAAGCAATATATATATATATATATATATATATATATATATATATATATATATAAAAATATATATATATATATATATATATATATATATATATATATATATATATATATATATATATATATATATATATATATATATATATATGTGATAGAACGAGTTGAATCTGTGTTAAATTCAACTCCTATCCCATATTAGTTAAAACCTCGAGGAGGCCCACGTGCATCTTCGATTCGAGGCTTGGAGTCTTATCAACAGCTACCGGACGTCAATGTTTAAACAAGGAGGTTATCGTCTCCCCCCCGTTCGCCCCCATACGCCGATCTCGCCTGATCGAGTTAGGCTTATGGACAGATAAGGCATTTTTCTCCGGCCCAGCTGTGCGTTCCCTCCAAGCTTTCACTCCATTCTCCCCCACGCCAAGGAGATGTCCTGGCTATTTATATGGAAACTTTACCACTAAGATCAGATTGGAGATCCAGATTTTCGTCGCGAAACATCACCACGACCCTCTCTCCCTTTGTGCGCCAAGGGACCTCGGCCTCGGGATTCACCATCACTTGTCCAGGAGGACAATATTCCTTGAGTGCCAAAGGTTCGAGCCTTTAGTGACGTCAAGTCCCCAAGGCATTCCCCCCTGCTGTTCAAGGAGAACAGCATTAGAACAGCCATTGTTCGTTTTGAGCCCTTCGCCAAGAAACGGTTCTCATCCCCCCCCCTGTTGTTCAAGGAGAACAACATTAGAACAGCCATTGTTCGTTTTGAGCCCTTCGCCAAGAAACGGTTCTCATCCCCCCCTGTTGTTCAAAGGGAGAACAACATTAGAACAGCCATTGTTCTTGAGCCCGTAGACAAGAGAAGATTCTCATCCCCCCTTTGTTCAGAAGAGAACAACCTAGAACAGCCATTGTTCTTCCAGCCGTTCGTCGAGAAACGGTTCTCCTTCCCAAGACGCCACGTCAGGATCATCTTATCCCCCCCCCCCTTTGGCTGGAACTCGCCAGCGGACCGAATATTCCTTCAAGTACCTTCCACTGCACCCTAATGAAGTTACGTAAGCCAAGCGTCACCTTTTGAGTATTGATCCCTTATTTGTCAATTCTATCCTGTGCTTTAAATGGTTTATCGAACCATCCCATCTCTTTAACTCCATATTTGTTTTACCTTTTTTTGATCCCTTAAATCCTTGGATTAGCCCGAGTCTCCACGACCCTTTCCATTCTGTTTGTCAATATTTTCCGTCTTTGTATTGTTTAAAGTTATTGTTAATAAAACTATATTTTATTAATGATAGAAATATTATTATCCTTGAGCTCAGTTCCACTTCTTAAGCATTTTGAAGATACTTAATACCGGCCGCCAGACAGTAAAACGCACTCTAGAGATAATTAAGGAAGTTCCCTCAACGAATAGTGTTATATATAGTATCGTTGGGAGTCATTCTACGACATATATATATATACTATTTAATTTGGTATCAGGTGTTTTTGCGGTTTAACGCTATATCTTTGCAAACACTGGTCTTAGTCGAGTAAAGCATAGTGTTATTCGTTATAATAATAGAATATAGTAGTTCCCTTTTGTTTTAACGATTGCTATCCCCTTTTTTTTGAAACTTAAGAAGCTGGAGTAGCTCAAGGAACGGTTATAATAATTTGTTTGTTTTTTTTTGTGATTTTAGTCAGTGGTTATTTAGATTGAGAAACCAAGTACGAATAGGTCAGTGCCCACATTTAGGTAGGCTAATTCTATAGAGGCATAATTCTTGTTGCGAGGAATTTTAGTTGATTGACTAGTGCGCCCCAAGTGCAAAGATGACTCCGTTCGAAATCTTTAAAGCGCAAGGAGAGTCCTGTGGACTTTCCGGAAAAGAACTAACTGAGTACATTCTAGAGGAGCAAAGAAAAAAGGAAGAAAGAGAAATACAACGAGAAGAAAGATATAGAGAGGAACGGATAAGACTAGCTGACCTTCAGGTTGAATTAGCTCGGATTAAAGCAGAAGTTCAAAGAAAAAAGGTAGAAAAAGAAAGAGAAAGAGAGGAACGGGAAAGAGTAATCCAACGAGAAGAAAGAAGGACGGATTCGCGCCCCTTCCCAGGAAAGCTGACAAAGTTTCCGAGCCCCGTAAAACCCCAAAACTTCTTTCCCCAAAACCAACAACGGGACTCCAAACCTCCCGTTAAGACTTCTCCTCCATCTCTCTTCCCGAAGCGACCAACCATATGCTTCACCTGTGGTGTAGAAAACCACATGAGCTGGAATTGCCCCCAAAATTCTAGGCTTAAAAGCGGACCAGCCCACCAAGTTAACCAGATTAATGCGACCCCGGCTCCCCCGGTGGTGCAGACCCAAGCAGAAACTTCTCCCCCTCCGTCAGGCCACCAGGTAAATTTTGTTTTTGGTAAAAGTTCATCGGGAACTTTGAAATATGAGGAGGGCAGCGTGGACAGCTGTCGAGTATTGACTCTCGTCAGGGACACAGGATGTACATGCTTCATCGTGTCCGACGAACTCCTCCCAGTGGCCTCTAACCACGAAAAATTTGCGGTGGTACATGACCAACTTGGGCGGGCGAACAGATTCCCCGTCGCTAGATGTTACCTGCAGTGTCAATATTATAATGGCTGGGCTGAAGTCATTGTAGCACCAATAAAATTCTGTTCCGTACTTGTAGGAAAGAGCCCCCAAGTAAGTTTCGACCCTGTGTTTCAGGCCGCCCTTCCTCAAGGCCGAGATAAGAAAGAAGCCCAGGAGCCCGTCCCCATCAGAACCCCGATACCGTCCGATTTCTCGGAGACCCCTAACCAGGACTTTAGGACGGCAAAAGAGGAATGTGATTCACTAAAACACTTAGGTGATAAGGCCCCAGACAAGGACACGGAGACTGTCCCTGGACCCCAAGAAAAAAAGAACCCCCAACGCGCCCATGGAGATACCTTCGTAGAACTGGACGAAGCATCGGCGCTTGAAGAGGATTGCCCCGCGGAGTCCCTTAAGGTAATCCAGACAGTGTGCATCCAACCTGATGCCGATAAACCCTCCTCCTTTCCTACCAGGCAAGTCTTTGGAACCCTCTGACGTGGATAGTGACGCGCAGCTGACACCACGTCAGAAGAGTCAGCTCCAAGAACTAATTGAATGGAATCACCATTTATCCACCCTATTAGCTCTTTTCGAGCAACTGCGTGAAAATGGCCTCACCATTGGCCCCAGCAAATGCCAGTTTGCCCACGAAACCATCAAATATTTGGGTTTCAAAATGGGACAAAGCAAGTCAGGTCCCCACGAGAACAAGATTAAGGCAATCGCCGACATGCCCCTCCCGATTACAAAGAAGCCATTAAGATCGATCCTAGGATCAGCTTCTCCCTATCAGCGATTTGTTCCGAATTTCGCTGCAAATTCGGCCCCCCTATGCCCCCTTCAGGAAAAGAATTTCTCCGATCGTTTACGTTGGAATGATGTCGCTGTTTCCCATTTTATTCAGCTTAAAAGTAAGTTCATTTCTGCCCCCATTTTTAAGTTGCCCAACCCGGAAAAATCTTTTGGGGCTAAGACCGACGTGATCAACGAGGGCATTGGAGGTGTACTCCTTCAATACGTGGATGACAGAACGAGTCATCCAGTTGCATATGCTAGTCGTCAATTAATACCACGCGGAAAGAGATATGCCACTAGAGAAAAGATAGCTCTATCAATTATCTGGGTCATAGACAAATTCAAGCTGTACTTGATATGTAAAGATTTTCAAATAGAAACCGACCACCGTCCGTTAGCCTATATTAGGAATTTGAGACACTCAAACGGCCGCATCATGCGCTGGAGTTTACTCTTGCAAGAGTATCAATTTAAAATAAATTATATCAAAGGTTCCGATAACCAGGTCGCTGACGCACTCAGTAGGAATGCGTTACCGAATAGCGTAGAACAATTGGATTCATAGGATTAGTATCTCCATGTAGGTATATACCGTCTTGTACGACTTAATTTAAGATTCTTTTGTAATATAATTAATTAATGTATATGTCTGAATTTTGTAACGCTCAATGTCTAATTTTTTTGATGTATATATATTTGTTCTTATTAATTTACGTATAAATTATTTTGTCCCGTATGTACTAAGTTTATATCACTTCATTGTTCCATGCCTTTTTTTTTATTAAGTTGTATTAAAGGTTATTTTCCCCTGTAATCTAAAGATCAAAATAATCATGTATTGAGGTAATAATAGTTAGGTGCAGGAAGATACGGTTGGTACAAGAAAACGAGTTCCCTACAACGGAGCTCTTTTTGTTGTCCCTTCTCTATTATATTTTCGAAGTGACAACTTCCCCTCGAATGGAGGGGTGTGATAGAACGAGTTGAATCTGTGTTCAATTCAACTCCTATCCCATATTAGTTAAAACCTCGAGAAGGCCCACGTGCATCTTCGATTCGAGGCTTGGAGTCTTATCAACAGCTACCGGACGTCAATGTTTAAACAAGGAGGTTATCGTCCCCCCCCCGTTCGCCCCCATACGCCGACCTCGCCTGATCGAGTTAGGCTTATGGACAGATAAGGCATTTTTCTCCGGCCCAGCTGTGCGTTCCCTCCAAGCTTTCACTCCATTCTCCCCCACGCCAAGGAGATGTCCTGGCTATTTATATGGAAACTTTACCACTAAGATCAGATTGGAGATCCAGATTTTCGTCGCGAAACATCACCACGACCCTCTCTCCCTTTGTGCGCCAAGGGACCTTGGCCTCGAGATTCACCGTCACTTGTCCAGGAGGACAATATTCCTTGAGTGCCAAATGTTCGAGCCTTTAGTGACGTCAAGTCCCCAAGGCATTCCCCCCTGCTGTTCAAGGAGAACAGCATTAGAACAGCCATTGTTCATTTTGAGCCCTTCGCCAAGAAACGGTTCTCATTTCCCCCCCCTGTTGTTCAAGGAGAACAACATTAGAACAGCTATTGTTCGTTTTGAGCCCTTCGCCAAGAAACGGTTCTCATCCCCCCCTGTTGTTCAAGGGAGAACAACATTAGAACAGCCATTGTTCTTGAGCCCGTAGACAAGAGACGATTCTCATCCCCCCTTTGTTCAGAAGAGAACAACCTAGAACAGCCATTGTTCTTCCAGCCGTTCGTCGAGAAACGGTTCTCCTTCCCAAGACGCCACGTCTGGATCATCTTATCCCCCCCCCCTTTGGCTGGAACTCGCCAGTGGACCGAATATTCCTTCAAGTACCTTCCACTGCACCCTAATGAAGTTACGTAAGCCAAGCGTCACCTTTTGAGTATTGATCCCTTATTTGTCAATTCTATCCTGTGCTTTAAATGGTTTATCGAACTATCCCATCTCTTTAACTCCATATTTGTTTTACCTTTTTTTGATCCCTTAAATCCTTGGATTAGCCCGAGTCTCCACGACCCTTTCCATTCTGTTTGTCAATATTTTCCGTCTTTGTATTGTTTAAAGTTATTGTTAATAAAACTCTATTTTATTAATGATAGCAATATTATTATCCTTGAGCTCAGTTCCACTTCTTAAGCATTTTGAAGATACTTAATACCGGCCGCCAGACAGTAAAACGCACTCTAGAGATAATTAAGGAAGTTCCCTCAACGAATAGTGTTATATATAGTATCGTTGGGAGTCATTCTACGACAATATATAATTTCACCAGGACTGAGAGTACATAGATAACGGAGAAATTAGTCTTCATTTATTGGGTATAAACAACGTTTCGAGCTTTCCGCTCATCTTCGGGTTCTATGATATAAAACTATAAAGGAATACAGAATTTACAAGGAATTAGAATATTAAAAGTGTTGATAAATATCTACAAAAAGATAGACTTTTCTCCATAATACAAAAACTAAGAAAATACATAATTTATAATGAGTTACAATATTAAAAATCCTAGAGGAATTAAAGGGAGAACCATCAAAACACTTACCTATGTTGGTTTTACTCCAGAGAGAAGTACACTCTCTCCTCTAAAATCAACTATCATGAGAAAAAGTGAAATGCTTTGTAAAATATTGCAAATAAAAGGTCATAAAGAATAGTTTATGCCTTATAACTTATGATACTACCAATTCAATGGGCAGCTTGCGTTATCTGATCATTCATAAAATAAGCCAAAATGACTTTTCTTATTATTAGAAAACTAAGTATCTTAAAAAACTTTCAGTCTCGCGAGTGCTTTAATGTTCTTAGTCAACTACTCAAAAAGAGTCACGCAACAATACTGCATACAGCGACATAAAAAAAGAGATACTGTACTTTCATGTATCAACTCCAATGAAACCACAATGAGAGTTCTCTTACGCTTTTCAGATTTCCCTTATCACAAAAAAACTCTTCGCCCGTGTCCATCGCTCTTAGGTCCCTTGAAGAAAGATAACAATGCATAACACTTGCTAAGCCACAAGTGCAAGTCGTATCAGCGTGCGTCGACGTACGTGCCCAAAGTTCTTTCAAAATTTTAACAACCCACGACTTCAACAAATTAACAGACCTAAGGCAACCCCATCCAATATTATCACACATTCTCCTGGGTAATACTTGTTACGAGCGGAACTTAAGTGATATGAGTCAATATTCCTAGCCAAAGTTATTTATAATTACTTTTTGCGCTTACCCTCTACTCTTTTTCCTCGTACTGATGCCATTCGAGATCTAATAAACTCGCGAAGCCCAAAGAAATACATGATTTAAGTGCGCCTTTTGTGCTTGAACAAACTTTCCAACATTATAAGGTGTACATTCCAGAGATCCTTGGATTTCCTGCCTGTGTTTGCTAGAAACGGTAAGCTCTCAACACAATACTATTGCAACAATATCCTAGCCTACCCGATAGAAATTATGAAACAAAACTATTTTACTGTCCATATTACTCCTACTTCTCACAGAGTGGTCAATTCGCAATCTTAAACTAGAGAAAACCTTCCTTGCGTAGGATTATCTCGCCTCATGCCATGGTAATAAAGCCATAAGCTGCACCAGGAGCATTCTTTTCCCTTTGAATTAAAAAAGAGTTTTTTTGTCGTAGGGAAATGATGACACTTTCAAATATTTACACAGAACAAAGCCACAAACCATAAATTCCCCCAGCTTTCCAACACAACAGGCAAACAGGCGCATATAATGTAACTGAAAGCAGCCCAGGAAAGATATTGGATTAGATCGCAAACTTCTTCTTATCTCTTCTCTTAATCCTGTGATAGAGATGAAAACTTTGGTCATATAATTTGGAGGACTGTTCATGTTCGCTATACTTTATACTCTCAATTGCTGCTCAATTATGTAAAGACGTCTATTATTCCTGCATATTTTATAGTTTTCTATGGTTAGTGTAATCTGACTCCTAATTTATTGTGACAGCAGACTGACTCAACTATACACTTCTTAGAATGTTTGGCATGAACTATACATATCTCACATGCTACTCTAGCCGTGTGTCCCCTCTCTTCGTCTCTTCTCTTGCCATTTCTAATCTCAAATTGCAATAAAAAACCACATAAATATTATATTGCCTAATTTAGTATTAAAAGGTTTATAGATAACACGTTGCGTTTGCCTATCCGTGGGCATTATGACATCAATATGTGGCTGTTTCTACCAAGAAAGCAATTTTTATAAAACAAACTTTGTCAAAAACAATTATTGTATAATTTAACAACGCATAAGAGAGCTCTGTCTTAGCTGAGTGGAAACATTGCTTACGATTTCTTTAAAATTAAGCCACATTGTTGTATCTATTCGCCTGATGTAGTCCTAATTGAGGTCAATCCCGGTGCCTTCGATATCCTTTACATAGCCTTTGCTACTACTTAACCCTAATCAGTAGGTCCCTACTGAAAAGACAAGAGGTAAAGTCCCTCTAATAACCTGCGGCGTTTTGTGATAAGATAAAAAATGGTTATTTAACTGATGTTTTCCCATGGTTCAAATCACTTTTAAGTGCCTTTGAATCACTAAATTAGGCTTTTTCCACTAAATGGAGCAAACCAGCGCCATATATAATTACAGATTGGAAATCTCCAGGGTGAATAACCCTATGTAAAGAGGTCATATGGGTCATTTCATGGCTCTAAATGGGTACAAATGAACTTTACTCCTATTTAAAAATAAACCTTATTCTGTTTCTAACAAGAGTTAAAGTCCCTCCAATGACCTGGAGCGTTTGGTGATAAGATGAAAAATGGTAATTGCATTGATGGTTTCCGATGGTTTAAATCACTTACAAGTGCATTTGAATGGTTAAATGGCTAAATTAGGCTTCTGAAGCTATATAGCGCCACCCAACGCGAAATCTGATCGAAGATTTGAAATGTCCAGGGTGAATTACCCTATGTTCCCACGTCATATGAGTCATTTCATTGCTCTAAATAGGTACAATTAAACTTTATTCCTTTGCAAAAGGAATTTTACTCCCGCTGAAAAATAAATCAGGCTTCTGCCACTAGGTGGCGCCACCCAGCGCCAAATCCGATGGCCTATGTAAAATCTCTAGGGTGAATAAACCTATGTCCCATGGTTATATAGTCGTTTCATAGCTCTAAAGGGTACAATTGAACTTGACTCTTTTTGTAAGTTGAACTTTACTCTTCTTGAAAAAAAAGCAACGCCTAGATCTGGTGCTTCGCCGCAGGTAAAAAACATCTTAAGTAAATACAGATTGGTGGTAAAACCTCTGCCATTAAAGAACCCAACAGAGATAAGGTAAATAATTGTTTAAGTAAGTACATGACCTTCTCGGGCGATCATTATTTCTCGTGTACGAGAGCGGAATATGATTGATTTAATTGTTGGCCAAATTGTGACATACAGAAAGCCAAAATTTTGAGAAAGTGGCAACTTACAAAATTAACCCATCCAGAGTAAAGTTCAATTTACAATTAAACTAGTAAACAATTTTGATAAAATGAATGATCAACTGGCAGAATATTTATTCCAAAACGACAAAATTAAGATACAAATGGTAATATAGGAGGTGAAACTATTAGAAATATATTTAACAAAGTCACTAAAAGATAAATGTGAAACAAAGTTAAGAAAAGACATAAATAATGTAAAATAAATTGAGCCCAATTGTTCTATTTTGCAAAAATATTGACTATTTCCACTTAACAACCTTATTATAAAACAAGATTGGGTAAGAAAGAAAATAAAATTTACACATTCTTTTGAAAAACACTACCGGCAATATGTACGATACAAATAATGACAAGTTGTGAATAAAAGCGGAGAACACTCGCCCTCCACAAAAGGCAAAAGATTTCCACGTACATACTAGTATAAATAATAGAAAACGACTCATGGACGATGGGATAATAATTCGCCTAATTAAGGTTTTGTGTTGAGCATCGTGAACAACAAAATACTGAGTTCTCTGTTTTAAATAAACCCTTCGCCATCAGTATAAAGCACCCCGCGTAGATTTATGTATTTAATGTTTTTCAATAGAAGCTTTTAGAATTTAACATATTATTTATATATATTCCTAATAATAATGCATAATTTGCTAATATATTTAAACAAGGTTTAATATATTTGAATTACTTCGTATTTTAATAAATGGTTTAATTAATAAGAGGATATATTTTCTAGAATCATAATTTAACCAATCTTTCTTATATTTAGGATTAAAATTATAAATATTTTCTATTCAATATCGTTCTTTCTAATTAATTATTATGACTAAAACTAAAGAACTTACAGGAGCACAAAGATTATAAAAACAACTTTTCTATAGATTTAATGCTAAAATTAAGCAAGGCAGGAAGAAAACCTTGCATATCTGAAGTCAATAAGAAAAAACTTCTTCAATGGGGCAAAGCAAAGATCACTGAAATTTGAAAAATGAGCAATGCTCTAAAGGGATTTGATCAGATGAGAGAAGTTATTTGGAATGTAATAAAACTATTGTATTGTTGAATTCCCTGTAATATATGTAATTATATTTAAATATACGAAGGGCGGTCAATAAGTTTTGCAATTCAGATATGAGGAAAAGTGTTTTATTATTTTTCAATACAACTACCCTCGACTCCAATGCACTTACGCCACTTGTCCCTGAGGCTTCGAATTCCCGACAACCAGAAATCTCCCGACTGCTGTTCAATCCACTCCTAGACGGTGAACTGGATATCTTCCTCGTCCCTAAATCAGCGTCCACGCAGTGCAGCCTTGAGCTGTCAGAATAAAAAGTAGTCGCTAGGGGCCAGATCTAGACTGTAGGGGGCATGGTTGAGCTCCTTGAATCCGCACTCGAGCAGGGCAGCCTGTGCAACTCTTGCCAAGATGACTTTGACGACGTTGAAGTCGATCATAGGGCGTGAGGTTTCTTGGGACCCAACGGGCAGAGACCTTGTTCATGGCAAAATTGTCGTGGATGATGTTGATAACACTTCCATGTGATATTCCAAGTTCTCGCTCGATTTCTTCGACTTTCACCCGTCGATTTTCGAGGATCATCCTCTCCACACGGGCCACATTGTCCTCGTTGGTCACGTCTGACGGGCGTCCTGGACGAGGAGCATTTTCAAGGGACTCTTTGGTCAAAGTTTTGATCGCTGCACGGTGTTTAACCTTCTCCATTGTTGAAAAATTTGTCACTGACGTTCTGTGATTAACTACTGCTTCTTAAATAGACAAGGCAGGAGCATATGGCTGCAGGTCCTCACTTGTAATAACTTGTGCTAATACCCCAACAAACAGCCATCCCCCTTCCTCTATTTTGCCCTACCGATTCGCAAAACATTTTGACCGCCCCTTGTATCTTGAAACTTTTTTAAATATCTAATATTGTGGGGGAGCATTTCGCTCTCATGTGTATAACAGCTGTTAGAAATGGAGTTATTCTATTATACTATTGGCAAGTTTTTCTTCATCACAGCTAGGGTAGATGATTTTATTTCAATGAAGAATGAACTCAACAATTTATTTTACGATGTTTTCAAAAGTTTTCTAGCTATCTCTTCACAAGTTTTATCAAGTAAAACGAATAATTGATGCTCTATTTCTATTTTATTTCACTGTATTATATGCTGTCCTACCTCTCCTCTGTATAAATGTTTGGCCCAACAATTAGATAGTGGTAACAGTGAATGAGAGAAATGGAAAGAAGTCTAAGGCTTGAGAAAGTTGCAAATTTGCGTCAGGGGCACTCAAATCCCTGTTACTTAAGATCATTTTAGAGTTAAGTTCAAAATTAGTATTAGGTAAAAAATATGTTTGTTTGTTTTTGTGTTTTGTATTTTTGGCGTTCATAACATTGTTAGCTCTTTTGTCTTATTGCTGGTAACTATATTTTCTCAAGTTACTCTAGGTTTGATTTGTCCTTTGTTTTGCTTTGGCATTCTTTTCGATCGACTTTGTTTGTAGCACTCGGAATAAGCAATGTGTTGTCTTTAACCTTCTACTCGTGCTCCTTCGGTATTGATATCTTCTCATATCTTTTAGCGATTTTTCTATAATTTTCCTAGCCATCTTTTAATTATTTTCTTTAGTGGCTCTATTTTTGCTTTGTTGTGTAGATAGATCTCTCTGTTTCCTTCTTTTTGCCGTGTGGTATTCCTTATTAAAAACATTCCTTTCTCCTGTACACTTTGCAATTCAATCAGTTTGCATATGGATATAATGTACATTGTGATTGTATCGTACACTAATGTATGCTCTACTATAGCTTGATATATATTTTTCAAATTTATCAGATTGAGGTTTTCCGTTTGTAAAGTAATCTTAGTCCGTCATTTCCTCTGTTTTTTCTCTCGTCTACATGCTTTTTGTAACCATTTTTTTGCGATTGTTTAATCAAAAACATTGCACAATGTATTATATCTGTATTGCTTACCGTTACCGTCAACATGAATATCTGAGAACTTTCTTTTATTCACATACGCTTTTTCTAAATTAATCTCTACTTGTATTTATTTTCCATTTTTTTCATAGTCTTTCTGGTTCTTTATTTCCTTGGCCGTCTCACTGGCCTGCTGTGGACACATTGAATTACTTTTTTTAAATCGTCAGTAAACTGTATTTTAATGCAGTCCTAATTTCTGGGAGGCGGAATATCGTCATGTGGGACTCAGACACCCTCCCTGCGCAAAACCGGCATAGAGCATGAATTTCTCACCTAAGTACTTTCATTGTGTCTATGTATGCGTATCTTCCCATATCGTAATAACAAAGTATTCTTTCAAACTTGCTGTTTAATCCAAGGTTTAGAATTTTGTGTTGCATTCCTTTTAGCAATATATTATCGAATGCTTTTCATACGTTCCTGAATACTAAAATATATCTATACTGCCTCCTTTTTGTTTAAATTGCTTTTCCCCTAACTCTTTATTCACCATCATCCTCGAGGTTTTATACATCCCTATAGGTATTATTAAAAGTTTCCCTGAATTCGTATGGATTTTCTATAGAAAACATAAAGTTCTTTATGTTTTCTATTTCCCCACATTATTCTTGCCATAGTGCCTTCATGTGCAGTTGTATATTACTGTGACGTGGCTTATTTGAGTGGTTGCTTGTTTTTTGCAAAAATATAAGATTTGCGCTTTTTAGCACCTCGGGGAAGTAGCCCGCTATAATTTCTCTATTACTAAACAGTTGGAATCTTTTATTTTGGAAGCTGACGGCACTCTCATTAAGTTTGCCCTTGAAAAATCCGATTCTCAAGGCAAGCTATTTAGGATCCCTTTACTGTTTGCCTGCTCGATGCCTAGGTCCACTAATGTGTTAGTGAGGCTGGGTATACGGTGATATTTCTTATCAATGTTGATGAAGTTCCTTTACTATTTTACATGATGCTTTCCATAAAACTCTGCCTTATCTCCCTCTGAAATATCAAACACTGCTTCAGTGGTCACGGAAGGCCAAAACTATTTCCTGCGTTGTTTTGATTCTGTATCGTTGTTATTAATAGTGACCGTTAACTTTGGCTGCCTCTTTTCTGTTACTAGATTAATTTTCTTGCATGATTTTGTTGGCTTTGTTTGTACGTCGATAATTTACATGAATCAGTCCCATCTTGCACTTCGTTCTTTTGCTATAGTTGCTTTTAGCTCGTATTAAAACTGTTACAGTTGATCTCTATATCGCCTTAAGGGACAAGAACGTTAAAAAGACTGGTAATTGTTTGTTTTTATCCTTTAAAGCCATACTTTGTGCCTTGCGTTGAGAAGTGAAATGTTCTGTATACCATTCTTGAAATATACGTTTTGTGCGATGCGAGTAACGCTTTAATTATTCAATCCTTGCCGCTTCTAACTCTTCCGGGATTGCTTTAATTAGGTCTGCTTGTAGGAAGTTTGCCCGTTATTCAGCGTATTCTTTCCAATTTTCCTTCTCGAAACTTGTACTTCGCAGGCGTTGCAAAAATAATAACACGTTTTTTGCTTGCCTTGATCATAGAATGTTGGAAACTCTGGACCGATTCTTTTTTCTAAGCCTCTTTCCCAGAGTATTTCTAGATTTCGTCCAATGTTATTAAAGTTACTAGTGTATTTAGATGCCTTACTGCGGTCATTTAGTTCTCTGAAAAATAATGATTGGTCCCTTTATTCAAAGATTTTCATGAATTTGTGTAGTGGCTGGAAGTCTCTCCTTGAGGGCTGCTACCCAATCATTATAATCAGGTTGTCTGAGTAGGTCTCATTTTGACTGCCCAAATTAGTATTATTTCTCACGGCGACCTCTACTCCGTCAAAATTAATGCACTTTGTGGTATAAGTTATGAAGCTGTCTGTGAATCATTCTACTGGTTTCAATCTGTCTCTTTGTTAATTTCATTTAGAGTATTACTGTAGCAGAATGAGGTCGAAGGGCGACCACGTGACGAGGATTCCTAACTCCGAAGGCCATCTATGGGGGTTCCCTTATCTAAAGCAAGAGCTAACCCGATTTTCTCCTTCGCATTCATCGTATCCCAACTGGCCTCTTTTCTGCAACGAGCAATTGTAACCGTTGCCGCCTGCAGATTGATCTAAATCTGGCTTACCCTATCGATCCATTCTTTGTGTGCACGCTCCGGTTTAAAATCCCCTTTTAATTCCTAACCTTAACCTGACCTCCTTAATCCCCTAATAAACCCAACTGTAACTCGAGTAGACGTTTAACTCCGTCTGTACGACCATTCCCTTTAAACCCAATATTTGTGTACATTCAAATATTATTTTGTTGCTAGTAAAGATATATTTTCATCATGTTTTTCTTTTGCAATCACAACGCGTACCGGCTACTTGTTAACCTTTGGTCAACTTGCACTCTGAAATATTTCTTTTAAAAAGGATCCTGCCAAGTTAATAATAAACCATCCCCACTGGAATCATAACAATTTCCCCATTCACTAAGGGTCTTCAACCAATTTCGGCCCTAAGACGCAAAGATACCTACGTATATATATATATATATTGTGAGAGAGTCTGGCCATTCAACGACATATATATATATATATATATATATATATATATATATATATATATATATATATATATATACATACATTTCTCTATTATTAAATCTGCAAAAGCAAAAACTAACTGCTGAGGTCAAATTACATTTTTATTGGAATTTATGTGCTACTCTACGTAAATATTCGAGGGGCCATCTGGTGTCCTACACTAAAAGAATATATAAATTTTTCCTATCGGATTCTCTATATGTACTTTTTAAATTTGTTCGGTATCGTGTGTCCTCCTACAAATTTTTAATAAGACAGATCTCACACATTTTGGACTTTCTTTAATCCATTAATAAATTTTAAATACCAGGATACTCTCTTCTAAGTTCTGTTGGGGAGTCACCTGTTGGTGGATGTTTACGAATTTTAGTACAAAAAGACATCTCCAACTTCAAACAATAATGTTAAAAATTCACTGATGGAATTTTATTTGAACAAGACAGAATTGGCTGAATTTTTCAAGAAAGTAATTAAACAAGGCAAGTGGTATTCAGTCACTTCGTAAGAATATACTTCAAAGCAAAATGGAAAATATGTATGTAAATATCAACGTCCATGATAAAAAAATGCATTGGAATTTAGGCCTCAATCCCATTACACGATTGTTTGATCCTCAAAGATATTTCAGCAAAGCACCAGCAGTGCTTAGCACTTGGAATAAATCTAAATATTTATGATGTTTTATATAATAACATTCAGTCTTACAATGTCGAGCAACCAGAAAAATGAATTTTCTTCTTCGAATGACGAAGATGATGACATCAAAGAAAGACAAAAAATAAAACCTGCTCTACTTCTAATCTCCAGGCATTCATCAAGGAATTTATGAAGACTTTGTCTCAGTGATACGCAAGGTTCGAAGAATATGTCGCACATTTCGTAAATCGTTACTCAAAAATAATAATTTACAAGATTTTGTCTCTCACCAGTTTCAAGGACAGCGTTTAAATCTGATAATTTATTAACTAGCTTACCAACATTAGTCTAAACTAATTAAATTCTAATTAGGTACATAAAAATAAGAACACGACAAATACCTTCATATCTATTATAATAATTACAACTTTTCTTCGAGTTTTCTGAGATAGTTGCTTTAACTGTTTTCCACCTGTGGTAGCGGATAATCACGGCTAAGTTGAAAGAAGGTGATTGCAAAGTTGTTACATATTACATTTCCATTAAGGCCATTCTGAGAAACTTCAGAATTTTTCAAGCAAGTGGTTATCCAAAATGTAAAGTCAGAATTTCAATAATGTCATAATCTCCATTCCCAAATAAATATTATATTTCACTATCATAATGCCTCCATTCAATGAATAACGAATTCGATAGTCTGGCCAAATCCTTATGTCTGGGTATGACAATACTAAGATTGTTGTGCACACCTCATAATTAAATCTAAGCAAAAAAAAGATAATTCTGAAATATTTGGCTTAGCAATAAATCTATTTGATGGGTGATTCCTCGCACACAATATGTTGAATCTTTTTGCGTGTGAACACTTTGAAATAGATTCGATGTTTGCGCTCTTTAGTATAAATTAATGCACTTCAAATACTTATGACGGCTTTAATTTGGAATTTCTGCAGGATAGTTCATACGAACCCCTAACTACAATTCTCATTAAAACTCACGCTTTAATGAGCAATACCTATAGAACATGTATATATGTATTGATATTAGTGTGTTGGAATGTGTGTATACCTATATACAACACTTTTCATTCACCTTAATGGCTCCTTTTGTTTTATATAAAAAGAAATTCATCGATTCCTCGAAATCTTTTGTTGCCCCCAAGATACTTTCCTTTGAGGTTTGTTAACAGGAATTTTGAAGTTATTTATATCATCCATATATATAGATACTCAATATTTTTATCTATTTAATCCTTTCTCTCTGATCTCCCCATCATTGTCTACGCTCGTGTGAGCAGACATTGGTAATTTATCAGTTCTTTTTCTAACCGGTGCAATATTTTGTTCTATATTTAATTGCAAATTTACTGCATTCTTCTTTTAAGTAACAACAATAGGAGCTAGTTTGTTCGAAAACCAGAAATTATGTTAGGAATGTTCAATCTAACATTTTCCAATTGCTTATATGAGGCCTCGTAAATGAACCTGCGAGAAATAATGGGAAATTAATAGTCCCTTCAACCTGACAGATCACCTAGATTCTGAACGACGTTTAAACTTAAAATTGTTGGCTTTCTTAATTAAATGTAAATGCATCTTATTAGATATTTGTTACAGATAATTTGTTAATCTAATCTGTCAAATGTAAAGCAATATTAATTACTCCATCAGTAGAGGTACGATGAAGAAATTCCAAATAATACGCAAATTGGGAAACGAAATTAATTTTGATCCATTTTTTAAAATTTGCGACATTTTTATTGGAAGTTGTCCATTCAAGGTAGCAACCGTCAAATCACTTAGAAGAAGGACAAAACTAGTGTTACTTACCCTTATCTCGGCTACATAAAAGGAGAAAACTTTTAGGCCATCAATTGGGTTTGTGCCAACAAATACATCAGAATTTAACAAATGGAAATGCAGGTGAAAATTCTGTGTCAAAAATTTGGATATCCTTTCTTGTGTAGTCAAAAGTTTTTAGTTTAGTTCCTTTCAAATGTCATATATCACACAAGAACAGTATAACGAAAGTGGTTTGTTAATATAGTAATTTCAGGAAGTTTGAAAAGCATTTCAAATGTGACCTTATTCTCGTTTGTGGTCGGCGAGCGAGGATTTTAAATTTGAGATGACGATTAAGTATGTATTCAAAGAGAGGGCTTCTTACCGATAATAACAACGTATTATGGCTGAATAATGAATAAAATCTCCATGAATATTAATTTCGGTGCATATGGAGCAATTATCTCCGGACCAAAATGATTTCAAAAATACCATGTGCTCTTTTGTGTCGTAGGTCAGGTTAGACCTCCCGACCTCCGTTTGCTTTCTGTGTCGCGGAAAGGATAGCGGATAGCACGCAGGGCAATTCTGCAATTGGGACTTGCCTCGAATGATGCAATTTAACTATGGGTTACCTTAAATCTTGTAAGAATGAGTAATTTCCTTATCACAACAGCTACACTTGGCAAAATTAAATCAACCATCTAGGAGGTTCTGACTATCAAACTGGACGAAACAAAATAATCTTTACCCATGAACAAAAAAAAAAAAGATAATGCACATGAAATATAAATGCAAAGGAATAACTTGGCGAATAGGTTTAGAATATCAGCTCCAGGCGGGAGCCGTGAGTGTTCATAAGCGGCGCTGCGACCGACAAAGAGGACTCCAATTCCGGATGGATCTGTCACCCAAAGATTTTGCTGCTCGAGAGCAGTTACAATGAGTTACGAGGAAAGAGAGTACCCTAGGAGACCTTACGGTCCATTCAAAGAAGGTACCTTTGGACTAGCAATCAAGCAGGCACATGGCTGCTCAATTGTTTTGCGTCCCTAAACAGCCACTTTTCAAGACTTTGTCTAGTCTTGAATTGAACTGGTCAACAGATTCACTGTTGATAACTTCCACTGGAAGTGCGTTCCACTTACCGCAGATACTGTAGGTGAAAAAATTTCCACATATATTGCGTTTGTAACGCTTCAGGTTAAGTTTGAAGCCGTGATTGCGCGTTCTGTTCTCACTCGGTGTAAAAATTTCTCGGTAGTCAACATTGTCGAACCCTCGAAGTATTTTGAAAACTTCGATGAGCTGACCACGCAGTCTACGGGTTTCCAGCGAGAACAGATTTAATTCCCTTAGTCTATCCTCATAACTTTTATATCGGATAGAGGGAATCAGTTTGGTTGCCCTAGCTTGTACGCGTTCCAACCTTGCAATGTCCTTTCGAAACAAAAGACTCCAAAATTTTACGGCATACTCCAGGTGCGGCCGAACGAGGGAGTTGTACAGACAAAGTACTATCTCCTTGTTGCGGTATCCAAACTGACGCTTTATGTAGCCTAACATCCCTTGGGCTTTCTTCTCTGCCTCGATGCACTTTTTCGAGAACTTGAGGTTGCTTGTGATAGTAACACCCAAGTCCTTTTCAGTGTCACTCAAATCAAGAGCAGTTTCCTTAAGGATATAATGAGATTGGGGGTTTCTGTGGACGATATTTATTACTTTGCATTTGTTCACGTTAAAAGGCATTTGCCACGTGTCCGACCACTCCCCAATCTTCCCAAGATTTCCTGCAGGCGGGCAGTATTTCCATCCTTTGAAACGTTCATACCAAGCTCGGTATCTTCGGCAAATTTGGGAAATCTTGGCAACCATGTCACCGTCCATGTCGTTGACGTATATGATGAATAGTAGTGGTAACAGGACAGAACCTTAAGACACCCCGCTAGTAACGGGCACCCACTCAGAAGCCTGTCCATTCACCACCACCCGTTGCCGTCTGCCACTTAGCCAGTTCTCGATCCAACCGGCTACTTTTCCGTCTATGCCCAGCGCTGGCACTTTCCGGAGAAGGCGGCGGTGTAGTACCTTATCAAAGGCTTTCTGAAAGTCTAAGTAAACCACATCCACTGCCTTGTCTAGATCGTGCTCACTGAACACGAAGTGGAAGAATTCCACAAGGTTGCCTTCGCATGACCGTTGCCTTCGGAAGCCGTGCTGGAAACTCCTCAGTAGCAGGTTTGACTCTAAATATGACGTTATTTTGTCCACGATCATGCTTTCCATGAGTTTACCGACTATCGAAGTCAGACTGATGGGTCGGTAGTTTGACGGATGGCTGGGGTCTCCTTTCTTGAAGATTGGAGTCACCTCCTCCTCACGCCAGTCTCTAGGAACGTATCCGGTCCGGATTGACATGTTAAAGATAGCGCACAGATGTCGTGATACTTTATCGCACATTTACTTCAACACTTTGGGTAAAAACCCGTCCGGTCCAGGGGACTTATTCGTCTTTAGGTCAGCGATCTTTTTTTTTATTTCTCCTTCGGTGAAGTCCATTGCCTCCAGCTTTTCCCCCGAGTTGCAATCCGTGGGCTGGGGGATGGGACCACACTCTTTAGTAAACACTGAGGAGAAGTAGTCTTTGAGAAGGTTAGCATTTTCTGCATCTGACTGAGTTTATGCACCCTCCTCGTCCACTAAGGGCCCAGTCCTACTATGGATTGGTTTACGGCTATTTACATAGCCGAAGAACTCCTTGGGATTCTCCTTGCAGAGTCTCGCCACTCGGAGTTCCTCAGTACGCTTAGCCGCCCTTATGCTGGACCTTACTCTCCTGCCTCCTCTCCGGTGCTCGTCAAAAGCACCTGAGAACTTCGATCGCCGGTACGCATTTCTCTTCTCCCTACGCAGTTGGCCGATTTCTCGATTAAACCACTTTGGTTGAACAGAAGGCCGACTAAGGCATTTCAGAGGGATGCAACTTGATTGAAGACTTATAAATTAATTTTTGAAATTGTTCCACGAATCCTCAACCTCTTTGCATAATGTTAGCCTTACATCAGTCAGCCCAGCACGAAGGCTTGCAAAGTCTGCTCTTCTCAAGTCAAGTTTCCTTGATTGACTGGCAACAGACCTTACCTTCGTGATCTTGACGGTAAATCTAACTAACTGGTGATCACTGCCACCGAGCTCTTCGCCTACAGAGACATCCTCAACGATATCATCCTCAGAGGTGAAGACCAAGTCGAGGATATTGTCTCCTCTCGTCGGTTCTCTGACCCATTGAGTGGGGAACTCGTTGTTGGCAAACTCCAGGAGTAGCGCGCTCTCGCCACAGGCTGCTCTGTTTTCCCAGTCAACTTCTCTGTTGAAGTCGCCCATAACGATGCACACTCTGCCTTAAACAAGCTCACCCAGCAGCTGGTACAGTTCCCTGTCCTTCTCAACGGGTTGGGAAGGGGTCTGTAAAGCACTAGGGTCCTCTATCTGACAGGACCTATCTCTAGGTCAACGCCTAGGAGCTCGTGATCGGATATAATGTTGGAGTTCGTAGATTTGATTGTATCCTTGACATACAACATTACACAGCCACCCTCTCTGTCTGGCCTATCTTTGTGGAAGAGTTGGTAGCCAGGAAACGTGAATTCGCCATCAAAGTCTTGGTTTTAGGTTTTTATTCACGATTCTATTATGGATACCATTTCAGGTTCTTCCATCGCTACGCTGCCACGGAGCTCAGGAAACTTGTTTCTGATTGACCTCGCATTGAACAGAAGAACTTTCAGGGAGTCCCCGACTGTAGGACTTCCTCCGCTTTTCCGTTTCCTGGCTTGTTTGTTGGCGAGGCACCACTTTTTGCGACCTATGAGAAGGTCGTTCCTGGAGTGGCACGGGCGTACTGGCGTACGTCCGCCCTCACTCTGGACCGGATACTCCTTTCGGTCCTCTCTACGACATCCTGGATCATGTTCGAGAGAAAAACCTCTTCTTTAAAGAAAAGATGTACCCCATCCCTTTGGTAGAGATCATTTCTACCATAAAAGGTGCAGCACGGGTCCACAAAAAAGACCCCCTCTGCCGTACACAAATCTGCCAGGCGCCGGTTTAAAGAGACATTCATCGAGTGAGCGGTCCGTGTTGGACCTCTCCTCGGGAGCATCCCAACTACCACACGCTTGCGAGTTTTCAGCCCACAGTTGTGCACGGCACCCATGACCGCGTGGAAGATTTAATCTGTAGGGCCTACCCTACCTCCTCTCACGTAGAGGTCGTTTTCACTGACCATCAGAGAACGAATGAGCTCTCAGAAATCTGTGATTTCTCAGCCTCTACTCTGATGTGTTGATTACCACATCCTGGCAGGCAGCTTACCTTCACACTAGTGCGAAGGCGGGCCGCTAGCATAAACTGCAGGCACTGTGCTTGAGAATCACCAATAAGGGTGACTTTTACACATTTGTCAGCAGGCGACTTATTCTTTCCCCGCGGAAGCGACTTGCCACTTTCCTCTTGTATCTCTACATTTTTCCTTTTTTTTCTTTATCTTATTTTTCTTTTCTTCATTTGTTTTCTCTTCT
The DNA here is from genome assembly GCA_963969495.1 of Ceratothoa steindachneri. Lineage (NCBI taxonomy): Eukaryota > Metazoa > Arthropoda > Malacostraca > Isopoda > Cymothoidae > Ceratothoa > Ceratothoa steindachneri. The sequence goes on along the minus strand of OZ018322.1, from coordinate 185,457,045 downwards.
TCCGTTTCTCTTTTCTATTCTTCTCTTTCCACTTTCCCTTGCGCACCAGTAACGCTTGAATCATCTACACTGGAGTGAGCTGCATTGGGGTCGTTTTTCTTCTTTTTCTTCTTCTTCTTATTGGCTCCGCATGGAAGAAGTGGGGCTGCCAATGCAGTTTCACCTCCTTGGGCTGGAGTCACATCGGCAAAACCACCCAAGTCAGTGGGACTTTCATCTCGAGCTTGAGCTAACTGGGTCCTAGTTTAGAGGCTAGCTCTAGGATTTTTTCCTCGAGACGCCGAATCTGAAGCGCGTGCTGCGTTTCTAGGGTCTGTACTTTACTTTCCAGTGCCCTAGATTTTTCTTCAGATGTTGTGAAGAGATCCTTGAGTTCATTGCAGTATGCCATTGCCTCTCGGACCTCTCCTTTAAGGATGCAGTCAGTGCATATACTTCCGTGGTGGCATTTCGAAAAACATCCTTCCGGGAAGGCCACGCACCACTTATCCTTCTGGCATATCGCACATGTATATTTGAGTGCAGTTGGACCTTTTTTTCCTGTCATTTTGAACACTTTTTCTCTTTCAAAACTTTGTGACCAATCAATAGAAAAAAGGGGGCTGGTGAGTTCTCCCTGCGTGAGTCGCTCCCGCCTATAGATCGAAGATGTTTCGGATCTTTCAGAAGGCACGCTCAATGTGCTGCTGTTCGTCCGACCGAGTCGTCAAGCCTCGGCGTGCCGTGGCTCCCAACCAAGCAGCACAGACGGTGTTGAAGGGGCCATAGATTTGTAACCAGGTAAACAACAATGAAGCACGCCCCTTACTAAACTCCTACTAGTTCCCTTCACAACGGCCAGGATCTAGGAGCAGCGTTCAATGGCTATACCACCCCACCAAGAGACTCGACCCAAGGTTTTTTATTAGCCTGGCAACCAACCTTGGAACAAAGGGCCGTCACCTCAGACCGATGCTACCAGAGGCACCCGTCAACGGGCACTGGGAACGGTCAATAATTACGCGCCAGGAAAGGGGTTAACGGGGCACTACCCTTATCTCCTTCATCGTGCCCCAACGCCTAGGACACCTCTAGTCCTAGTCTCTCACAACCCGTGAACGTCGATTGGCGTTGTTTATAGAGGTTCCAAAGCCTCTCTTCTGATGCGTAAGGTAGCTGCCAGGTCCTTATATGTAGATAGAGGCAAAAAAGGGAAAGAGTGACATGATAGGAGTAGGCTTTTTTTGTTTTTTTCTTTTTGTATAAGTGAGAGAGATAGGATAAAAGTTAAAAAGGAGATGGATAGAGTAGAAAAAGAAATCGATGACGCACTTAGTCTGGAACCTCGTTTCTGCCTAAATCGACAAGGGAAGCCCTACCAGGGGTACGCCGAAGAGGTACCCCCGCTGACATAGTTCGAAAAGTCAAAGGTACACACAAGCTCTCTTCCCACAACAAGGGGGCGTCACCTCTCCCTCTACTTAAGAGCGGTGAGCTTGATTACTTTTGAACGACCCGGGTTGGGTTTGCACTTAGAGTCGATTAGTACTTAGCCCGTTCAAAGTTATAACGGAAGATCTCTCCTGCCTTGCAGTAACCACTGTCAGCCCTAAAATTAGGGATCGAGGGAGTTTTTCCCGAGGGAAGGCTGAGCTAGAATATGACAGCGTAGAAGTTTTTTTCCCTCTCTGGGAAGTTTACATCGAGAAAATTTTGTTCTTTGCTTTCTTGTTTTCGGGCTCTGGGGATATGAGAGGCCGAGAGAAAGAAACTATAATTACAATGCAAGCAATCAGGCCACTGGGTCGTATTTCAATGTTTATGGCCGCGTCATATATAATTCTGGAATTATTCGTGGGAGAACGAATGTTTTAGTCAATATTTATCATTTATCACAACTTAATTCCCGCCTACACCTTTCTATCAATTATAGTCTGCAGGTCTTACCTTATGCGTTGTGTCCTCTTAGCAAAATACTAATTTTCCTAGGGCGATGCTTTACTATTTATACAGAGCCGCGGGAAGTGAATTTTAGATAGTTCACGACATTTCGCGGAACCTCCCATTGTTACAATTATACTCGCTCTATGGGGCGTCATATTCGAACGGAAGTAAAGTGTTTTTAAAAGAAGCTGATCTCATTAGCATATTTTTAACTCGAATTTTGCCCGACTGTTGTACTAAATTAGCTAATCTGCTATAATTGATGCATAGTATTCCCGTCCTACTTCTCTCTCTCTCTTTCTCTGACATTTTGATACTCAACAAAATTTTATGATAGCCTTCTTGTTTGTTTTTACACCAGTTAATGTCATTATGCTTCTGATATTTAACATGATTTAACTCATTTTAATCGAATTCAGATAATTTGGGTCCCTATCAATGATTGCATTCCCGCTCTTCTAACAATATAAAAAATAGCGTCTTGTTGGTGAGAGAAGAAGAACTAACGTGGATATTTTCTATAGAATACCCTTTCTTTAAATAGAAATAAGACCAGTTTTATGCCATAATATAATTGCCTATTGCTTGTTCGATACCAAAGAAACCACCTTCAACGATTCTCTATCTATTGAGTAAATGCTCGTAAATACGTAGATGCTGTTTTTCACAAATGGCCACATCGTGGCCACACTTGACCTCTCTGAACCCTCTCCTATTGTAATATTTTATTAAATAAAGCAAATACAAACTTAATTAAAACAATACTATACTAACATGTTAAATACTAACGCTTACAAGTCTCAATATTTGAACTCATCCATTATATTCCATTATTTAAAATTTAAAAAAAAACAGATAAAAGTAACAAAGGTTAATACAGGATGCAAATGAATGTTTGGAGGGAAGAAAGATGAATAAAACGTGAATAAAGGAAAGAAGCATAAATAGAGGAAAAGTAAATGGATGACAAAAAGTACAAATGAAATCATCATCAACTTTAAATAATAAGGCATTAGTAGCGCATAATAATTTTTTTCAAACAAATTTGACAAAACGAACACAAACTTTAAAAGAAGGAAATTTAACCCTTTTTTTATTTTATGCTTTATTTAAAAATAATGCAAACCAATCCGTGGAAATCCTTTTTGTAGGTTATAGAGAGGTAGTTTGTTCGTAAAGGTAAAGGTAAAGAAAAAAGATTACATAAGATAAGGAACAATAATCCTTTGGGCCATGAAGAAAGGAAAGACTAAAACTTAGAAACTCACCCCTTATCAGCCTTGAAAGCGGAAAAGAAACTTCCCACCCCTTTTTTCGCTACTTCCTGTAATGCTGACTCACCTTGTTCTATTTTAATTTTTTCACCTTTCGTCTTCCATCTCTTCTAGTTTCATAGATTTGTTGTTATTTTACTCTACCTTCCCTTTTTTTCTTTATTATTTAAATTCTTTCTCTTTTGATCTAACTGGGCTTACATTAATTAACTTTTTTCCGGAATTGAAACTTAAAGTGAGGAAACTCATCCCCAAATCCATTTCGAGGCTCTCAATCTTTTGTGAGAAGATAAAAATACAACACAAAGAAGCGTGGCTTGCCTAGGTGGATTTACATCTGTAATTAGTTCTTTCCCTAATCAACGGCTATTACATTACCTACTCAATCCCTATCATCTAAAGGCGTGTTATATCTGTGCTCCGTCAAATATTTCCACTTGTGTTCTACTTAATTTCACAGAGTACCACCAGATCTCACTTGTGTCGTGCCCAAACACCTCTCGTGAAGTACAAAAGTGAGAGAAATATAATTACAATCCGAGATTAAGTCATAAGTTTCCGTAGCGCAATAAATCTCAATTTCTTCGGTGACATTTCAAAAAATCTCCTGCTTACCATGATTATAGTTAAATTTGATTGTGCTCATTGTATTTTTTCCTTGAATAATTAGATCTAGGCACACATTGTTCATGATAACATTAAAATATGTTGCTTTTGTCTATTGATACAGGCATTCGAGGTGAAACTAGTAAAGTGGATGAATGAAATTAGGGTAGAATTAATTTACGTAGGGAGAGACGTTTTTCAAATACACGGTAAAATAGACGAATTGGAAAACGGTTTTCGGGCATCCGTTGATGAATTGCAGGAGAGGGATAATATCGTTCAAAGCCGCAGATCAAGCCGCATAAAGAGAAACGGTACCCATGAAGTTATTACTGCACAAGCGCGGATCATAGATTCATATGAACACCCAATATCACAATTTAGGACGGCCTGAGACGGGGCTAGACCAAACGAGGAATACAGATCATTTAGAAGTAATCTGCTCAAACCCATTCGCTTTGTTAACTCCAATTGAGAACGACACAGAGAGAATCCTAATCAGTGACGTTTTAATATATAATATGAATTCAGAATTTACAGCATACAATCTGGCTAAGCGTAAGAACATATGCTTCTGGCAGGGAAGATAAATAAGGTCAAAATACAAATAGAAAACTTGAACGGACAGATCAAAAACCATGCTATTCTTACTCTTGTTAGTAGAAACGTCATTCACTGATTCGATGGAGGGATATGAATAATTAGATCGCCCAAAGCTAACGCTACTAAAGTAGGGGTAATTGGGATAATTCCGAGATTAAAGTCGACTCTGAGAATGCAGTCAAAGTCAATTTACACAAATGAATGCCCTAAACGTATTAAACGTTTATTTAAATTAATGGGATTAAGTTATTTAACTTTTGAAAGAATTTTCAAAACCAACCGTCGTTTTCCATAGAAATTTAATTCCTAACAAAGTCAGAGATTCGATGCTGGAGAGGTTAAATGATAAGAACTTAGGCGATATTTATGGCTAGGAAGCCATTTGCCGCCGAAGCTCAGCCGAACCTGGCCGGATATAACGCGAAGAGGCAATAAACAGAGGTGACCAGCGAAATGCTCAATTCTTATGAGGAAGGGTTATGTTTACTTAAAAGTCAAATTACAATGCATTTAGGCGAATGTTCGATATTTAAGGTACAAGCTACTTGAATTTAAAGCCATAATTCACAAACACGATTACGATAACGTATATATAAATATTAGCAAGACCTGGCTGGATTTAGCTACAAGAGACTTTATTGCGGGATTTAGTTTAGAGGGATACAAAATCTATAACAACAAGCTTTTAACTGCGAGAGGCATTGGAGTGTAGATTCCTTAAGAAAACAAATAACTGCAAGAACATTAGGTGTGACGACCGTAAATATGAATAGTAGGGTTCTGATCGTAAAGCTCCAGTGTGCAAGAAAAAGAAAATTGACTGTTGTTTATCGACCCGCTTCCCAAGTGCAAACAGAGGATGTGGTACTCTTTGAGAGCCTTAAGTCGATGGTAAGGAAAGAAAAAACAATAATTTGGGGGGATTTTAATTAACTTAATGTAAATCATGCAATTAATACTATGGATAGTGTAGGGAAAAATTGATCAATTTCATTCATGATAATTTTTTTATTCCAAAGGGAGAGTAATCTACTCGTAATTAAAATATTATTTATTTAATTATCACCACAGGAAATACATTGGTAGTAAACGTTGGCATATGTAAATATTTAGCGACGAGTCACCATAATACAATTAGGTTTGAAATTAATACAAGCCCAGAAGTAAAGGAGAGTATACAATTTGTGATAGAACGGTCTGAGGCCGCCATGCTTCAGCCCCTATCACATGTCAAAACACATGCTTTCCCACGTGTATCTTGCTAGAGGAAGTATAAAGCGCGTTATCGCCCACCATCGCCAAAGTTTAATCAAGGAGGTTCAATCCTCCGTTGGTCTCCATGTGTCGATCTTGCCAGATTCAATTAGGCTTATGGGCAGATAAGATCTTTACCCAGCAGCCACCGGGACATTCCATCCAAGTCCCCCACCCCATTGTCCCCTACGCCAAGGGGCTGGTTCCGGCTATTTATGCGATAGCATATTACATTTGAACCAGATCCCGATTATCTTCGCTAGGCATCACGCTGATCCGGTCTTCCTTGTGCACCTAGGAACTCCACACCGAGAAACCCCTTATTCTTCAGAAGAAGACAATATCCCTTGACTGCCAAGGTTCGTGCTCCTCGAGAGGCTGAGGCAACAGGGCCCCCCCTGTTGTTCAGAAAGAGAACAACATTGGAACAGCCATTGTTCTTCGAGCCCGTTAGACAAGAAACGGTTCTCACTCCCCTTGTTGTTCAGAAAGAGAACAACATTAGAACAGCCATTGGGCTTTAAACCCGTTCCTTAAGAAACAGGTCTCGTTCCCAAGACATCACGTGAGGGTAATTTAATGCCCTCTTTTTTTAACGTTCTTCAAGAGAACGCTTAGTTACAAAAATAACCTCCATTTTTCATCTAGAACATCTCCGATAACCTAGCTCAAGGATCGCTTGTACTTCCGAGCCACATTTCGCTCTCACTCCTCGAAGACAGTCCTTCCTCCTCGTTAAGGACAACCCCCCGAAGAACCTCTTCTTCTGGAAAAGAATCGCCAGTCGGCCCGAAGATTCCTTCCCATCGCCTTCCTCTGCTCGACAACCTTGTAATTACGTAAGCTACGCATTATATTTAACTATTTAACCTTTTGTCAACGCAACTCTGTGCTTTAAACCATTATAGCCAACCATTCCCCCTTTTTGTTTGTTTCGCCGTTTTAAATCCCTCCAAATCTTAATCCTCAGCTTAGCCAAATATTCCCATGACATTTTCATTACCTGTGTTTCTCATATTTTAATCTCCGGTTATGTAAACATTTTATGTGTGTTGTTTTAAAAGATTAATTAATAAAACTATTTTATTAATGTTTGCCATATTATTTATCATTGGCCTTCGTTCCATTTCTTAAGTATATTAAAGTTAAATAAGCCCTCTCCAGGCTCCCCATCCTTTTTGAACCATTCTCGGAATCTGATTACCACGCACTCGAATTATAGAATAATCCCCTCAACGAATAGTTATATATAGTATATTGTCGGGAGCCTATTCTACGACACAAGGATTTGGGTGCTGCAAAATCGATCGCATAAGAATGATAAACTGGAAAAGTTGTTTTATATTACAAGAGTAGAGCGGATGTACTCAGCAAAATTTACTCACTGTGGATTCAGAGTTAGTTAAGTACGTACGCCGAAATAATGGGAAATCTTGTGTTAGTTTTTTAGTAATAAATCGGGTGTGTAACAGAGGTTCTCATAGTTAAAAAAATAACGAAACAATAGTAAATAGGGAAAGATATTTACATCATTGAAGGCTGGAAAAGCGGACCGTTAAGGAAACGAAGATGAAACACAAAAAATAACTTGCCTTAAATTCGAAGCACGACCTGAAATAGGGTATAGTTACGTGTGGAGACGAGAGCCCACAAGAGGTTAAATGCAACCGATCAGAAGTAAAGAGGGTGTTATGAGAGAAAATTTTAAAAAATTGCTAAAATTTTAATTGAGCAATTTACAATCATGGGATTCGAAAGAAACCGTATGAACAGAGACTTCGCTCATTGGACTAGTTGGCGAAGCCTGCGAGAGAAGAAAATACTCTCTGCCCCCTCCTCCTCGTTCGGGTGAGCGTGTGCGTGCCTTCGAGGCAAATATGAACCTTCATATCAAAAGGGTCCAAGTATAGATAAGTGTGTACCGTAGTATCGAAATAGTAAAGAAAAAGAAAACGCATGTTAAAAATTTAAAAAAAGAAAAATGCATGCTATACTAAAGTAGATTTGTCATATTCTCAGCGATATTTAAGTGGTAGATTAACACCATCTGTGGTAAGTTGGCTGGTGTTGAGTGGATCCTAGAATGTTGTTTCTGTAGTTTTTTTGTTTGGTGTTGGAGAGGGAAGATAAGAAACTGTAAGACTAAAGTGAGTTGAAGAGGGTACAGAATATTTGTGTCTATATCATCATCCGAACACAGGACAGCTGAGATCAACTCGCTAAACTTGATACCGAAAGAAAGAACGATTGTGATGAAAGAAAAAACAAAGCTTAACCTAAATAAAGAAATAAAGGTAGTTATAGAAGTTAACCAACGATTTATAAATCATCCAAGTTTCACAAGCTGTGCTAAAAGGCTTGAAAGAGAAGTTTTAACATTCTAAGCGTACAGAATTAAAAAAAAAATCTAACTTAATTACTACCTCCTTTTCCTTAAAAAAGCGAAGAAACCGATTTGACGACAAATCACTCAGGGAATACAGCAAACACAGAGTATGATTTACCATCAGTAGAAAAACCTGAAAATGATAACACACCATAGAAAAACAAGACGAATGATCCAAGTATCTACAAATAACACAGCTAAATGAACCCTATAACCAAACAGCAATCAAACACATAAATATCATGGACGTTACATTAAAACATATATAATTATGGATGAATAAATACAACTACACAATTAAAAAACAATTTAAAAAAACACAAACCAAGAAAAAACAATCAGGCTCCCATAATTACATCATAGAAATTAAAATATCGAAAAAATACAATGAGTTAAATTCCTTTATATACGAGTATGAAGAAAAATTAAATACAACTTAACCGGAGATAAAAATAACACAAAAACAAATGAAAGTGATAAGTTTGATCTCTATGTGACACTTCTGCACCTAATTATTTATTTAAATTTCAACATTATACACACTCCTAACCGAACATACGTAAATTACACTATTTACACTCTCTTAACGACTTATTATCAAAGCCAAAGTAAGATATTCTGAGTTTGACAACAAAAAGCTGTACTTTAATTAAACAGTGAGCGACTCACCAAAATCCTCTAGTGCATTATTTTTGCAAAGGCGAGAAATTTCAAACAACCCAAAAAAATACACACACACTTCAATGTCATGTTACCAGCGATTGGAATCCATGGGATGATGTTTCTATACAACTCGAATCCGAATACCTGTTGCAGAGGCAAGACGTTCCTAAAAAAATCCATGCCACCTAACAACAATGACGAAATCCCAGAGGGGTCAGCATACAAACGAACGACACGAAAAAGAATAGTAATAAAGCTAATCTTACAAGAAGCCAGACCTCAAATAGAAGAAAAAAAAGTATAGATCGAGGGCATAAAGTCAAAAGCAGCTAATTACAAGAAAAATGAAACAAAAGACACCCAAAGAGACAGCTAGGATGAGTAAAATGGCCTTCAAATACAAAAGAGGAAGGACACTAGAAGAGAAAGAAATTTAGACTTTAACAATAATTTGCCGGTAAAAAACTTAAAGTGACGATCTTCACCAGCGACTATCCATCTCTACCAAAAAGCACCAGTGGAAAGTGCCAAAAGCTATCTTCTTTGGCGAGATAAACCTATATGAAAACACTTGCGTGAAACTAACTACGAAAGAATAGAAAATGCAAAACGTAAAGTCCTGGAAAATAATCTTAAATAAAGTCTAATCAGAAAACCAACCGAATACAAAACTGGGAAATATAAAAGACATAAATAATAACAGTAGATATAGAAGCAGTGGGACCAGAGACTATATACGCTAATATAGTCAGATTTCAAAATCCAGACATAACAATAATCCTGGATACGGAATAAATAAAACCTCCAAAAAATTACGATATTGAACTACATAACAATAATTAAAAATTACGCAAGAGAGGTTTGCCAGGGTGGCGATTGAAATAAAGAGAAACAGGCCGTTCAAATTTCTTCCAATACTCGAGGAGTCCTTCGTGGCAATTGATAAACTAACTCTAGTCGTGAAATTTTGGGTAGCGGCAGTCTACCAAACTCTATGAAGAGTCTACATCCGACTAAAAAACCAATATCTTCTGTCATAATAAGACTGAGGGTTTTGGTTGCCGAATTAAACTTAAACTGCCGAGCAGTAGGATATGGAAATACCAATGAAAGGAGGCAAACTAGTAACTTATAATGAATAAAAATAAGTTCCAAAGATTTGAACTGGAAATACCAACGTACATTACGCTTACTGTAGCGAGGAGACCGGAAATTAACGAATTCCCGTTTTAAAACTAAAGCAAAGCAGGCCCAATAGTACCAATTAGTCATATACCTAATATAACCATAATTCTTTAGCGACAACTAAGGTTCCAATAGCACCTGATAAGTGCTACGTCTGGGGTTTACAGGGAAATTTACATGCAAATTTTCAGCAATTTTCAAACGGCAGGCAGCCTTAAATGCGACAACACTAGTAGTAAAAAACGAAAAGCTGGAGATAATTACTTACGCATTCGTGAGTGCCCACAAAGAAAGCGCTCTAGAAATCAATTTTAATACCCTTCCTCTGCCTACATAAACAGAAGAGATGAAAGAGATTGCTTTGTGGGACAAAGAATTATTCCATCAAATCAGGAGAACGGAAATAAACCGAATAGTGGACACCAGAATGCGCCAGCTTAAATACACCTAAAGAGATTATTATTAAAAAACAGACAAGAATATGGGACCGACTAAGAGACACTGTCACATATTGAATTTATCTCACAACTCTTCTCCATTTCAACGTAAGAATACAAAGACTTTGATAAAGAGTTACAGGGTCAAGTTATAGATGAGCTAAATCTCGTTTTTAGCGGCAACTACACCTTCCTGCTGGATGTCTTAGAAGAGAGATAAATGTCGGACCAGTGGCAACCAATACATCCAGATAAGTTGTTAAGAACCTGAATACCTTTAAACACCGAAAATTTTACAGACGCATTCATGCGTGACAAGATTATATTTAATCTCAAGGGAAGTAATCCTCCCGATCAACTCCTTAACTACAGGCCTATTCCCCCCTCCGAAATTTATTGGCAAGTTGTTCGAATGGATCATAGCAAACATGATAGAGACCGAGCTAACAGAGAGCCAAGCGCACAATCCACAACCACCCGGCTTTTGGGAGGGGAGGAGAACGAAAGCTGCCCTCGCTCTCCTAACGAAGAAACGGAAGTTATCACTTGAAAAATAAACAAATTAATAAAAACTAAAGGACAAACAATGTTAAGACACAGAATCACACCACTGAACTTCAACAAACGATTAATGACCAAGATAAAAATGAAACTTAATAAAGAAGAAGAATGATAATGAAAGAAAAACATGAATTGCAAACAAACAAAGACAAAAGAAATAAAGCAAGAGGAGAGTGATCCCTTTAACACCTGAATAAAACTACACAGCTTCTTTTAAATCGTTTAAATTTCTCCTAGTTTAAATTATCTATGTTCAGGTCTTTTTATTTTTGATTAATTTTTGTCCTAGTTTTTTGTTAATCTGAGGAAGGTCCGAAGATCGAAAGGTCACTATAAATAAATTCGTACCACATCTGGCTACTCTTATCATCCTTCTACATTTTTTTCCAAGACACTAATCTATACTTCGCCTTTTTTATCCAGTTTATCAGGGATACTATGTGATGTATGATCCTGTTAACTACATAATGAGAAAGACCTCTGATATGACTCATCTCAAGGATGATTTGCAAAAATGAAAGGAGCATTCAGCTTGTGTGATGTTGCTATCTCGTTTAAATATGTCCTTAATATGGATTTTATAAAATATCGCCTTGCCGGTTTCCTTATCAACCGTTTTTTTGAGGTTTGAGTGAAGATACCTCTAACATTTTAGTCTTTAAAATAAATAGTAGTGAAATATTCTGCTCTCTACTTTTTCTGATATTATTTTGGAGGGTATAGGCACTTTCTCCTGCCAAAATAATTCTCTTTTTTCATTGAACTTTGTTTGGGTTGTTTTTAGCAGTGTCACTTACTCGACAATTGGTCGTTCTTCTAATGAATTCCATACAACAAATGTGTAACAAAACTCTTAATTAAAGCAACTTCACTTCGTCAGCACTAAAACGCTGTAGGTGCCGACTTCTTGGTGATACAGCTGAGGCAAGCCTTCCTGGTTTGTCTTCTCACTCATAAAACATATCATGGAGACGATGTGAGTATTTCACACCGTTGACAGCTTCGCAGAAAATGATGATCGCATCTTAGCTCGAGAAGTATTAGGCCTACAATGGTGCGACATACCGATTTTTGAGCCGCCCTCTCGCTGCCAGGACCGCTCATCACTATATGAAGGGAGAAGGTCCTCTCTCTGGTACTAGCATCACCAAAATTTAAAATTAAGGCCATTGTTGCGTGTCAACCACTCTTTAATGCTAAGGAAATTCTTCTCCTGCTTCCATCAAGGGGAACCCTCCCTCCATTACCATTCGGTGCTAGAAGCCACCCAAGAGCATCCTGCTAAAGTTTTACTCTTCAGCAGCTAGTAGTCTAACCACTGTGCCCAATTCGGTAACATTACGAAAATTTACACAAACTAACTTCACTGTTCAACAAAAATATATTCCTTTCTCCACACCCGATATTCGGCGCCCTGCTACCGTCGGACCGCCTTACATATACCGTACACCACAGTAATCCACGAGCCGACATTCGCGCTCAACGTAGGGGCTATGCAGTGTTTGATCTCCTGCCTCTTTACCGTGGATACAGATACGGAACTGATCTTCTTCGTTGACAGCAGCTCCACTTTCTCCTTTCTTTCGACTTCACCTCAGTATATTCATCGATCTACGATGGTAGCCTATCTCGGTCGATTCTAAAAATATTCTTTCGTAATCTATCTTTCCTTGAAGGTCGGTTACCTTATAGTAAGACCAACTTTCTACAACACTCTTCGTTGGTGTGATTTTATGGATCAAGTGTATGGAAGCATTGACCCGCGGCCAGCGGGTCAATCTTCCCCCACTTGTTTAACCCTTTAGTATCCAACGTTCCCATTTTAGGAACATAACTTCTAAATGACTTTTAAGTGCAATATTCAGCTTAATTAAGTAATTGAGCATCTAAAAATGTAAAACTATACTTTATTTTAAATTTATATATATATATATATATATATATATATATATATATATATATATATATATATATATATATATATAAAATAAAATTTAAGTAACCATAGTATGGGTTATGAGATATATACAAAAATTACAATTATCACTTAATATTATAAATATAATAAAAGACAATGTTAAAATTGTTAATACTTTTCGATTATTTCATATTATAATTTAGAATATGATTTTACTTTAATTATTAAAAATTCTAAGATCAACGGGTAATCTTGTATAGAAAAAATAGGTCTGAATATAATATTCCCAAAATACAAACGTTGGACAAAACCGGAACCTATTTTTCCCTATATTTTGATGACGCTACACAAATTTTAACACGTTCAAATCTGTATCTTAGCGCAATCCACAGGGTTGATGTGATATTAGTCATTTGAAACTCGGAATACATTGAGTAAACACGTTTAGTGCGCGCTCCCTTCATGGATTCTACATCGTTTTATGGGTAAGGAACTTGTTTCATTTCGTTAGCTTTACTCAATTTTTATTATATAGATATCCAACTAAGAGTAAGTGTAACAAAACAAAACAGTATTTATATATTAATGCAGTAATTAATGGCTGTCCGAATGCATGCTTGTGTGTGGACACGTGTATATACGCTAGTGCATATGCACATATGTCTACACACATATGTGCATGCGCATCTCTAAAAGTGACGAACCCGTGCCCAACATGTAAATATTCACTAAAGTACATAATTATATCCAACTTTAATTTCTGTCAATGATTATCCATTGACCTATGGACTCATATATTTATACTGTTTGTGTTTTTTACAGAATGCAAGAGAATATGCTGAGGAAAGGAGTAACGATGATATTGTGATTTTTTCACCTGAATCTGGCAATAGGACAATTGTCAGTGATGAATAAGATGACGATTATGATCTGAATCAGTAATTTTTCCTGAAGAAGTAGTTGGATAGTTGGAAGTTTATGCTTGTAGTGATAAAGATTTAGATGAGGAAAGTGGGTCGCCTGCTGCTGCAATTAGATGGATAAGAAGTGATAAGATTGCTCTAAATCATAATATCTCATCTCAAAAGGTTAGCGAAAACTATCTCGGAAAAGATGTGTTTTCCATATTTTCTTTATTTTTTTCCGATCACATGATAAGTTTCATTACTGAACAGAAAAATTTATATGCAAGACGCGATAAGAATGTTAGAGCTTTCAACGTAAGTGAAGTAGAAATTAGGAATTTTCTAGGTTTGGTTCTTTTGCGTTGTTATCATTCTTTACCTTCTGAAAATTCATATTGATCTACTAGTGAAGATATGCAAGCTCAAATATATTCAAGAACAATGAGCAGGGATAGATTTAAAACAATAAAAGGTATATCCACATCGCTGAAACCAAAAATTATCTGAGTTAAAAGTAGTTAAAGTGCAGGCAATTTTAGATATGCTTTGAACAAATTGTTAGCAATTTGGGGTATTTCATGATTTTTGAGTATTGATGAGTTTATGAACCCTTGCAAGGGATTACATAGTGCCAATCAATTCATAAAGAATTAACTAGTTCGCTTTGACTTTAAAATGTGGATGATGTGTGGCTCTAATGCGGAAAAGAAGGAAGTGCATCATTACCTTTAGGGTATCGGGTAGTGGATCAAATGTGTCAAATTGCTCAAAACTATTCAAAACATGTAATTTCTATTATAATTTTTTTACCAGCCACAAATACCGAAGTAACTCAATTCAGAAAGGAATCCGTAATTGCTGGACAGTTCGCAAAAACAGGACAGGGCATTGTCCCCTCCCGAGCCACAGGGGAAAAAAAGAGAGAGATGGAGGATTTTATGATTTTAAATCAGATGGATCAATTATTTGCGTCAAATGGAATGATAGGTTAGTTGTTAATGTTGCAGGCAACTACTACAGCATAAATCCTATCTAAAAGGTAGAGAAAAGAGGGAAACAGGAAAAGGAAAAAGCTGTTATGCAGCCCCATTTTGGGAACACGTTCCAAACCTACGGTAAATAAGTTTGTTCATGGTATTGACAATATCATATTAATAGTGATATTACAAGACTATCTAACTATCATTTCAATCAATTATTATCATGGGAACTAAGAGCATTCACAAAAGGGTTATTGGAGTGAGAGATAAATTCTAGGGGATTATTTTTACCTAGGCCTCCTACAAAAGATATTAAATACAGTGCAGTACTCACATCCTTTTAGAACTTACCTCACCTCTGTTATGACCACAGCTGATAAAGCACTATCTCTAAAACTACATACATATATACACACAACAAGCCCCTTCTCTAGGCATTCATCCGCCGCTTGCCTCTGGCAAAATCCAAACCCGACAAAGAGTAGTCGTCCAGCCTGTAAAAGGAACGCATAATTTAAAAATTGCGAACACTCTGCTCATCTCTCTTACATCTCTTCTCTATGAAATATGGGCTATTTCGGCCAATTTGTGAATTCCATGACTTGAAGAGTCATTGAAGCTGATTCCTAAACAATTCCGTTCGTTTCGGATTTTACTGCTGAAATCACAGGTGCACACTAATTTCCAAACTCAATCTGACTAAAGCCATCCATCAAATTTCGGTGGAAGCATCTATCAAAGGAAAAAGGTTTTCAAACATGACGTTTGGTAAGAACGTTTTTCAATACCAGCACTTGTCTTCAGTTCGTCTTCACAAACGTTTTTGCGTTTTCTGAAGTAATATTCTAAATTGTAAAGTTACGGGCTATCTGGTCTAAAATTATTGTAATTCGTTTATTATTTATTATATTGTAATGAAATTATTATAACTGGCTTCAACTAGGGGCCAATTCTTTAGAAAAAAGGCAGATCTTATTTTATTTTATGAAAAAAATCCATATTTACTTTCTCGTCGACGATACGTAAATTTATCTCAGTGCAGCATCCAGATGACCGAGCTACGAATCGGTATTTCTCAAAGTAAATATGCTACCGAGATAAGATAAAGTTGAAACGCTACGTGAGTGAAACTCTCTTCTCGCGAGTATAAACGACGAGACATGACTCATGGTTAACTACTAACTCACAAACTAAACAACTTAACGTGCAGTCATTTCCAATCAAGATGTTGATCTCCCCACAAGATTCATGTCATTAACGACTCTTTACAGAACCGCGTTAACTTTAGATATTAGGACTAGTTAGTTGTCCTGAATACGATGTAAGTTAATTTTTTCTGCGAACAAAATTATCGTAGAACCTAAGTTGCAACGATCCTAGACTAAATTCAGCTCAGATGCACTGAAATTATTAAAACTTTCCTTGTAATACTTCTTCAAGTATCATAATAACGATCTCACAAATCATCCACAAATAAAAGATTCTACTAAAACAAAATGGTATAATAAGATAAGTGGCTACTAAGAAAGGAAAGGTTCGAAGCAGGGCCCTGACACTAACTATGACTCCACCTAGATAAGATCGGTAGACGAAAGAGCCTTCGCCAACTCGTAATCGCGCAACCGAAAATGGTGCTTTTAATTAGCCAGCTTGAAGCACTACTAATCTTGCGAAAATAAAATGTATTTAAGACGTTTTTTGAAACAATAATTTGGTTTAGTTACTCCCAACTCAATTATATTTAATCCATGCAAAATTATTATTACTACACGTATTTGAATTCCAAAAAATTAAAAAAAATTTAATTGCATATATCATACTTGGAAATATTTTAAATGTCATGTGTTTATCTTTATGCATTTAATTTATATAATTTAAATGTCTGATATTCCTCCGAAAATTTTATTTTACAAAATTTGAGATTCGTGTTTTTGATGAGTTCTATTTTCGAACTGCTATTTATGCAGATAACCTTATTTTATTCGCGACTGAAAGAACCCAACATTCTGACCCGACTGAATCCGCACAATCAATATTTTGATTTGAATTTCTATTCAACTGTGATCGTGGTGTCACTAAACCTATTCCATTTTCACGCGAAGGAATACTTTATGCCACCTTATTGGATGTCAAGATTACGTGATATAATCTACTTTTGCAAAACTGTTCTTCCATTTACAAATATATATGCATTTATTTCTAGAAGAAAATAAAATATAAACAGAATATTTAGCCAGAAACTAGTGATAGTTGTATTAATGTTTGTGATTGAATGTCAATTATTTTAAAAATAGAAGAGAAAATCTAGGAGAGAATCTTCTTGATAATTTTGTACAAGAAGATCTGCAACAAAAGTGATGAAGAAAGGAAGTGAAAATTTCTCTAAGATATATAGCTAAGATCGTTATTTGCATTGTTTGTGTGAAAGCATATATTTCTACAAATGTCAGCCATGGTATGTTGACCTATTTTACCCAAGACACACGTTTTCTGGGTGTATTAGGTAGCATAGGCCGAATTTATTGTCTAATGCAACATATTTGATGCTTGCGTGTTTAATCATAGGAGGTGTGTTGTTATTTATAACTTGCCACAGAAAATGACAACCATTACTCAAACAAAGGCTTTATTTCTCAATCGCTTAGGGAGAAGAAGGAAAGGGAAAGAAATTCATGATAAGAGAAAGTTTATTTCTTCGGCGATAACACTGATAACAAGGAGGTGAGAAGCACTAGAAGGAGAGAAGATTTTCAACGATAATATTTGAATCCCCTCATGGATGTGAGTCGTCAAGTAGTGGCTCTTGCCTTAACTTGTTTGTAAAGTACAAAAGGTTTAGTTTTTAGCATCAAGACTTTTCTTTATAAAACTTAAAGAGAGGGAAGAAGTAAATTTACAGTATGTTTTAAAACTCAACTTAGAATTCATCCATCTATTAATAAAAGCTAAAGGATTTTATTACTAAATTAGAAAAGGTAGATCGAAACCCAAGATATATTAATGACTCGGACTTTAGTATTAAGGCTACTGTTAAGATTATTTCTGTCGAAGTAGTTTTTCCTCTTCATCCTTAACCTTGAAAATTTATTGAAAAATCATAGCCTGAAGATATAACAGAATAACCTTATAAGTTTGACCTAAGTAAATTAAAGTATTAAATGAGCCAAATAAAAAAGCTGGCTGTAAAGGAGAGAGAATATGAGACTTATTCTCAAAGTAATAGGACATAATATATAGAATACACTGAGTAACAAAATTTCACTTTTGTCTTGTCCTTGGGTTAAAAGTTTTATTTTCCAATTGTTTGTGGCTCTATTAAATAAAGAAATAAATTTTTATCCCAAAACTTTGCTTTTGTGGCTAGAACATTGAATTTTTAAATTAGCCCATTTATGGTAAAAAACATTATTTTGATGAAAATAATAATATATAAGAAGTTTCAAGGTTTTTTTTTAGTTATAGTATAAACATGATATACTGTATTTAAAAGTTATAGAAACAGCAATACAGTAGTAATAGCTATTTTGCTTTTTTTTGCGACCTGGACAGTTCTCTTATATTTCCTCTAGATTCAGCACTAATTTGACGAAAAGTAACTGCAGATCTTTCTAGAACTTTCGAGAATTTTTTATGCGTTGAACGAATTTCTAGAACATTCTGGCAAAGTAGATGACTGTATAAATACAAAGAATGTCTACTCAACGCATCACTTTAAATCTAGCCGTAACAGCGCAAACATCTTTCCTCGTATTGATAGAAGCATTCGACTCACATGGCAACAAGAGGTTGTCAGCTTCGGACAGACTCATTTTGCTATGTCTGCGGCGAATTTATTAATACACGAGCTAAAATGTATTCTGTAGAGAGAGATATGCTAAAACGTGTGAGACTCACAAGAAATATTTTGTCATGCCAGTCGGAGAACAAGACAAACCTTGGGCACCTCATGTCAAATGTGAGCTCTGCAAAATATTTTACAAAGGTGGTATATATATGTGAAACAGAAGAGCAATGACCCGCCCATCCAAATGTCCAGAAAGCAAAAATGCGCCTGTTATCATGTATCCAGACCTTTAATCATCTACTGCAACATTGCCACACTGTTCTGAGCTCCCCGTATCCACTCATCCAGAAAAAGAGGAGCAGTTTTTAGAAAGGTTATGCAGTGCAGAATAGGATGAATTCATTAATCCAGATTACATAGGTCTGTGTCACTAAGGAGAGAAGCCTATACTACCCAACCCCAAAAGATCTCAACGACCTTGTAAGAGATGTTAGTCTCACATAGTTTTATGCCGAACTTTTAACTTCGCAACTCAAACAGTGGGGTTTGTTAGATGTCAGTGTGCAAATATTATGTCATAATATTTGCTATAAAAGCATTAAATTCTGTAGAACTTCTACTTAAAAAGAGCTAAGCTCTTTCCAAAAAAATTCAAACAGTGCAACAGCTGAACGATGGAAATTTCGCACGAAGATTACAATATTGTTAATGGTTTTAACAGAATCTAAATTATACCACCGATTTTCCAGCAACTTTGATTATGTTAAATCAAGCGCATTTTCCCTTGAATGGAATTTAAACATAAGAAATTGTCGTTACTGGCTAACATAAAATCAATTGAATATTACCCATGTCCCTTTCCATAGTCAGCGTCTAACTGTTTGGTGTGATTTTTCTGCATCTCAGATCATAGGGCCGTACTTTTAAATGATTCCTCGGGAAACACGAACATTGAAAATCGTGATCGCTGTGAAAAAATGTTAAACTAGTTCGTTACCCCTAAATTAAAAGTTCTTCGTCTAGAAAATATCTTGTTGTAACAAAATTGAGCTCCCTTACATACCACAGGGAACTGCATCTCTGTTTTACGTCAAATTTTTTCAGGGAAGTTAATCTTTAGGTTCGGAGACGCTGACTTGCCAGCAGGTTCTCCGGAACCTTCTTTCTGTGATATTATATCTATGGATATACAAAGAGTAGAATCTACCAAATTAGCCTAAAAACCTTGCAAGAATTGAGAAACATCTTCGTCTGTGACTTATAGGCTATACCACTGCTCACCCTTGCGATAGTGATGAAAAACCTACAATCGAGATCAATGTAATTCTTGTTGTTGAGGTTTAAGTAAGTGGGTAATCCCAGTACCACCTTTTGGACATATATTTTAGTACCGCACCGAGGTGAAGCGGAGATGAAGCGTATCCAATACACCTACCTTATCCACTTCCAGTGAATGTGAATAACCCCAGGGCGTACCATTTTGATCAAAACTAAGATGATGATCCCTTGAGAGTGTTCCCCACTCAGTAAAAGCAAACCATGGGTGGGTTGGTGGAATATTGAGATTCAAGCCCAGTTAATTGCTTAATAATTGCCAAAGGATCGTCCAAATTAGTTAAACACACATATACAAAAATAATCTTTAATGTACATAAATATGAAATAAGCAACATTGTATATAAATATAAATAGGATTAATCCTGCACTGAATAAATAATTCTACAAATTGTCGTGGGGATTACTTGCAAGTTACTCACTAGGGTGCTTGCGTCTTAATGGCACCCACCAGAACAAATAAAATATTATTATTGAATTAAACACTGAATTAAGTAAGCACTTCTAATATTCGAGGTTACGGGCTCGGGATGAGAATTCTAGTTCATAAATAAACTGGTGAAGTTAGGGGAGGGGATAATTCAATTAACAATACCTTTGAGTTCGTAAGTATTTTTTGAAGGGGGGCGGTGAAGATCTTCTTCTGGTGACGATGATCGCACCTGGTCCGGCCGTCCGAGGTTACCGAATGAGAGGGTAATCCTAGACTGGTTATATGCTGATCCTTTGTGGGATTACGAAGGCGAGCCCACATGGTGACTCAAATCGGATTTCTTCCTTGAAGTACCTGTCCGATTATTTGGATCCTGGAGTGGGTAGCTAAAACCGATTACCTAGCTACGTCTAGGGTAATCCGTAGAGGGAGGTCCTGTCTAACCTCAGACTCTGAAAGGAGGGGGGCTGCGAGAAGTTTGGCCCCTACAAGTACCGTGACGGCAACAACCAATTCCCCGAGAAGTTCCTTCCTTGCTCCGGTCGAACGGTTTCCTATGTAGATTTACTTTCACACACTCGACGTAGGTCCAAGAGCTTCTACCTGATTCCATGGAGAAGTCTTCCTTTTATTTCTCTCACGAGCAGAATCAAGAGAGAGAATCGATTTCTCGTAAAATCCGTATCGTGGCGCGAAAGACCTTTTTTCATCTTTGGGCCGACGGTATATCTTTCACACCTTCGAGCCATCTCGGAGTTTACGGTGGTGCGAAAAAAAGGCGACGGAAAATTTGAGGGGAGAGGTGTTTTGTAAGGATATGAGAGGGCGCGCAGCTTCGTGGCGGAGTGTTTCTGCGTACACCTATGTACGCAATATTTAGACTTCTACACATGGTAACTAATAGAACACATTTTAAAGCTGTCATTTTATTAAAAAAAAATCATCCCCAACTTGTAACTTTCGAATAGTGAATATGGTTTTATAAAGAAAATTTTCTTTTAAGAGTTAGAGGGATTTTAGGGTGTTCCTATTTTTCTAGATTACCCAAATGTAAAAATAAAACATAAACCCTTATGATTAGACGTCACAGTACTAATGTTTTAATACAGCTGTTAATACAGGTTTTATTTAGAGTTCATAAAAAAGAAGAGCAGAATTAGAACTAAGATCTTACAGTAAACGTATACAAGAATATATTAACACCTTCCCTCCCGAGCCTCATTTTATGTTTTGTTCCCAGGTCCCAAAGCGATATTTTAATTAATTATCAAATGAGCGGCGTAATACCTTTACACTGCACCATATGTGAGGCTAGGGTCACATAGATATTAGTAGATACCAACGATCCGGCGGTAGGTCGTGTGGTATCCTAGTTCAAATTACATCCTATGTATCACACTACCCACCATAAGGTCGTGTGAAAATTTTAGAAATAAAGCAATTACATGCATACTAACCCTTTTTCTTACTTTTCAGCTTTATTACGATAATACTAGTGCAGTAGCAATACTAAATTACAAGTATTAGCAAACCTATAATAAGTGATAAAAGAAATTTATCGCAATGTGTTTCAACAGTGAGAATAATGATGATTCACAGTATTTGTTTCCATATTCTGAAAGTGACACTGAAAATGTTAATGATAATCAAGCTGTTACTTCAAGGAATGGGTGGCACCAAGTGGATGGTTTCAATAAACAAAGTGTAGAGGTAGGCGCGATGTGGTAATGTTATCTAAGAAACACGACATTAGCTTCAAAGAAACAAGGCGAAAGATGATTGATGTGAAAGTAAAGAAGCCAGAAATAATTCTCAATTACAATGAGATGTAACAGGGAATAGATATCACTGATGAAAGGCAAGATCTTTCACACCTTTAATAAAAAACATCAGATGTTACCAAAATATTGCATTTGAATACCTGCTCAACACAGCAGTAGTCAATGCCTTAGTATTATTTCAAAAGAACACACTAGAGAAAATAAATAATGCCGATTTAAAAAAATCCATGATTGAATCGCTGTGTGATGTGGACAAGCAACTCCCGACAACACCAGAAAAGGCAAAGTCTAGTACCTGCCATAGCTTAAGAAAATGCCACGAAAGAGTCAACTCTAACAGAATAGTTCCCACACGATTCGTGGGTTGTTACACCGAAATGAGAAAAACAATGAATGCAGCAGAGGCAGATAAAAAAAAGTAAATACATTTTGTGCTGAATGCACAGGTAATCCCTCTCATTGCCTTATATTTTTTAGCAAAAGACACTAATTGATTTATATTTCCTAAGTATATTAGGTCTAACAATTGTTTCAAAAAGAACTATTTTGATTTAAATGCCATTTAAAATTGTATACTGCAATATATTATTAATGAAACAGTCTCATTTATTTTACCTCATTAAATGGTGAAATCAGAAGAAAAAAACAAAGAGTTTATATAAATAATCATATAAAAATGTTTTTTTAGTGTAACAAAAGCATAAATAAAAGTAATGGTAGAATACCAGTTCCCACAAAGCCCATAATAGTAAGACTAAGGAACGACCTACCGGTGGGTCGTGCGGGACTCTCTAAAACACCTCCACGATCCACGGGCTGAATGTATGGGAGCCAACGTTTTAATAATGATCTATTTTAGGTAAAATAAAATAAAACAAACCCAGAACAATATTAAAACATCCCTAACGTCACTTTAGTATTATATATAAATTGAAATAGATAGTGTAGCAATTGCGACTCATTTGTTAGTCTTAAACAATATGCATAGTTAGCCAAATCCTTCAATTGTATAAATGTAATAAACTAACTAGTTTAAATTTCTATTTACAACAAGAAGGTTAAAACTCAGTTCATCCCAACCTTAAAACGAAAAGAGAAATGATGGGAAAGAATTGATCTAGAACGTAGCATTAGCGTTTATCCAAATGCTCTAGAATCTTTATAACATTCAACATAGAATAATTATGGGATTATTCATGAAACACCGCTGGGGGTTGTCAAAATATGATACTATTTTATCCCTCTTTTCCTTTTGTAAATATATTTCCATGCTATTTCATTATAGTTCCTTTTGATTCATAATATATTAAGTTTTGGGTGTGTGTGGCCGTTTGCAGTACAGTTACTTATTAAGTGTAAAATTTCATCTATGATTTAATTATGAGCCTGTTGCTAATTTCGTTACATATTTGCATAGTTAAATACTTATAGGTAGCCAGCAAAGATTACATAATCCACTCAAAGGCCAGTCCCAATCTATACTAATAAGCTAATAGTTCTCCTCTGGACATTGTCACCATGATTCTTACTCACGCTACTCTCAGTCCACAACAGGACTCCGTATTTAAACAATATCATTATTAGAAAAATAACTGTTAATTTTGTTTTTAAAAGTTTTCACACTACTGGCATTTACTACCGCCGCAGGGAGTGCGTTCCATTTATCCATAATTTTAAAGGTGAATTTTCTTAGTTATGCTTGTTTGAAACGTCCTTTCAGTTTAAAACCATTATTAAGTATGATACTATGGTCGTACTTAAAAAAAATAATCATAATTTACATTTTCAAATTTATTTAATATTTACGGCAGTATGTTTAGAAAAATGTGAAATGTACTTCTATCAGATTTACTGTAGCTACACAATTATTTATAAATTTATTATATGCAAAAGGCTAAAATTTGAAATACATAAAAAATAAGTTTTTGCTCAAATGTGCATTTGACATTTGTTTTAACATACGGCCGTTAGAATACTTCAATAAGTTCACTTTGCAATCGCCTAGTTTCCAGAGTCGGGAATTTTAATATATTTAATCTTTCGATATACGACTTATTTCTAATCAAGGGAATTAGTTTAGTTGCCGGTCGTTGAATTCTTTCCATTTCATTAATGTTTACATGTGCATAGGGTGATCACAATTGTATCAAGAAAATCTTTACATCCACCCGGCTTGCGGCGACCATGGTTTATGGATACCGAGAACCAAGCACACTGAGGGCACTTTGTGAGTTGGAAAAGATTACATTCCTGTCGTCAACAATGGCACGATGTGTGATCTCCAGTACTGAGAAGTGTATTTCAAACCAGTTTCTGCGAAAAACCAGACACATTGTAAGATATAACCACGCAGTCTTCAAACAGCGTGTAAGATACGGCATAGAAACCAACCCCGATGGGACTTGGAGCCACCCCTGTACACTGGCAAGGAGCCAGCATGACGCGAACTGTGCTAGAAAAAGGTTAGAACGCAATTTTTCCGTGGCTATAGAAACTTTAGGTGCAGAGACGTTTATAATTGACAAAAGTGGTACCTTTTAGGGTGGAGTGATTGGCAAAACCAAATGCGACATTGCCCAAGAGTTACACCAAGCTCTACACGGAGTTTTTTAGCCCTAAAGTGGTGTCTCTCAGTGGCATAGGCACCGTCCTAATCAGTTAGGATGCATTGTTAGCCATTGGCAACTGAAGTATGTGCAGGGTCTGGTGTGCAGGAGGATCGTGCACTGGTCACCAGGCAAAGATCGGTGACCAGTGCATCTCCACCATTTCAAGACGAATCAGGTTTAGGCACAAGTTCAAGTAAGGGTAAAGCCGTGTATGGCGCAGAAGTGCACCACCTTAGTCTTGGCCAAGGAAAAAGGAAACCTGTGCGCTTCGGCCTAGCGATTGATGCGGTTCAATGCTTTTTGGAGTTAAGGCTACATAGTGTGAAGCTCGGAGAACCAAAGGAGATCAAAAGCTCGTCCACATAGTTCAGCATTGTGGTGATACTGCTAATGCTTCGAGAATAGAGTGTCACAATGAGACCACTTCCATGCGGAGTTCTCGGTAAACCTCAGAAATAAAAATGTTAATCCGTTCTCTCGCTGCCATTGCGTAGAAAGTCTTCATGATACGTTTTTGCCATGCGTTATTATAGGAAAAACACTTTAGGGAGGGAGACTTAAGTCACCTTTATATTATTCCTTTTATTTATCTTTATGGAGGGGACTGTGTTAAATGAAGAAGATTATATTTACCACCAGAAAGAACGCAGAGGCTTCTTCTGGCCTATGCAAGTTCTTTCTTCGACATGAAGAAGCTCTTTAGGGTAGCATTCAGGGAAGGAGGAACGAGGTCCCTTTTCTCCTTGTAAGTCAATAGAAGACCGAACTGCCTATGGAAAAGCTTGCAGAGGAACGCCCCAAGTTAAGATTTGGCACTGAACCCGATTTAGACACCATGGAAGATCCTACCATCTTGGACTCGGTCACCTACAGGACCTGGTTAATCTTAAGGCGGTATGCCTCCACATGCTATCTTCCTTATGGGTCCCATTTAAAATATCATTTTGGTGTCTCTCCAGCGAATAGACCTCAAACGCATAAGAGAGGGGGTCAGCTACGCTGTGCTCCCGGAATAATAAAATTCTTGTTTGTAGGAGGGCAAGGAGAACAGCTCTGCGACAGGACTGTTTCTTATAGAGTCACTACCATCAGTAGCGCTCTATTTTAGGCCGCCTACCTGTTCTCTTCAACTGGCAGCTACCTGTGATAGAAAATGGTGGTCTGCTATTGGAATTTAGATTGAGTCGTACATAATTGCCTCTACAGAAGAGGGGGAAGTAGAACATACCTCACCCTTAGGCTTAGGACATGAGTAAGCCTCTCCTGTAAAAGAATGTTGGATGGGCCTCTGAGAAAGCCTGTGGGGGCCACCTCCTTTTCTCAAATGGAGATGCTCAAAAGCGCCTGAAATAGATGGTAATAGGGACGCACGTTTGCCTCATGCAGATGGTGAAAGGGTGGCCCCTCTACCTGTCCTAGTCAGTAGTGTCCATTGTTACCTCCTCCTCTACAATTAGGGAGTTACGAGGGGCTACAAGGAAAAGAAGTACCTCAAAGGCTTTGCGGCCCATGTCGAGGAGGGACTTTTTGTGGTTTTGATTCTTAGCACGTACTAATTACTTGCTATGAGATCATAAGATTGCAAATATAATTTGTTAATTCTACTCTTGGACTGTTCGACACTGCTACTCTCAACAACTCCCGCTGGTAGTTTATGCCATGTGTCGCAAATATCATATGGTTAGCTCCACCTTCTATCCGTGATTTCGAGTCATATTCCGGTTGAGGGTAAAAAAACTTGGTGGAGTCAATATTTTCAAATCCTTTCAAGATTTTAAAAGTCTCTATTAGACGACCGCGCAGTCTTCTAACGAATAGAGATAGAGCTCTTGCATTCTTTCTTGGTATGACTTGTTCCTTAGCGATGGGATCAGTTTCGTGGGCCTGGCTTGCACCTTTTCCAGACCATCGATGTCTTTTCAATAATGAGGAGACCAGAACTGAACAGAGTACTCTAGGTGAGGCCTCAGCAGCGAGTTGTACAAAGCAAAAACAATCTCTTTTGTTCTAAAGCTGAATTGCCTCTTGATGTAACCCAACAGGCGATGAGCCTTTTTCTCAACTTGTACGCATTGTTTCAAGAATTTGAGATCGCTGTTAATCAGCACACCTAAGTCCTTCTCAACATCAGTAGACTCAAGACGCATATCTTGTTGCTCGTAGCCTGACCGGGGGTTTGCATACCCGATGTGCATCACCTTACACTTGTTTAAGTTGAAAGGCATTTGCTACTTCTCAGCCCACTCGCCGATCATGCGTAGGTCACCCCTCAACATCTAGATGTTTTCGGGATTCGCTACGTTAGCTCCAAGTTTTGTGTTGTCGGGAAATTTTGATAGACGACTCACTAGTCATTCATCTATGTCGTTGATGTAGATGGTGAATAATAGAGAGCCTAGCACGGAACCCTAAGGGACTCCGCTCGTTACTGACGACTACCGAGAGGTGTGGCCTCCGATGGTAACCCTCTGTTGCCAGTTCGACAACCAAATTTATAACCATTTTGAGACCTTTCCTCTTATTTCCAGAGCACGTACTTTTGCCATCAGTCGGCGGTGGAGGACTTTATCGAAAGCCTTTTGGAAATCCAAATAAAGTATGTCCACCGCTCGACTTCTGCCACATTCAGGGCCGTATCCCCAAGCGCATTCCCAATATTCCTTTCACTTGTGGCCATAGTATCAGAAAAAGAAAATTTTTGACACATATAAAGCAGATACTATGACCCTCCCACCCAAATGAATTGGGAGGTCAAAAGAAAAGTCTCAAAGCGATCATAAAATTCTAGAAAGTGATCATTTAAATATATTCATTCCACAGGTCGATTTAGCTGTAATTCTCATCAATTTTTAACAATAAAGGATGGTACCTGAGTAGCCATCTTATATGTGTACTAAATGAAGGTGAGCAGAGTCAACTTCTAAGAACACCTTGTACCTAATACTTGCCCTTGCCAGCGGTGTTTTGTCCCTTGCAGCATTTTGGATCTCACGGTATTCACTGCGACTAAAGTAAGGCTCATAATAGGACGAAAGATTGCGGGGGAGCTAGAAACCGTGAGTATAGAAGAGATGGTTTGGATTAGTGTGTGTGTATGTAATAAAGAGAAGTAGAAATAAGAGTGAACTAAAGAATATAGTGGGTGATCATCCTATTATCATACCCTTCTTCTAAGAGATCTCATTATGGTATGCATTCCACCATGGGTACCGGACCGAAATGTGACTAGGTGGGAACAGTTCTCCTGTTACAAATTTCGTGTAAAAAAGGTTTGGGGGATAGCCGTAATAATAATAATAATAAATAACTAATATAAATAATACAGAACAATAATAATACCCAATAAATAAAATACATAATAATTATAAATAATCATAAATATTAATAATAATAGTTATTGATAAATAATTTTAATAAATAATCATAGTAGATAATAATAATAATAAAAAATAATAATTCCTAATTAATAATACCACTAGAAGAAGAATAATATGAAGAATAATAATAAAATTTTAATGTAAATAATAAAAACTAAGCAGTAATAATTCTAATAATAAGAAGGTAATTCCGGCTTAGAGGGGGTGAGTAGAAACTGCATCAAAAACTTCCTTATGCCCCATTAGTGTGTTCAAATTAACACAGTGACGAGATTCTCCTCAGCTGCACTCAGGCCAGGGGGATGTGCAACTCTTCCAAGTACTAGGAGTAACAGGTCATTCGGCTGATGGGCCATGTGCATTAAAAATAAGTGGCCGAGTAAAGGGTAGAGACGGTGGCGATATAAAAAGAGTGGATTGAAGGGGGAAGGCAGGGTGACGAGAGCTGGTACAGAAGCCAAGGTCGTTTAAGTGGCAGAAGGAGAGGCAGGTCAAGCTGGGGTTGGACACGGCGCCGTCAGCACGGCTACAGAAGTGTTGAAGATATACAAAGAACGTAAGTATTAAACCTTGATGTAGAAGAAATCACTTTAAACACATAAAGAAACAGTAAAACATACTTTTAAACTTTCAGTCGAAAGTTCGATCTAATATTATGAGATTCATATTATAAATATTGTTAGGAAATACTTCGTAATTATGAGACCAAGATAAAATATCATTTTTATATATAAAGAGCAGACATAAATAAATATTGTTACGCTTTATTTAATTGGTTTTTTTTTGCTGATTAAATATAAATGAATAATTAATAACTTCTGTTATTAATGAATAATTATTAGTTACTAATTATTACGAAGAAATTAGGTTTGATCGCACGGCCCTATTTTGATTCATATTTGTAATGCGTTGCTTATCTAGGTTAATTCATCCTTACTCGATAAACTTTTCAAGATTGAAAGGAAAAACTAGCTGGTTCTATCCATATCCTCCGAATAACTGAATTTTCATAAAAATCTGCATTTATTTACAAATTTAGAAGCTAATTTGCACAAATTATATAAAAGTTGAACTCTTGAAGTTTATTCTTCACTACTTTTTTATTCTCTCTTTAACTTAAGCGTCATTATTATTGATACATATTTCAATCGATTTTCAAATATATTATTGATGCAATGAATTCACTGAAAGAATTGCGTTTTTGCGTAAACAATTTCTTTGATATGGCCACAGAATAAAATCCAGTGGAGATACATCAGGGTAACGAGCTGGATAGGACATTAGTCTAACTCTAACCCACTTGCTGTTTGGCAATGTGTTATAGAAAAACTTCTCTACATTCAATGTATAATGTCAGAGGACTTCATCCGGGTGCAAAAATGTTTTTTATTTAAAAGATTTGCTCTTTGCACTTTAGTGAGAAAGAAAGTCAAACTCTGCAGCATTATTACATATTTAGTAGTAGCTGTTTGTCCATCAAAGAAGTAAAATCCTAAGATGTGACAATTTCTGATTGTGCACCACACATTAACATTTTCAGAATTCCTCTAACGAATTCAGCCATTATGTTATTCCACTCTCTATATGCTGGAATTGTGGTTATTATTTCTTTTGCCGCAGATAGGGAATTTGGCTGGATCTGTAAAGATCAACGTATAATAAACGCACTTGATTCGTATTTTTCGAATTTATCTAATGGCAAAAATCTAATCTCCTTCGGTAATCTGTAAGTTGTGAGTTATGATCCTAATGAATTTGGTAGGCATGTTTTTGTTATTTGGCGCTGTGAATATTATGCACTGTTGTTACTGATGTATGTAAAGACCAAAATAATTTGGGGGACTCCATACCAAAGCTGGTGCGACTTTAGCCCTTACCTCTTTACTTATTTCGACACTCAGTTCGTAATTTGTCCTCAACCGATCAAGTTTCTTTAAAATCTTTCTTCTATTTATTTAGTGAGTTTATGTGAGAATCATCATTTTAATAATGAGGAAAGACTTTCTCAGGGCTCTTAATGATTTAAATTAGCGAACTGAAAATAAAAGAGCTAAAAAAAGATTAAATTAGATAACGATTTACATAGAAGAAATTATTATAGAATAATTCAGTAGTGGAAATTTCCTATTGATTTTATTAACTGTTTTTACCCTTCGAGGTCCTGATGATGAGGTAATTTTATTAGAAAATTTGATGAAAGAGTATGGATTATCTATCCTATTTACTAAGGTACCCTTCAATCTTTGATTTATTTCTTAACAAGCAAAAGGCTCCATTTTTACAATTCCTACTCATGGCAGAACCACGCCCAATTTTCCCTCCACCAAGGCTCTAGTGAAAGAGAGTATGAAGAACTATAAATTCTATCTAAAATGATGAGCGCAAGGAATAACTTTTTGATTTTTAATTTTTTATTCTCCACCATCATTAAATAATCGTGTTTTCTTTCAAATAACTCAGCTTACTCAATCAATTATGGAACAGTTTTTAAAAGCAATTTTTTTAGAATCTTCCTTCCTTGATATTACAAATTCAAACTACTATTATAAATGAACATTTTAATTTTCCACCATTTGGAAGAATACCATTCTTCATGCTATCTATGAATAAAGTTCCTATTAATATTTAGAAGTAGCGTAAATAATCCAAAAGAGTAGTTGAAGCAGCAGTGGAAATAACATTGATGAATTCAGAGATAAATTATAATCTCAAAGAATTCTTATGCACATCGACTACGTAAAGAACAAGTTCTGGCTACTAAAATTGCTTGGGTAGATACCTGAATTTTAAAATCAGAGTTGTAAGGTTGAGGTTAATGAGGGATACAGAAAATCGATTATCAATTAGTCTATACAGTATCATCCGAAAAGATC
This sequence comes from Ceratothoa steindachneri, assembly GCA_963969495.1. Taxonomy (NCBI): domain Eukaryota; kingdom Metazoa; phylum Arthropoda; class Malacostraca; order Isopoda; family Cymothoidae; genus Ceratothoa; species Ceratothoa steindachneri. Next base: position 185,426,158 of record OZ018322.1, on the reverse strand, counting down.
AGAACATCTGTTGTTTTATAATATTATGTTCCCTATCTTTAGCCAAAGAAAGTAGAAGGTTTTCCAATTTTGTGTACGATAACATACAGGTATAGAGTAATTATCTGTAAAGTTTATGCAAAGCTTATCAACAGCTAGAAAGTTTAATGAAAAAATATCTGTTCGAAATTATCCTAACGCATTGTTTTCATAAGCACTAGCCTATGTTCAATCTCCTTAAGTTAGTTCATTTTTTTGCAAGGTGGGCCCCATTCATATGTCACCGAGCTGCTTGCAAAGCTGAGAGAGCAGGGTGGGCTTTCTATTACAGTTTTTGGAGACATCGTAAAGCGCTCCAAAAGTGTAGACTATACTATTCTGTCAGCATATGAGAAAACAGGTCAATGGAAGGCTAAAAAGCAACTGATAGGTGAAGGAAAACCTAAAAAATGGAATACTGAGCTAGGACTCAAATTCTGAAAAAGGTGGTTTTAAGGTGGCTGCCGCAGTTTGTAAAGAAATTACAGAGATTTTGGCAATAAATGTCTCGAGACAGAGGGATGAACAATAGAACCCTGTCGACATAAGTGACAATGCCAGGAATATAATGCCAGAAGGGGCTCTTTAGACAGAGCACGCAAAAGATTGTTTCTAAATTACCCAAAAAATAGTATGAATTTGGTACAGGAATTGCCATGGTCTAAAATGTGATTTCAGTACAATACACTGAACCCTTTTTTGCGCTTACGTGGAACAGTGAATAAAGAAGTGCACACTGGATTAGTGGGAGAGCATGATTTTCTGCATCCGCGAGCCCCTGAAGCCCAAACTGAAAATTTTCTGCAGCATAACGCTCACTGTCATACGGCCAATTCTGTGTACAAATTCCCTAACAAAAAGCACATCGCTGTCTTAAACTGGCTTGCAAGAGTCCGGTCCTGAATAAAAATTGGTTAGAAGACGATCGAAAAGAGATCTAAATCAAGGAATCCGAAACAAGTCTAGGAATTTTAGAAACTTCTCCCAGGAGACTAGATCAAGATTACTGGGCAAGTGTGACGATTGTTGTTTCTCGTTCTTGTAACATGAGTTGCAAAGCATCATCGAAAATAAAGACCACACTAAATACTAATTACTTATAACTTGTAAAAATGTTTTCCATTGATAAATAAATCATTATATTCCAATAAAATCTATTATAGCTGTCATTAACATCACTATGGACACTTTAATCTTCCTACTAAATTGCTTAACTTGCCGATAACCTTTGTCTTATTTATGTAAATTTACATAACCTTAACCCATGCATACGAGGGGCGGTCAATAAGTCTTGCAATTCGGATATAAGGAAACGAGATATGAGCAAAAGTGTTTTATTATTTTTAAATATAACTACCCTCGACTTCAATGCACTTGCGCCACTTGTCCCTGAGGCTTCGAATTCCCGACAACCAGAAATCTCACGACTGCTGTTCAATCCACTCCTGGACGGTGAGCTGGACAACTTTATCGTCCCCAAACCGGCGTCCACGCAGTGCAGCCTTGAGCTGGTGGAATAAAACGTAGTCGCTAGCGGCCAGATCTGGACTGTAAGGGGAATGGTTGAGCCCCTCGGATCTGCACTTGCGCAGCGCAGCTTGTGCAACTCTGGCTTGTGGACTTTGACGACGTTGAAGTCGATCATGGGGCGTAGAGGTTTCTAGGGACCCAACGGGCAGACACCTTGGTCATGGCCAAATTGTCGTGGATGATGTTGATAACACTTCCATGTGATATTTAAAGTTCTCGCTCGATTTCTTCGACCTTCACCCGTTGTTTTTCGAGGATCATCCTCTTCACACGGGCCACATTGCCCTCGTTGGTCACAACTGACGGGCGTCCTGGACGGGGGTCATATGTAAGGGACTTACGACCATGGCAGTACTCCCTATTCCAGCGAGCAATGGTTGCATAGCAAGGGGCTGTGTCGGTGTACACTGCAACCATGCCTCCATGGATCTTTTGCAGTCTTGCCTTCCTTGGTAAAAAAATTGATCACTGTGCGGAGCTCAACCTTCTCCATTGTTGAAAAAAATGTGACTGATGATCTGCGATCATCTAATGATTCTTAAATAGACGAAGCAGGAGCGTGCGGCTGCAGGCCCTGACTTGTCATAACTGTTCCTAACATCCCCCTTGCTCTGTCTTCCCCTAACCGATTCGCAAACTTATTGACCGCCCCTCGTAGTTTATATATTAGTATGTTGTCCTTCAACAATTTTGAAAATCTTGCATATTCGGTTAGGTTATGTTAGGTTAGGTTAGGTTATGATATTCTCTGCCAAAATTAAATGGGGATGATATAATAGAAATTCCTGTTAGTCCCAAACGATTTAAATTTTAACGAATAAATGTTAAATCAATCTCAATTATTATTGCTCTTGCAATATGTAATATATCAGCTATTTTGAATCGTAAGGTAGCTACAGTGAGATAATAATGATTCGTAATTTCTTAGTAAATATGTTGCTAAAAACGAAAAAATACGAACACACTAAAAAATATTTTTGAATATTTAGCGGAAAATACTTTAAAATACTTCATAAAATCAGAGTACCTAACTTAACTTAAATTGACCAAACCTAACCTAGGTTAGGTGTAGTTTGGTTGGGTTAGGTAAGGTTAGGTTACCTTACGTAAGGTTAGGCTATATTACGTTAGGTTAGGTTAGGTAACGTCAGGTACTCTGATTTTATTAATTATTTTAAGGTATTTTTTACACTAAATAATAATATAAAAAATTAATATTGTTTTTATATTTTGGTTTTAACACGCATATTTTGGTGCTACTTTAGCGGGATTGCTACGAAAATTTGATTTGCATACTTAACATCTGCCAGCTCTAGACAAAAGACTTTTTTCTCGAGACTGTAGATCAGCTACCAGTTTAGAAATGTTTAGTCATAGTTTTGAGTAACTTTAACAACCCCTGATAAGATGCATTTGCGAGATTCTACACTAAAGTTTTATGTGAGAGTTAACGGTTTACTGTGAAAAAAGGATATTTGTCAAAAATTCCACGGGTCTATTATCTTAACTACAACTAAATTGCGAGAGGAATGTACATATATGCTATTTCGGAGATGTAGGAGAAAGGGTTATCAGGGTGCTCTTTCCGTTAAAGGTGGCAGTAATTTATTGTCCTATACCTATCTAAATATAAAATCGCTTTGCTATATGGGGCTTTATTTTATAATATAACTTATTTTCTTATGGTCTATTGGTTTGGCTTTATTAATTGTTTCACAGTTGTCCAAGTATCATCTGCTACTGTTATTGACTAGATAAATAAATAGCGTGATGTTTGTTCCATTGTATGAACTCTTAATTGTAGATGCAAGTGTTTGGAACAAAAAATAGACTAGTTCAAATAGGGTAAACAAGATTTGCCAGACAGGCGACAAGGAAGTAGATAAATTAGACCCCGAAAATATGGTAAAAAAATCGGACTAATCGGCAGACAAATTATGGTGGTTGGGTTTTATGTTTGCGAAAGGTAGATGAGGTGTTCTATTTTTACATTCAAAAAGAGAAATGCAACTACTCTATTAACATCATTGAAAGGGAGGTAGCCAATGGATGACGGGTACACTCAAGTGAATAGCCTGCATATCGCACTCTTTTACAACTGAGATATGATCATCAAACTGTAAACCCTCAATAAAATTGAAAGTAAAATCAACATATTGAAAGAAATACCAAAAGTACCTACCCATCATCTGCAAGGTTACTTAGATGAAGATTGTTGAAGAATTTCAAAGGGAATGATGCCTAATGATTTCTTGAAATACTGACCGATATTCGCGAAGATATTTTATAAGATTTCTAATTTTTCCATATTTTCTTTTTAATTTTTACATCTTTCTAAACAAATAAAATGTTTATGTTTTAAATTTAACTAAAGAGTAATAACTTGATCTTTTTCCCAACGTTAGCTCAGGTAGGAACTAATGTTACTTGGATGAAGCAGTAGAAATCATGCTAGAATACAAATTTGATATATAGTAATCACACTATGCGACACCCTTTGATCCTTAATAAACTTACAAATCCCTATCATCTTAATGAATTTTCCTTCCTATTAAAGCTTAATTAAATAAAGTTAACAGATTAATAATTTTGTCAAATCATATAAATGTTGGTAGATTGCGTATTAGAATCATAAATAGTTGTTAAACGACGTAATGAAAGAGCACCCAACTATCTATCATTGAGCTGCATTCATGAAACTATTAAATACCTAAAAACGAAAGTGATTACTATGGACAACAGCCATAATGCTTCCGAGACCAGAGTACCAAGTTCTAACCTAATTTTAGGTTGCTGATAATGAATATCATGGTTAAAATTGCTTGTTAGTTCTCCTTTTCAAGATACACCTACGTGTCACAACAGGTTCCAAGATTCTTACGACCTTGTGTTTCTTACCACAAAGACAGTCTCACTGCCATTCAGTATTGGTCCAGCAGTCAGACAAGGTGGTTGTGCTGTGCAAGTTTACATTTTGAGGTGAAAGGTAGGTGAGTTTCCCAGTCAAACTTATTAATTTTATTTTCCTACTGAATGATATAAATATTTCTGCTAAGCTCTCATGCTCTGTATTATAATGATAAATTTATGAATAAATTTTCTATTTATCTTCTAATTCTTTGTTGTTTTATTCTTTCAGATGCCTTGTACCTAGGTTAATAAAGCATAGAACTTTTGTCACAGTTGTGGTGGAGTGATCTTTGCATCACAGAAGCAACGTATAACTTCTATTGTTAGAAAGGCATATCACCTAAATTTTGGATGTGGACTGGTGACCCGGTTAAGAAATGGGCTCCTCACATATGCTGCAACGCTTGTGCTGCTATCTTTCGCCAATGGTGAAAGAAAGAGAGGAAAGGAATACCTTTTGCTGTGCCAATGAGGTGGCGGAAGCCAAAATACCATACAAACATCCCATTAGCTATTCGCTTAGTTCCATATTAAGAAGGTATATCTGCTCCTGATGCACCCACTTCGGTATCCTTCGAGTCAGTTGGGGAAAGTAAAGATGAGGAAGCATAGAAGGATGACAGTGTTGAATTACCGGGGAACCCAAATTTGATAAATCACAACCCTCTAGGCAACATACCATAAAACAAGGGAAGCTCTTGGACCTTGTCAGGGATCAGCTACTATCCCAAAATAAGGCAAGGCTGCTAGCCTCTCGTCTTTAACACTGGAATCTCCTAGGAGCTGATGTGAAATTTTCAAATATTAGTTCAATGATTTCTTCATAAGTGAAGGTGATTTAGTGACATTTACCAATATTAATGGTCTGATGGAAGCACTTCTCATCGAATACGAACTCTGGAGGCTGTTCAATAATTCAACAAAACGAGTCTTAAAGGTGTCTTCCTGCACAATGGCAATTGTAAACCATCGGTTTCTGTGGGTTATGCTTATCATATGAAAGAAACTTATGAGAATATAAAACATATGTTGCAATACATAAAATATGATCAACATCATTCTCAGCTCTGTGTTGACTTGTTGTTCTGGGGATGGGCTTGTAGGGCGGATAAACCAAGTGCTTCTGCTTTATGTGTGAATTGGACAGCCGTTCAAGAGTTTCATACTATATCATGGGAGACTGGTCACCTTGAATTTTATTGTAGCCTGGGATTAGAAAGGTTCAACATCCACCTCTCACTGAACCAAACATAATTTTAATACCACCACTACACATAAAACTGGGTCTCATGAAAAACTTTGTAAACTGTATGGATAAATCTAGTAAACGATTCAAGTATTTAACATTAAAATTCCCCTTAGAGACTATTACTTGACATTGGCAAGAGATGAATCTTAAGCCCACTATAAGCGTCAAGCAAAAGGCAGAGAGTGGATATGGGAATAGATTTAAAAACCTAATGACACATACTGTACGTTATAATAAAATAATCAAATAGAATTAACTAATCTTATTTAAGAATCACACAACTTTTCCAAAATTATTGACCACTGTTATTTGAGAACCGTCAAGAAATTGGTTAAACAAATAAACAGTCAACCAGTGTGAAATATGATATATAGCTGTGTATATACTTTATGTAGATTTCAAGAAACGTTTGAAACTGTATGACAGAAAGTAATTTTCATAAAGTTAAAAAATGATGTTTCAAATTGGAGTGAAATCTTCCTAGCTGGGATTCTAAGGGTCCATTTATCTAATGGAAGCACTCTAATTCTCATCCTTAGTTGAGGACTCCTATAGGAGCATTAAATTATTACAAAGTAATATACTCTTTTTAACATAAAGTTTTCTTACTTTTAGCGGGGTAGGTTAAATTTAAGATGTTAATAGATAGCTGAAAAAAGAAAGGTGAAAGACAATAGAATCAAATTTCATATTGAGCATATGGGAGAGGGTAATTAACTGAGAAGGAAATTAAATGAAAGCAACGTCATGGAACGGATTAGCGAGTAAAAGTTGAAGATGATAAATCAGAGTCTAGTTTTTTTTTTAGTATAAACCAAAATACATATCACATCTGAGAGACATGTGGCAATTTTTAAATGAAACTATCAAATCTATATATTACAAACTCATGTTATTTTATTTAGAAATAATGAAACAAGCCCTTGCAAAAGAAAAGAAATCACTTTAGTATTTAGGATTGTAAACTCAAAAGTAGTGTTGTTCACATTATTCGTAAAGTAATTTTCAAAAAGAAAACTAAGTTTATAATAAAATACACAGAACTTGTATCCAACAAAACAAGCTCACCTCATATATCTATGGAAAACAAAGATCTTACTTCATTCTTAGTCACATATACCTGAAAACAGAGCCAAATCAAAGGGAAAATAGCCGGATAAACATAAAATTTAAACTAAAGTTTGAAATTTTCTCATGCCTATTTAATGAGGGGGAAAAGGTCTTGCAACTTTGGTTTAGTCTCAGTTTCTAACTTTCCAAAATATAGTTGGAAACTCGCTCGTTTTAAGATTTTAAGAACTGATAATTATTTCCCTTAAATCCATTGCTTCAGGAAACTTTTCTTATTTTCAAGCGACTACATAATATTTCGGACTATCTAGTAGTTTACAGAGAAGTGAAGCATTTCCAAAATCACACTACAGAATAGAAAATAAATTGAAATTCTCGTATATAGAGAAATGAGAATTAACTAAGAGGAATGATAAGTTAAAGAAATATTTAATATTCATTTAAGCGGAGGAAGTTATCTTAGGGAGTCATTATTGTTTTGAACACAATATCTAGAATAATTATCCACTTGCAGTCTGATCCGTTTTTAGAAGATGTATCTAAACTTGCTTCAGACAAAGGAGCGGGAATAGACATGATATGCCATAAGAAAACAAGGTCTGTTGACCAAAATGTAGCGTGATCTCACTTATTATGAATTATGACCTTACGACCTACAATAAATATTTCCAGGACTGACCTTGGAAGGACTTTGGCGATTGTATAATTCAAAAGAGAATGTAAAAGAATATAAGGATTTAAAATTTCGTTAGAATCAGACGAATATATATGATTTTATTTTTAAATAAAAATAATTCCCGAATAAACCATAGGAAGACGGGCAGTTATTTCATTCGGAAGGGGATGTTAAAAAACATAAGGGTTTCAAATTTCGTTAAATTTAGCCGAAGAGTTGTGATGTTATTGACAAAAAAATATAATTATCATGCCTAAACAAAATAATTCTTGCGCTAAACTTGGGAGGAATTTGGCAATTATATCTTTCGATAGAGAATGTAAAACAACATAAGGGTTTCAAACTTCGTTAGAATCGGCCGAATAGTTATGATACTATTGCAAAAATGAAATAATTGCTGGACTAACCATAGAAGAACGCTTACAATTATATCATTCAAAAGAGAATGTAAGACAGCATAAGGTTCTCAAATCTTACTAGTTACAATGTTAATACAGAAGAAAAAGAAGCAAAACGGGGACCGGCCGACATAGTGAGATGTAGATTCGCCTGCGACTAGACTCGCACCTGACTAACAAAGTCTGCTGACCCAAAAAGTCTAGTGATCTTACCTTTTCATATTTATGACCTTAAGACCTTCAAAACTTTCGAAAATATCAGGACTTACCTTAGGAGGACATTTGCAATTCTATTATTCAAAAAAGCATCTAAAACAATACAATGGTTCCAAATTTTGTTAAGATTCGGCCAAATAATTGCCCAGCTAACCTTGGGACGAATTTGGCAATTATATCATTCGAAAGATAATGTAAAATAACATAAGGTTTTCAAATATGGTTAGAATCGTCTAAATAGATATGATATCATAGCCAAATAATCATTCCCGGGGTAACTTTGGAACAACTTTGGCACTTATATCATTCCAAAGAGAATGTAAAACAACATAAGATTTTCAAATTTCGTTAGATTTGATTTAATGGTTACAATGTTATTGAAAAAAATAAGGAAACCGAGGACCGACCGACATAATGAGATATAGAGTCGCCCGCGACTAAAAATCACGTTGCGGAGAAACGAAAAATCGCTTCTCTTAGGACAAATAAAGAACTATTTCAGTCTGTTTCCTCTGCAGATAAAGTTGATGAAATTGAAAGCCTCGACTGAATAAGTTGTAGGAAAAGAAAGGCAATTAAACGGAGTTTATCCTAAATAGATCGTTGGAATCTGAGCCCAGACAACATGGAAATGTTATATTATTTTGCATGTAAACAGTAAATAAGTCTAAATATAAATATTACTGTTTCTCCAAATTTTTAATATCCATCATATTTTAATTGCTCTACAAGTAAAATATGTACTCGTATGTTTGCAAGTTACTTCTTTTCGTATATCTTTAATGTTAATTAAAATATGTCTCTATATCCCACAATGAACTGTAAAAATTTAAAGAGACAAGTTTAATTAATGACGATAAGCTATAACAATCAAACCCCAGAAAGAGGATTAGTTTTAATTAATAAAAAAAAGAGATGCTGGCAAAGCATATCTTAACAGATTAACACAAAAGGGATCAAGTAAAGACAAAAGTGGGGATTAAATTTACTTGGTTAATTGGGGGAGGGATGACCATTATTTGGTAAAATGGGAGGTATACGAGGTTGGGACATCGTCATTTTTAAGCTTTCAATCACAGTAACAGGGTGAGCGTGCGCGATCGAATAACAAGTCATATTTTTCTGTAGGAGAGAAATACTAAACTCTTATCTACATGAATATATGTGGCTTGAAAGACATAAATATAATGCCCTCAATGATTTTTGCGATACGATTGCCAGCCAATACCGTTTTAATTGTTATTTTAATTTAATTTATAGAGTTCTACAAAGTTTCCAATTTTTAATTGTAACAAATATGTTCCAAAATGAATTTTGTAGCAGTTATTTTTTTATTTTATCTTTGGGTAGGATTAGCTTGACCAGTGTAAGTTTGAGAGGGAGGAATGATCCTTACTTGGTAAAATGGGAAGGACTCTTTTTACTTGATCCCACAAAAGGTAGCGAATTGGAAAAGTAAGAGATAATATAAAGAATGGATATTTAGAACAGAAAAACTTAAGTTTTATAAAGAGTAGACTATTTGTAATGGAAAAATATATTTATTACTAAGCCATATCAGATATACAAATAATGTGGCAATTTTTGATACCCTCTTTATGGATAATATTCGGCAAAAGGGAGTGGATCTATGGAACTTATTCCTTAATCATGTATAGAGGCCATAATTGGTTGGTAAAAATGTAGAAAATTTCACAACAGAGAAAATGTCAAGTCTCAGCGAGTTAACGGTTTGATATGGAATAAGAGAAAGAGACAGGGAGACAGAGAAACAGATAGATATAGAAAAAAGAGAAAGAGTGTGTATCTGTGTGTGATGCCCCAAAATGGCAGATTAGTAGGTCGATAAGCATCGATTCCACGAAGAGGGCGGTTATTTTCATTCTTTAGAACTTCTCCGTCCCTGTTTAGCCTCGAAACAAGAAGTTTGTATATCATCAAATTTGGAAGAGGCCACGGCCTATAGCATCCTTTTCATTCAATATTGTGTGAGAAATTATGCGGGTCGTTTTCTGCCCACAAAAAACAAGAAGAATTGGATCAAAGATGTCAAGACAAGTGGAAAAAATCTTAAATCAATAGCGGAGTAACTGATTGAGTTTGGTCCTAGGAGTTTTAGATTATCACTTTAGAAAGATTGATACAAGGGCCTTTAACATACGAGAATCCAAAGGCATATCGAAGAAAATAGGAAATAGAAACTTACCCCGACCTTTTTTGCTCCTTGACGGTTATTTCTGAATGAAACAAAACACAATTTTCTAATCCTGATCACACTTCCTGACAGCTGCAGAAAAATGACTCTATTTATATTGAATCAAGGCTTATAACGTATTTTCTCTGCGCTATATGGCTCATATTATTTAAGGAACACAGAATGGGATATCAACCCATAAGTTAATCCCTATGGACAAAATTAAGAAACATGACAAAATTTATGGCAAAAAAAAATCAATTTCAGCCAAACGTTTTCTCTGTTATACTCTGAAATAGTTCCCCTAAGCTTTCAACCTTTTGTTTATCAGGCTGGCTTCAATTGGCTGAATTTGTTTTTGCTTGTCTTAGTTTAATAGGAGCCTTAAATTACTGACATACCAAATTACTTTAAGTAATAATTATTAATAGATTATGGAAACCATTTGGTAACAAATTTTAGCGCAGTATCTCGTAGATGGCTATCAAGAGCTACATGTTTTATTTTTTCTCTCATCAAATAGAATGAGGTTAATGTACCTGCAGGGCCTTGAGCGTACTTATTTGAGTAAAATGATGTATGATGTAATATTAAATAAAGGACATGGGATAGGCAATTTTTAAACATTCTGTTGGGAAGTTCTTCTTAATGGAATTTAGGTACTAATAATGTAAAACTTCCGGCACAATCATTGGGAAGTAAGAAATTTGTTTAAAATTGTAACAAAGTCCTTGCGTAATTAAATACAAATACCTGGTAATTTTCCACGTTTATTCTTGCAGAAAATTTATACATAATTTAAAAATTACTTTTACTATTTTTCTTCAAACTTTTTACATGTATTAAATGAGTCATATATCATTCCTCAATCTAATTAAGGTAATACCTAAAGGAGAGAAAGATATATCAAATATTTTGGGGGCGGAAACTAATATACACAAGGGAAACAAAACATCAACTATAATAATTTCTTAGAATCTAATTGAAGATGAACTACTTTATGTAATCGATACAAACATTTCCAGTTGCTGATGTAACACAGAAATATAAGACATTTTTTACTCCATGATTGTCTTCATATTCTATTTATTCACTGAGAGCAGGCAATGCCCTTTTTCGGATATCACCCTTTTTATTTAATGAGGTGGTGGTGGTAGTTGTTAAACAAAAGCTAGCAGGTTGCCGTGGATATTGAATCGGGGACTCCTCTACGAATTTAAAGTCCGGAAGATCTTTAATTTTCACTTAATTGAGAAAACAAATTTAAAAAGGATATTAAAGTGATTAATTCGTATTCTTCCTTTGTACACTCGATCAACTAGCAAATCATTCATTTTCAAATCTTTTGTATTACCATTACAAAGAAAAACATATTTCCTCCTACTTTCTTACTCCCACGTTCCTTTCTACTTATTCAAAATACATATTCTCTTTTCGCATCAATTACGCTCTGAGTTGAAATTGAAATAGGTTAGCTATTTTAGGCCCTTTTAAACTCAGGCCCCAAAACTAACAAGTTTATCATATCCTGTAAGACTTTTGATTATTTAAATGGACTTGGAATTCAAGGGATTTCGTCCATTCATGTAATTATGTATTCCAATTTAGAATCTCAGTTCTGGAAGTCTAGGACACGATACTTCCAATACACTTTAGTTTAATTGAACATCTATCACCTTTACTAGAAGAAAAAATTACTATTCCCTGGTCAATACAGTACGCATCACCTTCAATAAGGTCTTGGAAATTTATTCCTAGCAAAAGATTTTCCCTATAATCAGGATAATCACAAAAAATATCAAATGAATTTCATCTTCTCCTATTTTAAATAGTCTGAGGCTAATACATTTTGCTTGAAAATAACATAAAATTTTCTTTTTAGATTGAGTCTATAAATATTTATACAGATAACTACTTAGCTACCTCAAGTAAGAGGATATAATCGTATTTCTTAGCGGCTTTAAAAAAAATTGATGATGTGAAACGGAATAAATAATACATGCAAAGAATCGATATAATAAGTTTTTAGACAGAGATATTTGTACTTAATAATTTGCAGACGATATGTATCGCAAAATCCGTGTGACTGTACGAGTTAGTTTCTTGTTGGTATCATGGGTGACATGTGTTATTTGTTGGAATACCTTTCAAGAGGAACTACAATCTAAAAAAAAAAGTTTCTAGTGAAATGTTAAGAATAATGCTGAATGACTTTAACAAAAACTTGAAAGGAAAGAATAGGGGGAAAAACTAAAACTGGTATCAATCCTTTATTGAAGGTTTGTTATTGCCGAGCATCTACAAAATAACAATAAATAAAATAAAACAAAAAGGAAAGAAGACCAAAAAGTACAGAGTAATCAAAGTTTCACTCACTTCCAGTCAAACACTAATAATAGTTAACAGGTCGGAGGGGGGGGGGGGAACGGGTTGTGAGTAAATATAGTGAAAGTTCAGGATTGAAATTAAATGAAGTACTGAGAAGCGTTTCAAGACAAAGACTCTCTAGGCTGAGAGTGGTATGATTTCTAGAATGAGAGTGAGTGAGAGGGTGAATAAGAAATGTTCAGAATAGAACCGATATAATTTCATTGAAAAGAAAATGAGGAGAACTATGCACTCAGTGGCACTACAGCTTAACGTGGGTTTAAACACGGTGATTGCACTTTATTTAATTCAAATTCATCTTTTCTGTCCCGGTCTCTCTTGTTTTCTGTAGGAGAAGTTTCTGTGAGTAAATATAGTGAAAGTTTAGGGTTGAAATTAAAGGAAGTACGAGAGCTTCTAGGTTGCCTGAAGCTCAACTTTGATTGCTGTAGGTTTAAAGTTAGAAATGTAATAATAAGAGTATATAACTAGAGTATTATAGTTATTTGTTTTGTTTCTGTTAGTACTATAATATTTTGATTAATTTTCCTGGCCTTCCAAACCGTTTTGACATTAGTAACTTACCTCACTACTGTTGGTATACTCTCTTCTTTACTTTCTTTTCTTTCGTAACATTTTTTTATTTAATTATATGGGTTTTCACTTTTAATTTAGCTAATAATAAAGTATATGTTACCATTGAAGATCTTGATTTTAGTTGCTTTCTTTTATTTGAGAGGTTTAACTATTTTAGAGTATAAATCGGGTTATCTTGTATAATAGGTGTAGATAACTTTAGTGCAGTCTTTTTTCTTGATTTGGGTCATATTTAGGTCGAAGTTGTGTAATTAGTTAGCAGTATTGTTTTTACCTGCGGTGAAGAGCCAGGTAAAGGCCGCGCTTTTTTTTCAAAAGGAGTAAAGTTCAATTGTACCCATTTAAAGCTATGGAATGACTTATACAACCATGGAACATTGGGTTATTCACCCTGCAGATTTTAAATCTGCCATCGGATTTGGCATTTAGGAGTGACATCTAGTGGCAGAAGCCTCATTCAGCCATTCAAAGACCCTTGTAAGTGACTTGAACCATGAGAAACCATCGATGCATAAACCATTTATCATCTTATCACAAAACCCCGCAGGTCATTAGAGTGACTTTCCCTCTTGTTTACTTTGGTAATCCATATTCTTTTTTTTTATTCATGTGTAAATAATTTTCGGTCTTGTCGCTCTATGAATATTACATTACAATATCTAAGAAAGGTAATTCCAATTCCTTATTTCTCCTTAATTTCTTGTCAAATATATTCATTATTAGACGCGGATGACTATATAAATCTATACATCATTTCTTAAATTTGAACTTAAATTTTTAACAAAGAAGATCGTGCCCGGACATTTTAGTATTTGTTTAAGCTGTTTTAAAATGAACCCCCCAAAATAGTTTTGGTCTATTTTAGTACTGCATCTCCTCAGAATAGAAAAAGAAAATGAACAGAGTGAGACATTAGAAAGAGTTTTACTAGATAACAAAGTATTTTCTGGTATACAGCATGGCCTATGTTTATTGCCCAGTGAGTTTGTTTGGGGAGAATTACAGGGACTTGTAAAAGAGGCGGTGCGATTCAGTAATTTGTTGAAGGAGTACTTTCGAGTTGCCGTGCTTAGCATTAACTGGTGAGTGTCAATCCTTGTATAACATTCAAACATAGAAGGGACGAAATGCTCAATGTAAGCCACCTTTATTGCCAGATCAGCATGCCTCAACACCAAATAAGGCTTCTTAAAAATCTGTTCAAATGTAGTTTTGCTTGTTCTTTTCTCACTTCAATCGTCCCTTGCCTCATTTACTTTTAAAAGCACCTTGAGACCATTAAAATAACAACATTAAATGGATCGATCGGGAACAAATTTCGATTTTGCAGTTTATGTTCAATCTGAAGAGGCTTTAAATCCGCTAATTTTGCTCATTTCTACTATACTAAATGCTATTTTCTGAGTTCCACATTAGGTGTTGTCATAATCATTAGAGATCAATTAGAGTTCTACTCTGTTCCCTTTTTAAAAGATCGTAAAGTGACCTCAGACAACATTACTCTCGTCCGAGTGGTTGACATTCAAAATGTATATTTAGCTATTAGGCAAACTGAGAAAGTCATACGAATTTTGGCATCGTATCTCTTTAAGAGAATAGATCTTTGTGTTGGATTCCACTCAATAAAGAACACCAAAAATGAGATTGAACGCAACACCTATTAGAGTCAACTGAAGGAGGAAAAATCTTATATGAATGTTATTAAACTGTTCCTCAGAATTACATGAAAGGGTTACAAAGCCACAAAAATAATTTTTCCTCTTCAATGTGAGAATTTGCTAGGTCAAATTAAACGGAATAATTCATTCCCTTTCATATATGTTTCTATTAGGTATGATATGGAAGAACATACCAACGAAAGCATGTCCAAAGGACAATAAAGAATTTTACTAAACAAGGAGAACTAAGGTACACACCTGCCTGAATTGAGCTATGTCAAATAAGAAATGTCCAAATTGAATATTTAATCTTCGCTTTTGGCCCTTGCTATACCCACCTATAAAAGAGTATTGAATGGAAAGTCTAATTATTTATTCATAACGAAGAGCAAAGAAAGAATTCTACTATAAACCGATCTAATTCCATTCAAACAGGTTAATTCTATATTATTTTCTTTACAAAGAGTATAATTATCCAAATAAAAAACATCCAAGCTAGATAGCAGAAGGCTTAAATGCAAGACGATAAAAATAAGAGCGAGACATCACCAATACAGAGTTCAGAATTGAAGAAATGTGCAGCTCTCTGTATGAGACCAATATAGAATGGCTCGCCAGTGAAGATGATCCAAGAACTTGGGGATAAAAGGTTAAAAATTTGAAAGTTAATTCATCGACATTTAGCACCTGGGTTATCTTTGAAGTAGTCTAAACTCATTTCTATTTCTCCTGAGATAAATGAACATTTTGACATCGCAATTGAGACAGGTAGTGGACCAGCTAATTGCAGTCATTGCTAGCTAAATATCAACTCATTTCGTGATCAAATAAAGCATGAGTAAGGATTTTTCCATCCTCTAAATAAATAAAAGTATAACGGCCTTTTGGTAGCAAGCTCTCGGAAACCAGCTCTAGATAGACTAAAATAGGCCAATGCCACGCCAATATACTTAAGACCTATTATATTAGATTATTACATTTCTACAGCCAGAAAATATTCATAAAGACTTTGATAACTAAGGATGAAAAGCTCAGCACAGACATAAAATTATTAGCCATTTATCTATTAATGAAGAACTCCTGTTCAAATGTGCTCCTTCAAACCTAGATGAAAACAACCTTCATAATAAACAATAAAACAAATTCAGACACTGCTGTTATTAGAAGAGTATTTTTTAAAATTTAGGATTTTTAAATGTATGTAGACATCGTTTTAAAATCATTTCCAAAATCTTTGACTACGATTGTTAGCACCGAGGCTAATAATATTAGCCCTCACAGTTGGACACCATTTTTTTTTCACATACAATATATTTGTTAATTTGTAATATTATCCAATAGGGTAGCCCTTCGTGGCAAGCAGGATCTGGAGACCGTGCACATTCTTCCTCATGCTGGCCCACGTGCAGTAGGGGGAGGACTTTAGCTCGTTGAAGTTACTGTAGCCGACCTTGCAAGCCTTGCCCTCAACATGAGCGCAACGCTGTATTCAAGATGATTGAGGTTGGGCGACGACAGCAGCAAAAATGCCTTCCACTAGGAAATAATGTCCACCCTAATCACTCTCTAATGTCTTTCTTTGTCTTGTGGGTCCTGCTGAAAAAAGTAATCCGCCTTCTTCGTGATCTTTCCTTGGGCCTTTAAATACATCTATATATTACGTGTCATGTGATTTTCAATTATAACAAACAAAAAAGCCCGTGCTGCTTTCTACGAGAAAGGCGCTTGTCTTGTCTCTCACTGGATAAAAACCTTCACTTCGTTATCCAAAAGGCTTCTTAACTCAACCTTTTGGGGGGTTGAGGATAAAACGAGTAGCTCTGGCGATGAGCTTCGTGGTCATATAACAGGTTCAAATCTATCTTCTTTATTTATTTTCATATAACTGTTAAAATAGTTTGCCCTATCTTTCCGTTCTCTACATCTCCCATTTTGCATCTTAAGCTTTCATTGTTTCATGTAATATTCTCCTTAGTATTTTTCCGGGTTGTGTTACCAATTTCCATTTCCTTGTGCCTTTAAATACATATATATATATATATATATATATATATATATATATAAATATATATATATGGTAAATATCACGAAAGTAGCGCGTGATAACTATAAATATGAATATGTACCACGAAAGGAAACTGAATAAAAGGCGGATTGGAGTTAGTACTTTCGTCTATTTGACATTTTCAAACTCAATGGTAAGAAAAATAAGACACCCAGTATGTATAAAAAGCACGTTTCCCTATGATGCATTATGATAGCATTAAAATGTTGACCTCATAGGGAAACGTGCTTTGTATAAATACTGGGTGTCTTATTTTTTTTACCATTGAGTTTGAAAATGTCGAATAGACGAAAGTACTAACTCCAATCCGCCTTTTATTCAGTTTCCTTCCGTGCTACATATTCATAAATATATATATATATATATATATATATATATATATATATATATATATATATATATATATATATATATATATATTATATATATATATATATATATGTACAACTAAAGGGGAAAATATAACTTCTGCAGGTGGTAACAACCACCACACGGTATTCAAAATATATAATTTCCTCATTTCAAAAACGTTTTCTACCGTGTAAAGGAGGAACACCGAATATACAAATTTTCCAAATTTTTGTTATATATTGACTCTCATGTAGTTTGACTCGTAGATTCCCTTTCTGGCATTGATTTACGCCCATGTTTCACTCATTTTGAGTTAGAAATTGGCCACATACCGAATATACGCGACACTACTATGATTAACATAGAATAAACACCGAATATGCAAAATGCAGAGGTTAAAACCCATTATACTGAATATTCGGTCTGTTTCATTTATATGTAGCACGATGTCCAGACGTAAAACACCGAATATGTAATGTAAGATTTCTATCAATCTTTTGCAGCTCCTCTCATGCAGCAGCCTATTTTTTTCTGAATAAATTGTGAGCTACGCGTCTGTACTGAAATGGACGAGAGGTTTTTTTCTGCTTATGTCAAGTATTTTCTTTTTAATTCAGTCGAAGATCATCTCGCCGTTAAAGCAAAAGGACTGGTAGCCATGGCTTGCAATTACAATAGGCCATCAAGCGACCTCCAATTTTTAAAAGAACAGTAAGAACAAAACATTTTAAGCTTTAATTTGAATTTAGTTTTGTTTTCTATCACAAAATGCGTTGAGTTCTTTATTTTATTTTAGATTTAAAATTAAATGGTTTTTTTTTATTTATAATAATAACTCTAATTTCTTTAATAATATGGCCTGCATTATTAATAATAGTTATTATTACTGGAATGTAAAAGAAATTTGAATTCATTAAATCTTTTCATTATTCATTTTAAGATGAAATTGAAGAGTTTGGCTGCTGAGAGATGATTAGTTTGTGTTGTCTCTCGTATCAAATTTGATCTTTAATCAAATTATATCATATCAAATTAGATATGAGCCCACAAGGGAGTTCAGGGTTACACTTCCTTGAGAGGTTTTTCCTGGAGGTTTAAGTGCCCTCCTGACCCTAGCATAATCTGTTTGTCCAACCTATTTTTCATTGTTTCTTCGGTCGCCTAGACTGCTAGACCCACTATGGGGGAATTTTAGGTCTATAAACCAGTATAATAATAATAATAAACTAAATATGACGCGTATAGAATAGTGTTAAGCTAAAAATGTATTTTTCAAAGATTATTATTTTGTTTTTTTATACTAATTTATACGACTTCAAACTTGGTACATTGGGTGGAAGTTTACTGTGAAAGAAAAGTAGTATGCAAATTTGTCTTTAAATCAAGTAGCAAGTGATTGAATTTTCTGTCTTTTCTACATGACCGCGATACTAATTTAGCGCCATGTTTTCTTTATTTAGATCAAGATTTGGTTCTCTTTTGTGCATTATGTGTTTGTGCCATGTTCACGGCACTGCGTGGCTGCCTGCATCTCTTGCTGAGTCACCATCATTCAGCTTTCAATATCGTTTATCATTAATATATCGTGGTTTGTATATATATATATATATATATATATATATATATATATATATATATATATATATATATATATATATATATATATATATAGATATATTCAGGAGCAAGCATTAAATATTTGTATGATGATGATGATAATGATCATCACTATGATAATGCAGTAATTCACGAAATTATTGTAGGTGCTACTTAAATGCGATGTATAAATATTTGTTTATTTTTCTCCTTTTAGAGGTGCTTTGAGGACAAAAGGGCAAGACATTCTATGAATTCAAGAGAATAATATAGCAGCTGCTATCAAAGTTATCTCCTAGAGTTTCTGAAATGGCTAACTTTCATACCTTTGTTGTTTCCCCAAGTTAAACAAAGGAGGAGATATATGACACAATAAGAAAATATAATTCAAGATAAAGAAAAGAAACCAATATTAAATGGATGTGATATAGATAAATGTCTTACAAATGCCATGCCAAGTTTTCAGATGAAATGCGAAACCACATTCACTCAGATTTTTGGAAAAGCTGCTACGATATGAGGTGAGAATGGCTGTCAAGCAAAGTAACAAGGAAAGAAGTAGAAAGAAGCCATATTAGGGAAGATTTATTAAGGAATATGTCATCGCATGTGTAGACACTGAGCGATGCCCAAGGACAAGCAATCAAAGTCTGTCACAAATTTTTTCTTACCACTTTATGATACAGTCAGGAGCAGGTTATAAAATCATTATTTCATTGCATTAATGCAGCTTCTTTATCCACAACTAATTTTTCTGAAAATATTGCAGTGCCAGATAACAGAGGAAAATGTGAACATACAAATTGAGTTAATAATCAAAGAAATAATGAATCACATCGAGTCTTTCAATCCAGTTATTTCTCATTTCAGAAGAGACCATGCTTCACGTGTAAGATACCTTCGCTCACATCTCTCCGTTGCTTCAATGTACAAACTATTTCAAGAAAAACATGCATCAGTCCGTTGTTCAGATGAATCCTATCGGAGTATACTAAAGAAAATAAAAAAAGTTTTTCTGAACCTGGTATTGACAAATGTTCCACATGCTTATTTTATGAATTGAATATGAATGAAGGAAATACTGAAAAGGCTCAATTGCACAATGAAATACAAAAGAAAGCAAGAAAAGAATACAATAAAGATAGTGAGATATACGAATAAATGGATGGACTCATAATATTTGCCGTCCATATGCAAAAGCTTTGCTACTGCCAAAAATGCCTGATGTTAAAAAAGGTTTTTTCTGCTCTGGAATGGTTGTGTTTAATGAAACATTTGCTTCTTTAAAGAAAAATCAACATCACTATTGTGTAGTTTGTAATGAAAGTCTTCGAGGTAGGAATGCTCTTGATGTTGCATCGTCCTATATCAAAGTAATTAAGGAAAATAGAGATACAAAGAAGTTTAAATTTTGGGCAGATAATTGCTTTGCTGAGAATAAAAACTGTCATTATATTTGGCATTCGCTTTACTTGTCACTGAAGATCTTGGACCGTCGGAAATTACGATGAAATATCTTGTCACGGGTCACACATTCTTTGCGCAGATCGCGTTCATGGAAAAATTGAACAAGTAATCCGGAAAAAGAAGAATTTTTATGACTTGAAAGATCTTTGCGATTCATTGGAAGTTTCAACGAAGAAAACAACGGTCTTAGAAATGCAACTCGATGAATTAAAGGCCTATGAAAACTTGTTAAGGTTAAGAACAACCAGAAGAGCGTCTTTTCAGAATAATATTCCTCCTTTACATGATTTATGTGAATTCCGATTTGAGAAATGTTTGCACGGACTAATCTATAAAACAACATTTCAGGACTCTGGAACTAAAGTTAAATTTATGAAAGAAATTATTCCACTCAGTTATTCGGCGAAATATTCATCAAAGACAAGAAGAATTCAAAAGAAAAAAAAAATGGATAAATTCACCCATCTCATCATCATAATTACTAACTCTATAATTGTATAACTGGATTTTAGTAGATGGGTAAATAATTAATAAATATTCTTTTTTATTAGTGGAAAAATGACATAATCTTTGCGTATTTTTAAATTACAAATCGTGAAGTTCAGAAAATGTTTTAAAATTAAAAGATGGATGTTTTTTTAATTTTTAGTATATAAAAGCAATTTAAGTTGAAAAAAGCTCTTTTTTTTAGACCAAAACCCGTAGGTATATTTAAAATTTTAGCAAAGTTATTTCTAATAATTGTTTTATAATATCAAAAAACACAATGGTGAAGTTCAGAAATAAATATAAGTATCGAATTTTTGTGAATTCTGTAAAACCCCAAGAATTACAAATGGTGAAGTTCAGAAAATTTATTTTTATATAGCTTCTTCTATAATTATGTATTATAGCAACGTGATATTTTGAAAGGGGGGAAATTTACTTCAGAGTTCCTTTGTAAAATTATTATAATTGGCGAAGTTCAGAAAATTTCTAAAAGTTTAACCATGGCTGCTATTTTATAGATTTTAAATTTTAATATTTGTAGCGAAGCGCAAGTTCCTACCGTAAGGGGGAGTGGCAAAGCCAATTGCCTAGAGAACTCTCTATTTTAATCAACGTGATTTTTTTGAAAGGGGGTAAATTTAGTTTAGAGTTCCTTTTAAAAATTATTATAATTGGCGAACTTCAGAAAATTTACAAAAAAAAGCAGCCATAGTTAAATTTTTATAAATTTTTGGAACTTAGCCAATTATAATAATTTTAAAAAGGAACTCTTAAGTAAATTTTCCCCTTTTTCAAAATATCACGTTGCTAAAATATAGTTATAGAAGAAGAGATTTTGATACCATATCTCTAATCTGCTCACAATTTAAAGGCGTGCTATCTTCATCACATACAAAGAAAGACGAAATAAAATTTCTCTGGGTGGTAATAACCACCAGAGGGCTTTCGCCTCTTTGATTCCTACCATACCTTTTTGAAGAAAAATGGAGGAAGCATAAATCTTAAATTACAGAATATACATATATACACAGAATGCAAAACTGAAATAAAATTGGATTTGAATAAAAATATGGGATAAAAAGAAGCCTAAGGTTTTTGAGGTCCAAGAAAATGAGTGTGACATTAGAAGATAAATATCAAAGAGAGCAAAAAGGCCTCCCGGAAGGCAATCCATAGTAAGAAAAAAGGAATTACGTAAATGCAGAAAGAAATGGTAATATCCTGTCCGAAACCCGGACTTGTGCCCTTTAAAAATCTTCCAAAATGCACAAAAAAGTTGCCGGAAAGGTACTTTGCAGATTATACATCTATATAGTATAGGAACTAAAGAAAATTGCACGTGAATAAGGTAAGAAAATAGGACATTTGGACACAAAGATCAACGAGAGGAAAGGACAGCAAATTGAAGGCAAGCAATATCGAAAAGACAGGATATTTTCTTTCACTATGCTTTTAGGTACTTTCATTTCTAATTTACTTTCGTCTACTATATGGATTTATATAGTGTGCAATGAACCGTTTCTGCATCTTTCTTTCTGCCTTCAAGGAGTTTTTGAATGGCAGAAATTAACTATAGCGTAAAGCCTTTGGTGGTTGTTGCCAGCCGCAGACCTTATATTTTTTGTTTCTTTATATATGATGTGCAAAGTTATTCTTTAATTGTGAATAGATTGTAAATATAGTAAGCAAAAATCCCTTAGAATTACCAAAACCATCCTACACAACGACTCCAACTTAGGTATTGATCATTACCTAGGATTTAGGTTTTCGGGCTTCGGTAAATAAAATTGATCTTTTAGAGCAGCAGTCATTATTTAGGAGGGAATTTTTTAAATAAATAATAATAATTGATAATAAGAGTATGAATAAAAGATAAAGTAAAACGATAGTTAGGATTGAATTTGGTTAAGATAATATTGGTTAGGTAATAATAATTGATAATAAGATTAATTGGTAAATAAGATTGAATTTAGTTAAAATGATATTGATTAGGTTAGGTTAGGTTCAAACACTCTAACCTACCTAACCTAAACAACCTAACGAACAAAATCTATCCTAACCTATACCGATCATCCAATAAATTTCTAACAGCAATCGTGAAGTGTGCCAGTGCACCATCTTGTTGGAACCACATTCCTCTGCGAATCACCAGGGAAACATCTTCATCTGTAAAAAGAACTTTTGGTGCAAAATCGGGTTCTTGTCTTTGTTGTAAAAACCACGTGTCAAATTAAATACGCCGTGGATAATCGTCAGCATTTAAGCTCTGAACACGCTGGATGTAAAATGGATGTTGAAGGTTCTCGTGCAACACGTGCCACAGTACTGTGCCCTGCTGGAAAAACATTTTCTGCAGCGCGTGTGCTTGTTGTTGGATTATTATGAAAATGTTGAAGTATGTCGTCCCCTATCTCAGGGTCTCTTGCACTTCTAGGGCAGCGTGCATCAGGTCGTGCAAAGCAGAATGATCCGGTTTCACGCATTTTCCTATGTATGGGTGCAAATCTCTGATGCACAGGCACATGTCTTTTGGGATATCGTTCACTGTACATTATCGCAACCCTCCTAGAATTGCCGTTTGCCATACTGTAAATTAAGTGCATATCTGCAAGTTCACTATTCGGTATTTGGTCCATTGTCGTTCACTACTCAGTGTAAACTACTGCCCGAGTGCATCTGTATCTTCTCTGTCGAGGACAGTAGCCTACCAACCGTGAATTTAGATGCAAAGGTGGACAATTTAATTAAATCAAACTTTAACATTTCAAGTTTTCGTAACTTTTAAAACTAAACATTTTTGGATACCCCTCCATAGAGTAAATTATGCTTTATTTAACCTGAAGTTACCTTAGGTTAAAGTTTTTTCAAAGAATTCTGAAACACCCTATATATATATATATATATATATATATTATATATATATAGGGTCTTTCAGAATTCTTTGAAAAATGAATGGTGTTTCCAAGTACTTTCGAACTTTATTAAGTTCCTTATCAAGGATGACTACAAGAAATAAAAGACCGCCTCAAAAACAAGATATCAGCAATGAGAAAAACGGAAGGAGGAAGGTAAAGATTTACATTAAGAATTACAAGAAGCAGGTAGTAAGGGCAACACATTAAGAGAAATCAAGATAGCCTAACGAGGGAGATTATAAGACACGAGGAGCGAAAATTGGGGAAAATATATATACCTCTAATATAATATTATTTCTTGTAGTTATCCTTGATAAGAAACTTATTAAAGTTCGAAATTACTTGGAAATACCATTTCATTTTTTCCTGCGGTACATTGCATTCATTTGCTACCCTTACGTGATACTTTGTAAGTTTTTCATATATATACAAGGTGTCTCAGAAAAAAGTTAACCGTACTTTGAATAAGTATAACTCTAAAACTATTGAAGATTTCTAGGTCTTGCAAAAAGTGTTTTATTTATAAATAATTTATCTGTCGACTCTGTAAATTTCATTGAATTCACTTTTAGGATTTTGATATACTAATGGGTTTAGTGGAGGCGATCAAAAGTATATTTGAGCAAGAAAGTAAAATAATGAAACGAAGCCTAGGAAGGCTAAGCCACCGTGCACTTCCAAGAGAAGCGTAGGGAGCCTAGGTTGCCTAGCTCACTGTGCGATTCTTTAAGCAAAGCCTAGGCCATTTTACAGTAGTTTTTGACCAAGCTGTTGTATGGTTTCGTTATTATTGCTTACTAAGCAAATCAAAGCGTTTCTGTGTAAAGTTTACTTCCCAAAAACATTTTTAATCATGCAGTTAACAAAGGATCAACGCGTAATGTAGTCACAAACTTTATTAAGACTGGCAGTATTAAACAAGTACAAGATTCGTTTGAAGGACGTTTTCCAGGTTGGCACCCACCAAGCAAGCCCACAATTTGCAAAAATGTTGGCAAATTTTAATATGAGGAACATGCTTAAATCTAAATAAACAGTCGTTCGGGTCGTATGAGAACCATAAGAACAACAGAAAATATTCAAAATGTTCAGATGACAGTTCTTCAAAATCGACATGTATCAGTCAAAAAGAATCAATTGTCAGAGTCATCATTTAAACGCATTATTAAACATGACTTAAAATGGTATCCTTATAAGATGCATGCAAGACACCAGCTTCTTGAAATTTGTCATGGCTTTTCCATAAACCTGCTCGTTTCTTGGAAAACATTGTGACTCGCGACGAGGCAGCCTTTTTCATGAATGAAAAGGTAAATAGCTATAAAATTCGGCAATATGCACCGCTGCCTCCCCACAACCACCAAGCATTCAACTTTGACACACGTATTTGTCAGCATAAAGTGTCTCTGTGGATCGGAATATTCCAGAATGGCTATCTTGTGGGCCCATTGTTATACAAGAATAACTTGAATGATGCTGCCTACCTGAACATGATCAACGAAAGGATATTCCCGGAACTCCTCCAGATGTACGGCAATCAATTCAATATACTTTGGTGGATTCAATACGGATACCAGCTCATAGACAACTTGCTGTAAAAACAAAACTATGAGAAACATTTGACAACCGCATTGTCGCGCTAAATTATGCAATTGAATGGCCCCCAAGATCCCTGACATAACACTGTGCGATTATTTCTTATGGGCATATATAAAGAATAAAGTGTATTCTACTCCATCACAAAGCATGAACCAGTTAAGTTAATAGACTCAAGAAAAATCACAAGTTAATCAGGAAAGTTGTTCAATCAATGTGATCAAGCTGCAACTGTGCTTGGAAAGAAATGGAGGAGATGTGAAAGGAAACGGTGCTTAGAAAATATATAAAATAATTTGTATTACCCATATGAAGAGTTTTTTTTGTCAAAAATGGATTTAAATATATTTGTTGATTTTAAACTTCGAAGTTTCATTATTTTACTTCCTCGCGCAAACATAATTTTGATAGCCTCCACTAAACCCATTAGTGTATCAATATTGTAAAAGAAAATTTAATGAGATTTCCAGAATCGACAAATAAATAGTTGTTAAATTTGTTTTGTTTTGCATGACTCAAAAATCTCTAATAGGTTTTGAGTTATACTAATTCAAATTACAGTTAAAGTTTTTCTAGGACAACTTGTATGTATATATATATATATATATATATATATATATATATATATATATATATATATATATATATGTACATATAAATATATATATTTATATATATATATATATATATATATATATATATATATATATAGAGAGAGAGAGAGAGAGAGATAATTGCAGTGCCAAGGATAGGGTATTAATTTTCTAGAGTAGGTTCTCTTCTCCCTTGACGGGAATTGTGCTGGGAGTATTTACGAGATGCAAAATAAAGCTTAAATTCCTTTCATTTAATCGTCCAAGACGACTTTAGACCGAAATATGTCAATTTGATAGAGTGTTTCGATACCTTATGGGGCACTAACTTCTCCAAATCTTTCTGTTTTATGTATATAACAATGTAACAACTTTGTATATGTATGATCATGTCAAGGGCTACCATTAGTTGTGCGTAGAGCGCTTCACAATATTTTTTTTGTCTGGCTTATTTTCTTAATCATTTGTGCAAAGAGGTACTCGTAAGCATTTAAGTCTGCCTCCTTTCCCTTTAGGTGTGGTCCACCATCCTCGTTTTTTGCGAGCGCCTTGGCACTCTTTTTTTTCTTTCTCCCTCTAGAGCTTATGCTGGTTTCCGTCTTTTTGAGTAAAAATTGTAATGAAAGACAGTAAAAGCGTTCCAAATTGCCTAAATGCCTTTGATTCCTTATTTCCCTCCCTATTTTAGCAATTCACGACCAACCAACTTATATAAACATAAGCTGTTAGGCGCCTCCACAGAATTTTGTGCTCGTGGTCCTAAGGACCGACTTCTTTGCGCCATATTTTAACGCTTCCTTCTGGACTTCAGTACACTGTACTTTTTAGTGGGTCTGAGCACTGCCTAGGTTGAGTTGTATTGCTCTTGAGTGGAAGTTATAATGTGAAAATAAGACGGAAATTAAGGGTATAGAACCCATTTAGATAGATAGATACCTTGCCTACTGGAAACAATAGGAATCTCAACTCAGTCCAGCGGACGCATATCTCCTTTTATGGAGGTTCCTGCTTCAAGTTTCAGGGAAAAGTTAACGTTTTTAAGATAAACACTTCTTGTCTTTGCTTCCTTTGTCGGACTTGCGGCTCTTCTTCCTAAGTACGTTAAAAAGGTCAAACTGTGTCCGTCTAATTGTGATGATTACGATGAGATACGATGTGAATAGAAAGAACAGAGAGGGATCACAGTAATGACCTAAAAGAAGATCAAGTAGTCGTAGACGAATGAGTTAGGAAAGAAAATTTAGAGGGAATAAGGAGAGTTAACAAGTTGGTGGCTATACACCGATGAGTGCTACTTTTGTAGAATTGGTTTGTGGTATTAATCTGACTGCGGAGGCGAGGGGATGGAAAGAGAGGCGTGCGAGTAGCCATGTAAATGCGCAATTTATGATACTGTTATCTTATGTCTTGATTTGTATTGGCTATGGGTGGTCCTGGGCTGCGGAGTGTCTTAGTGCCATCACAGCATATTGTCTTTCGTGTGATGTTGTGTAGGGAAGGGTCTAAACGATTTTACTCAGCTGTCTCGTTAAACAATTTTGAGTTTGTGTGTTGAGTGGCTTCAATTTTTTATTTATATATAATATGACCATTAGTTTGTACAAAGGAGAACTACATGCGGTTCTCTGAGAAGAGTTCTAAATGTTTTGTGCTTTCTTCTGGCTTTTTTCACTAGCAGCTACAGGTGTTATTGTGGCGTATGTAAGGAGTGATCTGACAAGTGTTTTTTAGAAATGTATTTCTAGCTTCATGCTTGGTGTGTCGAATTTACGCAGCATCTTGCATATGTTTTAGGCCTTTGCTTTTAATATGGGTTAGTGAACGCGAAAGTTGTCAAATACTGTGCCGAGGAATTTTCTGTAAGATGTATATTTAAGTCTTATTGGGTCAGAGTGGTTTCGGTCTGGTGTGTGTGAATAAACCTTTATGTCTTGTATGTAATGAACACTTTTCAGGATTCATAACAGGCAATGAGACACTTAACCTCCCAATCTGTCTTAATTTATAGCAATATTTTTGAATGGTGTGCAATCCTGTCTATTCTACGGTTGCAAATGAGAATGTTCTAGTTATCACAATAGGATATTGTGTATGAGTGTGAGCAGTTTTAAGCTAAGCGTGGGTGTCAATTGTGTTTATTCTATATGAGGCGATTGCCAGTACGTTATCGGGGAATGTCTGTGCGTGGTATGAACGGATGTGATGTGGCGTTGATGTATTTGGGAACTATTCTTTAATAGTTCACAACGGTCGCTATATTTCGTATCTAGTGCTTAAAGGATGTGTTTCTCTGAACATATCATTCATAAATTTAATTAAAGTTAAATATATAGACGCTATTGTATTGCAATTATCACCTATACATATACAAAACAAATATCATATTCCTACGTTTTGTTTCTTTTAAAAGGATACCAAGGTTCATCTAATTAACGCAAAACTTATAAATTATTATTGACAAAATAAAGAACTACTTACAATATATATTATCTTGAGAAAATAAGACTGAGTCTGTTTACTAACTTAATTTAGAGAAAATAGATAATGTTGACGGTCTTTATTTTTATAACTTTTCTAATTACTCATAGAGCAGAATATTTGGTACATGGTTCGCAATATTGATCTCGAAATTTCCTAAAATTCCAAGTTGTCTGACAGTAGTTATTTCCTCTGAAGTTTTTGTATGTTATTACGCTTAGTTTCAACGCTTGCAAAGATCGGACCAGAATATGGAAAAACACTTACAAAAGAGTAGTAATACAACTTCAAGTACAACTGGTCTTTGGAATACTATTGTTTAATTAGACACTCTTAAGATAAATGATTATTTATTTCGATGTAAACTGCCAATAATATTTCAAAAAATGCATGAAATTGCTCATTTTAAAAATTTTATTTGTTTTTTTTATTCCATATTAAAATGTGAACACCACCATACTTAAGCAGATGGAATATACATATTGTATTAACTTTGGAAAATATGCCTGAGACCTACTTACTTACGTTTTATTAACTTATGTTATATATACCACTAATGGATCTCAAACCAGCTCATAGTTTTCTTCTTTTCGCTCCTATTAAGAAAAGGAAATTAAAATAATGCAAGAGTAAATGTTTAAAAATGGTTAACAAATAAAAGATAGGTAAGTTTGTTAAACAAAAATATTATCACTAGGTAACAGATTGTGATAGAACGAGTTGAAGCTGCGTTAATTTCAACTTCTATCCCATATTAATTAAAACCACGATGTTGCCCACTTGCATCTTCGATTCAAAGCTTGGCGCCTTATCACAGCCACCGGATGTCAATGTTTAAACAAGGAGGTTATCGTCCCCCCGTTCGCCCCCATACGCCGACCTCGCCAGATTGAGTAACGCTTATGGGCAGATAAGGCATTGTTCTCCGGCCCGGCTGTGCGTTCCCTCGAAGCTTCCACTCCATTGTCCCCCACGCCAAGGAGATGTCCTGGCTATTTATATGGAAACTTTACCACTAAGATCAGATTGGAGATCCAGATTTTCGTCGCGAAACATCACCACGACCCTCTCTCACTTTGTGCGCCAAGGGACCTCGACCTCGAGATTTACCATCACTTGTCCAGAAGGAGGACAATATCCCTTGAGTGCCAAAGTTCGAGCCTTTGCGACGCCGAGTCCAAAAGGCTTCCCCCTTGTTGTTCAGAGGAGAACAGCACTAGAACAGCTATTGTTCGTTCGAGCCCCGTTGACAAGAAACGGTTCTCACCCTTCCCCCTTGTTGTTCAGAGGAGAACAGCATTAGAACAGCCATTGTTCTTGAGCCCGTAGACAAGAGACGGTTCTCACCCTTTCCCCTTGTTGTTCAGAGGAGAACAACATTAGAACAGCCATTGTTCTTGAGCCCGTAAACAAGAGACGGTTCTCGCCCCCTTTGTTCAGAAGAGAACAACGTAGAACAGCCATTGTTCTTCAAGCCGTTCGTCGAGAAACGGTTCTCCTTCCCAAGAAGCCACGTCAGGATCCTTTTATTCCCCCCCTTCGGCTGGAACTCGCCAGCGGACCGAAATTCCTTCAAGCCACCTTCCACTGCACCACTAGTGTAAAGTTACGTAAGCCAAACGTCACCTTTGAGTAATTAACCCTTTTGTCAATTCTATCCTGTGCTTTAAATGGTTTATCGAACCATCACATCTCTTTAACTCTAAATTTGTTTTACCTTTTTAAATCCTTTAAATCCTCGGATTAGCCGAGCCTCCACGACCCTTTCCATTCTCTGTTTATTTTAATATTTTCCGTCTTGTGTTTGTTAATAGTTATTATTAATAAAACTCTATTTTATTAATGATAGCAATATTATTATCCTTGAGCTCAGTTCCACTTTTTAAGCATATCGAAGATACATAATATCGGTCAACCCAGACATTAACGCACTCTAAAGATAATTAAGGAAGTTCCCTCAACGAATAGTGATATATGGAATATCGTTGGGAGTGTTTCTACGACACAGATAAAAGAGGTAAATTGGGTAAATAAAATTATTACCAATACATCCATCGTTTATCTTAAAGAATTATAGTAATAAATTATGGAAGGCCTACCTAGGTTGAACAATATTATTCTCGCTATAATACTCCATTTCTTTTCGAGTAGCCCTGGCATCAGCTAGCGCATTAATAAGAAATAATATTCGACTTTAGAACTTCCAAAATACTGTAACGAACAAACGTTTATTTTTATTAATGTCATATCTTTCACGTATTGATGTCAGTGCAATAAAAGTGAACAACTTTCTAAGGTTTAAAATATATTATAACAACTAGTTTAGTTGAAGCGATACAAGATAGGTACAATATCGATTCTTGCCCCCGCAATCTTTCTTAAGGTATTCATTCTCTTCTACTGAAGGTCGTTGCCTTTTTATTACCTGTTGGAAGGAAAAGTCCATCTTATATCGGCATAAATGATTGCCAATGACAGGTCTCTAAGTTTAATCTGCATTGTAATGATCCGTAAAGGAAAAAGGATTCGTTAATATTTCAAGATGATTGTTGGAAGGAAACATTTAATCATTTGAGGGCGTTGGAATTCCAAATGAAACTCCTACAACCAGTATATAAAAAAGAAGCCAAAAAAGTGACGAAGAGTTAGTCAAATTTATATCACAGATACGATGGAAACTACACCCATGCAAAACATGGTAGTGCGAATATTGATTTCATATCGGCCTTGCACTATTAAACTTACATAGTGTAATTATCTGTCATAAAGAATGAAAAGGTGAAAAGGTGATGCACTTAGAAGAAAACACCCCCAAAGAATCTGGTTATTGTGAGTATTTGAAAAAGATATTGGAAACGATTTCAATGAATCTATAAGTATCCATTAAGAATTATTATTAAAATGTTTTTCAAATTTTAACGGACAAAACAAGAATTTATAGTCAAAATTGAATTATTTTTTTGATAGATGGTGATAGCTTCAACCGTTGTTGAAATAGATTTTTTCTATCCATTTGGTTGTACCCTTGCTGTTTTAACTTAAATTTGTATGTTTAACAAGTCGGGTATTGAAAAGATGAAAAAGTCCAGTTAAACCTACTTTAGATGAAGCTATATTTCGTCTGTACAATTTCAATTAATCCCTTTGGCTGAGGCAAAGCTTAATATGAGTGTAAATATGATCGAATCTCGTCAATATTCACCAAATACTGCAAAAAAAGAGGCAGAGAAAATAGTAGCAAAATGAGCTAGCAAATATAGATATAGCCATGCACTCCTGTATGAAGAAATTATCATATTATAATCTTCCATTTTACCTGACTCGTTCTTTTGACTGAATTCGAGATAAAATTAGATCTTTTTCCATAAACAGGACACATCGGATCAATAGATAAGTGACACCCTTTTGACATTTAGGTTCTTCGATATCTTGGCAACCATTTCAGATAAATTGTAAGCATTTAATCTTATGGTGTCTGCTATGTGCACATATCATATTGATAAACTTATTTATAGAAACAAATCCTCCTTCAAGCGGATTAATAGTGAATTAATAAGTTATATTTTCAAAATTGTCTTAAGCTTTGCTCCCTCTGCCAAAATGTATGTGCCTTTCTACCCTAATAAACTCGACATATATAATATTAACCCCTAAAATTGCAAGGAAATGTACATAGAAAAAACTAGAAGTAGCATATCTCAGAGGTTATATGAACACAAATTTTAGGTACGCACAGGTAACGTGTCCAATATGATCTTTCATCACAGATGTACAAGTAAACAGTGTTGATTGGGATTCAACGGAATTTGTAAATACATCGAATAACTGTATTAAGCGACATATATTCGAATCCACCCCAACCGATTATCTCCCAAACTCTAATCTCTCGAAAGTGAATTTCAAATTTAATCTCCTATTTATGTCACTTATATAATCCAAATATACGAATCACTTCAACTCTAAGAAGAGCCAGACTTTGCTTTTAAATATTGCATCCATGTGTTTTTTGTGCTTTTCGTTCTTTCTCAATTTGACATTTTTTCTTTTATTTCTCCCATTTCTATATAATTAAAGTCTTTAGGCAATATTTTTGAGTATTTGTACAGCTGAAGAATGGAGCGTGATGGTTTGAAACTATTCCTATTCTTACGAATAAAAAAATCGTTCACTCTCAAAACTTATGTTATTAATTATTTATTGGCATGTATATTACACTATTAAACTATGTTCATTTACTTACATTGTATCTGATATCTTACATACCAATTGTGTAGTCATTATTCGACATTTTTTAGTTTTCCATTCACTTTGGTATTGCAATTTATATGTTCTCAGTGGGCGCAAAAATCAAAAGATGCTACAACCAATTAAAGTCAGGTTTTTTTTGAAAAACCTGTGAAAATATAAAAAAAAAATTAAATTAGATGAAATTATTTTGCAATTTCCATTTTTAACTAATTATATGAACTCTCTGTTTCGTTTCACTTCAATTTTGACCAATTTACATCTTGGTGTCCAATAAATCAAGGACTGTTTTAGAGGCATCGATAATATGTTCATTTAAACAGTATTAACTATTTAATTTATAACCTCAAATATTAGGTTGGCTTGAAATTCCTGACTCACTTCGTAAGAGGAAAGAAAACAACAAAATTTGAGGGAGCAACACCAACTTTTATTTTTCAGAGGAAAATACGTCTTTCTCTAGGCTTTCTCCTAGCGTTCAGCCATCATCCGAATCAGTCTCAGATATCAAGTTGATGGTCAGATGGAACGTGATTAATCGTCAAGGAGAAGATACTCGGAGTTGAAACGTCTGTACCACCTCGAGACCTTCGTCTAACTTACTGTGACTTCTCCTTCAGTATCGCAAATTTCCTTCACAGCAATTCTTGTAGAAAGTTTTCTCTTGAAACAATAGCGAATCATAGCTCTAATTTGACTTTATTCCAAACTCATTTCTCTCAGTTGGGGATCACACAATGAGAAAGGAACTTCGCAGGAGCAACATATAACAGCAGCGTACGGAGGATGGTAGTCTAACGAGTAAATTAACCTGATGTTTGTGTCGCTCTATGAATTTTTTCATGGTTTGCTTTCGGCTTCCTAAGTGAGTCAGGACTTTCTGAACAGCCATATAGTTAAAAAGAAACAAACAATTTATTGGCAATTAACAGGCGTCATAAAAACTCATACATGTTATGCCCTGTTAAGAATAAGGATAGTTTGAGGGAAAACTCTTTAATATTTGTATACTATTAAAACTCTTCCTTTTCTTTTAAATATTCATCGAATTTGTTCATAATAATTTCTGTGTTTGAGCCACTGACTACTTTTGTAGTAGATTGTTCCAGACTTGAACAATCCGGTAGCTGAAGGAAAATTTACCCGTTGTCCTTTTGAATTTTCTACTCTTCAATTTAGGCGTGTCCTAACGTCGCTGTCATGCCTGCAAAATTATAAAGATTTTATTCATTATCGGTAATATCGATCAAAAATTATATATTCTTATTTGTTCTCCTTTTTTCCTTCTATATTCGAGGGTAAAGAAAATGGGTTTTTAAGCCTGTCATTGTAGCTAAGATCTTTTATTGCCCATTTCAGTTTTGTATAGAGATGTTGTACCTGTTTTATTTTATATAAATCTCTAATTAATTGTGGAGCATAAAAGAAAGAGCATAATCCAATATGAGGTTTATAGTTTAAAACATCCTCTCTGAAATACGCGTTAAGGCGAATTGCCCGATAAATGATTCTACTCTTGTTGATTTATTTCTACTTGCAATACATTGACGAGAGAAATTTAATTTATTTTCACTTTTAACTCCTAGATCGACCTGCTATTGTACTTCTATAATCTCGGTATCTTGGAAATAGTATTGAAATTTTTCAGTGTAAAACACTAAGTTTTGAATAAAAAAGTGCTGAAGTCTCTCTTCTAGTCCATCCTTTTTAGAAATGATCCAGTGCCGGTAAACTACGAAGGACTTCTCTTTCGGCAAGACTATGACTATAAATAGTGTTTATATAACAGGATATAATGGAATCTTATGCTTTGGAAATGCTCCTTGTTTCATAACACTCATTTGTCCTCGATACCTTAAGTTCTGCATGTAAAATTCGTTGCTAAAGAGGCACTCAAAGAGAGAATTCAACAGTTCTATACTTGAAAGCCTATTGAGTTTTCCTCAAGAGGCATAAACTTATATATAGGGAGAACGATCTTTAAAACGGAAAGCAACGATTGTTTTGAAAACCAATATGAAAATAAAACAAGCCATTTACAATTGGAAGGAAGAACATTCCACACTGAAAAAAATTAAATAAAATCACAAGCACCGAAACATGATTTAAAGAGTTGGAGAAATCTATCAGGAGTTATATGATAGCAAATGCAACAATTTACAGATTAAATACTCTTAACAAATAGTAATGTAATCTAAAGGGAAAGAAGGAAGCAAAATATAATACACATTTATGAGCATCGAAAATGGAAAAGAGCCTTGATATTATTGGGATGCAATAGCTCTGGATTACGGGATTGTAATTAGCCATTGAAATGCGCTGTGCACGTAACATTGTTGAGGTGAAATAAACTCAAAATAACTCTGTATGTTACATCTGTATAATATGAAATTATTTATCCAATTAAGAAAGATTGACTTTTAACCCAGTTACAGAAACAAGGAATTAAGAAAAGCAAACATGAGAGAATTTCTTACATAGACACTCACGCAAATCACCATTTAACCTTGGAAGGTCATTAATAAGATTCTAATACAACTAGAAGTGAAGTAGATAGATCTGGTATCACCAAAATATGTATAGCAGTGCTATAATAGAATTATCAGTAGCTGTTGATAGACTATTGGAAACACGGTTTGATTTAAGACGTGCGCCTGACAAAAAGATTTCAGCGGCGTCATTACCTGGCTGCCCATTGGGCGGATACGCTAATGCTAACCGCTAGGAGCAAGTAACTCTACTCACATCACCATGCACATAGCTAATCACAACCACACTATTATTTTTCTAGCACTCTCAAATTAAAAAAATACCTACTCTCTTACCTCTATTCCGGATCTCTGAAGATGGAGGACTAGTTTCTCCCAATGAGACCATCCTATCCCGATATTCCCAAAGCTGAATGGCCTTAGTATAATTTGTTGATTCCCGGTGTTTTTTGCTTGGGAAGAGATATAAAGCGCCTCTTTATAAACAGTATTGAATTAACTAAACTGGGTTAGTGCAGACAAAAGTGAGAAAACAAATCGCGACGTGAGATGGGCATTTTTCTAAGGCTTCAGTTAAATCCTGAAAAAAAGCCTCTTGGTTTTCGTCATTTCTTTCGTAATCTTAGAAATAAAATAAATAGAATCATTCTTTTTAAACTCACAGCCATCGAATTTTGTTTATTTTGTGTAATATTGAGAAGAAAGAAGAACCTCGTGCAATCCACCGAGGGTAATTTAGTGTAAAGAAAGTTGGGAAAAGAGAAGTAGAGGCAAAATTAAGTGGTAAAAACGTAAATATGGATGGTATAAATAAATTTATGGTCGGATTTTGGTTTTAATTTTTAAAAATTCTTTTTAAATCTTAACATATTCAAAATTTCTTCTAATATTTCTATGGCCATTTCCACCGCAAATAAAAATGACCAGTCTTAAATAAAACTAAGAAATTAGTAAATTTTTATTTTATTAGCAATTTACTGAATTGAGCAATCAGATGAAAAGAAAAAATATAACAGTAATATTAATAACTGGATCTTGCTATTAATAACCTAGTTGATAGGCGTCGGACCCAATAATTTTTGGCTTTCGCAGAGGGCTGCTGATTATCAGACGGCGACTCGAGCCTGAGGAATGCACATTGAGAGCTTTGGCTACACGCGGAGCAAAATCGCCACCCCCCTTTTTTTATTTACTGATGGTCGCAAAGCTTCTACTGTCATAAAGTGTTCAAAATGCCCGCTAAGAAAGGACCAGGAGCACTCAAATACACGCGCGCAATAAGCCAGATAGATTAGTGGTGCGTGGACTTTCCGGAGTGGTGTTATTCAAAATGCCACCCGGCCAGTTCCTGCACCGACCTTTATTCTAAACGGCCAAATTAAGGAGTTAAAAGAAACATGCAGGTTTTCCGAGGAGAGGTTTAAGAATTTGGAAGAGAAACTAAAGAGCCTGGAATTGGAACACGGCAGACTGATTCACAGGCTCAAAAACTGGATAGCAGAGCCAACCTCAAGCCCTGTAGTAAACACTACATCTGCAGTATTACCCCCAGAGCGAGCGTCCTCATGCTACAACAAAATCCAGCGAAGAAAAGAAAAATAATGGAAAAAAAGAAGGAAGAAAAGAAAGTTAAAACAGCAGATAAAGTAAAAGCAGAAGAAGAGAAAGTTGAACAGAAGATAAAGTAGAAGCAGAAGAATAAAAGGTAGAAGCAGAAGACTATATACTAAAGGAAGATAGGGGGAAAAATATCAAAAAGAAGAAAAAGAAAAAGAAGAGCAGGATAAATAAGATGGAAAAGAAAGAGGAAACCGAGAGTTCGCTTCCAGAAGGAAAGCCTCAAACCTTTGCAGAAAAATGTCCGAGGGTTACCCTTGTGGGCGATTCCTAAGCACGAGGTTTGCAGCCCCTGCTAGTGGACCGCCTTTGCACTAGTGTGAAGGTATGCTGCCAGCCAGTACGGGGAAACCACTACATCAGGGTAGAGGCTGAGAAATCTTAGATCTCCGAGAATTCAGTCGTTGCCCTGATGGTGAGGGGCAATGACCTCTACCTCCGAGGAGGCAAATTAGGCCCCAGTGAGAAAATTCTAAGCACGGTGATGGGAGCCGTGGACGACTGCGGATTGAAAACTCGCAGACGGGTCGTTGTAGGGATGCTCCCAAGAAGAGGTCCTAGCCGGACAGCTCACTCAAGGAACGTGACCTTTAATTTGCGCCTGGCCGACCTCTGTACGGCGGATGGGGTCTTCTTTCTGGACCCTTACCGCACCTTTTACGGTCAAAACGAACTCTACCAAAGGGACAGAGTGCACCTTTTATTCAAGGGAAAGGCTGTACTCTGTAACTTAATCCAGGATGTGGTGGAGCGGACGCAGAGGAGCACCCGACCCAGAGTGAAGGAGGACGTAAGACAGTAGGCCCGTGTCACTCATGAAACGACCACCTTAGATGTGGCAAAGAGGGTTACTGCCACACAAAAGAAGCGAGGAAACGGAAGAGCGTAGGGAGTCCTACACTGGGGGACTCCCTCAAAGTTCTTCTGTTTAATGCGAGATCAATCAGAATAATTTTCTTAAGCTCCGTGGCCTCGCAGCAACAGAAGGACCTGAGATGGTGGCTATAACCGAGTCTTGGATAAAAACCTCAAGCCGAAATTTTGAAGGTGAATTAACAATGCCCGGTTACTAGCTGATCCTGAAAGATAAGCAAGACAGAGAAAGTGGTGGTGTGATGTATGTCAAGGATATCCTCAATTCGACGGAATGCAACATCGTATCCGACCATGAACTACTAGGTGTTGACCGAGAGAAAGGTCCTGTCAGATACAGGACCCTAGTGCTTTACAGATCCCCTGCGTAACTCTTAGAACAGGACAGGAGTCTGTAATAGCTGTTGGGTGAACTTGTAAAAGAGATTGTGTGTATCACCATGAGTGACTTCAATACCCATTTTGACTGGGAAACGAGAGAACCCTGTGGCGAGAACGCACTACTCCTGGAGAGGAAACAATATCCTCGACTTGGTTTTCACCTCTGAGGATGATATCGTTGAGGACCTCTCTGTTGGAGAAGAGTTCGGTGGCAGTGACCACTGACTAATTAGAATTCTAGCCAAAGTTCCCAACGCAGGGCCTGCAACTAGTAAATTGAGGAAACTTGATTTGAGAAGAGCAGACTTTGCAGTTCTTCGTGCTGTACTAATGATGCGAGGCTAGACGTGAGCGAGGCTGTTGAAAAATCGTGGAACAGTTTCAAAACCATATTCATCAGTTTTCAATTGTGTTTCATCCCTCTGAAATGCTTCCGTCGGTCTTTTATTAAATCAGAGTGGTTTAATAGAGAAATCAGCTAACTGCTTAGGGAGAAGAGAAATGTGTACCACCAATCGAAGATCTCGGGTGACTTGGACGAATACCGGAGGCTATCCAGGAGAGTAAAGTCCAGCATAAGGGCGGCTAAGTGGTCTGAGGAACTCCGAGTGGCAAGACTCTGTAAAGAGAATCCTAAGAAGGTTTTAGATATGTTAACAGCCGTAAACCAATCCATCGAACGATTGGCCGTTTGAGGAATGAGGAGGAAACATTAAAGCACTCATATGCAGAAAATGCTAACCTCTTCAACAACTACTTCTTTTTAGTGTTTACTAAAGAGTGTGGTCTCATCCACCAGCCAACGACGAATAAGTCACCTTGCCCAGATGGGTTTCTACCTAAAGTGTTGAAAGAAGTGCGCGATCAAGTGTCACGACACCTGAGCGCAATCTTCAAAATGTCAATCCGGACCGAATGCGTTCTTAGAGACTGGCGTGAAGCGGAGGTGGCTCCTATCTTCAAGAAAGGAGACCATAGCCAACCGTCGAACTAACGACCTATCAGTCTGACTTCGATAGTCGGTAAACTCATGGAAAGCATCATGGTGGACAAAATGACTTCGCATTTAGAGTGAAACCTGCTACTGAGGAGTTCCAAGCATGGTTTCCGAAGGCAACGGTCATGCGTGACGAAACGTGTGGAATCCTGCCACTTCGTCTTCAGTGAGCACAATCGAGACAAGGCGGTGAATGTGGTCTACTTAGACTTTCAAAAAGCCTTTGATAAGGTACCACACCGCCGCCTTCTCCGGAAAGTGTGAGCGCTGGGCATAAAGGAAATAGTAGCGGGCTCGATAAAGAACTGGCTAAATGGAAGACGGCAACGTGTGGTGCTGAATAAACTGGCTTCTGAGTGGGTGCCCGTTACTAGCGGAGTTACTCAAAGTTCTGTCCTGGGACCACTACTATTAATTATCTACGTCAAGGACATGGACAGTGACATGGTTGCCAAGATTTCTAAATTTGCCAACTATACCAAACTTGGAATGAACGTTGCAAAGGATGAAAATACTGCTTGCCTGCAGGAAGACCTTGGGAAGATTGGGGAGTGGTCGGACATGTGGCAAATGCCTTTTAACGTTAACAAATGCAAAGTGATGCATATCGGCCACCGAAACCCCCAATCTCAGTATATCCTCAAGGGCACTGCTATTAAATCCACCGACACTGAGATGGACTTCGATGTAACAATCACTAGAGACCTCAAGTTCTCGAAACAGTGCATTAAGGCGGAGAAAAAGGCCCAAAGGATGCTAGCCTACAGAAAGCGGCAGTTTGGATATCGGAACAAGGAGATTTTACTGTATTTGTGCAACTCACTCGTCCGACCGCAACTGAAGTATACAGAACAATTTTGGAGTCCTTAATTTAGAAAGCACATCGCCAGATTGGAACGCGTGCAAGCCAGGGCAACCAAACTGATTCCCTCTTTTCGACATAAAAGTTATGAAGATAGATTAAGGGAATTAGATCTGTTCTCGTTGAAAACCCGTAGATTGCATGGTCAGCTCATCGAAGTTTTCAAAATACTTCTAGGGTTCGAAACTGTTGACTACAGGGATATTTTCCTACTTGCCGAGAGCACAACAATAAATCACGGCTTTAAACTTGAACTGAAGCGTTACAACCTCGATCTGTGTGGAAAATTCTTCACCTACAGTATCTGCCGTAGTGGGAACGCACTTCCAGTGGAAGTTGTCAACAGTGAGTCTGTTGACGAGTTCAAGTCAAGACTAGACAGGGTCTTAAAAAGTGGCCGTTTAAGGACGTAAAGCATTTGAGCAGAGATGTGCCCGCTCGACTGTTAGTCCAAAGGTACCCTCACTTAATGGACCGTAAGGTCTTCTAGGGTACTTTCTTGCCTTGTTACTCCTTGTATCTCTCTCCCTCTCCATATATATATATATATATATATATATATAAATATATATATATATATATATATATATATATATATATATATATATATATATATATATATATATATATTTATATAACAGAGCAAAGGGATTGCACGTTGCCAGGTGTATACCTATTTTGCGGATAAATAAGAAGCTGCGTTTGGGAAGTTAATTATAGTATTTTAACTCTTTGGTACCAACGTTTTGGGTAGGAACCCACTTTCAAGTTTATAAAATTAAAAATATACAAACATTTGAAATTGAGGGAAGAGTTATCAGAATAAATAAATCATATGGGTTATATGAAGCAGCAGAGGTGGCAACATTCAAATTATGAAAATGCATAATTAGGGAATGGGAAATATATGTTTTTGTTTTATAAATAAAAGCTGAGATTAACCTGTTTTCGACCATGAAAATCAAACTAAACTATATTAAAACCTATTCGTTCTCACATTTTTAACCTCACCTCATCTTGTCTCAGTTTCGACGACAAGGTCACTTTACTCACTAACTATTTTCAACAAAACGGATATCCTTCAAAGTTATACCACAGAACTCTTAGAAATTTTAGCAATAAAATGTTACACACGAAAGACCCCTCATACAACGTCCCTAATGAGAAGTTTTTTTTACCTCATGCAAATATAGGACAACTCAATTTACTTCTCTAGGCCAAACTCAACTCTATTCTGTAAAAAAATTCCTTTCCTTTACATAATTTAT
Organism: Ceratothoa steindachneri; assembly: GCA_963969495.1. Taxonomy (NCBI): domain Eukaryota; kingdom Metazoa; phylum Arthropoda; class Malacostraca; order Isopoda; family Cymothoidae; genus Ceratothoa; species Ceratothoa steindachneri. Next base: position 185,384,992 of record OZ018322.1, on the reverse strand, counting down.
ATCCATTTTGTTTAACACTTACAAGGTACGGTATCATCTTTTCAACTTTAAAGACAAGGTGCCAACGCTGCCTCGATTATTAATCATATATTTATGAATTCAAACGCTCTAGATTTATTTTTGAAGTATATTTGAGATCGACACAACGCACCTTACATACATTCCACTATTTGCCCACATCTAGCTATCAGCTACCGAACTGAAGCTCCACACATTACTCCTGAATTCTCACATATCCGATTAAATTATGAAACCACACATCCACAACATAAACACAGCATAATCAATATTTTTATTAAAGACACAGCCAGCACCGGAAGCCAACTTAGAATCTCTTTGTATTAGATTTCCAATCCCCACTTTAAACCCTGACACAAGCTCCTTTCCACTATACATACTCCTAAAAACACACACGAACCAAACACACCCAAACCACTCCCACAATAACTAACCCATATCGTTACCAGACTTTCATTCTTATCTCCTTTTTATAGAACGAAGACGCCAAACAGAGATTAATCTCATCTCATCTTTTATCTAATAAAACACGCATTACCCATTCCCTATTAGTCAAAACCACTGCATTTTCATAATTTGAATACTGGCACCTCCGTTGCTTCATATTCCTTATATGAGTCATTTATTCTGATAATTATTCCAAAAATTTCTCTTCTTTAATTATTTTTTATTTTATACATTTGAAAATAGTTTCCTATCCAATAAACGCCAGTACCAAAGTGTTTAAATACTATAATCAGCATCTTAAATGCAGCTGTCTTATTTATCATACATATATATATATATATATATATATATATATATATATATATATATATATATATATATATGGTAATATCAACCGCAGAAAGAAGAACTCTTTTAATTTCTAAAAGTTACTATCTCTTGAGGGCAAAGGGATCATAAAAAAACATTGTAACTCATTATTTATTATTGGTCCGAAATACCTTTCAACTATACTGGTCATCTTCTGGGGTTACACTGATTTTTGTTTGTTTGATTATGTTTATATGGCCCTTATCTACAGGCGTTACTTATTATTCTACTTTTTTTTATTTTCCATTCACAGATCTCCAAATCTTCCAATATTATGTAAAAATTGTACGACCTTATTTAGTTCACTTCTTTTGACATCATCATAATTGTAACCGCCACCCAACAAATTCTTCAATCTGAGTTCAATATTTTCGTCATTTAAGTATTCGAGCAAAATTCCTCAGCGCTTCATGCTCCATAAGCAAATGCTCAACAGTCGCTAATTTTCGACAATTACACAATGGAATATTATGTAGACCAAATCTATTCAAATGTCAATTGCCTCCTACATGGCCAATTCTCAGTCAGGCCACTGCAGTTTTCTCTTTTCTCTTCATGGGTATATTAGCCATATTTCATGTTCTCCATAATTCTTGACAGATATCGTGCCTCCTGCCCCTGCCGGTCCCACTCCGCCACTATTGACTGCTCTATTTTTTGCCTGCCGTGCTTGTGCCAGTGCTGTTGCCTGTTCAGTGCTATATCTGTTCTTTCATCTCCTTCAATTGGACGATATGCTTGTATTCATTCAATGTGAATCATTTTAATAATCCTATCAACTCTGTATAAAATGTTTTGCACTCTATATTTGTACACATTGTCTGCCAACCTGGTGTTTCTCGGTGCTTTTCTGCTTAAGCTTGAGTCTGAAAACACTACTAACTTTTGCTCATGTATTTTAGCCCACACCACTACCTGATAAATGGTAAACAGCTCTGCTTCGTATACTGAATATTCTGAAGATACGAGTATATTCCACCTTTCTGTAGGTTTCGCGCCTCTATATCATGACCTCCCCAACTAATACTAGTCCTTAGTTCTCAATCGTTTATCTATCCGTGTAAATCCTTAGCCAGTCTTCATACTCACTCTCAATCTTTTCCATATGTAGCATATAAATTTCTCCATCAGATCTTCCATTAATCTCCTCCATAAAGTCAATATTAATTTCCTTTAGTTCTACCCAGGATGGCACTGCCATCACAAAAGGAATACTGGCGTTTAGCAATTCTTCTATCTGCCAGTTCCGTCTTAGGGTCTGTGCCCTCTCCATCGCAGGTGCTGGGGTCAATTGTGTATACATAGACCTATTGCCTCTGCCCAAAGTTCCATGTGGGCGTGGCTGCTCTCTAGAAAGCTTCCAACTCTATTCAGGTAACGTACAACTTGCTAATATCTGTATATTAATAAAGTAGGTAAATGTGTCTCCACTTCTAAATAGCATGCTCCTATAGCTTGTCGGATACACTCGTTCTGCAGTGGAATTATGTTCTTTATTTCTGTCGCAATTGCTGAGCTATATATCTCTTATAAATAACCAATCCTCCCTAGTATTAATATTTTATAGATGTTCAAGATCTTCTTGCTATCTGCCTCCCACTGTTGACCCGCTACCGCCTTAAATTCATTACTCCTTTTAATACAACTTGCCTTGGTTTTAACCATATGTTTTTTCACTATTAGTATTCAGGCATCAAGTGTCATTCCCAACTACTTAAATTTCATTTCCCATTCTATTATTATTCCATTAATGCTAACTGTTGGGCGAATTATCTCTCCTCTGCTAAAAGACATTGCTTTTATTTTTTCATAATAATAGTAAGTTTACTTTCTTCCATGTATCTATAAATTTCCTTCAAGGCTTGTTTCATCTTTCGATGAGACTGTTCTTGGTTCTTATCCACCGCTACTATGACAATTTCATCCGCTCTGCGTACTGTATCACTGTGATCTCTTCATTTCTTGCAATATTTTTAATGTACAACTTAAATACAAAGAACTGATGTTTAATCCCTGGGGTATATCAATTTACACTTCATTCTCTTTTGACGGTTTTCAATTATGTATAGCCGTGAATCTTCTGTCTGCTAAAGACTTTGAAACCATTGCAGAATATTTCCTTTTATTCCATTTTGTCCCATTCTCTGTATAGATTGATCATATGAGATGGTATCATATTGTGATAGAACGGTCTGAGGCCGCTTAAATTCAGCCGCTATCACATGTTAGAAACACATGCTACCCACGAGCATCTGCGAGAGGAAACTGAGCGCTTCATCCCCCACAATAGCAAATGTTTAATCAAGGAGGTTCACTCCCCCGTTTCGCCTCCATACGTCGATCTCGCCAGATTAAATTAGGCTTATGGGCAGATAAGATATTTCCTTATACGCCAGCGGGACATTCCCCCGAAGCCTCTCACTCAATTGTCCCCTACGCCAAGGGGATGGCTTAAACTGTTTATATCATAGCTTTTACCGATTAGAGCAGAACAGATCCCGATTATATTCGCGAGGCATCACGCTGATCCGGTATCCTTTGGTGCACCTAGGAACTCTCTACCTCGAGAACCCCCTTATTGTCCAGAAGAGGACAATATCCCTTGAGTGCCAAGGTTCGTGCCTTCGAGACGCCAAGTCAACAAGGCCCCCCTGTTGTTCAGAAAGAGAACAACGTTACAACAGCCATTGTTCTTCAAGCCCGTTCGTTAAAAAATGGTTCTCGTTCCAAAGACATCACGTCCGGATAATTTAATTCCCCTCTTTTTAACGGTTTTCAAAGGAACGCGTGGTTTCAACAAGAATCTCCATTGTTCATCTAGAACATCTCCGATTTGCTGTCACAAAGATCGCTCGTAATTCCGAGCCCCCACTTCGCTCTCACTCTTCGAAAACAGTCCTTCACCTTCGTTAAGGACAACCCCCCGAAGAACCCTTCTGCTGGAAATTGCCAGTGGACCGAAAATTCATTCGCATCGTCTTCCTCTGCACAACAACTTCGTAATTACGTAAGCTGAGCATTACATTTAATCATTTAACCTTTTGTCAACGCAACTCTGTGCTTTAAATGGTTTAGTGAACCATTGCCCCCTTTTAATTTTTATTTGTTTACCGTTTTAAATCTCTCCAAATCTTAATCCTCGGATTAGTCAGATATTCCCACGACCCTTTTTATTCTCCGTTTATGTAATTAATTTTTTTTGTGTGTTGTTGATAGTTTAATTAATAAAACTCTATTTTATTGATGGTAGCCATATTATTTATCCTTGTGCACCTTTCCACTTATTAAGCATATTGAAGATAAATAAGCCTCTCCAGGCCCCCCCCTCCGTTTTGGACTAACCTCGGTCAATCAATTACCACGCACTCGAAATATTAGAATAATTCCCTTAACGAATAATTATATATGGTATATCGTCAAGAGCCTATTCTAAGACACATATGCTCCTTTGAGATCCAGAAATGTTGATATACAAACCATTCTCTTGGCTATTGCATTTCTTATGATATTTTTAACATTGCTACTTGATAAATTACATTTAACTTCTTACGAAATCCTCTTTGTGTCTTATTAAACTTCTCCGGATTTTCTGACTATTAGTAAATCCTAGTGCAGACCAGCCTTTTCATTAATTTTGCAAGAAATGGCAACATTGATATGGGTTGGTATGGTAATGCAAAGTTGAGGGTCTTTTCCACGTTTAGGTATTGGTGAAATTAGTGTCTTCTGCCATTGCTTAATTATCAAACCCTTTTCATAACTTTCATTTATTATGTCCAAAAGCTATTTCAAGTATAAATCTGGGATAATTTTAGTCGTTATTTCCTGGGGCTGTATTTGGATGAACTGACTGTCTGAGTTCTCTGAGATTATTACTCAATGGTTGATTGGTGGATGCTTTTCCTTATCTATTCTATATATTTCTTGATACTATCCTCCAAATACCTCCTTTTTGCTTTCGTTACTTTTAATATTTTTTTAGTTTTCTATCGAAGGATGGTTATTTTTAGTTGAAGTATTCCTTAATGAGTTAATATTAGTCCATACAGCTTAAACTGGTGTGCCTTAGGTTATTCTTATCGCAAATTCTCTAAATAATTTTTGCTTTTGGCTGTAATCCTCTTCATCTCTCTATATGCATTTCCCCTTTTCCTTAAGTTCACCGCTGTTGGATGGGTTCACAGTCTTTTGAATTACCGTCTTCTGTAACCAACAGCCCTATCACAATCCTCATTACACCTAGGCTTATTATATATTGGGTGTCGAATACCAGTAGTTATCCCATAACAAATTCAGCTGTTGCAGTCATCTTATTCGTAACTATTTATTTCTTTCTTTTATATTTGTTCTTTCTCCTCTTCCGTAAATTATGTTAGTCTTTGACTATATTCTAGTTACTTTTCTCTTTCAAACTTCCATCGCTTTCTCCTCTCCGCTGCAATTAGTAATGGTCTTACTTGTACATTAATGGTGGGTTCCTAGATCTTCACCTAATTCTACTTGGGTTAGTTTTCCTAATGTTACTGATGTGATACACAGATAAAAGGTCGACGTCTGTCCCGTCTCGCTCTTCATATAATTTGGTAGTCCTATGGGTGTCATAAGCTGTAGTAGTTAACATCGGATGATAAGCGCTGTGTTTTGTCTTGTTCCGTTAAGTTGTCCTCGTCTACTACACATTGGGTTATGGCAATTCAAGTCACCTAAAATAATACATTTTCTTGATAAGTGACTATAGCAAAACTTAATGTCAATGTTCCACCCTCAAGAATTAGCGTAAAAATTTACAATTCCAAAGTTCCATTAAAATATTGTTTCAACACTTTATTTCCAATTACTATATAACTTATTATGAAAGTAGAAACTCCTCCCTCCTCGTCCATTTCTATTCTTATATCATCGACCATCCAAGTTTCTTTAAGACATCCAACATGAGTTTTTTTTACTATATATATATCTACTTTGAACTATGATAACTTGCTGTATAAAATATGACAATTCTAAGACAATATCGTTATTTCGATATACCCTATGTAAGTTATAAGAATCATAAACAGGAATGATTTTTCTCATTCCTCTACCTACGTGAACTATATGCACATCATATCATTCCATGGTACGTTTTACTATTCAGGTTCATTATGCATGACTTATAGCCAAATATTCTTTGTGTGTGGCATATTGGATTCCATTATTCAGATAGAGTGATCACCTCAGAGTCGATTACCCTGTACATATTGAATAGCAGGTTCGTGTGAGGCTCCATATTTTATTTTACGTGTATGTAAAAGTAGCAAGGATGGTATATAAATAACTAGCCTGTTACAAAAGAGACCAATCTATGACAAATGCATCAACACCAAAACTGAATGTATCCAAAATTACGAGGTATCTTTTATGAATTGTTGGACATTGGACTCTTTTCATTATGAAATACGAGAACAAAATATTTTGAGGCTAACAATCGTTTAGTCATACACAGACTTTTTTAATGTAGAAAAAAAGATTCATGACTCTTCCTTCAAGGAAAATGAGAAATATCAAACTGAGAAACCAAAACTAATGTACAAAAACCAGCAAAAGACTTTTATAGAACAGACGCAATGGTAGTCAACGAATACACTAAAATAATCTTAAAACCGATTAATGAAGATGCACATCATAGCAGAGCAATCTAAGTTGAAATCAACCAATATTTTAAAATTAGTGGCCCTATAAGGAACGCAAGCCTACTAGTCACGTAGTTGTTCAGTAGCATGACAAAAATAACCATCAGATGAAGACTGAATTTGCGTATACCAGAAATTACCATTAAACTTAACTACGACACAGAACACGGACAGCAAATAACAAGAAAATTCCTTGTGGATAATAGCAATATCCTTAGTAGAATTTACGGTACCCTTCACCTAAGAATTTCTGCTCTACTCATCTAGAGAATAGATTTAAGTTTAAGGCAATGTGCAAGCTCGCAGAGTTCTAAAGTTATTATAGTAAAAATTGGAAACGAACCCCGACAATGTCGACAACTAAAAGAACCTCACAAAAACTCAGAATATCAGGAAAGGCTCACTTGGAATCGCACTTAGAGCATCCGCTCTGAAATTTTACCGCTGAGATAGGGGTAGAAATCCAGTAAGTAGTTCCAGAAATTTCAGCAAGAAAGAAAAAATAAATGCATCCACAGGATTGATTGGAGATTCCGCATGTTTCCATGGAAGTAATAGATACCACAATGGGAGAATTATGCATACTTTTTTCTGATTTACCACTAATATTTTGCACTTTAACACAACTCTTAAACAACTCTAAAGTCGGGCTAAGGGAACCACTAACCTAATCGCGTTAAGCGTTACTAGGAAGATGAGTCCTTAGGAGAGAATCTCAAAATTTAGTAGAAGCACCTAAAATATAATTTTATTAGGTTCGACGAAGGGTGCAACATTAATAAGAAGGCATTAAAAATCCATATGCCGTTGAATAAATTACGACCCGTATATCTGTCTTTCCTTTCCAGATATAGCTGAGGAGTGAACATAGTACCGAAATAATCAAAAAAGTACGCAAGAAAAGTATAGAGCACTTTTTCAAGCGCTCGATAAGGCGATAGTTTGAACATCCCTCGAAAATGGGAAAAAGTGTACAGATAAGTTACATCGGGCAAGGATCAAGATCGGAAAAAGATAAATTTTGTAAACCAAAGTACGGAAAACTGAATGTTGTTATGATCATAATAATAGATGTCGACTCCCTATTCATTGTAACCCGCAACACAGAAAATAACGTAAAATTAGGCTCGATATATGAAGTAAAATCCTCAAAATATCCGACTAGAACCAAGATAGGCAACCAATATTATTGCAAACAGAAGGCTAGTATCTCCAAAAATGACCTGTGTATGCTCCCACAAAAAAGAGCAAATCAAAAAAGAAATTGAGAAAAACACACAGAAATATGAATAATGTAGGTCGGAAAATTTGGTGCCACACGCATGTCTTCAAAATAGGTTGTAAAAGTTCATAAGTGACCATCAAAATAAACTAACTCTGACTGTTTAAAATGAGAATCCTCTCAGAACATAGGCCTCAACGTTACTATATTAAAGATCAGAGCACCAAACAATATTAACAGAAACAGGAGCAAGGGTGAGAAAATAAGGACAAAAGGGGATATTACTGAAATTAATGGAGAGAGACAGAGAAAAATTTCTCACTTGCCCAGGAACACATAGAATTATGACAATGGTGCACCTTAGAAGCAGTGAAATAAATGAAAGAAAAGAAAAAGAACTACAATTAAATAAAATAAACGCTACTTATGCCGTTATGATCAGTACTAATCTAAATAAAATGAGGCATGCAAAAATATAGCTAAAGGAAGTATTAATGTGTAGCAATTAGAAAATGTCATGAATGTTATGTTGGTAAATTCGGAAACTTCAAAAAGACGCTAAAGAGGATGCTAGAGAAGAATGGTATGAAAAAGATGTGGTCCTCTTAGAACTATCCATGATGAAAAGATTGAGTTTTCCTAAAACTCTGGTGTGGACGGTTTTAGAAAAGACAACGATCAAATACGACACAATTGAAAAAGAAGAAAACAACGAATTTAGCGAAGAAAAAGAAATGAACAAAACACAAATAATGAAAATACCAACAAGATGATTAAGGCAGCTAAACTCGGCCTCAAATATATATTAGTGATGATGTTCTTCTACTCAAAGGGAAGAAACAACATGATATTTTAAAAGCTCTAAAAGAAGGTAAAAGAAAATAATCTTTATGAGTAAGATAGACATGAAGACGAATGTGAAGTCAAGAAGATGAGGCTACAAGATATAACCAGTGTGAATATTTTATTGGAGATTGCATCAAACTCAACCATCGCACTTTCACCAATCTCCTATTGGCAAATTTTGATGTTAAACAGCCACTTCCAAAAGAAACAATCTACAGACAAACAAAAGTGTGGGAAGTTACAACTAGTAAACAATTAAAAAAGGAAAGAGAAGTAAAATAAGAAATCTGCAAAATAACTCAGATGAATGGATCGGAAAATATAATCGCTAAGCATCTTATTTAGGTTAATCTGTCTTTTCATTATACTAATATCATAGAGTAAAAATGGAAAGAGACTATGGAAATATTGAATAATATCATCGTGAATGCTAATCCAAGAGGCCAAACGTTCTACTGGATGGCTACAATGATCAGAGGTGCATATTTCTTTAAAATAATCGATTGCATATATTAAGCATATTTGGCGTTATAATTAACAAATTAACACTGCACACTCCCTCATCCAAGATAAAAAGAAGAGACCAATAAGCAGTGTCTCTAACCGAAAGCTATACTCGGACAAGTAGAAAAAGACAAATAGCACTAAGAAGAAGAACCTAGGAAATTAGGTGACTCATAGAAGAAAAGCAGGGATACATTTGGGATACCACATCAAAGAGATTAACAAATAAATGTCCTTAAAAGAAAGCTAGTGGCTGATCAATAGAATTAAAGAAAAAAAACGACGAAGCAATATATTGCTATGAATTGAACAAGGAGGAATTACTAGAAAATAGAAGGGAATCAAGAATTTAATCCAGAAATCGAAGAGGTGGTTCATGGATATCTCATTAACAAACAGGAAAAAGTAAAGAGGTTCACAAATACCGAGGCACCAGACAACATAATAAAATCAATGAACATATTCAACTCCTGCATTGACACCGGATGTTTAGCAGACGCCTTAATAAAAGCTAAAATTATCCTAATTCCAAATCCTCATTCCAAAAACTATATAGTGTATATTCCAACATAAAGAATTCATAAATATCCAATTCGCTGACGGTTTCAGCCAACTACTCTTCAGCCAATACAGGAAGGAGAAAGTTCAGGCAAGCACTACAGCTATGGAGATTAGCAATATCTACTAATCCTATAGGGACTGGAAAGTAAGAACAAACAACAATATTTACTGTAGAACAGAGGTCAAAGTACAAAGATGTACACCAAATCAGTTTTGCCAAATTATTAGACTTCCGTTTGAAGATGGCTTACTTAGGAAAGGCCAAAGATCACTGCCAAATAAACAAATATTTATGTAAAGAAAATGGATTTTGTTCCAGTTGACAGAGAACAAAAGGCTGAATTAGTTAAAAAATCAGGGAAAACTGTAATAACTACTATCCTTTTCTTAATTTTGCAACCGTCTATCCCTCGCGGATTTGCCCGCTATCTCATACATATGTCACTTAGAACACAATTTAATGGAAAATAGACCTTATATATAATATTCTACATAAACATCATACAAAATATGCTTTATATAATTTTTTACACGTTGTGAAGTTCTCACAGTATAGCAGGGAGAATGGCTACATTATTTTCCTATCACATGTTCCTATAATATTACATGCAAAATGATTTTGTATGTGTTTTGGAATGATGTTTTAAACTATTCCCTTAATATATTTATTTTAAGTATTACGAAATAAAAACAGTTAACCTGTTTAGAATTCTTAATACTCGTATGTAGGAAAAATGTGAAAGAGAATTTTGTTGAGGGGATGACTCGTGAATTAAAAGAGAAAGTGGTGAAAACACTAACCGACTAAAGCATTAAATGGAGAGATAGAAAGATTCTCAGACAAAATTATTCAAATAAGTGATAGAGCGTAACAAATATAGTCAATTATATACTAAACAAAGAAGTTCTGAATCTATCTACTCAAGACGGCAAAACTCTCCTGATTTTTATTTCCTTCATGGCTGCATTTTTGTCAAGAAGATGCCAAATATGAGAGATTGAAAAAAGACAAAAACATAATTTGACGTGAATTTATGCAGTATGTAGTGACTCTTATGCTAAAGAGATTATTTTGAAAGGAGATGGGAAGAAAAATGATTAGTGAAACTAAACTGTTAATTTTAGCATTCGAAATTTATTTGAATTAGTTGTTGAAGAAGCAAGGTACCATCCAGCATGCATAAAGTAATTCTCCCCAAGATCCCCTGCAAATTAACGGCGTTCATCCACATCATGCTACATTTTTATGAAGCAATGTCTCATGTTTTACATACTTTGAAGAAAATTGCGAAGAATGACAGTCATCTTTCTTTAGCTTTTTTATGGATATGATGGCGATCTAACAATAAATATAAACTGTAGTAAAAAATATAAAGACATTGTTCTATCTGGGAACAAAAAGAGAAATTTTCTAATCTTTTTGTGACACAGGAAACAATATTCGGTCTGATGCTTGGTATTAAAGACCAAGTGGTAGTAATGAGAAATAAGTAATATAAGATAATAGGTGTTTGATTTCCAGTTAATCCTCAGATGTTAATCAGAAATAATTAATTTCCTAAGAAACAACATAAACCATTTAAACAGAACTTTGAATATGAACTAGCTACACACTCCACTTCACTCTTTGATGAAACAAGATTCCGTAAATCCAAGATCTCGATTCTGGCTAAAGTAATTCTCAGTAATGGTAAGAGTGTTGGATAAACAGTTTATGTATGCTGTTGTGGGTGATTTGTTATTCGTCGAGTTGTTAGATATCAGGGAGATATATTTTCAACTATTATTTTATTTTGAGGGTATACCGAAAATCTAGTAAAAAAGGATAAAATTTGCTAAACGTCCTCCCGATATATTTGCTCAATTAAGAACCTCAGCTTACATTTAACTGTACCAGCATTAACTAGTCAAAGTACATTTCATTGAAACAAGAGAAATAAGATCAGTTTCAACACAATGCTTATCACTAAGTTGATGAACCTACAGAGAATGCTGAGGTTGACATAACATTGAGGTATCAATGTTATGTCAACTCACTGAGTAAAATTAAATTTACTTTGGCTTTCTATCTTCAGTTAGACGCTGATACGGGGTTACATTCATTACCTGCATATTACTAAGTCCAGAAGTTGGTGGGAAAATAATTTTCCCTTGAACAATGTGGCTGGGATGAGACCGGAAAAAGACTGGCCGGAATCAGTACATGTAAAGAGCATGCTCCATCAGAGTTGCTCAGTTTTTTATCCTAAAAATGCCTCAAAGGTGGACGGAAGCCAATTGTAGCTGTGGAAAGTCAGGGTTTAACACTAGAAGGTGTCGAAATGGACATCTTGCAATTTTTTATCTCTTTTTTGAGCCCTAACCAATGCATATAACTCATTATGCTTCTATGACAATTATTATTTTCTTCTGAAGTTATTGAAACGCCAAGTTTTAATTTTTTAATTTTTATAACTTAATAGGAAAATGCGAGTTTACCTCTGAAGACCAAGGTGTCAAAAACGACACCATTTATATTTTTGCTAATACAAAATAAGAAGATGAGATTATTTCCCCTAATTTTATTTCAGTGAACATTACATAATGTGATTAAATCAAATGTGCGTGGAGCCTATTTGTGGGTGGAGCATTCTTATTTTTCTAGATTTATCCATGGAAATTTCCATTCAAATCTGTAATGCTTTTGGTATTTATATATTATCGTTAGTTACTTGTTCCGGACCGTACAAATCTGTGTTGTGGTACAACCTGATAGCCTAAGCTTTTCGTCATAAGATATTTTTATTTATCTAGCTAGATTATTACTTCAGGTGCAGATAAATGTATTCCAATTGATATAGCAATTGACATCCTGAGAGATTCTGATGACGATATAAGTAGTGAAAGTGAAGATGAATAAAATTCAATTAATCATAATAGCCAATTTGAATCGACTGAATTTTCAGACTCTTACTCAGAAGATGATCAAGAGGCCTCAGCTCTCCAGACCCTTACATTGGATTAGAGTGAAGATATTGTAACATGATATGGAGTAACATGGAGAGTTCTCACGAAAGCAAGGCCTGGCAGATCAAGAAACGCATCAGTATTCAAAGCTAATCCAGGTGTCACACGAGCCTTGATAAATGATGTTTTAAAATCTCCATACATCGCATGGAAACGATGTATTGCTGAGACAATGCTCAGAAAAATTCTCAAATGTACTATTGCAGAAGCAAAAGAGTACAATCTTGATAACTCTCTCACTTTTGAAAAATTGGAAGCATTTTTTGCATTGCAATATGCTCGAGGAATATATGGTAAGGGGCACAGTGCAGATTTTCTTTGGAGCAAACTTTAGGGTCCTGATATTTTTCTAGAAACGATGTCTCGAAGACATTATAAAGAGATCAGAAAACATCTGCGGTTTGGTCTAAAAGGTACGAAATCAGAACGTATAAGTAATGATAAATTTACCTATATAAGAGACATTTTTGAGGCATTTGCTCAAAATTGCGGAAAAAATTATATTCCAGAGTTTACTCTAATAATAGATGAGCAACTTTTACCGATAAAAAATCGTTGTTCTTTTATTTTATACATGCCAAACAAGCCAGATAAATTTGCCATCAAATTTTGGATCTTAGCTGAGGTGAATTCAAAATATGTTGCCAATATAGTACCGTATCTCGGTGCACAAGAAAAAGAATCAAGAAATGGACTACCTCTTGGGAAAAGTGTTGTGCTGAAGATCACAGATACAATAAAAATAAATGGCTATAATGTAACAACAGACAACTTATTCAAAACATTTGAACTTGCAAGAAAACTTCAAGATCAAGGAATTCTATAGTTGGTACAGGTCGATCAAACAGCAAGTATCTGTCCAAGGAAATGACTGCCTATGAAAAGGGAGGATGTTACAATAGCAAATGTTTCTTTCAAGAAGAAAGTAGATGCATGTTTGTGAATTATTAGTTCAAAGATAATAAGTCTGTAGGTTTGCTTTCCACAATGCATTCAGCTACAACAGTTTCAGAAGATGCTAAAAAGAAACTAGATGTGATAAAGTTTTATAACAAGAATAAAGTTGGCGTCGATGCTGTTGACCAAATGGTACGAAAATATAGTACACATTGTGCAACAAGGCGCTGGCCTGTTCGAATTTGGTCAAATATTTTAGAAAAGCAGCCCCCAATAGCTGGATCATTTATAAGAAAACAACTGGCAGTAAAATAAGTCGGAAAAAATATATTCTTGAACTCATCAAGAATCTTCGTTCTGCATATGTTTCGTAATTATAAAGGTCATCCTCACATGTTGAAAATGAAGCCGAAGATCACACCCTATACTCCAAAAAGAGAAGAAAGTGCTTCAGTCAAAAGTGTAACAATAGAACTGTCACTACATGTAAAATGTGCGAAAAACGGACCTACGGGAAGTGTTCAGAAAAAGAAAATCGAATAATCAGTGCTACATGTAAAAAGTGCAATCTGAACTAAATAGTATTTTCTTATTTTAGAAATAAATTTTCATTCATATTTTTGACTTTTAATTTTCATAAAATAATAATATTAGGTATTCAGGGGGGATCGAGCAGATATTAGCTTTTAGATATTCTTTATTCACCAATTCGCAAAATTGATATATAATATACAATGGCTCTCCTAAACAATATTCCTGGCTACGCCATTGATATTATTATAGAACTAAGAGCCCATAATATATCTCTTTTATATCAGATATTCAACCCTAAAGTTTTGAAAATATACTTTGAAAAAAAAAAAAAATTATTGGTTGTGTCGAAATCGACATCTTGGCCGTTTTATATATACACAATATGTTGGCCATTCAAGTGTTAAATGATCTCTTATATTTATATCATCCAAGGGGTTATAAGGTTCAAAACATCATCTAGCTCAAGAGGGAGAAACAACAGACGGAAATAAATAAACTGAAGCTGTACTTTCACTTATCTTTATATTCAAATTATTTTACAAAACAACCCTGCTAAATTTCACTGAATTCCTATGTTGAGCTCGATCTGTTGAATAAAACGAAACGGATAGAAACTAATATGCAACACTATCCTTAACAAGAGAGTCAAAGATATCAATGAGAACAATAATAATCAGGTATATGCACTAGTAATTAATCTCGCAATGAGTGATGATTATTTCTTCTAGCATATGCACTTTGGCTGAATGGTTCGGTCCAAGTGAAGTAACTCCACCAGTGAGCTTTCGCTGTTTGTCCAAAGTTGAAATATAGGAGAAATGACACTCTTGTAAAATAATTTTCTCTGCTCTATTTGATAGATTAGGCCATGAAAAAATGAGTCGCACACTCTATCATCTGTAGTTTCAAAACTTCGAAAAGCACAGGAAAACTGTATAGAACATATTTTCTATGGTATTTTATGTAGAGTATTTAATTTATTGAGATATTTCCTGAAAAAAATACTCCTAAGCGAGATACTTACGAAAAACAGTTTTTGGCAACCAATATTTTAAGATGGTGGCCAAATTGTGTCAAGGAGGAGGGTGCAAAATTAATATGTCATTAAGTAGCTAATTACGAAGAAGATAAAACTTAATGCAACTTTCGGTGATTTCTTTCTTATTCAACACATTATGACTCGAAAATTTACCTCCACCACTTTTTTCATTTAACACCCGCAAATAACAATTGCAGAGGTAAAATTGACAAAATTTTAATCAGGCATCTCAAAACTAAATTCAACCTGGTCTTCAACCGAAAAGCCAATTTTCCTTATGTGTTATCTTTCATTATTTCCTTTGGATTATATATATATATA
This sequence comes from Ceratothoa steindachneri, assembly GCA_963969495.1. Taxonomy (NCBI): domain Eukaryota; kingdom Metazoa; phylum Arthropoda; class Malacostraca; order Isopoda; family Cymothoidae; genus Ceratothoa; species Ceratothoa steindachneri. The sequence continues at coordinate 185,369,559 of OZ018322.1, read as the reverse complement.
TATATATATATATATATATATATATATATGTATAACTGGATCACAAAAATAAGGAACGTGAGGAATTTTTGAATAACGTTAAAGCCACGAGGAAAATGAAACAACGGAGAACTGCGAGGCCTTTCGACTAATGGTCCTTTACTAAGCAGACTAAAAGACGGAAAAAGAGAAAGATATTTATACACCTGATTAATGAAAATATGGGATAAAAAGATTAAAAGGGGTGGGATTAGCAGATACCTGGAAAAATCCTAATAACGAGATGAGCCGTCAGGGTTAAAAAAAAGTTTACGGGTTACAAAAGAAAGGGGAGGGCAATGTTTAGGAATCACATATGCAATATGAAAACAAAAAAAGTTTACACATGATAACTAGAAAATATGACAAAAGAAAAATATGAGGAAAGGTTTTTTATAAATAAGCTAAAATAACTTCTAGGTGGTAATCATTAATTCAGAAATTTTATCTTTAAAATCCTTTTTAAACATTCTTTTGATACAAGGGTCCAAAAAATACATTCCAGGGCTGAGATTAAAATTCGAAGTCAGTTGTATAAATGCCGATTCTAAAAGATTTCGTGAAAAAAATTCATTTGATTTGGCAATCACAGAACTCTCCTTCCAATTAATACGATGGGAATTTTCACTCAAATGGATAAAAATGGCATTTGATGTTTGCCCAGTGTTTACAGAGTACTTATGTTGCTTAATACGCACATTCAGATCCTTGCTAGTTTGCCCAATATAAAAAAAAGGGCAATCCAAACAAGGGATTTTATAAATTACGTTATTTGTTTCATTAGGGCATTTTTTATTAACATTATTTTCAAAGTATTAGTATAAGAGAAAACAAGATTTACATTAAGTGTTTTTAACAATGTTTTTACGGTTTCAAAGCCATTAAAATAAGGTAAAATGAGGATATTCTTGAGCGCTTCCTTCTCAATAGTACTTTCGTTATAAACTTTTTTGGGGCTTTATTATAACAAGTATCAAGTATATTTTTTGGATAACACAAGTCTGCACCGATTTTTCTTATAGATTCAATTTCCTGATCCAAATATTGAGGACTGACAATGCGCAACGCACGTAAAAACATAGAGGAAAAAATTGATATCTTAATATTAAGATGGTGGCCTGAATATAAATGGACATAGGTTAAGTTGTTGGTTGGTTTCCTATAAATACTAAAATTGCAATTAAATGATTCCCTATGTATTAGGACATCTAAGAATGGAAGGCAATTGTCTTTCTCTAATTCAACAGTAAATTTTATGGAAGGTACCTGGTTATTTAAATTGGAAAGCAAATTATTTACATCAATATTAAAAGGCAAAATAATTAAAATTTCATCAACATATCTATACCACTTTAAGGGGATATCAATGATATTAGGTAAATATTGTTTTTCCAAGATATCCATATACAAATTTGAGAGTAGGGGAGATAAGGGGTTGCCCATTGCCATACCAAATATTTGTTGGTAATATTCACCATTAAAAACGAACTTACAGTCACAAATGCACAACTTAATGAGTGAAATAATATGACTTACAGATAGAGGTAATTCATAATGAGTAAGCTCTTAACTAAGATAATCTAAAATGGAATCAATAGGGACTTTTGTAAAGAGAGAGCAAACGTCAAAACTTACCAACCTATCATTGCGGCAAATAGTAATTTGATTTAATTTTTCTACTAAGTCAAGGGAGTTTAGTATATGAGAACCGGATATTGTTCCAAGTAAAGGGGACAACAGTTTGGTACTATATTTTGATAATTTATATGAAACTGAACCGACTGTGCTAATAACAGGCCGCATAGGGTTGTTTTCTTTGTGCGTTTTTACCAACTCGTATAAGTAAGGTAACGAGGGAGATTTTTCTGACAAAACACCTATTAATTCCTTCTTATCTTTAAGGATTTTTTTCAGTATACTATTGAAATGTTTAATAACTTGATCTAAGGGGTTCCTTGTTAATTTTCTGTAAGTCACACCGTCAGCCAGTAGGGCATGCATGCGCGATATGTAATCATTTTTATCAAGAATTATGATACTATTCGACTTGTCGGCTTTTGTGATATGTAATGTGTTATCTTTTTTAAGATCGGCAAAACTTTTTTTGTACCGAGCGGGGAAATTACTTTCATGACTAACATTGGTGGCCCCATAAACAATACCTTTAATTATGTCAACCTGTAACGTTATTCATATATATATATATATATATATATATATTTATAGATTTATATTGAGCCAGATGGTAGCATAGTGGTTAGTGCAGTGACCTGAAAAGCGCAGAGAGCTCAATGGCATAGATTCGAGCTTAATATTTGTATTTTCGGTCTTCAACGATTAAATAGTTTATTTTATTTTATATTTTGGTCCTTTTTCCAATCTCTTTTTCTCTCATCATGCTTTGTTAATCTATGTATGTTTGATCCATGTTGTATGGTGTTATTAAAAGCCCATATCACCTATAATTCATCTTCATTATTTCTTTTGGGTTATTAAGCATGTCTTGTACCACGTGTTATTTAAATGAATACGGTTAGATAGTACGGTTAATATAGTGGCATTATTAGACAACTGCTCTACATTAACGGTACCAATTTGTCTGTAATCTTTTTCCATTGTTTGAGTGATTTCGCTAAGATAACGCTGTTAATATATTAATAAAAATAAGTTTTCTATGACGGTTAAGAGGCTAACATAAAGTGGTAACTTTGAACCAGTTTTTTGGGGAGTGGCGGATTAGCTATCCTATAAATGTAGTCTTCCAGTTCGAGGACGAGAGAATATCACGTTGGAGCTGAAGTAGAGCAGTTGTCTAATAATGCTACTCGATTAACCGTACCAATTTGTCTTGGATCTGTTTCCATCTTTCGAGTGTTTTGGAAAAGATAAAGCTGTTAATATATTAATAATAACGGTTTTATATGGCAATAAAGAGGCTAGCTTAAAGTGGTAACTTTGAAACAGATTTTGGGGGACTGGTAGATTACACTGGGGAACAAATTATTTGGTGAATTGACAAAAGTACATTTTCCTACCTAATTCGAGCATACTAAACACAAATCTAATATCAGATTCTCTCTAAATGCTACAGATTTTCCTTAATATCAATAACTAATATTATACAATAATTTTCATTTTATCACACCTATCATCATGCCCTGAAGTAATTTGGAATCATCCTTTTGCGTCATTTATAGTAAAGCAGGGTTTTGGGCACAAAAATTTTATTGTATATGAGAAGAAACTTGAATTACACATTAGAATTACAAATACTTTGATCAAATAGATGCTAATTTATTAATGACCGTACATCAAGCTGGAGGATCTCTTCTTAAATTCAATCCGGCAAATATTTGCTTCTGTAACTCTTTCTCTTGTAAGTCTTCTCTGTCTGATCTCTTCTAATCGTCCATCAGTAGGCCGCCATCATGTGTCTATCCAGCGACCTTGGTAGCGCTTTTCCATCGTCATCAAATCTTGATGGAAGCGTTCCCCTTGATCGTCGCTCATGGCATCCAGATTCTCTGGTAATCGGTCGAGGTGACTATTTAGGAAATTCAGCTTCACACTCATGTTGCATTTCAGATCACGATATGCTAAAAGCATATTAGTAACCAGATCCTCGTAGTTATGCACTTTTTTTGTTTCCCAAGAAGTTACGAACAACGGCAGAAAATGAGAGCCAGGCTGCGTTCTCTTTTTCATTCATTGTGTTCACGTATCTAGAATCCCTCATAAGTCTTCAGATTTGGGGACCATCAAATACTCCTGCATTTATTTTTTCGTATGACTAAGCAGAAAACGCCGATACTATGCACTGAAGTCAATCATTGTCAGTTATCAACGCCTTGACATACTGCTTCATCAAACCCAGTTTGAGATGAAGTGGAGAGGAAACGATCTTTTCTCGACTTACGATTGGCTCATTAACAATATTTGGCATTCTTGCTTCCAAATTTTCCCGAACTGGCCAATCTTTCTAGACCAGTGTTTGAAACTTCGTATATCCCTTCTGCTGGTCAAAGAGGACGTTGAACATCTTAGGGTTTACACATATGATCCAATTATGTTCATGGTGGTACTTAAGTAAATCCATGACCATTTTTATGTTATCGTGTGTTTCTCGCAGATGGACATAGTGACCGAGAGAAACTACACCAAAGTCATTGCCATTATACAAAAGGAAACACTTAGGGCTACGCTTGGAGCTGTCACAAAACGGTCTCCACTCTGCAGGGCTATAGGTGCCAAGTCCCAACTTGTTAAATGAACCAGAAACATCGGGGCAGTATACAGATTGTTTGTCCTCAGAGAAATACTTAACAAATATACTATCCTTTGTCCTCAGAGAAATACTTAACAAATATAGTATCCCTTGTTCGGTAATATGATACACGTTGACCTGTCAAGCATATTGTTTTCACTCAACCTGAAAGATAAAAGTTCTGAAGCTTTCTTGGAGACCGCCAAATCACTTATAAAGTCAATTAAATCCTCTAAATTGAAACAGTGAGGAATTAATAACTGTTCAGCATTTGATAACGAATCTGTAGAGTCTGAATCCATTCCGTAGACATCGATATTAGGTACATCATTTTCATCCTCGGAGCAAGCATATCCACTGAAAATTGGAACTAGGAAAGTTTCAGAATGAGGTACTCGCCATATTGCTAGGGAAATGTTGGGTTAGTCGATCTTGTGCCGAATCTTCTTGCCAATCCCTTTAGTATTCATCAGACAGAAATAACAGTTTGATACTTAATACTTTTGCTCTCGCCACACCATGGGGATTTCAAGAGGAAAACCATTTCTGTTTCTTTTAGTCGACTCACGAAGATGTTCCACACAACTATTGCAAACAGCTTGTGGGGCCCACTTCTTATCTTGATCGCCAAGGGGAACATCAAAATATGCCTTATAAGTGCGGATCACAAAGTTTGATATATTGCGATTTGACGAACTAGCATGTAACAGCCACATATGTAGCAGAAGGTTTCTGGATCATTAACGCAATTTCCTCTTGATGAAGCCATCACTCTAACATGAGACCTGAAAAAAGAAACAATAATGTCAATATTTTGCACAATGACACTTATTACTCTGTTACTACTATGTACTGTGAAGTATCTGCTTTCTACAAGCACCCTCTCGGTCCGTCCTGAGGGAAGTTTTCTGGGAAACGAGAAAATAGAAATTACAGAATAACTATAGCATGTGGGTAAAAATGGATTATATATTTGAGATTAGCATGAAAATATGAATTAAAATTGGCAGACAACTCTTAGTCACCAGAAAATGTGATTAAAATTGTTCCTTTTGTGTTATCTATCCTATGAATGTATAATATGTCGCGCTGGACCTGAAGTAGAGCAGTTATCTAATAATACCACTACATTAACCCTACCATATATAAAAAATATATATATATATAATCTCCATTAAAGTCCACTTAGACGGACTTAAAGGCCAACAAACGTCAGCATTGGGGCTAACTTGACCGGGAGAGTAATACATGCTGCTCCGATTTTGCAAAATTGGAGCCACCTGATTATTATGTTAGGTTAGGTTATGTTAGGTTGTAACTTTTACCCTTTCTAGGTTTAGAGGAAAGGTAATCGTGGCTATGAGTTGCAATTAAAAAATGGAAATTGCCCCATAAACGTGATTTTACCTATTTTCAGAATGCCTGAGACTCGAATAATTTAGATATTTAGTTAAACCTCGTGCCCATCTGCTCTTGGCCAACTTAAAATTCTATTTGTGCTACCAGCATTCTCATGTTTGCCTGCCTTCCCGCTTGCACGCCTACCCATCCGCCCACTTACCCGCTCACTTACTTGCCCGCCCTTCTGCCATTCTGTAATTTGAAAATCGTTCTCTCTTTACGCATGAAGAATGAAGCCCCAAAATTTTAAAAGAAAAGTGAGAGTAGATCTACTATACAGCAATGCATTAAACACTTTTTATCAGTGAACGTTTACAACCTGATATTATTAAAACTATGGGCTTCGATTTTATTCATATTCATAAAATTAATATACATATAAAATCCTTGTATTTGAGAACAAATTCTTTAATTTAAATAATTCATGTTACCACTGAAGCAACGATTGTTCCCAGTTTGGTAAAGAGCTAGTAATGCTATTGATTCTTATAAATAATGACGAAAGCCTATAAATTAATAGATCCTCACGGCATTGTCTTCTCATAGAAAGGGCAGGTTTATTAAAGTGAAATCTTGCAATGTTTAAGTTACTACTCTCGTGTTTTGACACCCTGACGAAAAATAACAAATTATCAATTACACTGATCACAAATTTAAACTTGTTTTAATCATCAGAGACCAGAGCAAACTTTTCTAATGGCATTTTCCTCGCTGATTTCAGATCTGACTTTAGTTTTACTTTAGCACAACAGGTTTTCGAGATATTCTAAAATGCAATATGACCAACGTCGCTGATAGAATTTAGTGTTTTACTTTGATTTTTTTGCCGAAACTGGTGATATATGGTTGCATAGCGCCATTGCAAGAAAAAAAAGGCCTTTTGTATATCTCCATGTGAATTAAGAAGTTAAACTAACACAAAATGATGCATTTAACATATAGAAACCCTAAAATTTATTATTCTGTTTAGGCATAAACATATGATAAAGATAAATAGCCATTTTTTGTTTATTCCACAAGCATTATAAAGTTAATGGTACTTATATTGCATGTATAAGAATGGTAAACAATGATTGAAGGTCTTATAAGTCAAAACTCGAATTCATAAACGTTGTGCAAGGGATTTGCATTTGAATTTTTTCTTAGAATATTTTACGATACAACATCCAACGAAGATCTCCCATCATGCTCTCATTCCCAAATACTTGATAGCATGTTTCCATAGTTTTGATATCCTTATGGAAACGTTCACCTTGTTCGTCACTTACGGCTCCAAAATTTCCATGGAAAAAGTCTACGGGGGAATGCAGGAAATGGATTTTAAGTTACATACGGCATCCCATTTATTTATAAGATTAAAGGTTTTCATCGCCATCTCTGTATTCGGGTGACATGTTGATGCCCAGAAAGTTTACACATAACCACTTGAAGGCTAGCCATGCATTTAGTTCAAGAGGAGTGAAGGTCTTCTCAAAGTCAGGGTCTGCTAAAACCTCTCTGAATTGTGGTCCCACAAATATGCCTTCATTTTACTTTTACCGCGCTCAGTTGTGGAAATTTTTGTCACAGATATTGGAATCTCTGAGAATTGTCCTTAGTCATTACTTTTACAAAGTTTTTAATTAGACGTAGTTTCAAATAAAGAGGTGGCAGATATATTTTCTGAGGCTCTACCGGGGGGAGACACTAGGCACTGCTTATTCCACGTTCATATGTAGATCGAAGTGGCCAGTCACGCTTGTCATAATGTTTGGCAGTGGCACGGCTCTTCCACAGGCAGAGGAAGCAACAGTACTTCGTGAATCCTCCTTCATACCCATTATTATGCCTATGACTTTTAGATCACCACAGATGTACAACTTATGGGGTTAGTAGTTTATGGCTTGAAGAAGTATATTCTATATTGTCATATGTCTCCTTAAGGTGGAGAGAATGGCCAATAGAAAGAAAAGGCTTGACATTGTCCTTGTTCTAGAGGAGAGTTTTCAGACTTGTCTTAGAAGCATCAATAAAGAGACGCGTCATATGTATGTGACAAGGCTTCAACAATCCATTTATATCATAGCAGTGCAGAGGGGTCCATTAATTGTGAAGAATGAAGTTAACTCGCGATTACTTTTTCTAAAGTAACTCACATGCATATTTTTCTTGAGTTAGAATTTTTCCTCTAATTGAGATGCTAGAAGTTATGCTTTCTCCTTTGACACTGACATATCCCCCACAAGATCATTCAAGTATTCCTGAGTAAATAATTTTGGCTCATTGTTAGCATCCTCATATTCAACATCCGCATCTAATGTGTATGCACCTTCAGTACTGCTATCATCACTGATATCATCAGGTGGAACTGGGATTAACAAAGATATATCATGTGAAACTGGCCTACATGCCAAATCCATGGTTAGATAAACAATTTGGTTCTTGTTCTTTGCAGAAAACACTTTTGTGGTCACACTGCAGAAATAGCAATCTTCTAGATGATCTCTGAGCTATCTCCATATCATAGGAACAGCGAAGGGTATTGAAGCTTTCTTTTTGTTAATCCAGTCACGTAATCCATTAGAGCAGGAATTACAAATTTGGTGTGAGTGCCCATGCTTTATCTTGGTCACCTAGAGGGCACCCGAAGTAGATTTTGTACATTCTCTTTATATCATTTGTGATAGTACGCTGCTGATATTTTGTTGTAAAATGCCCACATACATAGCAGAATTTATCAGGATCATTTTTTCACTCTCGAGGCATTGTTAATACTTCGTGGAAATATTTGGATGCCTCTTATGATCAACGAAGAGGAGCAGCTTAGAAGATGCACATCACATGTGGAACCTGAAAGCATAAAGCAGAATTATTGATAATTGCGCAAAATATGCATGCGGGTTACAAATGTGAATGAATTCTTCTCTATACTCCTTTTAACCAGCAAGAACTCACGAAGCATATAGTTTACTCATCTTAACAGTACAATAATGTATGCATGAAATAGAGCAATACCAGTAATATACTACATTTTATAATTGGAGGCGGCCATTTTGAATATTTGGCATATCTTAAAAACGGTACGTGCTAGAGCAAAACCGAAGGCAGATTCGGATTCAACATGGAAAATGCATTTAGAAAAGTATAGTAGGGTAACTGAGGAAAAATGTATGTTGACCAGTATTATTAGTGAAATAGAAATCGTTGATTAAAGGATAAATTTTCAAAGAATCCTTTCAAGGATTTTTATTTCCATTTCGATTCACTTTGTGATTCTTTTGCTTTTCTGTCAATCTTTCTTCGTATTATTTTACAAGGGTATTGTTTTCATTTTATTAGCCTTTTTGCTTTTCGATCTGAATCCAGACATAAGGTCTTTTACTCAAAAATGTGCAGTGATTTGAGTTATAACCGATTTCGCAAAACGAAAGAAGAATTTTATGGAGATGTTTAGCCATCACTTCTTAATAACTTTCTACAGTCCGTGATATTCACATGGGACTGATAATCAATGCAAATTACTTAGGCATTTAATTTACGATTGGATTCATGTCACCTGAAATCGAGAGCCAAACTTTGCAGCATTAATTAACCTCACGAATGCTCCTTAAACCAGCTATGGGAAACATAGTCTCGATGCCATGGTGCAGGTTTCTAAGGAATATTTCATAATTTGGGAATATATGATGTACACCACGGTTATGGAACAGTTTAATAGATCAGCAAAACAGCAAACAAAGCCGATGCCACGTGGATAAACCCGTCAATTTTAAGAAACAACCACCAGCCTTAACGCTGCCTTATTAAACACTTGGTTCGATGCCTTCATGAGTTCTATGTCACACGAACCTACTTTTGTTCTCTTATTAGAATTAGCCACGAGATGAATAACCATTTCATGGAAGGAGCTTTCTATGTAAAACAGAATGTTATATTTACTATTTTAAAGTAATTGCGGCATTAATGATGAATATAGTCTAATAATTTTGTAATCACCCGTCATAAAGACAAAATCTACTGCATTTCAGTAACATAAAACTCCTGCTATCATTCTCATTATTTCCTTATTATAACTACATCTGTCTCCATACAACCAACTTAATCTTATTTACAACCAACCAACCAACCAATAACTTTATCTTTCATCGAGGCTATCCCATTATTCGTATTTCCTTCCTGATTTCACTTGAACTTGACCCGTAAGTTTAATTATATTTGAATAATTTATGGTACCTTAGAGTGTGTTTATTACTTACTTCATTAATGTTTTAAACATGATAGGTTCATTTTATATTTTCTCCGCTTAATACGTTTTTTGTAATTTAAATCCTTGATTTTAAATTTTACTTCTTTCATTTCCTTATATTGGTTTTGTCAAGATCTAGTGGAAACCAAATCGGCTTGCGATCAGGGACCATGACGGTCCCTAGATCGCTGGAATTTAGTTAAACCAGAAATGAATATCTTCAGCGAACTTTAACGGGAAAAGAACCATTAAATTTGTTAATAACACATGGATGCAAGTTTTTTGATGAATGTACACCTTCTGATCAAAAAGAATTAGGTGCGATTTAACTGGCGCAATTGTCCCAGGTGAGGTTTTAAGGCCTCCGAAGGTTTACTAGGTGAATTGAAGACATATAAAGGCTTTTAAACTATGAACTGCAGAAGGATAGAGTACCTAATTATATCTTTGATAATGATTAATAAGAATTCTCCTTAGTTTAAGAGCTGTAGACAATAGGCACCCTTGATAATATATTACCGCATTGTTCAGGTTGGGATCTTGTAGGTAGGGAGCGCTTAGGTGTATCAGGAAAAGACTCAACTACACTTTTCCACATTGCGTTCCAAGAAGAAGTGAAAATATGATGGAGGCAAAGAGTCCTAGTGAACTCAGATAAAAGAAGAGTACAAAGGATAGTCACATTATCTGAAATGAGCGTTTGGGGTATTCCTTACCGCGTGAAAAATACTTGTGAATTCGCTTTTGGAATATCTATCCATGATAGATAATAATTAATTATAACCACGGATTTGGGCGTAGGGTCCGTAATATCTACATGAACAATAATTAACCTCGAGTACGGGAGAAAAAATCCTAGGGCACTGAATACGTCCTGACTATATAGCAAGAATTTACCAAAATTGAAGAGATGGCCTTCAATCTATGTTACCAGAAATATTTTTGGGAAAACTGGATGTATAAAGTTAAAAATCTTTCTATAACCGAAAGTTAGGGAAAACAGAACCTTTTTGCAACATATTACTTTTACCTTATCATGATAATTTCTTGTATGCAGTACCAATGCTGAAACAAATTAATATAAATGTTTATTTTTAAATACAATTATCCAATAAAAATGTTATAAAAATGTAATATATTGCATACCTTGTTTGGATTGTAATTTATTCTATGTAGCTCAAACTTCTAACATTATCTCTGTAAGGATTAAACAACGTAAAAATGCAGTATCCAAGGGATATACAAATAGTGCTTTAGCTGTTCATAGGCCAAATAATTAGACAACCAGATAGGACTGGGTCACCCAGTCCTATCTTTCTTCCTCAAATCAAACTTTCAGGGGTCCTAAAAACTTGACCTAATAGGAAAACATCGCTTTGTATAAATACGGTTTATCTCTATTTTTTAAACCATTGTGAGTTCGAAAATGTTAAGATAATGAAAGTACTATCTCCAATCAAACTTTCTTTTTCCCTACATGGTATAACCAAATATTTTTACTTATTCACCTCTTAATAATTGTGATTTTTACCAATATATATATATATATATATATATATATATATATATATATATATATATATATATATATGTATATATATATAAATATATATATATATATATATATATATATTTAAAAGAGGCCTTGTTGGATATAGTAATTTTTATATTTGACAGCACAAATGCTTAGTTTCTTAATAACTTTCATAAATGATTATCCCTTAAAAGAGGGGGGACCATCAATATCCTTAAATCTAAATCAAGCATTCATATTGCTCAATCAGGTCTAGGTTTTAAGATACAGACCAAGCTTCCTAGATGGCGTTAGAGAGCTCAGTCTCTAGCTGACCGCGAGCGCGAGTGATTGTGTGTTGCTTGCTCACTCTCCAATTAAGTGTTGGTTTTTTAATCCATGACTTTTCTTATCTATTAACAGTGTTTAAAGTGTATTTCTAAAACTTTATTTATCTTTGTGAATTTTTTTGCAGGCAAATACATTAGCAAAACTCCTTATATTTAATAAAAATGAAATAGAAAGTGTAAAAACAGTCCTGATAGATTTTGTTTTGTTTGTGGAAAGGTAACTTTTAGTGACCAGCAATGCACTATAACGCCGTTAGTAAATTTCCTTTACAATGCATATTTTGGAATAAAGCTAAGTGATCAAGACCAAAACTTTGCTCCACATATGTGCTGCAAAGCCTGTGTCATAGCCTTAAGACGCTGGAGTGAGGGCAAAACGAACTGTTTGTCATTTGGTGTACCTATGGCGTGGAGAGAAGGCAAGGACCACATTACAGACTGCTATTTTTGCATGACAAATCTTAAAGGTGAGATAATTACTTTAACAATATAGTCCTTGACAAATCTAGAAATGTTTATACAATCTTTTGGTAGCCTATTAAAATTGTAATTGTGTATAAAAATAGTGTATTATGCTGGTAGAAAAATTGTGGTTAAATTGTATATAAAGATTGATTTTATTTAAAAATTGTAAATTTACCTGGTATGAAAAATGTGTATAAAAATGTGGAAACAAGGGTCGAGTGAATTAAAAGTATGTAAATTAAGTATGCGAAACTTTTTTTTCAGGTGTCAATAAGAAGAACAAACACACTGTAGTCTATCCTGATGTTCCCTCTGCCATTATACCACAACCACATGGTCCAGGAGTTCCAGTTCCTTCTCCACCTAAAAATACTGAGCTACAAGACAATATAGAAGATATAGAAGTGGATGACACTGACACTTCAGTGACATATCAGCCTACGTCTACAATGACTTTGCCAAGACCACTCACTCAAGGTCAATTAAAAGACTTGACTAGAGATCTTGGTCTTTCTAACGAGAACGCACAACTTGTTGCATCCCGTCTTAGTGAGAGCAACCTCCTCTCTTAAGAAACTACATACTTTTAGTTCAGAAATAGAGACGAAGAGTTTCGAAAGTTCTTTGCAGTTGATCCTTGCAGCTCTTTGGTGTATTGCAATGATGTAGAAGGTTTAATTAGTCACTTGGCGTTCCTTACCAACCAAGTGAATGGAGGCTCTTTATTGATTCTTCTAGCAGAAGTTTGAAGGCAGTACTCTTAAATATTGGCAATAAAATGGCATCTGTACCTATTGGCCATTCAGTTCAGTTAACAGAAAGCTACGAAAATATGAAAGTATTGATTAATACAATCAAGTACTCTAACCAGAACTGGTTAATATGTGGTGATCTCAAGGTAAGATATATTTTACTTTATTGAACTTGTTAAATATTTCAAGGAATGTTTGTTTCTAAATACCAATGACAGAAGGATATTATACACATATTAGTTTCTCCCTACCCCTAATAAACTTAATGAAAATTGCCTATGCAAAAAATAGAAGTTCTTAGAAACCATTTACATCAATATGCATCAATATGTTTTCTTTCAGGTCGTGGGCCTTCTTCTTGGGATGCAAGGAGGCTACACAAAATATCCATGCTTCATGTGCTTATGGGATAGCCAGGCGGATAGTCTTAACTATAAGCAAAAAGACTGGCCATCTCGAGAGGCATTTAAAATTGGCTGCCACAATGTGGTAGCTCAACCTCTAGTCCCTCCCAAAAATGTTTTACTGCCTCCTCTTTATATAAAGCTTGGCCAAGGCCAAGCTTTTAAGTATCTACTGCAAAAATTCCCACAGATCAGTGATGCGAAGCTCCATGCAGGCATATTTGATGGTCTCCAAAATAGAACTCTGTTAAAGGACAAGCATTTTTACACCAATATGGAAGCCAGTGAACAAGAAGCATGGCGAGCGTTTAGTAAAGTAATCGACGGTTTTCTAGGAAATAAAAGAAGCTTAGAATATATCTCACATGTAAAAGGAGCTTATGAAAAGCTTCGAAAAAATGGAAGCTCGCATGTCGATAAAAATGCATTTTATCCAGTCACATCTTGACTATTTTCAGGGAAACTGTAGAGATTATAGCGAGGAACAAGGAAAAAGATTTCACCAAAACATAAAGACGATAGAGACAAGATATAAAGGACGCTGGGACATCAACATGTTAGCTGACAATTGCTGGTGTCTTAAACGCGACAAACCAACATCGCTTCACAAGCGGAAGTCATCAATGACTTCTTTTTTTGGAAAATAGTTTTTTTGCACTCCTGGGTAAGCTCATAAGTAGTCTGTAAGTTTAAAATTAATTAAAATAAAGTCGAATTGAGTCGGTATTTTTTTATTACAAGAAATTGTAATTTATTAAATAACTTTTATATAAATAAGGGATTTTTTCAAAAATGGCCCTTTTCTAAAAACAGTAGTGCGCTATATCTCAAAAACCAGACCTGATTGAGCAAAATGAATGTCATATTTCAATTTAGGAGAACAATTTCGTTAGGAATCACTAAAGAAAACCGCAGAAACAGAATTTTTTCTTTCAAACGCAGGCCTGTGTTATTAGCCCGAGGAACCTTTTGACCACATTAGAAATCTTCTGGGGCTTTACTGATAAATTTAAAGACTTGCTGCTCGTGCAAATAATAAATAGTGATTCAAAATGATATTTATAGTCCTCACCCTTTTGAAGAATAATCATTTATGAAAGTTATCAAGAAACTAAAAAATGCCTCTTCTGCTGTAAAATATAACAATTAATATATAAATATATATATATATATATATCTATATATATATATATATATATATAAAATTTATATATATATATATATATATATATATATATATATATATATATATATATATATATATATATATTGATAGTGAAACCACTGTATAGGAGCCAAAAGTTTAATTTACGAGAGTAGTTTCACTATTTAGTTAATCATACCCTATTCCAGGTATACTGAGAAAGCAATTATTACAAAAGTTTATAAATAGAGTACAGATCAGAAAAAGGAAGGAAAAAGGTCATTCATCAGAGCGTGCTTATCTAAGATTGTTGACTGAGCTGTTAACGATGAGGTTATGAGAATAGGGGCTGCATTTCAATTGCCCATCTGACAAATTAAAATTGGGAATTTCTCCTATTGATATAGATTCTACTATTTTTCTTTTACGGAAATTTTTACAATTATATATGTGAGGGTGAGGAACGTACAAACTCACATGCCGCCAGACAATCGTGGGAACTAAAGAAATTTATCGTTTGAGTTGACCTTCCTCTCCTCCCTTCTCTCCCCCACCCTTCCCCCAAATGGCGACACGAATTTGGACGAAAGAACGCCTATCTCACAAAGAAACTTGAATCTTATTTGCTTTCTTTATGATACCATGGAGATTTTCCAGAAGGCGCTGCGATAACAAATTGTCGTGAATGGGATCTCTCTCTTGATTTCCCACAATCCGCGATATAAATAACATCGCCGTTTACCCCTCTAGAGCAGTGTCCCAAATCTACTCGCGTAATCCTCACGTTCAACGAGAGTCGTTGCTGTAACGTATCGGCTACTAACGCGCCGTCGAGTCAACTTGGTCGCTGTCTCAAAGTGTTCCTGAAAGTAAATCCCGCCCCACAGAGTCTGTGACTAGAAGAGTACGCACTGTTGTTCAACGTAACTTGAGTAAGAAAAGGAACATCCAAATAGTTACTGGAAGTTACTATTTGTAAGTGTCACATCCAGTTAGGAGTGAACTAACCGGAACTGCAGCCAGCAGCCCCAACCCCGTCGTATTATCCCCCCTCTCCCCGAGAACTCGTGTTAACGCCACTTGAACCACCCCGTCTGGACCTGAGAAGTCGTCTCTCCAATCCTTCAATTAATGGTTATTTTTAAACCCAGTGTCCCTCTAAACTTAAATTACCTAATTAATTAACCGTGATTGATACTCCCATTGATTCATTATAAATCTAGACGCTTAACGTCAGTGTTTAATATTTAATCCTCAATTTTGCCTGTTAACAATTGCTAATTATTATATTTGTGTAAAGTAAAGTTTATTTTGAGTACGTGTGTTTATTTGTGGCTCCTTCCTTTTGACTTTCGCTTGACAAGACTTTAATTAAGCATCCCTTCGGCTAATTTATCCAACCTGTATTATGCACTCTTAGAATTTAACAATTACAAACCTCCCCCAAGTAACAAGTGGGATTTTTATAGTAAGAAACCTGGCTACGGCACAACACGCCTCTAACCAGCTTTCGCACGTTCAGAAGGAATTAAAGCCTACCTATATATATATATATATATATGATCGTAGGATTGAGTCATAGGGTCAATACCACCGACTAAAACAAAAGCGGTTTGTCCAGATCAAGGACTGGAATAATTATTGGACCAGACTATGATCACTTCTATGACAATATATGATTTGTGCCTTTGAATAGTCAATTAGGTGGTTGCAATTCCTAATATGATTAAAAATACTAAATCTGGTACTAAGTCATCTGACATCATCCATATGTACATAAATTCCCTTTGTTTCCTCCTATGTAAAATGAGGGACAGTTTGTAGAGCCACAAGGGATTAAATATACACCTGCTTGATTGTCTGATCCCCAGGGTTGGTCGAATGGAAATATTTAAGGTTCGACGAAGGGAATTTAAATGTGGTTAGGCCTGGGGAAATAACTTTATTCACTCCTTTAAGGAGGAGAGAAAAAGCGAGGGATAGACACATCGTATTACTAAATTTGTTTTTATCCTTTTGACGGTAATGAATAGCTGTTGCATTAGATAAACTTTCATTGATCACGTGGAGAGTATAATTTAATTCAATGAAACTGCAGGTTATATATGTAATCTTGTCTTCTAGAAAGCAAGGGTTACATAACCTAAGTGCTCGCAAAAACATACCTGATGCAACGGCTCGCCTAATGTTAATATCATGATGAGAAAAGAAATGGACATAAGAGTTAGAATGGGTTGGTTTTCGTTAGACAGTGAAGCTAATTCTGTTAATGACTCTAACAATTTTTACATCAAGAAAGGATATACAATTATCTTTTTCCCACTGTACTTTAAAATTGATAGTTGGATGGAGGTCGGTAAGATTTTTAATGAAATTGTCAAATAAGTTTAAACTATTTATAGGCCAAATCGATATGAGATCATCTACATACGTATACCATACAAAATTAAGATGGAGAATCACAGAAGGGAGTAACGATAATTCGAAATTATCCCTAAAAATGTTACAGAACATGGGCGATAAAGGATTACCAATGCTGAGACCAGATTTTTGACGGAAAACTCCCATATCGCTGGTAAATATATTGTCAGTAACTAAAAGTTTCACAAAATTTATAATTTTATTTTTCCCGAGATGGAGGTTTAATTTTTGATTATCTAATAACTTAGATAGAACATCAAGAGAAAGGTTAATTGGGACATTAGTTAACAGGCGGTCTACAGGAAAATTAATAAGCGGTTTCCTTTTATGTTGATTTTTTTTATTTTTTCAATGACGGCAGAGGAATGGATTATGTGTGAAGGAGAGGTAAATCCAACAATGTAAGCAAGAAGAGAGACTAACCACTTCGAGAGTTTGTATGCATGAGAGTCGATACAGGGTATAATAGGTTGAGTTCTTTTACTTATATATATATATATATATATATATATATATATATATATATATATATATATATATATATTATGGGTTTATTAGCCAAAAAATGGCATAATATTTTATAAATTGATATCATACTATTGTCATATTATCTCCCAGTGATATGCGACCCAATATTCACTCGTTTATTTTTTCACCATAATTTAGCCCAAATCTAATTAATGAATTTTTAAAATTAAAATTGGTTACTAACATATTGGTCAAGGAGATGGATATTCCCCAGTAAATATTTATAGATAATATAGAAATTTATAGAGTAATTTTGTAAAACTCTAAATTAAAACAATCATTTTGGTCGGTAACGATTAAAGTACAATCATAGAATTGAATCTTCTAAATTTTGAGTAGAGAATCGTAAATGGGGGAACAAGAATTGTGTTCTCAAACATAATGGAAGAATTATCGTCCTCATTTGAGCTGAGATATTTATATGTATATATTCATCTCCCATTTCCATTAGGGGTTTTGAGCGAAGCTTTTTTTTCAATTAGTGACTTCTCTTCCCTTTGTTTCCATTAAGTAGTAGAAAAGAACACTCTGAAATAATAAATAATTTGAATTCTTACTTAGCACGAATAAATAAGCATATTAGAAAAATGATTGGAAGTGAAAAAAATAGGCCCCCAAAATTTAATAAATAAGAAAAGAGAGCCAAACTGAAGCGGCTATTAGGATAAGAGTTGTCTGCCTCGTGAAGAAGAGCCGAAGGCACAGTACAGACATCAGTGACTTCCTTCATATGGTTAAAAGATAAGATAGATTACTAAAAACAAGGTTATAATTTTGAATTGTAAATTATATTTTTCCACATACAGTACCGTCCAATAGTGGTAAATTCCAAATTTCATTTCATACACATTACAAAAGTAATGTGTTTTCGAATAAATTATACTCCAAAAGTAGAAAACAATAATTGTATCTTTCAGTTACAAGTAAAGTTTCGAAATATATGCATTGCAATTTGAATCCGACGTGTATTTAAGCCTCATACTCATGGTCATTCTCATTGATCAGGATAGTAAGACGAATTGAGAAAAACAACTCCTTCAGAAAACAGGTTCTCCACTGGAAAAGTCAAGAAATTTTACTCTCTGACATTTTAAAGGCATTTTTATGATTAAAAATTGTTGTATAATGCCTTAAAAAGCTCCATTAGGATACCGAGTCTTGTGAAGTAGACAAAGAAAACTGATCACTTTTCAAAAATTAAACTTAAATGAAGGATTTATCATTTTTATTTTTCTAGAAAAGAAGTACGAGATCTTTAATTATCTACCTGAAATTACTACTTTTTAGTCATTTTTTCGATTGAATTCACTGCACTTATAGGAAAAGTTATATAAACTTTTGTGCAAAGTTGTAATTAACGAAAAAATAATTAAGTAAAGATTTTGTTCAGATTTTAATGTCTTTGTTTTAAGAGTTACATGATCGCAAAAGCTTAGAATTTAATATATCTTCCTATTTCTTAATATATCAAATCGTTAATTAGTAGTCTACTTGTATTAAGTTTTACCAATTATTTACTTTATTTTTATTTCTTTTGCACCTTTTAAATTCAGCGAGAGAGCAATTATTATTATTTTACTTAGATAATGTAAGTGAAAATATAATTTTTCGTAGTAGTAAAGGTAGTTAGAACTTAATGGGATAGGGTCATTGAAAATTGCATTTACCTTATATAGACTCCATTAAATTATAAATTAGAAGTATTTTAATATTATTTTGTTTCTTTAAAATTCTTCGGTAGGAAATGCAATGTATTATTTTTCTGTAAAATGTGGCGAATGATAGAAATTTGGATCCGTCAAAATCATAAAATAATGCGTTGAATGATAGAAATATTTCAAAGGTGATCAAAGTGTTGGTAAAGGTAAAGTTTGTGTGTCTAATGTGCAAGGAAATTGCATGAGATTATGATTGATCAAAAATCGATGCTAGGTATTCAGAATATGATGCGGATAGAGACCAATAAATCAAGAGAAGAGTCTTTAAAATGTGCACTTTTAAAGGTATTTTAGTGGAAAAACGATATCTAGGTAAAAGAAAAAATGTCAATAAGCTTTTAATAAAGGTTTTTCGAGGTAGTCTGATCTTGAATGAAAAATAGCTGAAAATAGAAAAGTGAGTGAGAAAGAGAATCATTACGTGGAGTTGAAGGCTTAATATATTGCTTAATGGATGACTGAGGAAGTATAAAAAAGGTTTTAAGTGAAAGGTCTTTGGCAGAGAATCAAGCTGATTATATTATACACTATAAATTTGCACCGTGGTACATGTTTGTGCCTTACACTTCAAAATTATCGATAAAATCGTTGAAAGAATAGCTATAAATCCATCCTGATTGTGCTAACCTGTATAGTTTAATGTTTACGCTGATTAATGAAGAGAAAATGCAATAAAACATAAATTCTTTCAGAGTAAAAGGACTAGTTTCGAAGCTTTCCGTCATTACTTTCAGCTGTACAATAAGAAAGGGAATTACCGAGGCACTTTTATAAAGAAAACAATAAAAAGTGAAGGAAACACTAATAATAGTAATATTAAAATAAAAAAGATAATAAAATAGACAAATTCATAAATATTTTGCCTAGGAATCAGGATTAATGAACTACGTGATACATGTATGAGGATATAAATATACTTAGAGAGGTTAAGGTTAAATTTTCCTGAGAATACATAGAGCCGACTCGATAATCTGCCGCCTGATATTGCCATTTGAGCGATGTCAATGTATGGCTTGATCACACTCTATTGGATTTTTTTCTCAAGAGGTGAATAAAGAGGAGATTAGAACTGCTTTCAGTGCATGCTCGATTTGTGTTTCTACATTCATTTCTCTAACTTTCTGCTGGTTTGTGTACATAATGTAGGATTAAAATTTTGAGTGTATTGCTAAAAGTCAAAGCTTACTAAACTCAGAAGACAAAAACGAAGCCAACTAGACCAGGAGCCTGGATAACACTAGTTTATCTTTTCGCCCACTGTAATAGGGTAACTTTGAGGGCAGAAGTGTGCAAAAGCCTCTGCAATTCCTTGCGGATATTTCTTTCAATAATGGGTCTCAAATAATAACGTTGAGGTCTTGCAGTAATTCCTGCCTCGAAGAGAAGCGATTTTTAGCCAGCAGCAGTAAAACCCTAATCCACTTTCAGTCCATCAGTATCGGGTTTAAGCGACAAAAATCGCAGAACTTTTCTGTACACCAAGATTTTTGCCATTGCAACTACATAGACCCCTATGGCTTTTCGCGTTGATCCGCAGACAAATTGCTCAAATGCAACCGCACATTTTACCCCTTAATAACATCTGTATTGTGCCCTATTTTACAAGACAGGCACAGCACTGTTCCACCTATGAGAAATCATTCAATTTGGTCGCACACTTTCTAGCTAGTAAACTCCCGATTCTCCGTATCAAATGTTAAATACAGGCCCCTGGAATTTAAATAAATTTAAACACGCATTAGGACTAATATTTTGTCTGGTGAACTTCATCTCTGTTTATGCATACTTTTTCTTCCTCTTTATCATTTTAATATTATTATTGATGCTTTCTTTTTAAATCAGACTACATAATTCGCAAAGTTTATTGTGCAACTAAAAAATAAGGTGACAAGTCTCAAAACTAGTCGTCTAATTGGAATAAAAAAATCTCATATTGAATCTTTTCTCCTGCTTGTGCTAAATATGTAGAGCATACAGTGACTTTATGGGGAAACTAATTCTGAAGGGATATGTACGCTTCAAACCTATAATCTAAAGTAGTGATGATGGTGAACTATTGCTTTAATTTATATTCATTATCTCATTCTTTCTTTCATCTTCTCTTCAGTTTCTCCTGTTCATGTCTTTCGTTCCTAATAACTAAAATTATCGTTCCTCATTAACTTTCTTCAATTATATTTCTTTGATTTTAACCATAGTTTTCTGGCACCTACAGGTATGACGCGAGACAAGACGCTCAGGGGGAGGCGCCTGCCTCAAGACCAGACCAAATGGAAGGTCGTGCATCATTCCACATCGGTAATCCCTCCTATTTAAGCCTCAGAGGGGCTTCTCTCAATGATTCAGGCCGATACGAATGCCGCGTCGATTTTCTGATGGAGCCTTCGCGAACGACATACCTAAAGGTAAATTTCAAGAAGTTTATTACAAATTAACTATTGTGCTATTAATATAGAGAATAAATCAGCCAAGCTAACCATCGGAAAAATAATTATATAGAAATCATGTGGATAATAATGTACCTAAATCCCATACAAAAAATTAATTATTTCAAACTCGTAACTATATTAATTTATACTAAACGGAACATTGTACTGAATAAATATATACAAATGACCTAAAACAAATGAAGCTTATTTATTAAGTTCAGTGGAAATGATACTCTTTGCGGAGGCTTTAAAAAATTATTAGAGTTCTACAAATATTTTCCATTTTCCTAGATCTGGTTTTATAGTGCTATATTGTAGAATAAAATAAGACACTCAAAGACCTCTCAAAAGAAAGCACTTTGAAGCTTTATAAAATCTTATCAATAGTTTATTTCGAACCAAAATAATATTTTATGTAAGTGAATCCGAATGGATGAGTGCTCTAAAAAACAATACTGTTCACGTATGTTGTTACCTCTCTTTTGCTAAAAGTCCGAAAGTACACTGGTCAAATAAATTTTTGTGTTCCGTAAACTGGTAGAATCAGCTCAAGTCATGCAAAACTAGAGTTAATAATACAAAACTACAAAAAACAAGTGTCTTAAGATACTGCCAAACATCTTAAAGAAATGAGGATAACACATGCAAGGTTACATAGGAGCTAGAGCTTTAAAACTAAGATGATTGTTTTTTTTAATTTCGACGCACGGCCACAGATGTAATTAGACAATTTTATATCGGTAAATACGGTCAACATTATAATCTATATATCATCTATTGTTAAAAATAAACAGCTTAGTTAAATATTTTTAGATTACTGTCACTTTTTAATCAATTTTTAATGGTATAACTAAATAAATCTTTCTCTTTTTTCTGTTAATTCGTGGAAGCTTATAACTGTTTTAATAAGATGGAAAAGACAGGATGATAATAGTTTTGGTTGTTTAATTTAAAAAATCGGTGTAGACGTCGGTATGTAACAATTATAATCCCATTTCTTCCATATGTTGCGTAGAAATTTGTTTTACTTTTTGCATTATAAGAGAAATAAGTGATAAATTAGTATTTGGCAAACATTGAAGGGATGTTTCCAGATGCCACCATGCCATTAATTAAATGTGGTAACTTAACACTTAGATCACTTTAATCTTATAAAAAACAATTAATACAATTGCTTGCTTTTATTTTTGTAAGAAATAATACATGTTCAATTAAAAACAATACATATACGAAGAACTGAACTCCAAAACTCAAATTTGTATCTATTAATCTTTCAAAATATCAAATCTTTGATTAGTGAACGCTCTAAATATGAACTCATTCTTTCGAAGAAATATTTAAAGGAAATTATCTTATTAGTAATTACTTATGTATTTTTAAATAGCCATTGTAAGATTCAACAATAGTCTAAGACATTGTAAAATAAATTAATGTAACTAAAATGTACAAATTCCTCTTATTATTAACTCATTTTGAATATATAAAATTTAATTCCATTAATAATCTGATGAATACCGCCATGTATTCATTTCCATTTTAACTCAAAGAGAAATTGGTAAATGCCTAAGGATGAAGACTCATAACTATAAAGAGATATATTTGAAGGCTTTATAACTACCCGCCGAATAAAGTATACTAAATCCAGCAACAAAAATTTCTTTACACTCAAAGAAATCCCTGATAACCTTTTCCCAGCCTACAATTAAGAAAAAAGATAACTACCTCCTTTGTAGTCAGTGTTTCACGTAAAACGCACTACCAGAAAAATCGAACCAGTAGCCACCAAGTGCCGAACCAAGAACCCTATTGGGCTACCCAGAAGTGGTGCCAAAACTCGGTGACAAATCAGCATTGGTAGTCAAACCCAAAACCAAAGGGTCAAACGGCCTCCTGTACAGTTTATTGATAACAGTATTAATTTTTAGTTACTTTACCTTGAAGCAGCTAATGAGCGTTTGCCTAGATAACTCAATCATTAACCTGCTTTGAATTTATATACGAATGAATGGGATTTGCTGGTATTAACTTTAACGAAAAAGGACTTCTTTTGTAAATACGGGAGCGAAACAAGAAGGAAATCGAGAGAGCTTCACAGGAATAAGTGATTTTGAGGTTAGAATCGTCTTAAATATTTCTACGAATTAAATAAATCGGGAATATTTATATTATTTATTATTCGGCATTTAGATATATATATATATATATATATATATATAAGAGAACAATTCAATATATATAGATATATATTATGTGGGCTGCGATTGTTTGCACAGAAGGGCAAATAGATATATTTAAGAAGGTGTCTTCCATGGCGACACCTTCTTAAATGGTCCCATGGCAACCATATATGGGCGCCAGTGTAGATTTCATTTAGGCCACGTTGCCCTTATGTGAGCAATTGAAGACTGTCAGTATATGTAATTCCATATGATATAAACTTCGTTTGGCCAAAGATTAACATTTTTCTTTGGTTTGGTGGCCGTGGATGGAAAAAACGAACCCTATTCTACGTTTAAATCTAATTCTAGGTTGCAGCACGTGGAGCCAGTTAGATGATGGAACCCTTTATTTTATTCAATACAAAGTGTAAATAAGCAATTGATATGAAATAAGTAATAACATACCGTACAATAAGATAAGTATTGAATATAAAGCAAAATTTACTTTACACTTATGAGGTGGCAATTTAGTTTACAAACAAAAATTTCAATCACAAATAAAAAAAAATGAAATTGGTCACCACCATACTAATATAAGAAAATCAATACAATATAAATTTGGCAATAAGCAAATGAATATAATAGATTCATTTACTTTACTTACTTTTTATTTATATTTCATGCCCACTACCAAAGCATCCAAGGCACATGTAAGGTTTTTGGTCACAATGTGAGGTATAAGTGTAGAGTTTACAAACATTCTTTCTGATGCCTGTCTATCCTTATCATTCGTTACTTCTTTTTGACACTTTTACATCCATGTCTTATCAGTTTGTTATTTGCATCAGTCTTACACATTATGATGTAGGGAACTAAAATTTTGGTTTTACTTTTCTCATTTCTTTATGTTAATGGAGAGATAAGCGACCTATTCATTGAACTCTGAAGGATCTTATTTTCATTTTTTTTCTTTTTGGGGGGAGTGAGCGGGGAACTCAACGGCAAGCTTCCTGTAGCACTTCCACCTCTCTGTTAGAGTGGTAACAAAAGGTCTATACCAGCTTTCCCTTTGTTATTTGCAATAATTGTAAAAGGTTTTCTTAGGCACTTTCTTTTCTCTCTAGTTTATGGCCCTCGTTCATATATTCTTTGGTTCAACTAAACAAATCCTAGGGCATGTTTTGTTGTAAGTACTCTAACGACTCTAGTATCGTCTTTCTTGAGCACTACTATACCATTGCTATCTTTTTTGGCTATCTTAGCTCTTCTTTTCAAAGGTCATAACTAATGTAGAAATTAGATACTCCTACTTCTCTTGTATCTTGTGAAATGTTTTCATTGTTTGCAAAATGGAAACACTTTAGAAGTAGGATTTAGCATATGGCACGTAAAGTTCGCCAGAATAGGTTTCTTGTTTAGTTCCTTTTCGGAGTAGAAACCACTTCACAATACCTGTCAGAACTTATTAAAAACAAATTAAACGACCCGCAAATAATAATTTTGTGTAAACCTAAATTTATAAAACTTCAAAAAATAACTAACCAGGTACCAAATCGTACAGTTATATTTTTAATTTACACAAGCTATCAAAAACTGCCAATCTATTTTTTTTTATAACGGCAAAGGAAAGATTTTCCTGCCTTAGATAGAAAAAGTGATATTCATAGTATATATACGATATACACTATAGTTATAGAAATGTTTATAACAAGGCGAGTTCGTTTTAAAAAATCAGCTGCAGCGTACATATAGATATAGATATATAACAGAGTACCTTCCATTATTGGTGGGGCGGAAACTAGAATAATATCAAACTAACTTACTAAAATATGACATGGTTCAATGTCAATATCTCTTAAGATGTCTGATAAATACATTTCTTGTACAGGTTACCAGGAGGAGCTCTCAAATCAAAAACAGAGATGAAAAGAAGTAAATCTAATCAAAGAATCTCGTTGGAAAATGTATCGAATGTGATATGAATATAATAATTTTTGCCTAAAATACTTCTTCAAGTAGAGCAATATCAGTCAAGATATACCCAAAAAATTGTTCCAAGCATGTCAATATAGAATCAAAGGAATCAGGTGAAAAACAAATAAACGTGCACAAAGGTACAAAAGAATCATAATACAAAACAGGAAAACTCGCCAGAAAATTACCAAAAAATGGGCATAATATTCGCTCTTATTTCAGCTATATGACCGAAATCCATTTCTATGCTGCTCCTCTGTAAGTTATTAATATAGCTGTCAGTCTTGCCATTCATCTTATAGTAGTTCGAGTATTAGTTCCATCCATTGTAGCCTTAAGAAGCATTGGGGAAGGTCTACCCGCAAGGTGCTGGTTCTAAACAAACCAGAATCTTAGCACTTACGAGATCACATCAAAATATGTAAGTCTGAAATTTTTCTAGATAACTTAGTAATAAAATACTTAGTAATATTCCCAAACCTAATGAACTAGGAATTTTAGAATCACTTTTCATACTAAAACTTAAACTTAATTTAAATATAAATCAGACTCCATCCAATCCTTACATTGTGCCATATATTAATAATTTTTTATTCTTATATTGAGTAACTTATCTTAAATTAAATTATTCAATTTTAGTATTTTATGAAACTAAAAATTTTAACCCGTTAATCTCTTGTTCTCTAGTGCCGATGATGAGGCTAGGTCCTCGAAACGTTCAAATCCAGATAGATAAAGAGGTTTCAAACAATATGGAGCTTGGTTTTCACCTTCATATTGAAACTACGGTTTGTAAGAGCCTCAACAGTTCCTGATATATATATATATATATATATATATATATATATATATATATATATATATATATATATATATATATATATATATATATATATATATATATATAGAGAGAGAGAGAGAGAGAGAGAGAGAGAAAGAGAGAGAGATAGAGAGAAAGAGAATTGTAGAAATTAGTTTTGTTCGCGCGGAAACCTTAATCTCAGCAGAAAAATAAAGACCAACGAGGAAATGGAAAAGGACATTTATTTCTGAATATGTTCCGATTTGTAGAAAGAAACGACTGACGTAAATAAATGTCCTTTTCAGACAATTTCTTTGAATACATCACTTCGAATATCTAATCTCCTATAATATTATATCTGTCGCGTGGTTAAGTGAGACCATCAAGACTCCTAGTACCAATATGTGGAGCTTAGGTCAAGCATCACAAGTGTTCTAACTCGGTTAAACTGGAGGACCGTCGAGAAAGCTTGCAGTAGGTTCCGAAGACGCTTGGAGGCCGTGGTTGAGGTCGACGGTGATTTCCTTAAAGTAAATTAAATAGTAGAATACTTCAGGTCCTTTAACAGCTATGATTGGTAAATAAATCTGCATAAATGAACTCCCTGTGTCATTTTCTTTAATATTGCATTAGGTTACAAATTATCTAACGCAACCTGTGGGAATGCAAGTTTTGCTGTCCGTTCCTTGAATCGTTGTAAAGAACATTCCACTTGAAAATATGATAATTATATGGAAATAAAGACCAAAATTACAATAATAGGCATGGGCAAAGGGACTAAAAACCGGTCCCCGGTGGGAGGTGGAAGCTATTCATTTTCACAGAAAACAGCGATCATAGAACTCTGTTTCCGCGGTAGGATTATTTGGATATGGGTATCTTTATAGGTCTACATGTCCTCCATCAGGGAAGAGATGAGAAAGAAGGGGTGTTGTGTTATGAAGACAGAAAGGGAAATGATAGCCATTGAGAAATTGGTTATTAGCGTGGTTACTCACGTATGAGCATGAGTTTGTTCAAAGGTATGTACTAATCGGTGGCCAAATGGTTACCTCGCTGAAAGGTTTTTGTCGCAATCCCTGAAATCAATCTTGTACCTCAAACCTAGAAGGGCAACCCCGTATCCACTTCGGTAATGAGAGCTATATAAAATAATAGTAAGGTACTAATATTATCATCAGGTTTTTTATCCCCTTATCAATATTTTCATCTAAATTGCATAAATACTCGGGCCCCAACATTAGTAAAGTTGTGATGCTCACTTTATTTTCCTATGAGAGATACATGTAATGAAAGCGATATATTTGTTTAATGCAAAATTAATACTACATATATAACAGTACTGCATTTGAAATCCTTAAGCCTTTCAAATCTCGTCATGAACCAGGCGAGAGGCAAAAATTATATTGATTGCTTACGCCAATTTACGCCTTTTTTTTCATCTTTGAATTTTCAAATACCCTATTTGGAACAATGAAATCTGATAGTGTGGTTGACAGATCTACTATCATTTAAATTCCTTGAAAATATAAGAAAAGGATTAAAATTAAATAATAATACTAATTTATTAATCAATAATTTTTTACAACACAAATATATATAAATTTATTTTTGTCCAAGTTCTTGAGATTGAGCAAATTAAGTTTTAACCGTATTGCCAACATGTTTATCCATTTGGCACAGTCCAGAATGTTAAAAAATTTGTTCAATGTAAGTCTCGATGTCTCCCTGTAAGTCTCGATCTTGGGGACACAATCATTCAGCTTCTACATACACATTGCATGGTTTCAACTTTCTGTTTCTACGATATCATACCATAAAGATGTATCTTTTAACTTAACAAAGATTTAACAGGTTGAATCAAGCCGGGGTCGAGGTAGACAGTAGAAAACGCTCAAATAACATCATTTCTTGAGAATGTATTATTTCAGCTAATTCTCGTATATTATCACAATAAAACCTTTATTCTCTCTATACATATATATATATATATATATATATATATATATATATATATATATATATATATATACCAGGCAATGGCTTCGTCACTCCTCACTACGGGGTGAGCTTGTGCTTCGCTACTAAAATTAAAATTTAAAATCTATAAAAAGCATCCATGGTTAAATTTTTATAAATTTTCCGAATTTCGCCAATTATGATAATTTTAAAAGGAACTCTAAACTAAATTTTCCCCGTTTCAAAATATCACGTTGCTAAAATATAGAGTTAGAGAACATATATAAAAATATATTTTCTGAACTTCACCATTTGTAATTCGATGGGATTTAAAAAATTCACAAAATTTGATTGATATTATAAAAGAATTATTAGAAATAACTTTGATAAAAAAACCTAAGTCCTCATTTCAGTCTTCCAGTACAATTCACCCTACAAAGCTTGCGATGGAATGAAATTAGACATCAAATATTAAGTCTTAAATAACGTAATCGTGGTATAAAGCGGCAGAACTTTTTCTAACACTGTCAGAACAAACATACCCATAAGAACATTTTTCCTTATGAATGCCGTTCTAAAGGTGTTCCTAGCTAATAACTACAGTCTTTTCAGCCTGTTCTATAGGATGGAACTGGACACTGAACGAATTTAAGATAGCTAAAAATTTATTAATTCACAACTCTTCTTTTTATCTACCTAATGCTAATAAAAAGTTTCTTTTTGATTCGTCTCAAGTTTGTTTGGATACTTGTTTCTGATTCAGTAGAAGAAACTTTTTATTATTACACCTGTCAGATGCACACTTTCTTTTTCTTGTAAGTAAAGATTTTTTAGCCATCCACCCGTGACGATTTTTAGTACATTGCTCAACCTTGCATATGGTGACAGAAAACAATGACAAGGAATGCCCGTCTTTCTATCATTTACATATATTTAGATTTTATCTCCTACCCGTTATTTAATGGTCACAGCTCTCTCCTATCTATCTTAGATAGATATACAAAACAGATGGAAGCTATCACTCTCCTTGATCTCTCCTTCTCGGAATCTATATAATGGCCACTGTGCATGAGTGGAGCTTTTGCTGTGGCACTCAAATATGTAGAGTAGAACAGATTTTTTTCGCAAAAACATTTGATTGCAGATGAGAAGAACTTGAATTACACATTAGGATTACACAATCATTTCGAAAAAGCTAAGGACGAGCCAAACCCCATTAAAACCTCTCTTTACTGGGAGATATTTACTATTTTCCCTATTGGCTGCCAAACAAATTCAACGATGTTTATTAAATCGTAAGTTCATTTTGGGGGAAAGCTTAAAAAAAAATTATATCTAATCTTGTTTTTTAGTTTAAAAGTTTTTATTTGATTAGTCCTATATTCTTAATGATCAAAGAAGGGATTAATCGAAGGCAAAGGAGCAAAGTTTGAAGGCAATACAAATTTCGACTTTCATCATGCCACGATCTTTTAATGTATTCAGGAGTATCCTTTTCACCTAACATTTGCCTGGGGGATAGAAGCGATTCTTCTGATTTAAAGTTCAATCGACTGACACAGGCTTTGTTATCAAACGACTTTGAGGACACTTTTTCCAGTAAAATAGATTCCTTATAAGGTCTTGAAAATTTCAATAGATCGAATTGCATTAGTAACAATCAAGTGTAAGGCTGTCCTAAATTCGAATGTTTTCTCTATCTTAAGTTCTGTAACTTCATGCTCTTCAGTTGGTTTGACTTTACACTTGTATCTTTACTTTAGTGAGACCTTTTGAACGTGAGTGGTACCACACTGGATTTACAACTCGAGATGAATCTCTTTTGAGTAAATACGCCAGTGCTTCCTTTATCATTTTAAGAAAGAAATACATTACCCATTGCGTGGCATTGATTGCTGGCTCTGGCAAAGCCCTGAGAAAACATTTAATTTTTAAAAAGTCCAGGTAGTTTTCCGGCTATAACTTAATATGTTGTGGTTGCTTTACGAAATCCAAGTAACTTAATATGTTGTGGTTGCTTTACGAAATCCAAACAAACTCGGCCACCGAAAAGGATCCTCACCACTAAGTCGTACTAAATTCAAACATTAGATGTTATTTTAAATAGACCTCCATCAAACATTTATTCCCCAATTCAATTTCATGGTATGCGTTATTTTAGATAGTGACCCTATCAGCTTTTAGAAAACGTTTCGTACCTGGGCTTGATTCGAATAAAAAATTAGTCGGTATTTTGTACAGGCCAGAGGTTGAGATTGTCCTCCTTTCCGTAATACATATGTTAGTTCTGAAGTCATATGAAAGTTTCATTATGCTATGTTGTGAGTGTAACTTTCCCATGATGGTAACAAACGAAATAGCTTATATATCGGAGACGGGAAATATTTGATATGAAATTTTGAAAACAACCTAAATAATACCGAACGCACTCAAAAATCTAAATCTTCAATCACTATAAGAATCAGAGACATTGATTTTAGAAGGGTGTTAGAAACCTTAACATATGCAGAAAACAACCTTAAAATCATTACTTTTCCTTTATTTTACCCGACATTAGGTATTTGGAATTTAATTGGCCATCGGTATAATAATTATGTGTCTTCTCTTCTCTAAAGATTCACAGGTGAGATAAGGAAAAGAACTATGGAATAGTAAGGTCAGCCAAAATGTGGTGTGCTCCACAGAATTCGCCCCCTGTATATGGGGGGGATTTAGATAATTTGTTAGAAAGCTAAATTATATGGTCATATTAATAAATCGAAATGCAGGGTACTCCTTTGAAGGAGTTAACTTAGAAGTAGGCGAAGAAGATAATGAGAAAGCCAATTATCTGAACAGTGAATTGGAGTGGATTTGACAGGAAGTTTTAGAACAATCTTACTCAAAGATATCGGGAGATCTGGTTTTGAGGTGCCCTTGGAATTGATAGAATAAGCTGATTGGTTTTATGATTTCTCTAAAAATCGTTTAATTTAAATTTGTCTTCGACGTCGAAGTAAATTTGTGACGACAAAACTTCTTCGAGAAAAGAATCTTCACTTCGTCCATGTTTAATGAAATCCAGATTTGATTTATTTGTTTGTTTAATCATTCAAAAAGTAAAAGGGGCGAATTTTCACCCAATCAACTTTTTTGCAAATCAATTTCGGAAATGTACTCTAAGCTAGCTTCTACAGTGGCTTTATTTAGAAATGAAGGAACTTTTCCTTTAAATTAAAGGGCGACTTAGAAATAAATTTAAAACATATTGTTCAAAATAGAATTGAAGAGAAAATAAATTCGCACACGCAATTGGGTATATTTTTTTAATTAAAATTATATGCAAAACATTTTTTAAAAGTAATATAAGAAACGGTAATAATAAAAAAAATATGCAAAGATGTAATTTCGAGGATACCTACACGTCCTCGCAATGATCACAAATTTAGAGAGTAAAAAAACCCAGAATTTTGTTTCTTGTGAAGTTTAAAGCTAAATGTTAGAAAGAACAAATAGTATCAACCTGCCTCGCAGTAAAATGGGCTAATGTTTACGGATTACTGAAGGGTTAAGGGGAGGAAAAAAAAGCCTCTGATTAATTGTTTTGCAAAAAATGACTGTCTTGTTAAAAAAATTAGGAGATGAGTTGAATCTCAAATTCTTTCTTTAGTTGGTAGTTAGTTATTGAAAGGGATGAAATATGATTTGAATATTAGTCAAAGGTTTAAGTTTGATATAAAGAATGAAATTGAAAAGAAGGTGCTCGCTGCAATCTGAAAGGGATTTGATAGATTTGACAGCACGTGCAAGGGAACTAAACTTTCCTGCAACGTAAATTAATGGACAGTACCATGCTACACCACTACCAAATAATGAAGCTAAGCCCTTATGTTATTTCCTTAAAGAGCCTTAATTAACCTGTTGTTTTTAACTAACACTTTAAAAATATCATTTTAAGAAGAGACTAATTATGCGAAAAGGTGAGATGTGATTACTAAAGAATACGTACGCAACGGTTTCTTTCCTTTATGTGGGAAAACTCGCATGTCAAATAAAACATGCCAGAAAATTCCACCATCATCACAATAGGGTGACACAAGGATACATTTTTTTTTTTAAATAGTAATTCCCCTAAAATTGCAATAAGAGGTAAATATTCTGTTTCCTTTGAAATTTCTCCTCTCATAAATTGTGAATCTGAAACAATTACTCGCTCTTGCCATGAGAGAGGTTATTGATTCATATACGTGCCAAACCACACGCGCGAGTTGCATCTACTGGCGGCGGCTTCTGTATGGTCCAACGTTCACAGAATTCAATATCGCTATTCCAAACGGCCCAAATATAAGGGAAGCTTAACCCAAAATTACCGTACCTAAAAGTTCACTTAGTTACTCACACTCCTCTATTGCGGGAACGAGCACTAACCATACTGTGAACTTTCATAACTAAGTTAGGCAATGGTTTAGCAGCTCTCATATGATGAACTGCTATACTTTTGCTTCAAATTCATCGCCTTAGTCAAAGCTTTTGGGAAGATTGATCGAAAACTTAGGTTCAAGAAATCTAAACCTCGAAGAAATATGTTTTTATCACCGTCATTTGAGCCCTTTGGCTCTCTCAGTGCCAATATTTGTAAAATGACTCCTTCAAGAAGCACGTGTTGCTATCGTTGCAAATTCTATTATCAAACCAGAAAATTTCTCTCTCCTTTTAAGTCTCGATCTTGGGGACACAATCATTTAGCTTCTGCATCCACAGTGCATGGTTTTAACTTCCCGTTTCTACGATATCTTACCATAGAGATGTATCTTTTAATTTAACAAAGATTTAACAGGTTGAATCAAGCCAGGGTCGAAGTAGACAGTAGAAAACCCTCAAATAACATCATTTCTTGAGAATGTATTATTTCAGCTAATTCTCGTATATCATCACAATAAAACCTTTATTCTCTCTGTACACACATACACACACATATATATATATATATATATATATATATATATATATATATATATATATATATATATATATATATATATATAAAAATATATATATATATATATATACCAGGCAATGGCTTCGTCACTCCTCACTACGGAGTAAGCTTGTGCTTCGCTACTAAAATTAAAATTTAAAATCTATAAAAAGCAGCCATGGTTAAATTTTTATAAATTTTCAAAATTTTGCCAAATATAATAATTTTAAAATGGAACTCTAAACTAAATTTTCCCCCTTTCAAAATATCACGTTGCTAAAATATAGAGTTAGAGAACATATATAAAAATATATTTTCTGAACTTCACCATTTGTAATTCGATGGGATTTAAAAAAATCACAAAATTTGATTGATATTATAAAAGAATTATTAGAAATAACTTTGATAAAAAACTTAACTTCCCATTTCAGTCTCCCAGTACAATTCACCCTACAAAGCTTGCGATGGAATGAAATTAGACATCAAATATTAAGTCTTAAATAACGTAATCGTGGTATAAAGCGGCAGAAAATTTTCTAACACTGTCAGAACAAACAAACCCATGAAAACATTTTCCTTATGAATGCCGTTCCAAAGGTGTTCCTAGCTAGTAACTACAGTCTTTTCAGCCTGTTCTATAGGATGTAACTGGAAACTGAACGAATTGAAGATAGCTGAAAATTTATTAATTCATGACTCTTCTTTTTATCTACCTAATGCTAATAAAAAGTTTCTTTTTGATTCGTCTCAAGTTTGTTTGGATACTTGTTTCTGATTCAGTAGAAGAAACTTTTTAATATTACACCTGTCAGATGCACACTTTCTTTTTCTTGTAAGTAAAGATTTTTTAGCCATCCACCCGTGACGATTTTTAGTACATTGCTCAACCTTGCATACGGTGACAGAAAACAATGACAAGGAATATGCCCATCTTTCTATCATTTACATATATGTAGATTTTATCTCCTACCCGTTATTTAATGGTCACAGCTCTCTCCTATCTATCTTAGATAGTTTTAAAAAACAGATAGAAGCTATCACTCTCCTTGATCTCTCCTTCTCGGAATCTATATAATGGCCACTGTGCATGGGTGGAGCTTTTGCTGTGGCACTCAAATATGTAGAGTAGAACAGATTTTTTAGGCAAAAACATTTGATTGCATATGAGAAGAACTTGAATTACACATGAGGATTACAAATACTGTAATCAAATGATGATAATTTATTAATGACCGTACATCAGGCTGGAGGAGCTCTTCTTGATTTCAATCGGG
Source organism: Ceratothoa steindachneri (assembly GCA_963969495.1). Lineage (NCBI taxonomy): Eukaryota > Metazoa > Arthropoda > Malacostraca > Isopoda > Cymothoidae > Ceratothoa > Ceratothoa steindachneri. Next base: position 185,334,802 of record OZ018322.1, on the reverse strand, counting down.
AACAAAGTGGTGTTTGTAACTCCTTCTCTTGTAAGTCTTCTCTGGCTGATCTCTTCTAATCGTCCAGCAGGAGGCCGCCATCATGTGTCTATCCCAGTGAACTTGGTAGCCATCTTCCATCGTCATCAAATCCTGATGGGAGCGTTCCCCTTGTTTGTCGCTCACGGCTCCCAGATTCACTGGGAATCGGTCGAGGTGACTATTTAGGAAATGCAGCTTCACACTAATGTTGCATCCCAGATCACGATATGCTAAAAGCATATTAGTAACCAGATCCTGGTAATTATGTGCTTTTTGGTTTCCCAAGAAGTTATGAACAACGGCAGAAAATGAGAGCCAGGCTGCTTTCTTTTTTCATTCATGGTGTTCACAAATCTAGAATAACTCAGAAATCTTCGGATTTAAGGAGCATCAAATACTCCTGCTTTTTTTTCTTATGACAAAGAAGGAAACGCCGATACTATGTACTAAAAATAATCATTGTCAGTGCTCAACGCCTTGACATACTGCTTCATCAACTACAGCTTGAGATGAAGGGGGGGGGGAAACGATCTTCTCTTGACATACGATTGGCTCATTAACAATGTTTGGAACTCCTGCTTCCAAAGTTTCCCGAACTAGCAAATCTTTTGCTCACCAGTGTTTGTCACGAGTTCGACTGTCCCACATACAGATATAGCATAAGAACTTTGTATATTCCTTCCGCTGGCCAAGGACGAAGTTGACCATCTTTAAGTCTCTGTATATGATCCAATTCTGTTGATGGTACTTAAATAAATCCATGACCATTCTTAGGTCATCGTGAGTTTCTTGCAGATGGACAGAGTGACCGAGAAGAACTACACCAAATTCATTGCCATTATTCCAAAGGACACACTTCAGGCTACGCTTGGAGCCATCCAAAAACAGCTCCACTCAGCAGGGCGAAAGGTGCCAAGTCCCAACTCGGTAAACAGACCAATAACATCGTGGCAGTATACAAATTGTTTGTCCTCAGAGAAATACTTAACAAATGTACTCTCTCTTGTTCTGTAATATGAAACATGTACCGACCTGTCAAGCATATGTCTTTCTCTCAACTTGGAGGATAAAGGTTCAGCAGCTTTATTGGACAGCGCTAAATCACGTATCAAGTCATTCAAATCCTCTTGATTGAAACAGTGAGGAGCTAATGACTGTTCAGCATCTGATGATGAATCTGCAGACTCTGAATTCATTACGTAGACGTCCATATCAGATACATCAATTTCATCCTCGGGGGAAGGATATCCAGTGAAAATTGGAACTGGTAAAGACTCGAAATGAGGTATTGGCCGGATCGCCGAGGGAATGTTGGTGAAGTCGATCTTGTGCCGATGTTTTCTTGCCAATCCTCTTTATTATTTACCAGACAGAAATAACAGTCCGATACATGATCTTTTGGCTTTCGCCAGACCATGGAAATTCCCAAAAGGAAGACCATTTCTCTTTCCTTTCGCGTACTCACGAAGATGTTCCACACAACTATGGCAAACAGCATGTGGGGTCCACTTCTTATCTTGATCGCCAAGAGGAACATCAAAATATGCCTTTTAAGTGCGGATCACAAAGTTCGATATTTTGCGCCTTTAATGAACAAACAAGGAACAGCCACATATGTAGCAGAAGGGGTCTGGATCATTAACGCAATTTACTCTTGACGATGCCATTACTCTAACATGAGACCTGGAAAAAGCATTAATAACGTCAATATTTTGTACAATAACACCTATTATTAACTTACTACTATGTACTGTGAAGTATTTGCTTTCTACAAGCACCCTGTATGTCCGTCCTGAGGGCAGTTTTCGGGAAAATGAGAAAATAGAAATTACAGAATAACTCTAGCGTGTAGGTAAAAATGGATTATATATTTGAAATCAGAATGAAAACAACAAATTAAAATTGGCAGATAAATCTAAGTCACCAGAAAATGTGATTAAAATTGTTCACCTGTCTAATTTGAGGTATGATGTGAGGAATTTAAAAATATTCCCAAAATTTTACAAACGATTTCACGTCCCTTTTGCAGTCAAAATTAAGAGACATTATTTCGGTACCATACCAAGTGCTCGTAAATCCCTTAGAACTGTTGTTCGCAATCCTAATCCTGCAAAGTTTCTATCTATATGTAACCAACATCTTTGGTGTCGATAGTGAATTAGCCTTAAGATATCAGCTATTGGATCGCAATTCCTTTTTCTTTTTAATTAAAGTTATTTTGCTTTAAAAAGATAAATGAAACTTGCACTAATGCACAATACAACGTTTATCAAAAAGTTGTTAAACAATCATATATGTACACAGATTTGATTAAGCCAGGTGAAATATATGAAACCAGATAAAAAACACAGTCGAGATAGTAAGGAAGATAGGTAGTGTAAGTAAAGGAATCCAATGTCTACCTTAGGCAGGATTTGGCTTAGATTAGGCTCAAGGAATGACTATTTACTATGTCAAATTTTATTTATCAGGATTTTATACACGAGCCTAATTTTCTCCTTGTCAATTAGTATGAAGAATTTTCATTAATCCTGTATTTTACTTTAATTATGTATAATAACTGAGTAATCCAACGATATCATATTTACTGGGTTGGAACACCTTGATAGAATGACGACCAGTGCTCAAAAGTAGTAAGAAATTTGAAACATCAACCCTGGTTTAGTACAAGTAAACATAAGCGCCTTTCCTTTTAAGCTTAATTCTGATTTCAACCTTATTAGTATCCAAGTTTCTCAATATATTTACTTTCTTCAAGGTAGAAGTGAATAGACAACAATTATATCTCCAAATATGTAATTAATGGTAATTTTGAGGAACGAACGTGTTTTCATTGATATATACAAATAAGCATATTAGCGCATACACTTACTTCATCATACTTCAAAACTTGGTAAAGTGACAAATATCTATATATATCTATATATATATATATATATATATATATATATATATATATATATATATATATATATATATATATATTATATATATATATATATACTTTACATATTTCGGGAGAAATTAAATCTTACAGTTTCCTAAGTTTTAAATGAAAGTAATTTATGTTCTTAAAATGAGCATATATTAAAATATTTTGAATATAATCTATATATATTAGAAGATATCACATTAGCGTGATATATATCAGTGAGAAAATAATAGTAAACCACAATATTTCAATAAAATTTATTTATATATTTATAACAACAGAACTAGTTACGGCAAAGTTCTAATTGATGCCATTTTCAACTGAGTAATGAGAGCGTAAAACAAGGAGCTCTGTATGTATAAGGTGAATAAAATACTAAAAAAATGTAAACGCAGGGAACCAATTTAAAAAAACATAACTATTTAAGTGACTCAGGGGTAAATTACTAATGTCTGAGCAAAATTGCTTCTGGCCGTTTTTAAATACGATTTGCGACTTTATTCGAGATATATTTGTTAATGATGATAGATTCTGCAATTCTCCTCTCAATATAATTTTTTGATTTATAAATCATTTTTGCTGTAGATATCGATTCTATGGTCGTAATTTTGGATGTGTATACAGAGAATTGAATAAATTGCACCTCTTCTTATATCTGCTTGATGTTTTTTTATCTTCTTATTAAAGTGACCCGACTCTCCAAATGTATGATAAATTGCAATTATGGCAAGGGATAAGGTATACGCCACCATGTTAATTGATGGGATGCAGTCTAGTAAAGGATTTTTGTATGGTATTTGGATATTTAGCACTAATATTTATGTCATTTCTGTTCGCATACGATTTTAAGTGAGCCAAAGCTGGAGCATATGCGAAACTTATATTTTTTTAAATTCGTCCCTTCGCGGTGAGGAGATGGAATAGAATTTTTTTCTTGCTTTTGACTTGCATCTGTTTATCAAGTAAATTGGGTATTTTAGTTCAATGAAGTTGTAGATAAAGTAGTTAAATTCTTCCTGAAGGAAGATTGGGCCGCATGTTCTGTAGGCTGGGAGAAAAAGGAAAGAAAGAACAGATATCTTAACAGATTTGTCATGGAATGAGAAGAAAAGCATGTAAGACATTTGAATTTGTAGGTTTTGGAATAGACTGAACACTGTATCTGATTATTTAAACGGTGGAATTTTACGTTTAAAAACAGTAGAGAGTTGTTCTGTTCCAATTCTACTTGGAATTTTATCGATGGGTGTAACGAATTCAGGTTGTGAAAAAATTCATTGAAATTGTTATTGTTTAAGGGCCATGCCGATAGGATGTTGTCTACTTATTGGAACTAGATAAGAGTTTGGGAGTAGATTCTAAGGAAGAGCGACGTTTGGTAGTTATCCATAAAAAGATTGCATAGCATGATGGAAAGGGGGCTCCCCATGCTTGAGCCATATTTTTTTTGCGGAAAAACCTATCTTCAGCTAAAAATACATTATCAGTTTAACATAAACGCACTAATTTAATAATTTTAGAGAGCGGTAAAGGTAGTTTAATATCTAGATTGTGAGCAATTCTTGCTAAATCATCATTAGTTCATCGACTGGGACTTTCGTGAACAAACTATTTTCGTCAAAGCTTAACAGATACTTCTGACTGAGGTCAAGATTTTTAATTTTGACTATACAGCCAGATGAGTGGATAATATGTGAATAACAGATTCTACCCACCGCAGTTGATAAAATTTCGGCCAGCCATTTGGATAGCTTATAACTATGAAGCCAATGCAAGAGATAATTGGGCGTAATGCAACACCTCTGTGGGTTTTCGGTAGCCCATACATATAGAGAAGGGAGGGATTGATTGTTTTAAATTTCTTGTTAATTCAGATTTTGGCCTAAGATTTTTTCGGATGGCGTCATTAAAGGATTTCGTCTGCTTGTTTAGAGGATTAGAATTTTAAATTTCATAGGTAGTATTGTCACTTAAGAGGGCATTTAATTTTGGCGAATATTGAGTTTTATCCATCAAAATAATTTGTTTAGTTTTATCGGATTTGGTTATCACTAATGTTTGGTATTATTGAGTAACCTTTTGGGTATATTTTGATATTTATTACTAGCATTCGAATTAAAAGCACAGCAAAGATAACCATTGAGAAATTCACTATGAATCTCCTGATTTTCACGGCATTTACTAAGGCACGCTAATTGTTGTAAGTTCAATGATTCACTATTCGAAACTGAGAACGAGACACCATATCCAGGAACAATTTGTTCCTCGTGTGTTAATTCACGGCAAGAGAGGTTCACCATGTTTTTTCTCGACGATAATAAGGTGCACCAAGAACTTCCCTTGAGGAGGAGGACAACTTTCTCATTTAGGTTGCATTTTCATTACTCAGTTGAAAATATATTTGATTGAAATATTGTGAGTTACTAATATTTTCTCATATATATATATATATATATATATATATATATATATATATATATATATATATACATATACATAAACAAATATATAATGTCTTAATTAAGGGGCGCTTGAGTCATTTGCATTTTAGGTTGAGCCAAATATAGTTCCAGTTTTTTGTTCATCTGGCTGTGGTTCTAATTTGTTAATTTTTCCACTCTAATTATGATACTTGTGGGTTGAAAAGTTAACATTTAGCAGCAGTGATATTTGGGCTAAACTTGTTGAAATGGCTGGAATATATTTTCATTGTCTACTCTCACTGTCTACATTTCAAGGGAATGTAGCTTGTTACACACTTATAACGTGTATTATATCCCCATTAGAATATTTATGAAAATTTCGTTGACAAATCATCCCTTCTTTTATTTTTGCAGCTGGTAGTCGTGGATCCACCTAAAGGACTGACTATTCGAAGGCTGGACGGTGACGTCATTTCGTTTACCGTGACTGCCAACCTTGGGGATAATCTCAGGCTCTCCTGCAGTGCCACTGGAGGTATGTTTGTTGGCTAGATATTGTAAACTTTATAAATAATTGCACTGGAAATCTCTGAGTATATGAGGATTTATTTATACATGATTATTTTCCAAAAATTACCTTATAATAGCAAGAAACTAGTAAAATTGTAAAATAATGTCATAAGAACATAGTTCTTGTTGTTGAGAAAATGAAGAAGGCTGCAGGATCTAAAAGAAACACTCAGAAAACGAAATACAAGGATAGAAAAACAGGGAAATCTAAGGCTATAAAAATGATTGTAAAGATAGTGGAAGTATAAAGAATAGCTGAGAAACGAGTATATTAGGGACAGAGTGGAAATTTAATGAACTTCATTGAGAAGATTGTACTAATCAGAAACAAGGTCTGCTGACCAAAGTTACGTACTTTAACTTATTCTGATTTATGAACTTAAAACCTAAAAAACTTCAAATAATTCCCAAACTAACCTTGGGAGGACATTTGCAATTATATCGTTCGAAAGTAAATGTAAATAACATAAGCGTTTCAAATTTCATTAGAATCGACCGCATAGTTATTAATTTATTTCCATCTAACTCCTCGGCTAATCTTGCGGGGACTTTGGCAATTATATAATCAGGAAGAGAATAAAAGACAACAAGGGGGTTTCAAATTTCATTAGAATCGGCTTAAAAGTTATGATACTATTGCCGAAAAACTTAATTCCCATGCTAACCTTTGGTGAACCTTGTCACTTAATCATTAAAAGAGAATGTAAAACAATATAAGGGTTTAAAATTTGCTTAGAATCAGCCTTATAGTTATGATGCTATTGCCAAATATCTCCCCTGCTAAACTTGAGACGACTTTGATAATTAAATTATTCGAAAGATAATGTAAAATCATATAAGGGTTTCACATTTCGTAAGAATTGGCATGAAAAGTTACAATGTTAATACCAAATCCAAAGGATCAAACGGGGACCGACCGAGTCGCCCGCGACTAAAAACTGAAGATGGAGTTAAAAATTGAGAAAATTTAAACACCGAAATGCCCGTAAGAGAAATCCTTAAATTTTTCGTGAGCATATACATATCTTATATGAAATTGTTACTCCAAAACCAACATGCGCATCTCCACAACTAAATATTTAGAGGATGCACAAAAATTTATTGAAATTTTGGCTTAATGATTCATATACAGTAAATGTTCTTTAGTTACCTATGCCATTTATAAATTTGCTATAGGAACGGTTGTACGAATAGATAACTAAAATAGATGGGTTATTATTGGAAGGCACTAATAATATATGTATTCACTTTCATTAATTAAATATGATGAGGCGGTTTTGTATGAAAATAATTAGTTCTCTTATTAAAGATATAATTGGAATAGTAATGTCACATTTCATTGCAATGCGTAGAGAGTAGTTGAAGGAAACAGGGGTAAACCCTTTTGCGCCGTCGAACTGATAAGTGGCTGGAGAGATGGAGCAAGTTAATGAGAGTAAGAGAGGGGAAATTCTTTTTAACTTCGGATGGAAATCAAAGGGAAAAACTTGTCTTGGATCAACTTGAGGAGAGCTGAATTCGTTTTTTACACAAGAACTTTTTTGACTTCTAAGGTAGCTTTAGTGCCCACCCAGTTAGTAAAATTTATTACCATGGAATTCTCTGATCAGCGAAGGAAAAAGAACCAAATCTCCGCTGCTTCGACCCAGAAGGATATTTGAAACTGACGGTAGAGCTCTGATAGAGGTGCAGGTAAAGAATTAAAGGACAGTGGAAATACTTTTCTTCTCTACATACATGGTAATATACGAAATTCTAACATAAGTTCTTCCTAATCCCTAGAATTGTATGTGTCTGTAAATATGTGTGCGCAAGGGACCCAAGCCATCGACACCTCTTACTTAGAATAGAAGTGGTCATGGGTGGAAGAGGGTCGTTAATTATTCCTTAAATAAATAAATATGAGTAGCTTTCTCACAGGTTCTACCCATACTAAGCCCTTATTCCATCCCTGTATTGATGACCAGACACATAAAGTTTAATCCATTATCGTTAGATGCCACGTTAAATAATTTGACTATGACGAGCTACCATAATTGACTAAGGAAAAGATTCATTTAAAATATTACTGGATATTAATGACGTTTTAAAATCTAAAAAAATAACAAGAGTTTATTCTACGAAGACTTTAACGATGATAAATATGTTTAAGGCAGAGAGGCGGCAGGCAATATTTAGTCCAATGCAAATTGCGTTCCAGTAAGAAATTATTAAGAGTTCAGTGGCAAAAAATATTAAGAAGAGAGCCACACAAGAGTGAATAAATGTTAGGATTTGTGAATTTAAAATATTTTTCATATATTTATCTATTTTTTTTTATTTTAACCAATTTTAATGCATCTCGCTACCTTTTGCTTGTCTTACCTTGCTTAGTTCTAGAAATTTATTTTAATTTTATCTGAAACCTGTCTAAATAATATTAATCAAGGGGGTGTAGTATTTATGCTGGGGTCTTTTTGTATCGTAAATTTGTATTTATCTGCTCTCTAGCAGTCAGAAATAATGTAATTTATTTGAGTCTAACTAATTACTTTGTCCCCATTTTTGCGTCAAATATATTTACTACATTCTTTATAAATCTCTTTGCAAATCACCTCCGTCAGAGTAGCTATAGTTTTAACTTAAGAAAAATCACTGATCATTCAAGAACTTTGCGAAAAGGGATAGAATTGTACAAGGAGGTAAAGATATTAGGTTATCACGCTCATCATGCCAGACACATATTTGCCGAACACAACTATTTGCAATCTGCAAACCTATTCCTTAGCAAACTATCTCTTGGTGGGCACTTATTTTCCTGTACGGCACTGGATGGAACAACCTTTTCCTCTTTAATTCACTCTAACCATTAAACTTAATAGTCCTGGTGTTTAACTTTAAATCCAAACCTCGAGTCTCTAATGAAAAGTCTACCCGCATCGTGTCTCCTCATCCACTGGGCCTTATCTCCTCCAATTTGAAATGCTGCTTCCTTTCTCAAGGATGAACTTCGAATGGTTATCGAAAAAGAAAGAACTGATCTTAATTTGGATCATGCAGAATATATTAATTAAGAACAGGTTCCAGAAATCAGTTTTGATCCAAACAGAGAGGAAAAAATTCATGTCCTTGAAAAAAACTTATTTCTTGTGTCAAATCTTTAACAATTCCAAAAAAACATTTAGGATTTTGGTTCAGTCCAGCGGTTTCTTTCATAGTAGAAATAGTACGATTGTTTTGGTTCATTTCATTATGTTTCTTCTACTATTCTCACTCTCGGGAGATCAATCGAGTATAATGGATTTATAAGGTATCTATTATATTTATATTTTTATTTCTTTGTTATATTCCTTTCTTTTATTCACTATTTTGCTTAGTCAGTCTCCTTCAAACATCATGGGTTACTCCATTCTTTTTCGCCTTGATGAATATTTATATTAATTATACCTTAACTTTCTCCTTTAAACCCCATAAATGGCATAAGATAAAAAATTATGAATTCAATTCCAGATGGAACTTTCTTCTTTAGAAATTTAACTCAAAATATTATATGTTTAAGGGAATACCCATAATAAGATAATTATTTATAACGTTAAAAGTCGATAACTATTTTTCATTAGTCCTGAAAGAGGGTAAAGCAAAATTCTTAATGTTAATACTGGTATGAATTTGTTAAGTAATGAAATGAAGAAGCATATTTGGTTAACACAATAGCGCTATTTTTATTACTGATTATCGAAAAAGGGAAACAGAAGAAGAATAAATATAGAATGAAGGGGAGAAAATTAGTATTTATTTTATGTTATAGGACCTAGTCCCTAAATAGAATAGGAACTACAGTATTTGTTTTCTATTCGTAAACTAAAAGAGAGTCGGATCTCTTTTAGAAACTCTCAAATGATCTGTGTTCAGAAAGTGAAGTTAAGTGAATTTTAAATGTAAAGAATAGATATAGTAGACAAAATAGGATACTACTTTAAAATTTGGAGATCAGTATGGTTTGGTACTCCCTCTGAATGTTCTTCTTTCTCAGAAAAAGTTTTAATGCTATGGAATAAAGAGAAATTGAACAAAATTCTTTTCCTTCTTCTCTCCAAAATTTTAACATTTATCTGTAGAAATTACCACTCGTTTCTAATATAAGGAATATTTGATTAAATTTACCGATATTGAACGATATTAATACAAAGGTAGATTAAATAGACTGCCTTTTCCGCTTAATGAAACTTTACGATTAATAATGCCTAAAATATTCTTACTGCAAACACTGTACTCGTCAGATCAATCAAATAGAGGATCAATGATAAATATTTTAACCTCCCTCCGAATATGTTTTTACTCCTTATAAAGATTTTTTGAAGAAGTAACTCAGTGTCTTAACTTCTAGAACAGTGGTTCCCAAACTTTTCATATCTTTGCCCACTTTTCATATATGATCCTTATCCATGGCCCCCCTCCCCAATCCATAGCTCGTAACAACAGTAACTGTCTGTAGTCCTACTTTTATTTAGGTCCATTATCAAAAAAAATCCGGCTGGGGAATGTGCAATTTAAGCTTGCTAGGCTTCAGTGATTCAGCGGAGAGTATTTTGTGACAAATCATGCACTGAGACTTCACTACACTTTTATCATTAATGCTTGTAAATCCAAAATCTAGATAGCTGTTATCTTATTTGCGTTTCTTGTTAGAAGCCATCACAGAGGAATCTGAAGGGGAAAGAAATACTGCTATAGCTAGATGACATCACTCATGATGAGCCTAGTAAAGGTCAATATGAAGCTTCACAATACATGAATATTTGATATGTAGTGGACTAACCATGAGATGAAAGATTATTGAAATTGATTTTTGTTTATATTTATATTTTTGTTTTTATATTTAATATAATGTCTTTGGTATTCCAGTGGACTACCCTATGAGAGGGAAGATTATTGCAGGTGTTAGCTAATTTTATTTTGCCATTTGACCAGAAAATAGCATTCATTAACTTACTTTACCTACCAATCACTTTTTTCCAAAAGCAGATGATCTCAATAGGCCCTCCTAGATTAGTGGCTTATTATCATCTGTACTTCCCTAATTTTGTAATTTTCTAAAAGAGTAAAACCGTCTTTAAACAACATTTTCAAATGGTTCATAACAATGAGAAGTTGAAAGGAAATAAAATTTCAGTTTAATAACTCTCAAAAAACAAAAACATTTCATGAAGTGTGCAAAAATACAAAGATATTTTTTCCCTTCTTCTTAATACACTTCATGATGCAAAGCTTACTTACCATTAAATTATACTAAAATAATAATACTAAAATTGGCGCAAACAGATTATATGAGGGAGCTACACATGGACAAAGTGTTTGTTTTTTTAACTGTGGCCTCTAAAGTGTGACTGTGGACTGGTTGATCCTCAAGACTCAAGATCAGGTTCTCATACAGAAACCATAGCATAGGAAGTATTAAATAAGTTATTGAGTGGAAATTTTTTGGTATCGAAATTCATCCCAATGAATTATTTTATCAAGAACACAAAATCATATATAAAAATGGAATTATACTGAAAGAGTAAGAATGAGGCATATTACTCTTGCGTCTGGCAGCAAGGCATTGTTCAAACTTATACCGAGTACAGACGCACCTGTTCCTCTGGCTGTCTCAGCTGCTGACTGGCTGTTCTAGTGTGGTGGGGCTTGGGATTTTCATATGTACATAGCCTCAGCTTTTGGCCCCCTAAAATTTGCTGTATGGCCCCTAGTTTAGGAATCTAGGCTCTAGAAAATAAATCCACTAGAGGCTACATATTTCAACAAGAAAGTAAAGGGTAGAAGTGATAGGAGGATAGGTAAAAAAAGTTAGGATATGAATAAAGAATAATCTTTAGAAATTTTATTTCTGTAATGGCATATTTTGAACTAGCATTATCGTTTCCATCTTATACACATTTATTTAAGTGCTTTCAACGACATTCCCAGTTAAGTCCTTAAAGTTTTGTTATTTTATATAAAAATAAATATTATTTTTAATATCGGCTTAGTTATCTAGCTCAAATCTTTAGTAATGTGTACTTTTAATTAGTAAACCCTTTTTTATCTCCTAAACCAATAATTTGACGCGCATATGCCGAGATACTTCCGTCTTTCTTCGTATAATCAATATCTAAATTTCAGGGTTAATTTTCTCGCTCGACGCTCGACGTGTTCTAATATTACAGCCACCTTTGACATTTAGGAAAACATGAATTGCTCTCATAATCAACTAAGTTCATGAGAGAGTTATATAAAAGGAAAAATTATATCTTTCAATGCAAATGCAAAATTTCTAGATATGTATCATATAGCCCGAGTCGTCTTCCTAACGGTACAGTGCATTATTTCAAAAATCATAGATCAGTCGGGATTAACTAAGCTAAATCCTTTGCTCTACCGACTGTTTAAAATCTGACACCATAAAAATCAATCTCCGTGTAGATTATCAGTGCCCAATTTGTTTCTTAACTTATAATGTCCCCCTCGAATTGCATCTGCCACTTTTCAGACCATTGGATTATATTTGAGAGCTTCCTTGGAAGTTATATCAGTCGACTAATTATAATTTTTTGTGTTACGTGGCCTCAGCAGTGTTAAGTTAACCAATTTAAAGTAAGAGTCAGGGATCAGATCCTGAATAAACTATGAGGTTAAGGTGCAACCGAATCGAGGATTGAGTTAGATTCGCCGGGCTTCTTATTCTCCATCCTTCGAGGGGGGCATCGGTCATGAACTCTACCTCCTTTGGAGAGGAGTACTCCATAACCGGTGACAAGGACTTCTTCCTCAGGACTACTTAATGTTTAGGCTGGATGTTGTTCCTGTCACGACCTGGATGTCTGCCTGTGGTTGCTGTACTTGAATGTAATAATAATATAATGATCAGAATAATAATAAGAAGAACAATGTTTCTGGTTGTCTATTTATACATATAACAAGAATTAAAGGAGCACGACTTCTCTTCTCTTAATATGAACACGGGATGGAGCTTATCAGGTCAAATATGTGTATTTTAGTTCTCTACTAAGATTACTAGGCAGGGTAAAGGGGTGTGTGCATTTTTAGTGTAGGCACGTGTGTACCAAAAAGGTATTTGCATTTGAACACATGACTGGGCTTTCCAAGCCGACATCCATAGCAAGATGTACTAGAGAATGTAATAATAATATAATGATCAGAATAATAATAAGAAGAACAATGTTTCTGGTTGTCTATTTATACATATAACGAGAATTAAAGCAGCACGACTTCTCTTCTCTTAATATGAACACGGGATGGAGCTTATCAGGTCAAATATGTGTATGTTAGTTCTCTACTAAGATTACTAGGCAGGGTAAAGGGGTGTGTGCATTTTTAGTGTAGGCACGTGTGTACCAAAAAGGTATTTGTATTTGAACACATGACTGGGCTTTCCAAGCCGACATCCATAGTAAGATTGATTTAGTCTTTTCACAGGTTTAAATAAACTCTGGTGGGTCAAATCAAATTCTTTTATATGTGTATAAGGTGTTTTTCCCCAGATCATCGGCTCGCACCTGTTTCTTAATGTATGTATGTTTGTATATTCGCGTCGGAAGACAACAATTTCATTTGCAAAATATTCTGGATTCCATTGCTACATATTATATTGCAATTCAACATTATTTAAAATTATAAGAGGGCATATTATTTCAATGTTCGATTTGTATGCCTAATTTCAAGATTTCAATAGTGGCAACGGGGTGCTCAGTTGTGAGGATCCATGTTGGCTCTACTCCACCTTGCAATTGAGCGTAAAAAAACTATTTCCATTGAAAATTTTTTTACTGAAAAGGATCCCAAGTGACAATTTCAATACACTGGCCAAGTGAGCGAAAACTTCTCTAGACGTGAATAAAATCAAAATCCAACATCAATAGCAAGGTTGATTTAGTCTTTTCAGAGTTTCATATAAAAACTGGCTAGTAAAATTAGATTTCGTTCTATATGTGCTCAGTTGTTTTTCACCAGACTGTTGGCTTCTATCCTTTTCTAATGTGTGTATGTGGTAGCATGAATCTAAATACGGCGTTAAAACACAAAATTTCTCTGGTCACGACAAAGGAACGCAGCTGTGTTTAATTGGGGTGCTTTATCGCCGTCTCCTACCCAGTTTGATAACGCTGTGCCGCCTCCAGGTGGCAATCGTGTCGATTTTCCCATTCTTGGGGTAGAAGGAAATCTCTCTTGATTCCCTTCGCCTCATCGATTCAGAGAAACCTACAATTCTGGCTGGACTCTGTCAAGTGGGACGCGAATACGAGTCTCAGTTCGATTTCGTCTTACGCGATCAGTTAATAGCTGCACTACCATCCAAGTTCCATGCCCTCGTAAAAGATAGACGATCATCTACCTTTAAGGAATGCCTGAAGAAGCTTATGTACACGCTTCCAGCCATAATTTGTATCCGAATGACCCAAAGAAATCGCATCCCCCAACTCCCAAGAGTAAGAGTTAGAGTGATTTCTCTAAGTACTCCCAATAAAATTCGCCCCATTTTGTCAAAGTGGCTGGTTCCCCCAAACCTAGATTCCCTCCCACGCAAGAACCGAGAGATATTAAGCCCCTTCTACATAATCCCCCACCATTCAATTACCATCGGCGGCCCATAGTGTTGCTTCTCTCTCACAACTACCTGCTAGCTAAATAACTCCCGCTTCTAGCCCGACTAACGGTTTCCCAGGACATCACGTCAACTTTTTATATAATAAAAGTTCCCGCGGTCAGCTTTGATTTGAAGAAAAACTGTTAATAGGTGCCGGGTGTCAAGCCTTGTGAGAGACACTTGGTGCACCTGCGTTGTAGTGTCTGAAAATCTGCTTCCCCCAGTAAGTCCCGACCACGATAGGTATGTAGTAATCTGTAGGGGGGCGAAGATGTATAAGAGAAAAACTTCCTTCCAAAGCGAGAATATAAATAGCCCATTAAATTACCAAGTCACTCTGGGGTCACCAGTTATGGGGGAGGGGTGGGGGCTGCCATATTTATATTTGTTTATTTCTTGACTGAAGTGCCCCTTGAAACATTGCTTTCAGTAATCTGACTCCACATATATTCTTATTGGCTGAAATTCTTTCTTCTTTAAGTTGGCTGAGTTAATTCTTGATCACCTTTTTCTTGATGTATCCTCCTTTTTAACGACGCTGTGAGGATTGCTGGGTTAATTGTTAATCTTCGTAATTCTTGTTGATGTAATCCTGATATTAACTTGACGTATTATCTTAATGTGATGATTCCTTCCAAATTCTTGATGACGTGATGATTCTTGGCGAGTTGAGGAGGTTTTGATGAGTTGAGACGAGTTTGATGGGATGAGATGAGTTAGCCCTTGAAGTAATTTTCTTACCGTTTTCCTTGACAGTGGTTTTCTCTTGAGTTTATTTCTTGAGTTGTCCTTAAAGCGTTTCTCGCGGCCTCCTTTTTCTTCGAGAGTTTTCTTTGTAAAAATTGTGGACTTTTTGGGGTTCGATCGTGGGTCTTTTGCATCCCGAGGCAAGCACTTTACTAATACGCCACTGCGTAGTCCGTAGTGACTTGGTAATTTAATGGGCTATTTATATTCTCGCTTTGGAAGGAAGTTGTTCTCTTATACATCTTCTCACCTCTACAAATTCACGACTACTTTGGGCGCGCTAACTGGTTCCCTGTTGTTCGCTGCTACCTAGAATGCAAATACTTCACAGGTTGGGTGGAGTTCGTTGTGGCCCTTATTAAGTTCTTCCCGTGTTGGTCTACTAGAACCCTCAGATCTTACCTAATCCTGTCGCCCAGCTTGTCCTTACGAGGGTTCAGGCCTTAAAAGAGACTATAACCCCGTGTCTTTAGAAACTCATTATGCTCCCGAATTTGCATATTTCATAACAAGGAGTTCGCAAGTGGGCAAAAGAAGCGTTCTTCTCTTCAAGTTTCTGATTATGGCCCATGAAAGGTTATATATCTCGTTGAAGATGATGCCCTTTACCGTTCTACCTCTACCGAGGACGGTGATAAGACTTGCTTGCTTTGCATCCCCCGTTCTCACATTTCTCAGGTTCTTTGCCTTGCCCAGATGGGTTATTGCCAAAGAGACTTCAGAATTTTATCGATCCTCTGATATTTGCCAAAAGACAACGGTAAAACGACTAATCGCACCATCCCTCCTTCAAAGGACACCCATTAATTCTGAACACTGTTTTAGAGTAACTATCAACTCAATTGGTTCAATTCACCCCCCGTCGAGCGAAGGAAACTCTTATATCCTTACGCTCGTGGACTTCGCTACGACGTTTCCCGATGCAGTTCCCTTAAAAAGAATCGATAGCATAAAGTGTGCGGAAGCTTTAATACTCGTAGCAATCTTTTCTCGAGTCGGCATCCCTAAAGATATATTGTCTGACCGAGGCAGATAATTTACGTCCGAACTCATTAAATACGTGGGAAAACTTCTTCTGATAAAACCTTACTTCACCCTTTCCACCCTGCAGCTAACGGAGTCTGTGAAAAATTAAACGGGACTCTGAAGACCGTCCTGAAGAAGCTTTGTAACGCTGAGCCGCATGAATGGAGTCGGTATCTGCCAGTCGCTCTCTTTGCGTGCCGTGAGTTTACTTATAGGACTCTTTTATAGGCGAAACGTCCGAGGGCCTAAGAGTATTCATAACGAATTATTTGAAAATCTCTGCCTTGATGAAGAAATTAAAACCTCGTATTCGTAGGTATTGGTCCTGAGAAACTGCTTAAAGCATTGCAATATGAATCTTAATTGGGAGAAATACCGGACTTCTTTCAACGTAAAGGCAAATGATCGACGCCTCCAACCCGGTGACGAGGTACTGCTCCTCCTTCCCACTGAATCTAATAAGCTCCTTTCATAGTGGAAAGGCCCGTTCCCCGTTTTATTAGCACGAGGACCCGTTGACTACCTCAAAGGCCCTCTCCGGTCTAGATATTGTTTGCATTAACTATAATAGAATTTGGGCGAATCTTGGATGGCCTAGGTGAACTGTCGTTTAATTGCGATAATGAATACGTTGCCACACGTAAATGGGAACAACACCTAGGGTCTCTTAGCTCCCTCCTCATGAGGTTACAGGAACATTGATTGAACATTGGGCCTAGTAAATGTCATTGAGCATAAAATTCCATTCGTTATTTAGGCTTTCATATCGGAGTAAACTAGATTAGCCACTAGCAAGATAAAGTAAAGGCTATTGCCAGCATGCCTCTTCCGCGTGCGAAGAAACAGCTCCGCTCCTTTTGGGATCCATTTTTTCCACAGGCATTTTGTCTCTAATTTTAAGCGCCTTAGCTTCTCCACAAATCGCCCTGTTAAAGAAGCAATTTCCAGATCCCCTTGTGTGGAAACCTAAAGTATCCACCCACTTTGACACACTTAATGATAAGCTCACTTGTGCCCTTATTCTATGAATCCGCAATCCGACTAAGCCATTTGGAACCAGGACCGACGCGTACAAAGAAGAAATGAGATGCGTGTCATTGCAATATGATGATTATTGCAGCCATCCGATTGCATACGCGAGCCGGAAGCTCTCGTGGCGTAAGAAAAAATACGTGACCATAGAACGTGAGGCTCCTGCAATAGTTTGGAGGTTAAAAAATTTAAAAGGTATTTAGTGGGAAAGGAGCTCTCTCATACCTCGTAAGATTGAGTCACCGAGGGTGTGTACTCACAATGTATATATTGTTAAGCCTTGTCCCTCCGTGTATATATATATATATATATATATATATATATATATATATATATATTGCAGATAATTTTTTTTTCTTGGGTAATTAATTGTAATTGTTATTATGTTTAATTTTGCTTGTTTTTTAGTATTATTATTACTTATCATTAGCTCCTAAGTTCCCCAACCTTATATGAATTGATTTTTTTTATGTTCGCGGCTATGTAGGTCCGAAGTTAAATATTCACTTATTAGCTTGTATCCCGTCAGGTAAATTGTTTTCTTCAATTACTATCTTTTCCATTTGTGAGTATTGTATCGTTCTTTGAGAGCTATGACATTCCACGTCAATAGGAAGAGGCTGGAAAAGAATTGATATAACTTTAGCAAGATTGAGATAGGCACATTATGAACATATAAATCATTATTAACAATATATTTCTTACGTTTAAGCTAAATGGTCCCGTACAATTTGCTGTCATTCATTTCCCTGATGAGTAGATCACAAGGGTTAAAATAGTTCTCTACATGGCATTACTCGTGACGATGGGTAAGAGATCTGATTTCTTCTATTTCTTTTCCATATATTGTTCATTACGTTTGTTCAAGCAAAACCAATGTAGCACAATCTGACTATCACTCCAAAGGAAAAGTACTCCTGTGAGCGGAGGAAGGGCCCTTCTAGCTTGGTGTGAAAGGCAGCCGCGTAACGAGCAAAGGTAATTCAAGTTTGAGGCAAGGGTTTATCCACGATTTTTTCCTTGGCAATAGGAAGATAGATTTAAGAATTAAACAAAGAAAAATCTGCAGCCCCATAGATTTTGAAGCTCGCATTACCAAAGCAATGTTATTCAAAGTTACTAGAAGGTAGAAGAATTGTCGAAGAATAGATAGAATGGACGTTCTTTTAGCTGCGGTATCAATTGGTTCCATATACCGGCTCTTTTCCTCCAATTACTCGGCTTATTCTAAACGTTTATCTCATAGACGATTAATAAAATGTGAAATGGAATTTTTCCCGTCAGGAAATAACCCAATGGTTAGGACCTCCAATTTTGTATGGGATACAAATTTATGATAGTGTGGATTAATATATTATAATTATCTCTTTCGATATTCCAACATTATCCAAAAATTTCATTAGACTATCCAGCTAAGTTGTTATGGTTAATAAAATGGTCATTAATCGATGGTGAATCAGAATAGCAATTTTGTGATTCAATAAAAACTTACTCATACAGATTTCCCTGATTACTTGTAAAATTTGATTCCACGCTACTATATAGGAAGAAAAAGGTAAATTAGCAAAATATAAGCTGTTTTTAAGTAGGTCAGCCTAATTATTACCTTTTAAAACGATTAAACGAAAGTGTGAGTGGTTCAATAAGAACTGATTACTTATGGATGTAAAAAATACAATTTCCTATCAGTATGGTACGAAAAGGCTAATATAAATCATTACGTCTTTGAATGAACCAAAAGGGCACATCCATTTTCTTCATCTTCTCTCCGGATTTGCAGTAGGCTATTTCTATATCTGCCATACATGAAGGACTGCTTAAAACTTATGCGATAAAGATTGTTTATAGGAGAAGGTCCAGAAGAGAAGGAATCGTTATGTATACAACATATACAACAGGAGAGTGGCGGAGTCCTTTCTAACATTGAGAGAGACGGTGTATTTTTTGCCTATTTCGTGGAGCTTCTGAGAGTAACTTCATTTATGTACCATTTTTTTCAGTTGTTCATCAAAGATTTCATCATATGTTTGTATTTGTGAAGGGTCACTTTGTATTTACCGAGCAGTGATAGGGTAGAGTCTAGTATTATCCATTACTCAATTGTTAGATAGGTTGGGATGGTTTTCCTTCCAAGGCAAGCTTACCAAAATCTTTTATTACGGAATTCGACGGTAAATATACAAAACCGACTACTCATTATATCCTGGGCGGCCATATGCTCGGGTATCAAACAAAGAAAAGTAAATATTTCCCATATATTCATACTTATGGGAGATTGCATTCTAAACTCCAAGTTCAATTTTTATATGGTAGCAGTAAGCACAGTTATTCCATTGGATAGGAATTCATTTAGATTATAATCTTTCTTCGATGGGGCAAATTGCCCGAAGGCATGACGCCAACATTTGAATTGCTAAAAGTGATACTGTTTTGTTTCTCTACACTAATAACCTATCCAAAATACAAAGCTTTACCACCCCAAATTGAAATATCGTTTATTGTTTCGCTTATAGATGGATCTGCTAATCTTAGTATTAGATTTATAAGCTTTCCCTTAGCCCTTTGAGGTTAGGGCATATTAATGAAGTTTGCTAACATTTCTAGACTAACGCCTTAACCAGAACTTGATTATCGGTAGTATTAATCTTAAACTAAGCTTTTGGATCAAATCTCTATTTAAAGAATCTATTGTGAACCCTGGAGTAAAAAATAACATGTACATCATTTAGAACCTATTATTCAAACTGAGGATAGGGCAATGCAACACCGGATTCAGTATTGGAAGTTAAGACTTTTTCTTTCACTATTTTATCTTTATTGTTAAGAGTGAATCAGGCTAGAATGATGTGTGAAAGAAGTTAAATTGTTTTATTTAACAAAGCAATTTATATATTTTTTTTAGGATCGTAAGCAATCTGAGTATTAAGCCATAACTTAGGGCAGTTCATCGCATAGTGAACATTGAGGAAATTTAGAACCACCTATATATTTTCCCTTTTAAAGATTACAACGGGATGAATCATTGATCTAATCCTCGTAATGGCTCATCTCCCCTTTGGTTACATGACTGTATCTCCCACCCTACGGCATCTTGAAACTCATCTAAATTCTAATATTCAGTATTCTCATTTAGTATCTCTAATTATAGGGAAACTTTCTCATTGATATGTTCACAATGAAGAAACCCGCGCCTCTCCAGTTTAAGCAAGTTTATTTTAAATTGCGTAAATGACATTCTTGAAGTGATTGAGTCATTTTAATGCTATATTAAGTCAAGTATTGCATGCACATATCAGTATACAATAACTCTTTTGCCCTTGTAATTAATTATTACAAGCTTGTATTCTTTGTCATACTTGTGATCAGATCTAGTAAATCATTCTAATAATCTCAAAGCTCCTCATTTTAGTTGAGCAACAATGGAGGGCAATTTGAGGGCATTTGAGATATCCATAAAATGAATTATTTTATAATAAACACAGAGTATTCTTCAGTGCTAGTCATGGCTGAATAATAATCATTGTTCACCTTATCATCTGCAAAATTTCTTTCGTAATGGAACCCTGTTCATTCATGTCCTCATCTCTTTGATCATTAACGATTATAATATTTTGAAAATGAAAATTAAGGGTGTTTAATTTAGTTTTAGACATGTCTTGATAGATAGAGACCTCCTTCGATTATAAATGAGAATTCCTAGCCGCCAATCTACGTCCCACTGATATTTTGACAACAGGCACATTTCAGGAATCTATGCCACCAACTATGCAGGGATTTTAATGAAAGGGATTTCAATAGAATATTTGCGGGGTGAAAAAACAATTAATATGAACATGAATTAAATTTATATCAATGAGAACCAGAGAATAATAGGATTGCATGTATTAAATAAAGTATATATGTACATTTACTCAACCTTAATACCCCCAAATTTCAAATACACTATATGCACAATGAGTTCCCAGATGAAAAATACTTACTCGAGTCACTAAATTGGCAATGAATTCCCAGATGAACGTGAGAGCTTGATTTTTAGTGACAAAGCGCATAATGGTAAATGTCGCTACGCTCCGAGCGACATCACCGCTCGAATCTTTAAAATATGTATAAAGAATTAGGTTCGCTAAAATTATCTTACCTTGAAATGAGAGTAGTTAGGATACAAGTATGTCAAGTAATTAATCATAGGAAAATATTTGCCGCTACATTTAAAAGATACGAGAATTACAGTTTAACGGAATGTTTATTTTCCGACAGTGCAATTAAATCCCTGAGGAATGCTGCTAGTGGCAGATGCACATTATTAAATATTTCCATTCAAAAATATTTCTGTCTCGCTTTTACTGCAATTAATTTTAGCCTTATTTCTACGATTCCATGCACTTTTAGCTTTATTATGAGTATTATGCATTTCAGTTTCAAATGCATTATTAAAATATATATATCTTTAACTTTATGATCATTTCGTTCCTGGTTTCATGTATTAAATTATTTAACTTCTCATGTTTCACTATACTGTCTCTAACAATTGACTTAAAAATAATACAGAAGAAGGACCGGATATTTCTAGCATCACTGTTACATTTGGAAAATTTCACAGAAAGCTTTTAACAGTTAGCTTCCTAATAATTAAGGGTGTATATGATAAATTATATCGTAATTATCATTTATGGAGATTATGATTTGAATATTGTAAAAACATTAAATTTTCGGTTACGTCAATATTTGAAATAGTGTATTTGACTCATTGTATTAATTATAAGTTATTTGTGGCTACGATGAGAAATCTTTTTAGTGAATTAATTATTCAACATTTTCAAATCATGATCTGCATTATTACCAAGGACATCCCATGCATTCAAAATGAGCCCGATGTATACCTTAATAAGATCTTAAAATCATTTACGTATATACAAAATTGCTTTGAATGGTGTCTTGACAATGGCTTTAGGTCAATTTCATAGTGTATTTGCGTTTGACAGGGCGAGGAGGATAATAAAGGTATTGGCTCGATTCTTTACAGCAATACTTGCTTTTGAAATTTAGATGATCAGTTACTTTCTCTTATGTCCTTTATAATCTCACAATATACCGCTCATGGTAGAATTTTATAAAACTCGATTATTAAAGCGCACTATTCCCTTATTTCTAGTGAAAAATGAACAGTGAAAATTATATTCTCTTGTGTGCTTTCAAAGTTTTTATTTTATTTCCAATGTAATAGCGAAAAATGGAAAAATTACAAGATTTGAAGTTCTGGATGAAATGAATGCTCTCATATATTATTCCAAATATTTTGATTAATTGAAATTTTGTCGTCATCACTATTTCTAAGAGCTTCACCTAATTTTATGCAGGAAGTTGTAAATTTTAACTACAAGAACTCTACTTTCGGTGCTTTCCGCCCTTTCCTATCTAAAATCTTGGTTGGGAAAGATGAAACTTACTGCATATAAAGGTTACGCTTTACTAATTAATCCTGCAAGGGTCAAAAAATAATAATATTGTACTATTATATTTGTCTTGGGTGCTAATAAACCACAATTAAATTTATACTACTTATTTTCAACAATGACATCTAAAATCTAAGGCAGATTATCTATATTGATGACATTCTTAGTTATGCCTGGATCGTTTTGATGTATAAAATGTGTAGCAATGTTGCTTTTTAAACTTTAGAAATGCGATAATATACAAAAGCGAAGCAAATAAGAACTTCAATTGATCGATCTTTTTCTTTAACTGTGCGCGCTAGTGTAAAGAAATAACATATTTAGTGTTAGATACAAATAATTTTGATTATCTTTATGATTATTACTTTATTGCATACAACACTCCCTAGTTCCATGTTCTCTAGTCTCTGGTGCAGACCTATCGAAAAGTCCATTAAAGCTTTATTTTAAAAATTGTTCACAGTCTCACCATCTAGCCGAGGTAACGTGTAGCTCGCTTTTGCAAAATAACTTCATGAGCTAGTAAAGTTCATCAGTTAGATTGATAAAGTACACCTCTGCTTCTTGGCCAAAAACTCTTAGACATCTTAATATAAGAAGCTCTGATCATAGCATCTGGTACTAAAAATTCTGTGCACGAAACTTTTCTTCACATTTAGCAGTAGCCATGTCCCAAGTTCGCCGGAAGCGACAAACCACTGAGATTTGGTGTTATCTATCTTTTTTGTTGCCGGATAATTCAATTCTCACAGAAGCTTAGATATAAAAATAGAAAAGAGTCTAATCCCCATAAACGTGGTATATTAAGAATCAAAAATGTTAAAAGCTTGAAAGGCTGCCAAGTAAATGCATCTCGATGCCAGAATAATTGCTTTTTACATCTATTATCATTAGATTTTCACTGCGGCGTTCTTTTAAGATGATTAGAAAGACCATAATTTAATTTACTTATACATTCCCTAGACATACATTCAGTACTTTAAAAAATAATTTAGTAGCTATAAAAAATACCCAAGCAACAGTGGCTCAATTATTCTTTAACTATGGAATCCTAGTTATTCTAAGTTATCAAACTCATTATGTTATTTCTCGAATATATAATTCATATTAATTCTGGCACATTTAATCCTACACAAAAATATTCTCTTTTTCCAATCCTACCACCTGGAGAGTATTCAATTTATGGCGAACAGACTTGTTTACCCGTCGCTCCCCACTCCTAAATATATTCAGGAGCCAAGCTACAGGCTATCTAGCGCGTGTACGGGTGGCGTATTTTAGAACGTCCATCAGATATGATGGTTAGCTTTAAAATAAGCAAGCTTTAACTTGAGGAATAAACAGTGGTGAATCCACTACTCCTGTGTAATCAAGAAAAAAAATAATTGAAATGAGGGCAGAATGTGGTTTTTAGAAGAAATAATAGCCTATGAGTAACTGGTATTGATTTATTAGGGGATAAATAATCGGCAAAATTTTTTGTCACAAAATTATTAATAAGGTGGCTGAAGTTACTTTTTCAAAGTAAACAGTAACCAGAGTTATGGAAAAGTTCTCTTCCAATTTATTTGAGCAATAAGAACATCTCCCTTTCCAACTCCTGACCCACTGTCTTGTGGATGTCCTCGACTGGACAAAGACTACGGGAGTCAACCCCTAATGCAAAATATGTTGTGGCCACCCGCACTATGCGAGCCTAATTAAACCGACGAATCGGCAGTCTCCTGCAACACTCTATAATTGCTAGTCGTCTTAAACCACCTTGCCACCAGCCCAACCATGGAGTACCAAGATAGTTAGCTGAGGAATTCACAACCCGTTCCCGCTTTAAGCAACTTTTGTGCAGGTTTCTCTCTATGTCCATCTTATTCTTTTTAAGGGTATGAATTGATGTCATCGCCGAAATCGACGGACAACTACTACTACTAACTTCATCGTTTACGGATTATAAGAGGGCTTTCTTCTGGGCTCTATCAGTGTTGAAATCAGTGGCACCAATCGGTTACAGAATTTCCAATTCAAAATAATGCCATAAAACGCAATAGGAAAGCTTATTGCCATTAGCACCTGAAATATAGATTCGTGGAAGGAAATCTATACCTGTCTCCGAAGCGATGTTTCTTCCAAATTAAACCATAGCTACTTATGATGTCTACATTTTATTTCCCATAGTTCTTTTCATTTTATTAAGAAAGTGCTTTGAAAATTCTTTGGTTAACATAGGTAATTTTGGTGAATAAAAAGAAGAAATCAAGTAAAATCTAAAAAAAAGTAGCCATGGTTAAATTTTTATAAATTTTCTGAACTTCGCCAATTATAATAATTTTAAAAGGAACTCTAAACTATTTCCCCCCTTTCAGAAAATTACGTCGCTAAAATATGGTTATAGATAAAATAAAAAAACCCTTATTTAAATTTTAATTAATTTTCTGAACTTGACCAATTGTAATTCATTTTCTTTTAAAACATTATAAAGCATTGGATAATCATATTTTTTTTCCGAACTAAACTATTTTGTTTTTTCAAACTCTAATGAAATTCTTAGAAATTATCTTGATAAAAATTTAAAATATACTTAATTCATAATCCAACTAAGATGAAATTATTATTCAAATACTCTCAAAAATTTCGTTCTTAAATTATAGAGTTAGTGATTATTATTATAAATAATTTGGATAAAAAACATCATAACCAAACAAAGATGAAATTATTATTCAGTACAGCTTATCTATCATCCTAGTATTGTAACCTAAGCCAAAATCTATAGTAGGTTTTTTAGCAAAATTCTTAGGTAAATGGTAAAATATAACACCAATTTTTAAGATTAAGTCCGGCCTCAATTAGAATTTATTTTACTGTTTTATAAAATTGAATTATACCTTCCTCTGCAAGAAAAGAACAAGGTAGGTTATTAACACAAAGGCTTCCTGATAGCATGGCGAAAAAATATCCCTGTTTTTCCTTCTATTAACTGAAGCAGTGCGGTGTTCAATAGTTAGTGACTGTTTGCTTATTCAGAAAATAGGATTACTATGTATTTCAAAATTTAACCTCGTTCCTTAGGCGTATCTGCAAGAAGGCCATCTCTATGTTGACTATACATGCAAAAGAGTGCTGTCTGAACCTTAAAAGTTATGGAATAGATTATTCAGAGAAGGCCTCGACTAAAGTGATCATCAAAACTTGTTTTTTCTGCTTAGCAATCAAAATTAATTACAATAGACTCTAATCACCCAATGATAAACGCGCTTGTGTAGATCTTGGACTAACTTAATTATGTACTTTGAATTTTCATTTTTAATATTTTATTATTAGTCTTTATTAGTGCGAAGTTCATCTTAATCGGTTCATCATTTTGGAAAGTCTGAAAGTAGCAATTTCTTAATTATCCGGTAAGTTGGAGTAAATTCTCTTCCGTCGTAATCGAACTAAAATTCCACTGGCGTGGAATTCCACAATGGATTTGAAATGAGTATACCTACCTTTAGATCATCAATGTATTTATGATGAGGTATTAAGCTTAAGCACTTCATTTCCTATATGTCAGTATATTGCGATATATACACCTCTAAGTTTATATAATTGGTCGACGGTACTTCATTGTAGTTAAATAACTTTGAATGGATTTTATCTCAGGGCAAGGCGTCCGAGGGCCTGTTAACAACCTTGGACTAAGAAACGTCACATTATGAACCAGAAATTAAGTAGGAGCCTACTACGTTTAACTTTGCCAGCATATCATCTGCTTTTATTAATTTAGGCATATGGATATGATTTAATTATTTTTCACACAAGTTCCGTAACATGAATAGGTTTATGATCAGTTTATAGTAGGCGCTTATCTTGAAAAGCGCTTACCCGCATTTTTAACATACAGAATACCGGCAAACACAATTTTAGACAACTCATTACTTAAGAAGTTTTCTGAGACTTTTGTCAAACAATTTTTTGGCCTTCGTAGCTCATATGAATTTAAACTGTGCAATAGCTAACGCGAGACAGGCTTTGAGATTTGAAATCAAATCCTTGGTTTGCTCAATCCTCTCACATTCATCGTTAGCCTGAGATCAACAGAGGCTTGAATTTTGTTTATTATTAAAGGCTAAATAAGTGTACTTGATTCAAGTTTAATTTTCATGACCCGATCATAAACAACTTGTGCATAACTCAAAAACTCAGCACGTTTGTATTGTTAATCTGAGCTGTGTGATATTTCGAGCAATTTGAAACCTTTTGTAGTTCATTGCATAGCGCACATTGGCCATCGTTAGAATTGCTCCTGTAACACTATTTAACCTTCGG
Source organism: Ceratothoa steindachneri (assembly GCA_963969495.1). Classification (NCBI taxonomy): domain Eukaryota; kingdom Metazoa; phylum Arthropoda; class Malacostraca; order Isopoda; family Cymothoidae; genus Ceratothoa; species Ceratothoa steindachneri. Next base: position 185,307,673 of record OZ018322.1, on the reverse strand, counting down.
AGAATTTCCCAGTTTAGGACGAGCATTTTCACCTATGATAGGCCCATATTTCTCTTACGTCTGTCACTATGTACTTCTCTGATTTAATAATTGTATCTCTCGCTCTAAGACAAAACAAATGTCTTATAAAAATCCCTAAATGCTGTTGATTGTTTGGAGTTTCAAAGTTATTGATATTTACTCCTGTTTATTTCACTGTTATATTCATTTTAATATGCAAATAAAACATTACAAAGTAGCATTTATCTATTTTTTTTAAATTTGTGTGCACTAAAACTTTGGGTTGCGGTTGTAGGATTTCGTGATAACACCGTTTTATTTTTGCTTGAGCGATGTTTCAGTAATCAGGCCTTTTGCTTTTTCGATTGAGTATTTTTAAGGGAGCTTCCCGCCAAATTCTAAAGGAGAATTCGGTTCGTAGATTTATTTAGTCATAGGAGGTTTCCCTTGCTGAGCTATAAATATTATTTTAGCCAGTTTTTAATCAGCCGGGAAGATGACGTTGAGGCCTATTATATTAAAATTTGGGCCGAATTTAACTTGGTTATTCCAAGGTGATCAGGTAACGTTTCAGTAAACGAATGTAGGTCACTTTCCAGTTCTTATGTGGATTACAGCCCTATTGCCTACTTTCGTGTCCCTTCTTTGGTCCAGTTTCTTGTTAGGAGACGTTCTTTATGTCTTCATTAGGCCCGTCGATTATTTTGTTTCGACTTTTATATCATATTGTTCATTTTGGTCTTTGCTTATGTTTAATAGCGTCTCCTGCACCGTTTCTATTTTTTCTGCATTATTTTATATTTCTATCAATTTTCTATCTTATCGGTGGATCTTTTGAATAGGTTATTTTTTATTTTCTAGATATTCTCCCATTTTTTATTTAATTTCTATTTTTTCTCTCGTATTATATATATATTTAATCTCATTATATAATTCTTTTCTGATATATTTCTTCTAAATTGCGGTGTAAGCATTTCATATATGTAATGCGCCTCTAAAGGGAGATGGTGATGTACAAGGTCCTTGGATTCGCCTCTCACTCTACCTTCATTATTTTTAAGTTCAGTTCTTGCATCGCCTCGCTTATTTCTTCGAGGTTTGCATCTTCTAATAATGGTTGTATGTAATTTCGTACTATATCTCTGTAATTTAGCTAACTTCTAGTTGCAGGAAGTTGTGAAATATCATATCTAAACGGGGCAGGCATATATTTAAATATGGTGCTGAACGTCTTGTGATAAAGATAGGGAACTTTGGACCCAAGCATTAGTCGATGTTCCTGTATATTAGAATCTATAGTATTCATCTTTGTCCGATTTAGATGTTTCTGATGATAAGAACGTGGGAACAGGTTACCTCGGTTGCCTGCGTAGTTGATACTTAGTTGCGATAATCATCGTGCCGAATTCGTTTTCTACTTCAACCGCAAATTACGATTTAATTAAGTATAAATATCAATTGGCTAGACTAGATGTTTTTCTTGATCGCTTTGGCCGTTGTATTATATCTTGGTTGAGAGTATATTTACCTCCATATGATTATCTCTTCTTTTTCAGTGTTAGACCCTTGTTTCGTGATTAGATGAATGGCAGGCTCGATATCCCTGAAGATGTTTTCTTAGGAATTCATCCCTTTGTATTGATGTACAAGACATTGCAGGCAATCTTTACGCATTTTTATTCTGTTTTCCTCTGTTTCTTCGTTTTGTCCATTTTTTGTGAGACATTCTTGCCTTGCTATCTCTCGCGCCTCCTTCTTCGTTATCTGCTTCTTCTAGAGTTGGCAGCACCACTGCGATCAGATTCCTTACCAAACTTGTTTTCCTTCTCTTTTTTGTGCTTTTGGTTTGGGTGAGAATCTTTGCCTCGATCATTATGGTAAGGAAATGTTTTGTTGTTCTATCTTTTCTGTCTTATAAATCAGTTTGTGTCGTTAATAGATGTTCAGTGTCTTCTTTTTCACTTAAATGCTTTAATATGCAATCTTTACTTATGCCTGTGAGTCCGGATTTTATGCATCTTCACTTTCGGAATCTTTTTTCTTGTAAGACAGAATTGATTGAAAATCTCTTCATAGCATCTAAGCGTGGCGAGGTTAAGCAAATGTGCATGAATGATGAACAGCTTTTATGCATGAAATTAGTTTTTCGCATTTTGTTGCGTGTGCGAGGTTCTTAATTGTTTTTATTTTATTCTTATTTGCTAATAATAATATTGTTATTTTTTAGGCAGCTCACTGCTATTGTACGGTGAGATCGTTGATAATTTGGGCTTTTTTTTTCCTTTTTATAATGGCAATTATTAGAGCGGTGGCATACGCGTGCGCGCTTATGTAGTGTTTGGATACCATCTTAAGGCAGAAAAAGCACATCCTTATATTGTGGAATTCTTTTATCTGTATATTTTTGGTTGCAATTATCATATAAAATGCGAGAATGCTTTCGATTGCACCGTTGATAGCCATTTTCTTTAAGGTGTTTGTCGGTAATCGTCGAACTATATGACGCCAATAGTTTTGGCCACTTTTAGTTTGTTTCGATGCTGGTAGAGGGTTTATTGTTTCGCGGCCCCTTATTTCAAAAGACTTCGGCCGTGCTTCAGCTCAGATTCGCTCTACATCTTTGTATTGTGCTCGCAATGCAATATATCCATGATTTTTATTATTATTTACAATTAAAATTCTTTGGAAAAGATTTTGCATAGTTTTACTTTGGGGCAAAGGTGGTCCAATAATTCTTGAGGGTGACCTTCCTCATGATTCCCTCCTTCCATCTCTTCTTGAGGGCTTTGAGTAGGTGTTAATCATTGTGTTCTCTTACACTTTATCTACTGTATTTTTTTCGCATGAATTAATGTGTTGTGTGAAATCCTATGTAAATCAGATGATTCGCAGTATATGATGAGGATTATATCCCCCTAACCAAGCCTGACGATTCCTGAGATTTAGTTGTTCCAAAAAGCTGATAGGCGAAAATAAGGAATCATGCCAGCTAATCGCAACTTTAGGATTAATCATGACGGATTTATGATTGCTGATGGCCAAATTAACTCACAACTACCGCTTCAAGCATACACAGAGAGAGTAACATGATCCTGTGCAGTCCTGGCTGGCCCTCACTCAAGTGTGGGTTTTATTTGACCAAATGGATCCATCGCAGTCGCTTATTGGCCCCTTATGGCTCCAGGTTCCACACCGTGCTATCTTTAACCCATTTCTTCCCTCGTTAACTCAATTATAAAAGTATTCTGAATATGATTTGACAGCCCTTAATAATGAACTAACAAAAAGTGCAATAAATATATGCTGGCAATAGAAATAAAACTAACGATCGAATATCAAAGAAACTAATGTTAACTACCCAATTAGGAAAGGCAAATAAGTAGAAGTATTTTCCCCCATCAGGAATGTTGCACAATAAATAAGATCGCTATTATTTACCGCAAGATTAAAGTAAAATTATTATCGGCAAAAACAAATTAGAGACAGAAGAAAAACTTTCAAAATTATGCCACAAAAATGGAAACTACTTCAAAAGATTTGTATTGAAAGTACTTGCAAACCAAAAATGAAGAAAAAGGCAATAAACGCAAAGACAAAAACTTACGCCTTGAATTCAATTTATATGAATCCAAAATTATGAATGTAGGGGAATGGTCACTCTCCCCCTCCCTCCCGTTCACTCTTGGTGCAGTCACAAGGCGGTTACCTTACCGCAAAGACATCCGTCGAAGGCATCGGCGGGTCAGTGCTTAACCGCAGTGTGGCACAACTCAGTGCCATGAAAGACCCTAAAAGTCAAAATGTAAGATCTCCCTAAGGAGAGTAAGATCCAGTTTCACGTCAAATAAGAAATTGGAGACGTGTTTCTCCCAATCTCGAAGGCTAACGAGGAGCCGATGTTTGACTTGGTGTCAAAAACCGTTTGGAAAAGGAACTCTCCTGGGGCCGTCCTCAAGCCCCTCTCCCCCTTACTACTCCCCCAGTAGGGTGACGAGGTATAAATGAGGAACTCTAAGGAAAATCGAGGTAGTATAAATCAGTCTCTAGGTGACGAAGTCTTGGGATCAAACCGAACTACCGAGACTGGAGAGGTAGTGTACTTGGATCGCCAGACCAAGAAGTACCCTGCAAGAGAGGCAGGGCTACCTACCTTAAGGGGCTAAGAAGAAGCTCATCCTCGAGCTAAGTCCCTGGTTATCAAACCAAACGATAAGTTAACTTTGGTAAGTTCAACTTACTCTCGCCAGAGAGACTCCTCATATCCTGGTGCACCTTAAACACCAGGGGTATTCCTCGTCCTTGAGGAATTAAGAAAAGAAGAAAAAAAGGCTCCCTCCTCGAGCCCGTTACTCGGTGACCACACCGAACTCTTAGTTAACTTGGTGAGGAACCAAGTTCAACTTGTTCTCGTCAGAGAAATCCCCCTCCGTTATACTCGCCCTTGAGAAGGACTGGAATTAAGAAAAAGCTCATCCTCGAGCTAGTTCCGGGTTACCAAACCGAACGTTAAGTAATTTATTCTCGCCAGAGAAACCCCCCTCCGTTATCCTCTCCCTTGAAGAAGACCCTTCCCGAGTTCAGTCCTCGTCTATAAGCAAATAAGTAACAAAAGAGAAAAGTTCTTCCTCGAGCTCGTTACTCGGTGATCACACCGCACTCCAAGTTAACTTGATTTAAGAACCAAGTTCGACTCACTCTCGCCAGAGAGACCACGACTGCCTAGGTGTTGCATAAAGCGCCGTATTTGTTCTAGTCATTGAAGAACCCCCCCCCGGAAGAACGTGTGGACCCCCTAGCTGCTATCCTCGCCAAAACGACCGTAGAATTTCGCCCATCTACATCTGAACACACGGCACGCGTCGTGAGTCAATAACATTTCTGAGGCCTTTAAACTCCACATGAATCCGTAAGCCTAATTCTTGTATTATTGTTGTGTGTAGAGAAAACGTTAACCAATTTCAGTGGGTAAACTAATTTAATTAATTCTTGTTTAGGATAATATTCAGAGTATTGCTGTAATTAATGTTTACATGTTATGTATTCAATTAATAACGGTAAAATATAAATTTATTTTGGGATTAATGTTCGTTTCTCTTATATATCCTTTCGTGTTTCAGAACGGCTCTGTTCTTTAAGATATTCTTATAACCTCAATATATTAGACACTCTTAGCACTCTTAGAATAGAACTAAAAGGAGGGGAATCCTACGACAATAAAATAACAAATAAATCTATATCGAATAAGAGACACAGGTCATAATGTTTAAAATCCATATCATTAATCTAACAGAAGAAAGATCATCAATAATGATATCGTGCTTAAAATTGTGCCTTCTCTTCACCCACCAATGGGTTAACAACTGAGAGAGTTTTAGGATACTCAGTAGTAATAAAGGCTACAAGGTAGTTCCTCATGATTTCTGCTGTAACTTTAGGATCAAGTGACATGACTAGAGTGAAAAATTGCTACTTTTGCTGGATTTCGATTTTTAGCTTACTGGTAGAACATCTTTATGTTTCTTTGCTGTTTAAGGCGAAATTATTTTCATATTTTTTCTTCCCTTTGGCAATTTTTTCCAACACCACGTCTGAGCTCTAAGTGCTCACATGAGGGCAATCTTCGTTCTGAATTTCAATTTTTGAACGAAAGATTCCATCTCGTGATTAGCTGTTGAATTTCATTGCTCCACTACTTCTGCCGTAGGGGTAGGTTTACGCTTTTTACTTGTTGGCAGGCATTGTTAATATGTAATTTTAAGGGCATATATAAATCTTTTCCATAATAATGATAGACTAAGTCTATCCGATGTGATATTTGGAAGATATATATTTGATAATATCTGCCAAAATTCTTCTAAATTTGGTTTTTGGAAGTTGAGTACCATCATGCAGTTTTGATCTGTACATGCTCTACTAAAATGCTGAATCGTATGGTCACCCTCCTCAAGGATTTCTTAAATTTGATGCTAGTGAGCACAATATCTAGCATATTACTTCCACTAGTAGGTTATTTTCTTTATAGCTTAACGCTAGCGCCTCTTCTTCATTTCCTTACTTTCTAAAAAAAATGTAATCCTCTAATTTTACATTGACTAACTAAATCGTGGTTTTTAATGCCAGTCCATCTCTTGTACACCGCCATTATATTAAATTTGCCTTATTTCGAGCAAATGTTTAAACTCATTTATTCTAATCCTCATACTCCTAGCACTTGTGAGCTATAGACTTTTATTTAAGATGCCGCTTTTGATTTTGGTAGTATGGTCCTATCTTCTACGTGGTGACTGGAATCAGAAATGTAGATGCCTGAAAAAGAATTGCTTCATTATTTAGCACAACTCCTAATCTTGCTGCAACGGAAGAGTTTAGGTGCATTCCACCTCGCATAAACAGGTCTTTGCGCTTGAATATGTGGTTCCGGACATTAATAAAGTGCCTTCCTTTAACAGGATCATGATTGTGAGAGAATTATCAATATAACTTGCCTTACAATTAAAAGTGTTCCTCGCTTTAAATCTCGGTGGATACCAGAAAAGGTTAAGTTCCTACTTCTTTCTTACGTGCACAACCCAAGCAGTCTCGACGATAGCTCTGTTTCTGAAGTCGTCGATGTAGTTTGCTAAATTCTGTAACCGTTCCCATGTGCAGCATCGCATATAATGAGATGGGTCAAGTGAGAAGTTATTTCACAAGAACAGAGATTTTAAAATACTATTTTCGTGATATATCTGCACATTTTCTTTGAACATACTAAAGGAGTCTTATTTACCCACTTCTGTTTTTTTTAATGCATTTAATTTCACAAAAAATATAAGCAATGTAGGAAACGAAGGGTTTAGTAGCTTAAGTGGAATGCATAAACTAAAAGGCATAGCTAGGTAAAATGAAATCTAACACACAATCATACAACACAATAACTTTTAAAAAACATCTCCTTTAAATGTGATTATACGTGGTTCTGGAGCAACAGCCTCATTTAATATTCAGTCATGTCCTCATAGAAATTTTCGAGTATTCCTTATGTTTTTTGATTAGCTTTTATTAGATTTGACGATTTTATCACCTTCTTAATTCTTAATTAAGTTATCCTACATAGACTAAGCATAACATCCGATAAGTTCTATCTATTAATAAAAATATGCTTACTCATCATTTATTTTAAATTATCTTATATCCTAAGAACTTTAATATAAATTAATGTTGATTTGACCCGTACGCATTTGCTTTCCATAAAAACTTTCTTTTCTAACTGAAAAAAGGGTTAATTTCATTAAAATGGGCAGTGGGATGGATTTTGCTTAAGTTTGTTAAACAATATAACTAACAAAAAACGATAGATTAGATACAAAAAAAAACAATTTAAATCTTACCTACAGTAATTGATGGGGCTTCAAATCCCCATCTAGTTATTTAAAGTAGTTAAACATTCTTATGTGTATTTTAATTTAGCAAATTTAACTTTAATTTGATAACTTTGATAAATCTGCCTTATCGAATCATACTTTCCCCCAAATTTGCAGGCTTAAAATCTACATATGGTTTAATTTTAGCCTTATCTCAGAATTTCTTTTCCTTTCGCTTTTTTGAACACGGATTGTCTTTACTTAACCGCTTTGTAAACTAATAGCTCTCCTCGGTAATTTTTTAGTTTTATTGCATTTAAAAAATAAATGGATTGTTGGATCTTTTCCACTGATTCTTTCAATGAAAATTTTCGTCTTGAGCCACATGAATTTGCTCATAGAAATAATTTCTTGCTAGAATATAATTATTAAAGATTAATAAGCTAACCTATTTTTTAAAAAAAAATTCGATCAGTTTCATGTATTTCATTCAGTAAAGATTTTTAGATCCCACCTCATATTTCAGATGGGAACTTTATAATTATAATACTTCATGTTATTCTTATAGTAAGTGAAACTTATGGTCTAGTGGTTTTGGTGTCGAAAAAGGCTGGTGGCTCATAAGCCTTGTTTGAAGCGCGATCTTATAAGCTCAGGGATGGCAGAATTGGTACCCCGCATTCTACTTTGGTCTCAGAGAAGCCATGTTAGTATATTGATTCTCCCATCATTCCCTTTTTATTTTGGTTGTCCTGTCTCTTAAATCTCGCTTAATACGCTATAATTTGGTCTATTATTGTAATTATGAAAAAAAAATTACATTGCAAATTTTTAACTCTCGTAGAGGTTAATGTTTTACTATTTTAAAAGTATTATAGAACAGAAATAACATCACATAACCTGAGGTACTTTCATCCTTGCGCGATACAAAAGAAAAATAGCAATAGCATTCCTAATAACCCTCCCTATTGAATAACAAAAATCACACCCAACACAACAACAGATCAGTGTTACCACATCATCAATAAAAGAAACACATATGTATAACATAGTATAAAATTAAATTTGGAAGATCACAATCATATCAGCTGATCAAGCTAGGGCAGTCATAGTCCTAACTATTAATTAACCTACTGATTTTAACTATTTTATCTGAATATCAACCAGCACTTTATACATGACAAATAAAATATGTATATCTAAAAACGGTTTAAAAGGAAGTTAATTGAAAGTGTGTTTTCTCGCTATAATTGGAGTAAATGTTGAGTGCGTACATATTGTCAGACCGACACCGGTAGGCATATATCTTTAAAATCACTACGATGTCTCGAATTGATGACGTTTCTCGAATGCCCGATGGGTCTCATTTTACCCGTCCATTATTTTTGTAATAATTAATAAAATATTGGGTCTATAATATATTTTAGTTTTATCATTAGTACATTTAGTCGTAATTACATGATTTGAACAATGAATTGAGTAATATGAGAATTAGATATGCGAAGAAATTATTTTCATCCACACTAATGAAAGTCACTGGTGAGATACCATACAATTTTCTATAAACTTCTTCCAAAGTTGAGAGAATAGAGCAAATTTGTAAGTCTGTAGCCGCAGGGATCGATCTGAATTAAGAACAAATCTGAGGACTAAAATTATGTCGAAGAGTCGATTCCTTGACATAAACTCTTTAAAAAAGCACACCCAATTTTCACCCCAAAGAGCTTGCAGAGGCTTCCTTTTTCTGCTGTAATCCCGCGCATGTACAGATATAACAACATTAAATGCTTGTATCATTTTAGTGGAGAGATTGAATTCATGATTTACAGACGGCTTGTTAGCTTCAGTGATTGTACATTGCCTAATATGCTGGAGGATAATTTTTCAATGAACAATAGCACTGCACCTTGTGATTAGTGATTTACCCCAAATTACGCTTGTTATGTACAAAGGTGTAATTTTACTACTTTCTCTGCTTTTATGAGTAAAAGGCAGTAATATTGGTTACTTTAATTTTCTAAAGATTGACTTTTACATCGTCGCCTTTTAGATTTTTTCGAAGGCATGCGACCTGTCTTCGATTGGTACTATCTGGAAATATATATAATTTTTTTCCGTAAATTTATTATAATACTATTTTATTTCTCTGCTATAATTAAGTCAATATGATTATTGTTGAAGAATAAGGTCGAAGGGTGAGTACGTGCCCTTTATACCCACGTGGTCTTGAGATCACCGCATGGAGCGTTGGAAGCGAGGCTGATCTACGGCGAGGATGCGGTCCACGCCGTTTTAATTCACCCATCTGCATTTACTTAGGGACACATTCTTCTCGTCTCGCATGTTCTCACATCCATCTTCTTGCCCTCCGGCAAAGATCAAAGCTCGTCGAACATTTTACGTCATTATCTCGGTTCCCCAAGATCGTGCTAGTCGTGGAGGCTCCCACAAGGGTATCTCAGCCACCAGCGAGTACCAATATATTTTCCTGACTCAGGTTAGCGTGTAGCACTCCAGGACTTTCCCGCCTATCACCGCATACGAACCAAGGACACGCTCACTCGTCGCAATTTGGAGACACCGGCGAGTTATATTCGAGGACAAAGGCTAAATCGAATCCGTGAACTCTGCCATATTTAATTAGTGAGTATCTGACGAGGATTTCCATCTCCGAAGGCCTAACTACGTGTGCTCCCTCATCTGCCCCGTGAGGTCTCTCAGCTTCCCCTTTACAGTCATCGTATCCTATCGACCCTTCCCTTCCTCGAACACGTAAGCAGTTACAATCGTTGACATCTACATATTATTCTATAATCTGGTGTACCTAAATCGTCCCATTCTCTGTGTGAGCCTTATATTAAAATCCGCTTTAAATCACAGACCTGAACCCGACCACTAATGTCATATTTATACCTTTTGTGTCTGTGCCAACTGTTATTTTTCCAATAGTACGATCATTCCCTTTAAATCCAGTACCTGTACCTATTTCAATTTATTTATTTGTTATTAAAATATATTTTTTCATTCTCTTATTTCTTGCAACCCTAAACGAGAACAGGTTACCTGTTAATTGTTAGCCAACTTGCACTCTGAAGTATTTGTTTTGTAAGAACACCACAATTAGAAAGTACAACATTCCCATTGTATTATTAACTATTTCCAGTTCACGAACCGGCTAAGGTCGAATCTTAAACCATAAAGCATATGTATATTTATATAGAGTCTGGCTATTCCACGAAAATTATGATTGATATAATAATGTTATATTCATGTACTATTAATACACTATTCTATGAAATGTAAATATGTGTCGTAGGTCAAGTAGTTCTTCTGACCTCTGTTTGCTTTCCGTGTCTCGGAACGGTTGGAGGATAGCACGCAGGGCAACTCAGCAGTTGAACCTTACTTCTAATAATTCAAGTAAACTTTGGGTTCTAATTAATCTCTAAGAGTGACTAATTTTATTTGGCAGAATTAATTCAACTATCTAATAGGTTCTGTATATCAAACTGAGCGAAACAAAAATAAATTTCCTACTGTACAAACACAAATAAAATAGTGGACATGAAAGATAAATTGAAAGTAAAATAATGGACATGTGAGATAAATCAAGGTATACGCACTCAGGCGCGCATGACCGACCACAATTCTGCTTGGATCTGCCACCCCAAATATTCGGCTGCTCGAAAGAAGCACGAAGGGGGTGGGGAGCACTAAGCTCGAGTACTTCCCTACAGTACGGTGTGGGTTTGCACTTAAGGCCGTTTAGTACTCGGCCTGTTAATATGGGAGGCCGAGAGTAAGAAGCTTTGAAGGGTGACAAAATAGGCACTCGTAAGTATAAAGCTAGTGATTAGGGCACTAGGTCATATTACAAAAAATATGGCCGGTTCTAGTTTAAGTTCAGAATTATTCAGAGGGAAATGAATGTTTTAATTAATATTTGACAATTATCCCAACTTAATTCCTCTCTACGCTTAGCCAGCTATCAGAGCTTGCAGGCCTTACTTTATGCAGCGTCTTCTCTTAGCAGATTATTAATGTACCCAGGCTAATGCTTTCCTATTTATACAAAGCCTCGGAAGTGAAAGTTATAGAGGCGCCGAAAGGGGAATTTTGCTTTATCTCTATAAAGGGGCGGCTGAAGTCAATTTAAAGCTTGACGCCATTTCGCTGAACCTCTCGTTGTTAAGATTAGGGTCACTATGGGCCGTGTTATCGAACGGAAATGACCTCAAAAGAAGCTAATCGTGGGTTCCGTCTGTCCTACACGTCTTTCTTTCTCTCTTTCTGACATTATGCATCTTCATTTCTAAATACACAGGTGTTGTTGCTGTGATTCGATACGACAAATTGAACGATGAAATAATTCTCTTTTGGCTTTTTGGCTTTTTCTCACTCATTTTCTTCCCTTCCAGGAAAACTTTTCCTAATCCTTTAGGAACAAAATTATCAACCTAATTTGGTTAAATTTTAGCTCCATAATTAGACATCTCCTCTTTGATGTCAAAAAAATAAGAGCATTTCTTCTGGCGTAAATCATTTGGGCGTAGAGGACATGATATTTTTATAAATGATCATCTCTCTCTTCATCGCGTGATAGTAAAGTTCTTTAAACCATGTGAAAACTCATAGTGAGTTAAAATAATTTTATTAGGCATTTTATGCTAAAGTGGTATGGATACGCTGCTTTATCGCGAGAGATATTAAAAATCGCGCTAAATATTCATTGGGATTTGTTCAAATATTTTATCATCACCTTAGTTCGTAAGTATCAATAATTCAGAAACATTTTTGAAAAAGACAAACTTATCTACGATTTTTTAGCCTATTGCCCCATAATATCTAGCAGATTATATCAACCCCACCTCTGAATTCGTTCATTGGACCGGAATTGATAGGGTGTTTCACTTTCAAAGTCCGAGTGTTGACAACTTTTAATAGCTTCACTTATAAAAAATTAATGTGGAAATCATATTAATTTGGGGCAAGATTTAAAAACTAAATAATCTAAGTGTCGATAAGAGGTTATTCGTGAGACAACAGTGTCTTCGAAATGCTAATGAATATCTTCACTTATATTAGGTAACTTGTTAGAATTACTTGTTCCTCGCATCAAGGACATTATACCCTACCCGGATAATTAAATGCAGATAAATACGAGTATCTGAATTGCAATAACTGTTAACTTTATAGTCACCATTGGCCTGGTACCTGTTATATGGTTAGTCTAGACACATTGTCCGTTTTTGACAGCAACCAGCGCTGATGAAATACTTCGTGACTCCAGGCCATCACCTCTCCTAATTCAGGTGTATGTGGATATCGTAGTGTGCCTATTGTGGGGAACTATTTATTACTTGCAGGTTTCCTGAACAAAGAGAGGATATGTTTAGCTTCCCGGATTGAAACGGCATTGGTAGCAGTGTTGTGTCTTCCTAAACGCTTGAAAATGCGTTCTAGGCTGTTTCCCTCTGCAAGGAGAAGTACCATTGTTTCCAACTAATGAGGGCCATCTCATGATGAGGCTGGAAGTTTTGAATCCGCGTAACGTCAGAAATAATCCGCGGAATCGAATTTGCTAACGAGAGCTGCTCTCCCTATTATTTATGTATATTAGTATTTCATTTGTAATATAATGTGTACACAGCTCAACTATTTTTCCACGTTTGGAATTACTTGGCTGAATAAAACTCCTCTTGAATTCCTCACCAGGCTGGAATTTCTTCAGGTAAGACTTGGACTAACTCATCAAAAACTATTACCTTGAATAAGACGTTTTTAGTACTTTCGTCTCCTAGAATAAAATAAAGAAATTCAATGCACATTTCCTGAATTAATTATTTTAAACCTTTTGCTAGTAATAATACTTATATAATTATAAAATCAAATGTTACCCATTATTTTTTTTGTTTGTTTACCATATGGTATATTCATTTAAACTTAATGTCCCATATTATAATTATTTAAATGAAAAGAACAAAGTCAATAAAGCTCTAAGATCTGCGATTCTCTCGATACTCTTACTCCGAATATAAAAAAGACTTGTTTAGATCTTATTAGCAATTTCCAGATTAGATAACGCCCAACTGGAACTTAATACCTCCTGCTGTATTCGTTCAACGCAATACGGTTATAAGTTCTTTTTTGATAGGTAACTAATATATTATAATGGAGATAGGAATTATCTTTTTACTTCAGAAATCTCGTTAAAAAAGCATGTATGTAAGACTGAAAAATTGTGTATACTGAATTAGGATCAAAGTATTTTAATTTTGAATAAAAATATTTATGCATCGTTTTAATCTGCAACAGTTTTCAATTGAAACTAACAGTAAATTATTTTTTAATTATTAGCTTTGATGCTTTCATTTACAACGATCATTGCTAAATCGACAGAAAAAATGAATTTACATATTTCGTAGATTTCAGTATCCAAACAGGTTTGGCTTAGGCATGGGTCGTCAGTATCATCTTTAGGTGTAATTTGAAAGAAGGTTTTATCTATAAGCACAGAGAGGACTTGGTCTTTGACGGAGGGAAGCAGCAGATTTACAATATTGACGAATAGATAAGAAAAAAACACATCAAAAAAGTAACACGATGATAAAAGTTATCAAATATAATGAGGAAGATAAAAGGAAAGTGACGATAATCAAGTTTGCTAGTGGTGGCAAAATATTAGAACCAACTCTGTTAGGTGAAAATATTTAAATTAGTGGATTTTCAGTTTGAAAGATCAGAGAAAAGCCGAAAATATGATGAGCTCAAAATCTTCAACCAAAAACAACACTGCCCTTCTGATCAGCAAAGGTGAGAAAAATTGACGGGTAATATATTCTTAGCCGGACAAAAAAACTCTATCCAAATGCGTCAAGTTCGCGAAGGAGTTGGATCTCACTTCCTTTAAATAAACACAAACTAGGCTTTATTAGCCCCCCTTTATTTCAAACCAGACAAATATAATATTCTCTCGTGAATATGCAATATCTTAAGAAGCTAAAGACAAGGCAGATTTTTTGATAGTGAATGACTCTACTACCCTCTCCAGTGCCTTGCGCCTTCATCACTTAAAGACTGGCTTCATTTTGCAAAGTTCTTGCATCTGCATCCTGAAAATTCCTATATAATTTAAAATTTCTAGGCATTTGTGTAGTAGTCAACTAAATAATACTATTCCTAAACTATTTGTCAAGAACGCCCTATTCCCTATTGGTAATGTATATTGTGTAAAATGTATCGATCGCTCTAAATATTACTTTGGCCAATCAATTAATTGTTTAAAAAAAAGAATTTCTCACCATAAATATAATGTCCGTCGTGGCGAAGAAAGCAGCTCATTGTATGTTCATATGACATATCTTAATCACAATATTGATTTGAATTCTTCTAAAATCATCTGTCATAATGACGATACAATTTCCCGAAATATCATTGAATCAACCTTTAATTTAAGTCTGGGCTTATATAAACTTGATGGGTATTTTTTAAATTATATTCACAATGTATTGTCGAAACTTTTAATTTGAGACCCAATATTTATATTAATCTTAATAAACTATTTAATTTTATTTTGTGTGCATCTATGCAGACTTATGTTTTTGTATGTATTTATTTCCATTTGAGTCAAGTCTTCAGAACATTTGTACTTATTCTACCTTGGTTTTTAGATCCTGACCTCTGAGGTTAATCTCTCGTTGAGGTTTTCTCTCTCCTTAATTGCTTAGGCGGTATTTTAATCCTCTTGCCAACCTTTAGATATTTGAATTTACCTGATTTAATGATCTTATTTTGTATTTATCTTCGCTCCTCCTAAGGTTTCCATTTCATATTAATTCATTTTATTGATTGTTTTGGGGGCTTTTTTGTGGGCGTTCTCTCTCCTCTGTATCATCCTTATAATTATTACAATTTTTATATAGTGCTTTTATTCCTTGATAAAGAACTTGAAATAAAGTTCGAAAATACTTGGAATTTCCATATATATATATTAGGGTTATGACTTTTTCACAACCTCATATCCTTGTGTCATAATTTGAGAGCTTAAATTAAAGATTAAATAAAATCTTACTTTCAAGGTAATTTGATTAAAAATCTTCACGCACAAAATGATTTTAAAAATTTTATTTGTCAGCTTTTCTGTCCAGTTTTTGAAGTCTCTGGCAGCATATACAAGATTGGACACAAGCTTATGAGTTACCTATATATAACATTATATAGGGTCAGCAAACACACAAGGAGGTAAATTAGTTACAATAATGTCATTGGAAAGGATGAATCTCAGTGATAGGTTGTCCTTCCTTGTTGCGGCAGGACCCGTGCAAGTCTTGCATAACTTTGACCGCACGCTCACAGAACTGGTTGCTTCGGGCAATATTAATTGGAGATTCATCTGGTTTCCAGTGGTTTTTCAAGCATTTGAGACCTGTTGGGTATTCATTCAGAGCTGCAGATAGTTAATAAAAATCTTCAGCGCGGAACAAGTAGGTGCTGAACCAATGGTCAGCCCAGAATGAACAGATTTAACGCAGCCTGCTCCGTGTGTCAGGCATCAGAATGAACTCAAGAAGGGCAAGAATGGCACGAGAGTTTCAACGTGCATTGCTGATGTTTGGGATCTTTTGAAAATTTACAAAGGGGACAACATTCATCTCAGTAAAATGACGGAAGACGCGTGAGATGATAGAGAAACTTCATGACGTCTCTCCAGCCGCCTGTTTCCTTAATCTCAGTTTTACCATTGCTGAAGGTTTCTTTCATTTTATCATAATTGCTCATCAAATCCTGCACAAAGAAGTATTCTATGTTTGGTGATTTAGGCGACCCATGGAGCAGGTGCTGGCAACAGATGAACTTCGGTTTAGTGCGATCTTTATCTTCGAACATTTGCTGCAGTCGAACAACAACGCCTGCCTTTTGCCGATATTCACGCTTGTTGTGTCGGCGACAAGCATAACAATTGATCCCCACAGGTTGAACTCCTCTAACACACACTGGAGCCCTTTTGCAATAGTTACAGCTTTCCCATCCTTCAATTTGAGTGCAGCCAACTTTATTTCTTTCGCTTTATTCTTGAGGACCACGACCTGATATTCAAAATCCTCAATGCGTTTGCCGTCAAAGTGTAAGCTCCACTTTTCCAGATGAACCGTGCTCATTAAGGGCTTCTTCACCTTAGCAGCTCTCGTATAGAGCGCCTTGTGGATTGCTGTCTGACATGGGGTTGGGATTTCAATGCCCTCAGTAACTGAAATAGAAAATAAGCCTAAATATTAAATAGGTAACAAAGTAAAGAAACTGTTATTGAGCTTTTATATATTTTATTAAAAAACAAGCAAATTACAATTATAAAAAATAAGAGAGGAGGCAGACACTAATATTATATTATATAATTAGTGAAAGAGTTAAATGTAGCTTACCAAATAATACCAGGATCTCTTTACAATAAACGCTGGAGAATACACAACAATTTTATAGGGCAATAATAATATCAACGCAGTTAAAACTGTACTAGTATGTACCTGCTTGAAACATCTCGCTTATATACCGTACGCGAAATTGCTGAAGAAAATTCTGGAACTCGACAGAAATCGCCCAAGCGATGACCTGATGATTTTCGGGAAAATTCTATACAATTCTATGGTACATAAATTATTGCACAAGTCTGTTTGATGACTTATATATTTAATATAAATATTTTCAACACAAAAAATGCTAAAATGGCCTATATTACATTTCAACGTGGTTTGTGCGTAACTTTTTTTCAATATTTAAATGGAATAAAAGTAATTTTTGTCATTAATAGGCAAAGGTTCATTCATTCATGCTACAGGAAATATTTTTTCAGAAAAAAGTCAAAAAGACATCACTCTAATATATATATATATATATATATATATATATATATATATATATATATATATATATATATATATATATATATATATATATAAATATATATATATATATATATATATATATTTATATATATATATTTATATATATATATATATATATATATATATATATATATATATATATATTAATCATCATCATCACTATCTCTATAATTTGAGAAGGGGCTTTTTTTGAGTATTTGAATAATAATTTCATCTTAGTTTATCTATGACTTATGGTTTTTATCAGAAAATATATTTTTATATAATATCTTCTATAACTATATTTTATCAACATGATATTTAGAACAGAGGCAAATTTAGTTTACAGTTCCTTTTTAAAATTATTATAATTAGCGAAGTTCAGAAATTTTTAAATTTTTATTTTTAATCTTAGTAGCGAAGCCATTGCCTGGTATATATATAAGATAAAAATTTAAAATATTAAAAAAGCAACCATAGTTAAATTTTTATAAATTTTCTGAACTTCACCATTTTGTAATTCTTTGGGTTTTAAAAATTTCGCGAAATCCCGATACTTATATTTATTTCTGAACTTCACCATTTTGCTTTTTGATATTATAAAAGAATTATCAAAAATTTATTTGAGAAAAAAACATAAGTCATAAACAAACTAAGATGAAATTATTATTCAGATACTCAAGGAAGTACCCTTTCTCATTCTAAAGAATTAGTGAAGTAGTGATATATGTATACCCGTTGCATATCTTCCTTGGATGAAGTTGCGCATGGTCAGAGAAAACTACACTCCACCATTTGCACACTTTATCCGCTGCTTACCCAAGGTTATCCACCTAGTACATTTCCCCATTCATCATCAGAGCCCTGTTATCCGTTTCCTCCTTAAAACTCCATTGCCTGCGTTTGTGTGGCACTCTACACAGCTCTTCTTCCCCAAACCATTTGTCACCATTGATCCCTATCCCGTGCACGCCTTTCTGCCTCCTGAATGCTCAAGCCCTGTCCGGCAAGGACATCTCTCGTACTCTGCATCCACCCTCTTCTCAGGCGCCCACGCTGTCTCCTTCATATTACTCGAGATCTATAGTCTCTCTTTACAAGCCTTTCATCCTACATTCGCTCTATGTGACCATACCATCTCATCACACACCTCTCAGCTCTTTCAAGCAAACTCACTTTACTTCCACATTTCTCACGCACTCTTTCGTTTGTCACCCTGTTAATCAACCTCAAAACCACAAATAGTTCTCAGACATTTCATTTCCATAACTTCAACATCCATGCTTTCGTTTGCACTCAATGCCCATGTTTCACATCCATAATGAGCAGTGAAAACTACTACTCCCTCATACAATTCCATTTGCGCCTGCCTGCTCATTCGCTTCCCTTTCGTGAGTTTCCAAATCGCGCCATATGCTCGCACTCCCTTTTACATTCGCTGCAATATTTCCTTTCCACCTCTTCCATCAGCTGCCATATCCACACCCAGATAATTAAAACACTGCACTTCTTCTAGCCTTCTCCTATTTAGACTTACTTGTAGCCCATTGACTTCTTCCCTATTGCCCCATATTACCTTGCTTTTGCCTTCATTCCCACTGAGCATAGTTCTGACAGACAGACTCCCAAATGCATCAACCAGTGCCTGTGGTTTCTCTTATGTGTCAGCCGCCAGAACTGAATCATCCGCAAACAAAAATTGTTCTAGCTCATACAACTCTTATTTTCAATCACTAATGTTGCACCGCTACCTCACACCTTTGCTTTCACCTCTCTCACTACGCCATCCATATAGAGATTGAACATCCAGGGTGACATCACGCATCCTTATCCTAGTCCAGTTTTTCCACTAAAGTAGTCACCTTCCTTTCTTCCAACCCTCGCACATGCTTTACTATCATCATAAAAGCTTTTACTGGCTCCTATTAATGTGCCTTCAATCCCAAGGATTCTCAACACATTTCACATAACCTCTTAGTCCAATCTGTCATACGCTTTCTCCAGATCCATAAATGCCATGAACACACTGTTATTCTTTTCCAGGTACTTCTCACATATATTCTTCAAGGAAAAAATCTAATCCACACATCTTCCCTTCCTAAGCCCCCTTGTTCCTCTCCAATCAGAGTTTCCAAACACCTCCTAACTCTTTAACTCAAGACTCGTCTATATACCTTTCCAGGCTCAGACACACACACACACACACACACATATATATATATATATATATATATATATATATATATATATATATATATATATAATATATATATATATATAAAATATATATATATATATATATATATATATATATATATATATATATATATATATATATTAATGTAATAACCATGAACAAAATTATGTAGGTTAAGGTGACTTTAATGACAATCGTGAGTTAGGTAATGTCCTTAAACATTTTTGTCATGGGAGTTATCGTTCCGTCAATTCTATTTTAGTTAGTATTAGTCAAAAGGTACTAAGATAAGAGGATTCTATTGAAGATAGTATGATGTAGACGCAATTTAACGCACCATAAATATTTAAAGACATTTACCTATATACTTAGTTTTCATACAATTTTAATAAGGCTTTATTAAAGCAGTTTTGTACCTAAATAGTCAAATTATTATCAATTGAAAAAAAATGTAACACGTTTAATAAACCGTTCAACACTTTTTGAAAAGTTGTATTCTTCTTAAATTAAATTATTTAATTCTTATGTATTTTTAGGCACTGAATCCAAATATCACCCTGGCAAATGCTTATTGGCTATAAGTTTAAAGATACGCGTCATGTACATAATATTTGATTATTTTATTATAAGGTACAGTATGTGTCATTATGTTTTAAACTCTAATCCATATCCTTTCTCTGCCTTTTTGTTTGACACTTATAATGGGCTGAATAATCATCTTTAGCAATGTCCAGCAATAATATGCAAGCATTGTTGTGCTCCATTTACCCTGAGACTGCTTTTACATGGTTAAACTAACTTGGTGAAACCTTTCACCATGTTCCTCACTAACTGCTTCACAGCTCACTGAAAATAATCTAATTGTGAGTCCAAAAAATGGATTTTAAGTGACATGTTACATCCCATGTTCTTGTAAGTCTTGATGAGGTTTTCCACTAATCCTCATAGTGTCCTCCTCTTCTGCGTTGAAGAAAGCCCTTCTTCACTAACTTGAATGCTTTCCAAGCAGCTTTATCCTCCCTATAAAGGGCTGATTCTATACCACCATCTTTAGAAGCTCTCGAATCTGAGGGGCAACGAAAACTTCTTCATTTATCTTAGCGTTGCTCATTGAAGGGAAATTTGAAGTTAAATATTTGAATCCCTGAGCAGATTTCTTCCTAGGTTTACAAACATTTTGTGGAGTCCCAGTTTTATGTGTATTGGTGGTAGCAAATTTTGGGGGTTTTAGTAAAGGTTAGATTTTAACACATTTCATCCTAGGTTTCATTGATTGACGAGGTGGCCAGTTTTTCATGATATAGTGGGAACCCCTTGCATGGCTCTCTCATTCATGCAGAAACCAACACTACTTTGTGTATCCGCCCTGCAAGCTTATCACATGAGCATAAACCTTTAACACTAGAACGCCCACTGAAATCTTTTTCCTTAAACGCCCAAGGGGATCAAAATGAACCTTTGTCTAGTTTTTCATATAATAATTAATAATTTAATTAGGTATATGTTTATTTGATTCAGCAAAAGGAAATAAAGATATTTTTATCACCCCAAAAATTTTGTGCAGAATAACAAATGAAAAAACATCTTTGATATTTGAAAACCATTTTTTCGTAAAATTGCTATGAAATAAATTGTCGTTTCTAAACATGTAAACCATGTTTTATTATGATGTTCTTTAGCATAGAGTACGCACATACTTTACTTTTGCAGTACACTTCTCACACACAATCTTTTTTGGCATTTTGTGCACCTTAACTTAGTCTTATTCTCCTTACATTGCTAACGAACTTAACACTTGCTGCGACAGTTACTGGCTGTTTCTACTTTCTCTGAATCAGAATCATCGCTATAAATGACTGTTGATTTTTAGATCGGTTATTTTTTATATAATCCTCCCTTACTTCTTCCGCCAGCTTGTGCATAAACTTTTTCCGTGAAATTCTTAGTCTAATAACAGCTCGATACGTGATTACAGCATTGATACACTCCATATCAAGGACGTTGTGGATTGTGGATTGACCACAGCCTCGATGCCTTAACTGAGTAGTTTCGCGTATTTGATCTACAACGTCTACGCCACATTTAGTCTTATTGTAATAAGACACTGTTTCAGGTATATTCTTCTTATTGCTCTCAATTCTTACACTCGTATGGATACTATTCATTAGCAGAACATTTGTGTTTCTCTTCCACTTTTTAGAACTGATGTGTCATATAAGGGCTGGCAGGTGTTCTTCACTGGATCTGGAATTTCTCTTCTCGACCTGTTCAATGTTCCAACAAGGCTAGTACCTTTTTACTGAAGCATCCTTGCTAAATTCAAGGAGGTAAATGAATTATCAGTTGTTACATTTCTTCAAGTATTTAGATATGGCTCGATGAGTTTTAATACGACCTACTCAAAAACACGTATGTTTTCGGGATGAAATTCATCCTTGCTTAAATAAAGGAAGCCATTTAGCATGTACTTCGATTCACTGTCAACAGCAAGCCAAAACATTTGCTCATATTTGTCTGGCTTTGATGACATGAACTGTCTAAATGGGCATCTAGCTTTGCTTTTGAAAAGTTGTTTATAGATCGTTATATTGGATGATGGTGTAAAACACATGGATCCATTTTTAATGAATTTATTCCATGTTTCAGAAAAAAGGGCAAATCTATCCGCTTGCAAGCGTTGCGATCTTGTTGAATTAAAATAAAATCTACAAAATATCATAATTTGACAGAAATAATTACGAGACATGGTTTGTCGGCCAAAGGGGAGGCTCCAGGGTTCAGATAATAGATAGTGAAGATCGATATTTTGCGATCTGCTAAGTCAGGCAGCATATAAAATTGCAATAGAGGCATGTAGTTCAGAAAGTGAGAGGGACCAAGATTTGTTCTGAAGTACTCGTTCAGCTTCCGTTTCGGTACATTTCTTCATGTGAAGGAGCATATAATCATCAATAAAGAGCTTCAATTCAGATGGAACACTATCCCCATCGAAGTTCTTCTTGGCATGTGGTGTTGGGCCTGATATTTCTTTCAGTACATTGTGGTGAGGACGCCCACCTTGTATAATATTATCGGAGTGAGTTAGCACATTACCACACGGTCCCGTCCCGAGCAATTTGTTGATTATTTTATGATTCTAAGTCAACTGTATGATTACCTACTCGTTTTACCGTTATATCACCTTGAATTTTCCCTTTCTGTTTTCTAACATTAGCACTGGTTTCTGAGAGTATAGACATGGGTATATATTAGCTGAGTGTATATGTAATCATCAACCCTAGTAAGTTTAGACAAAAGTTCACTGTTACAAAGTTTAGAACGTCGTAACATTATGATGAACAATAATTTTTTTTTACCAAATACACTGAAACTAAGCAAACACAATATCCATGACCTATACTTTGTATGAATTTCGAAAAAAAACTGAGCTGGACAATAACTATGTCTATATCCACCCTTTTGTGTTTCATGCCCTATCACTTTTAAACATGCTTGTGCACGAAAACAGATAAGCTAAATTTTAACATCTGATTCCATCATATATAAGGAAACATAAATACTGTAAATTTTGATGTTCCAAGAAGGGTCAAAATGACCCCATGGGCGTCGCATATAAAAAGGTGTATTATTCTTATGACACTATGTGAATTTTAAAAAAATCGATACGAATTAAATGGGCTTTTAAAATAAATAAAAGTCAAAGAGGGACGGAGTTTGGAAGAAAAGATTTACCATGTAAAGTCGTTTTGAATTTGTAAAAAGGTTAAGAAGACTCCTCAGGGCGTTCTAGTGTTAAGTCACCACAGAACTGCCATTGATGTTCATCATATCTTATGCATTGCAACGTATGCTTTATTTTCTCATGGGTTTCTTTCATATGTGTTGCATAGCCCACAGGAATTAATGGTTTACTATTGCTGTTGTGCAGCAAGACACCTTTCAGACTCGTTTTCATTTTTGATGAATTAATGAACAGCCTTCAGTGCCTAATTTCGTATTCGATGCCAATTGCTTCTATGGACCATCAATATTGTGGTAGGTCACTAAATCATATTCCATTAAGAGCAAATCGCCGAACTGCTGCTGACGGTCGCGAAACTTTAAAATTATCACATCAACTGCTAGGAGATTACACTGTTGAAGCAAAGAGTCTGGCAGCTCTGACTTATTTTTGGGTAGTTGCAGAACCCTGACAAGGTCATGGAGTTTCCGTTGCGTTATGAGATGTGGGCTGGGAAGTGAGTTTCAGCAAAATTTTGGTCCTTCTGGAATACAGCACTGTCAACCTTCTTTGCTTACGCCTCAAACTTTCCTCATCTGATCCGAAGAATACCGAGTTTGATGGTGCATCAGCAACAGGTAGACAATCTACATGTGGAATTGAGGGAATAGCTGATTGAATGTTTAGATATTCAATGGACTCCTTTTACTACTCTGATATTCGCTTATGTATTGGAGGTACCATTCACAAATAACAATTGTTAGTATGGTATGCTGTCTTCCGCCACGTAATGAGCAAAGAAAAGGGCGTTCCTTTCCTCTTTCTTTTCAACCAGTGGTAGAGGTTAGTAACATAAGTGTTGCAGCAAATGTGAGGAGCCTAGTTCTTCTCTTAGTCACCAGTCCGAATCCAAACCATAGCCGTTATATGGCGTTTCTGTGAGGCAAAAATCACTCCACCACAAAGGTAGCACGAGTTGTCTGTCTTATTCACACAAGTACGCGGCATCTGAAAGAACAAAACAAGAAATAATTAGAAGATAAACAGAATATTTATTTATATATTTATCCTTATGATACAGAGTATGACAGCTTAGTAGAAGAAAATGTTAATATAGAATGCCTTACATGAATATTAATAGCTTACTCAATAAATATGTATTATAAGTTTAATAAGTGTTTCACTAGGAAAATGACATACCTTCCACCTCGAAATGGAAACTAGCAGAGCACAAGCACCTTCGATGACTGCTGGAAAAATACCTAAGGGTAGTTCGACTGTAAGTGTGGTAAGAAACACAATGCCACGTAGTTGTTTCTTGAAAAGTCGAGCTAACAAACAATTTTACTTATGATATTTATTATCTGTGACCTAGAATTTGTTGTAACTTGCTACTCTGGTCTTGCGAGCATTTTGGTTGTT
Organism: Ceratothoa steindachneri; assembly: GCA_963969495.1. Taxonomy (NCBI): domain Eukaryota; kingdom Metazoa; phylum Arthropoda; class Malacostraca; order Isopoda; family Cymothoidae; genus Ceratothoa; species Ceratothoa steindachneri. Next base: position 185,283,112 of record OZ018322.1, on the reverse strand, counting down.
GACCAGTGTTATCTGAACTTTTAACATGATCATCTTATAAATAATTGTATATTCTGCTCATTGGATTGACCTAATTTTGCGAAATGACACTTCTTACACCGTTCGACTTTTTACCACTATTTTATTAAGAATATTTATTTTATTTCTAGTAAATCATTTTATCCACTTCCCTGTATCAGAAGTTTCAAGCTTATTACGAACCGCTCTCTGTTTGTCAATCGCCTGTACAGCTACATTAAGCAAAATATAATTTTTGTCTGTCGCAGTTATCACTTAAATATATCGTATTCTTTTACTAAAATATCGAAAAGCGCCATATCGGAAGTTTTATTATTATTACGATAACTAAAGGAGCAAAGATAAATCCTGAATTGTTATTCATTTCACCATGCTCTTAATCTTCCTCAATCTCATAAGGCTCGCTTTACAGAAGTATCTATTTTTTCTCATCTGAATAAAGGGCCTAAGTGTTTATTTTTTGGCATTGATCTGAGTCATTTTAAGTAAATCGTCCTAAATTATGTAATGTAGGCAAGTTTTAAATGTAACAATCTTCACAATCGAAGATGTGTTTGTCCTTTTCTTTTTCTTTTTACTCTAATTTTCTTCGCAATTTTTTACGTAAAGACAAATAAAATTTGTCCTTTTCCTGCAAATTTCTTTTGATTAACCTAAACTTCTTGTTGTTTACTAGGTCACCCACGACCAATACTAAGGTGGATGGTAAACAAGCAGCACACAGACTCAACATGGGATTCCCTTAATGAAGCTATGATCCAGAATACCTTGACTCTTCTAGCTCTCACGAGGGACTACCACCAGGCAAAGCTGACGTGCCAAGCTCAAAACAATAACATTACAGTCCCTCTCACCAAAGAAATCGTTATACTTCTAAATTGTGAGTTAATTATCAAAATTATAATTTTTTTTAGTATTAGGTCTTCTAACCTTTCTAATTAGCTTAAATTAAATAATGTTGGGATAAGTTATATTATGACTATACATAATCACACCAATGCAGCCAAAACTAATTAAGTAGAATACAGGCATTTATAAATTAATATAGGAAGCAAGGTACCCCTAAAATTCCCGGGATTTAAATAGATTTGCAACTTTTCATATTGCAGTGACCAGACAAGCGTTAAAGTTATCCCAAACCCTATCATTTGTTGTTGTCTCTTTCCAGTACCGCCCAAGAGCGTCGAAATCACGGGACTTCCCGATATCCTCCATTCCGGAAGAAGCTACAGGGCGAAATGCGAAGTCCTCGGTGCCAGGCCCGACCCAATCGTCTCCTGGACGATCAAGAGAGTGGGAAAAAAGCCTATACAGTTGTCCAATTTACTCAAATTTAAAGTAAGTGTAAAAGTTTGGCAAAGGGGGTTAAATTCAATAGTTATTCCATTCAAATTTGATGCCCTTTTACTACGGAAGTTTAATCGACGTTCGACTTTCCTTCACCCCCTACGATATACATCTTAAATTGATGATTTTTCACCAAACAATAATTTCTCACCTAACTACTATTTGACCACCAAATAACTTCATATAATACTGCGTATAATTTCTCATTTAAAATGAATTGAAAATAATGAGCAAATATGTAGAAACACAGCAAAGTGTAAGTATATGATTGAGTAGACCGGAGAGGAAGGTGATAAAAATAAGACCCAAGAGACATATCAGATCTAAACAAGGTGTGCAAGTATGTAAGAAAGGATCCGTTGTAACTTTTAATTTTAAACGAAAATCATCAAAAGCACCTCCTTGGAAAGTTTCTAATCACATCTGTAAAGAAAAGGATGAGAAGAAGGAAGGACAATTTCGGAAGATGTATACTTACATCTCTGCTTATTAGCGCTTAGGGCTAAAAACCTCACGCTTATTTATGAGGGATAATCCTAGAAGAAATGAAGCCAAATTAGTTTAAAGCCACAAAGAATATTGAGATCAGGAGGGCTTGTCAAGCTTTCATGACCCCAAAGTAGCATGTGACATTAAGACACGTGGGGAAAGTATGATTATATCCAACTAACACAAACTCCATAAATTTTAAAGTGAAAAGTGAGATCAATAGAACCTTAAAATTCTGTATATATTTACAGCGCTTAATTTATTTTGCATATACCTAATATTCAAAAAGGTTAAGTTACTTTCTGTACACCTTGTAAATATCAGTTAACAATCGATTAATATGTATCCAAGCATATAAGTAGGTATATATATTTTCAACACAGAATCAATCATGAACGCCATGGCGTGTAAATTGGGATAAGTTTGCTAAGTTGAGCCTCCAAACAAAATACATATTGAACAAATAAAACAAAATACTAAATATTCATTACTTAATATGTGCCTCACCAGCTGGTGCAAAGACATACAACAGAGTGGGATGGCTCTTAAACCGTTGTCTTAGGAGAGGTGACGTTTAGTTCGTCTTGAGGAAACCCAGGATGTTTAAATTATCGCATAAATTTCTGACACTTATTTTGGTGGGGGAGTTGGGTGAGATAGCAATTACAAATAGGTACATACACATAAAATATATATTTTAAAATAACAAGAGAATAAAATTAAATAGCGTGTTTCCATCTTGACCACGATTATTACAAAAACCGACCAATGAGTAGAAAGATGTCAAGAACCCCCATTAGGGTCAGAGTAAAAGCCTGTGGCTTGATTTACAATGAAAACTTTTGATCGCACACAGATAAATAATAATATCTTTCGACTTAAACACAAAATATCTAGCCATGCATCCTAGAATCCTATTACAACCCTTTGGACGCGTAAATACTATTTTATGTTGTATCTAGAATTGGACAACTCATGTTAAGTGCATGTTGAATGAATACAATTGCTTCCTAGAGGTAACACCTTTTAAGCATTTACTAATTTATTTAATTCTGTTAGCAAGTTTTCCGACACTATTAGGTTTAAGTTCACCAGACAAAAAGTAGTCTGTAAGTTAAAATATTTTAAATACGCCAAGTGAGTCATTTTGCTTTAGTATATAGTTTCGTTTCGCCAGAAAATTTCGAAATTGTACACAATACATTCATGTAAAGATAGTTTATATATAGTAAAAAATTAAGCATGCGAAGAGATATCCTTGACGAACAGTAGTAGTGACGGATGCCATGGTGCAACTTGTTATATTGACAACAACAGATCTTTAGGTATTTTTTGAGGCCCAAAGGAAGTTTCCGCCTATTCCATGCTCCTCTAGGTTTATGAAGATAATTTAATTGAAAAAGGTGTCAAAAGATGTGTAAATTCCCAATAAACTAAAATTAAAACATTAACTTGGTTAAATATTTAGATCATTTAAATAATTTATTTCTGGCTATTGCATAATAAACTCGATGGATAAAATTACTGATCTAAAATCTATATAAAGATTTTCAATATTTTCATTATAAAAACTCAACCTCTGCATTACTTCTAGACCTTTCCATAATAATAATCTCATAGTGCTAAAAAATTGTTGTCAATTAGTTTCAATTTAAATTAGGCGATATTATAAAGATCTATTGACACCCCTACCAACTTCAATTCAGGAATTTTCTTTATTAAATTGTGATTATTTATGTAATTCATGACAAATTCGTGTTAGATTTATATAAATTGGATTAGATGCTTGATTATAAAGCTCTCCTATCCGTCCGTCATTCTCTCATAAGTACTGTTAAAATATCATCTAAACCATTTATAAAGTTCTTATAACCCTTCTTGTGCTTACCCCATTTAGCTGCTCCGTTGCAGTCTAGACAGGCTTACTGAAATCGGAGAAATCAGTATCCTTCATTCTGGAATAGAACGCTTTGTGACTTGTAAATCCATTAAACCCTTACTTATACAATATTTCCCCTATCATGTATCGGAAATATATTTCCAAAAGAGACATTTAAAGTTTTTTAATTGAGATTCCTTATTATGTGGCTGTAGATTGCAAGTGATTTCTAGAACTATGTTGATATAACATAAATAGTTCTTACAATGTTAATATATACATAATTGTCTCGGAGAAAATCGCTTCGCTAAGTTTTCAATTGAATAGGCCAGTTACTCAACTCTGACTTTTAATTAACATTATTTTTAAAGTTAAGCTTAGTTATTTTCAAGGAATTACTCTAGGGCACAGCTAATAAAAGGTACCTTACACGGCACACATTGTACTTATCTTCCTTTTAATCAGAACAAATCAAAGTGACAAAGAATCCATTGCTCTTTGAATTTATTGGTGATTGTTTTTCCCCTTAGCCAATTTTAGCTGTAGAAATGTAGAAGTAACGTAAAACTGGTAACTATTCCACAATATCATTATTAATAGCTCAAAGAAAAGGGAAATCAATCTTTTTTTTAAGTAACAAGCTATACATAACCTATACATAAGGCGTGCGTCATGGCTTTCTATACTTTTATCCTTAATTCCATAGAAACTTTAGCATATCATCTATTTGAAAATTATAATTCGTAGGAAAAAGAGGGAGTTGCTCAAAATAGAAATGATTGTTTTTTATCCCTTTAAATTAGACAAATCCTATGAATTCAATGTCTAAATTATAACTTCTAATTCCATCATTTTAATCTCCTTCCAGAGTTTGAAACCTTTCAATATTAATGAATTAATGTCATCACCAGACGATGTCAAGATAGAAGAAATCGGTAAAGTCATCAAAAGTGGAAGTGAAAACTTAGTAAGCAAGGAACTGCGACAACATTTATACAGTAATACTTCTATATACAAACGCGAGAACTCAAAAACAAAACGAAAGAGAAGAAAAGTTGGGACGGATGAGACACAACTGACGTTATGTGGTCAAAATATAACACAAATTTCGCATAATTTTCCAAAGAATTTATTAAGTTTCCTAAATAGTATTTATATAACCGATGGTAATAATTCAAATAACTATTATAAAAATTATAATTATAGTGATTTTATTGAAAAATATAATAATGTTACAAACTTGGTAAAAACGAAAAAAATTAACAAATGTTCCATGCTTTTGAAACTCATCCGAAAATGGGAATTGCTAAGACGTAGTAAAGTTGCTAATCACTCCATAAATACACAAGTGAGTTCAATTTGGGAGTCTATAAGTGATGATATTTTAGTTAATCATTCGGTAAATGCGAACGTGGGTGCTGTGTTAGTGATGGAAAAGGGTAGACCCGCTTCTGTGGCTATCACTCAAGAACCGTTTGCGGAATTTAATGGAGTGTGGAGCCGTAGAAACAAAAGGAAAATCACGTTCTTGACTCCCGACGACAATAATGTCGGGAACAAGAGTCAACTTTGGATGGGTCTCGTTATGGACAGTTCCTTAAATGACGCAGAATTAACCTGCAAAGCTATCAGTCCAGCTTTGCCTAATCGACCTCTCATCAGAACCCAAAAATTGAACGTATATTGTAAGTACCTTTATATATTTTCTATGAATTTTCTAATTTTGAGGGTGGCGAGTAAAGTTGAGTTAATAAAATACCAATAGTACGTGATGAAATTAATGTTTTTAAAAGGAAATTAAAAGAATTTATTATACAAAATAAATAATTAGTTCCTTCATTACTGAAATTGCTTCCCCATTGTTTAACTAAGCAGTGAATTCCATTCGTGAAAATTTCATTCAGTTTTGATAAAAACTATAATTTAATTTTCCCTTTGCACCTGCTACAACCCAGACTAAAATTTACCGTTTAGGTGATTAAGTAATTATTATATAATTCGTACACAGGTATTTTGCGCGAATAATCTCTAAACCTCTTTGATGAGATTCAGCAACTGGATAATAAAATGTACATAAAGATCAGAATGACAATAGACGGAGAACCCAAAGACACCAGAAGCTGGTCCTAATAAGGGGAGGAGGTGTCTAGTTATTATTGTGTATTCTTTGGCGTCAGCTTTTGATGGTGAATACTACGGTCCTTTTTAGTGGTATCTGGAGATAAGTGCTTCCATACGACACATTGCTACTCCATTAGCGGAGTTTATGGAAGGAAAGAGAGAATGGGTCTGCTGTGGTATTAATTTAACCACAGAAATGATAGTGCTGAAGGAATTGGCTTTAGGCATGATGTTGCAAGTGGCGCAACTTATCCCCTTGGCTGTAGCGTATCTGCCAATGGGCGATCAGTTCCTTATGCCACTTGGATCGAAGCCGTACATCTACTTTAGAAGATCAATGCAGTATTCTCGATGATACCCACAGTTTCCTTGAATGAGTTTCAATCAGGTAGTGTGAAGTGCAGGGAATGTATAGGATGAAGTGGAACTTCCCAACCTAAAAAGTAATTTTTTTCTTGTTCGCATTGTTAGGTTCCGATAAATAGAAAGAATAATAATTTCGTGTATAAAAGAATTGAAATCAAAGAAAACAGGAAGCATATTTTTAGTGCACAGAAATTATAGGGTGAAAGGGAAATCACAATAACACCTGACACAGTCGATACTCAGTAACTTATAGCAAATAAAGAAAGATGATTCAAAAGTGACTTCGTCTTTTATAAGACTAAGCAAGGATCAGAGAAAGATTATAAAAAGAATAAATAGAGATAACAATGGAAAAAATATTCTATCGGTTAATAAAGTGAAATAATAAGTGCGCTTTGAATCTATGACATTGATTACTCTTTGATTTGTCGGCCACAACTCACCACTCGGACACCATCCACATCCCCAAAGAGAACGATTCAAGTGACCATATAAGTAGAGTAGTGTAAGTATGTCCCATTTGTTTGAGACGAAGGGCGTTTTAATAGAAAGAGAGACACAAGGTCGTTGTAGTCAAAAGTTAAATCACAAAGCCACGTTTGTCAGTGTAGCAATCTTGATTAAGAAGAGGGTTTTCTTTTAACAACGTCGTTTATAATACTGAGGAATATAAAATTAGATAGATATGTAGGCGCAAGCTTTAGAGCTAAGGGTAAGGCTTCCGGAAAGGACATGGCTACGAGACAACCCCGAAAATTCGCCCCCATAGCCAACAACGCATGATGACAGATGTACATCCCCTGAGATTTTCTTTATTTGTGAGAAAAGAAAAATAGTATAATTTTTATTCTTTTCTTTGTGAGGAAAATGGTTGCCATACATTGAGTTAAAACATCGTCAATGTTTATATGGAAAAATCGCAAAGCATCGCGCGAGTGAGCAATAAAAGTAACAAATCCCATAGGAAAATAAAATGAATATTCATAGATAATAAACTTATAAAATATAGTTCTAACTTCATTTTATTTTCCTTGTGTGATTTTTGCATATATATATATATATATATATATATATATATATATAAATATATATATATATATATATATATATATATATATTATTGCAAATGGTACATATTGAATTTCGCCTGCCTTTAGCTATACGTTTGGAAGAGGGGGACAGTGGAGGCTCATATATAGTTAGGGCCAACAGGGGTTATTAATGCCCCAGGCATCTCGGAAAAACAAAACAGAAATAATAATATACATACACGATTCAGCAATCAATAATGGGTGTCAGCTTAATTTCCAACCTATTTTTCATGGATTTTTACGAATCCACTTTAAAAGGCTTTTGGAATTAATTGTCTGATTGAAGGGTCACCTTTAATAATAAAGTTTATTGCCGGGTTCATTGATTTGCAGTGGGCTCTACAATGGAACCTCTTGCTGCTGCCATTTTTATTACACATCTCAAGATGAAATGATTTCCGCTAATTTAGGATACAAAATCTCATTCTATCGTCGTTTTTTTGATAACTCTTTTGCAATTTTCAAAAACGCTGCACAATGCCAACGTTTTTAATTCTTTTTTTAACTCTTGTACCACAAAATCAAATTCAGCATGGAAGTAAGATCTAATGATAAAATACCATTTCTTTGATCTTCTAATCACTCGTGATAATGAAAAGAGAAAAGTTTAAACATCCTTTTAGCGAAAAAGACCTTCTCAGGACTGGACTTAAATTACTTTATTTTCTGTGATTTTAACTATAAAATATTAACAATAAAAACCACTTAATTCCTAATAATTTACTTTTCTCCAAAAATATTTAAAAAAGAATATATATTTTTGGACTTATAAGATAGAGTATGAAAAAAGGTGCTTGAAAAACTCATTGACCTCCTCACCTATACATAACTGTTCCTAAGATTCCCCTCTATCGGGTAATTTCAAAGATGGGCTATATAAACGATAGTTTTAAAAGAACACTCTTATTAATTATAAGAAGATTATCAATATGAAGTTTCTTCACCACTAAAGATCATATCCTTTTGGATTTCTGCAGTGATACTAGTGATTTATTTAAATGTCCCATTTGTACTGGTGCCTCTTATATTAGCATCACTGCTAGGTCTTTTGGATGTAGGTTATCTTCTCATGTGAAAATTAGTTGGCTTGGGGCCAAAATATTGAGTAGAGAGGTAAAGTAGTCTATTAAAGAACACAACATGAATTGAAGGATCGATATTTTTATTGCTAATTTTAAAGTACTAGCCTCTAATAACAACATTGAATGCCTAAAAACCCTTAAAACCTAATATATAAACACTACAAACCTACTCTCAATGAAGATTTTAGCGCAGTATAGGTATTAATTAGCTAAATGTTAACCCCTCTTGGTTAGTTCGTTATATTATTCCCTTTTTGTCTCTCTTAAGCGCCACTTTTTCGAACCTGAAGCCTTAATCCATCGTTCTCTTTTTAGGATATGTCCGCTTCAGTTAGTATTAAAAGCATCCCATTTTTTATTGTTCTATAATTACTTTTGTTCCGTTAAAGTTTTTTGCTCTTACAATTTTTAATTATTTTATAATTTTTAACAAATTTAAAATTTATTCTTTTTTGTCAACTTTAAAAACAGTTATTTATCCTGTTTAAAGTTATCTTAATATACATTTCATTATTTTTTATATTTAGTTATTTTCAAAGCAATTTAATACCTTTTTCTCAATGATTGTTCGTATATTCTTTTTATGCATTAATATATATAAATATATACATATACATATCTCATCTGCACACATTATGAACTCTCAAGATTTCGTTGACCGCCTCAACCACTTGCAATTACCGGATGGAAAATTTGTGAGCTTTGATGTAAACTCTTTGTTTACCAAAGTTCCGGTTGACCAAACTATGGGCCTTCTGCGGGAAATCATGCCTAGACTTAATTTGGATCTTCCCATTTCTACGAGTAAATTTATCGATCTAGTTGAATTATGTCTCTCTGACAATGTGTTTCGAGTAAATAATGAGATTTATAGACAAATATTTAGCCTTAGCTTGGGAAATAGAATATCTCCGATATTGGCATGTCTCTTCATGGAATACTTTGAGACTGAACTCCTTCCCACAATTTCTCCCCCTAACTTTATATGGTTAAGGTACATTGACGATGTATTTTCTGTATGGCCTAATAGCCATGATTTTAAAACCTTTTTTAATAATTTGAATAATCTGCATGGCTCCATCAAATTTAAATATGAATGGGAATATGATAATAGATTACCCTTATTAGATGTCCTCATTAATAAAGATCACCATGAATTCAAACTTGACGTTTATAGGAAACCAACCCACTCGAATGCCTCTATACATTATTTTTTCGTTTCACGATAATACTGTTAAAAAATCGGCAATTTCTAACCTTTTCCTTAGAGAATACAAAATATGTCATCCTTCCTATTTAGATGAAGAAATTTTCATTAACAGGACCATTTTTTCTAATTTGTATTACCCCCATTGGTTCATATCGTCTGCCCATTTTGCAGCTAGGAAAACATTTTATGGTAATAAGCCTCCCGGCACTAATGACTTCAACAAATGTATAACATTGCCATTTAATAATAAATTAAATAGTTTAAGGGACACATTTGGAAAAGAGTGTATTAATCTAGCCTTTAAATATAATAATTCCTTAAACCTATTGAGGATTGCCAGGAAACCCAAAGAACATCATAACATAGGAGTATATGCAATACCATGCAACGATTGCCATAAAGCTTATATAGGGAAAACGGGCAGAAATCTAGACAAGAGATTGTATGAACACAAAAGAGATATTAGAGTGCGCAGCGAAAGCAGTGGAATATTCTGCCATGTTAGAGACTTGAATCATTCGATTGATTTCAATGAAAGTAAAATGGTATTTAAATCGGCTAACTATGTTGAAAGAAGAATTGTAGAATCCAGCTTGATATCGTCAGTTCCTAATTTAAATCTATCTGAGGGTCAATATTCTTTTAATCATGTAATAAGAAAGCAAATAATCAAAAGAGTAAAATGTCAGCCCTTCAATATGTTTAGGCCTAACCCCCCCAGATTAGCCATAAGTAGGGGATTGGGGAAAACAAGAGAGGATGTTTTACGACCTGACCCTGTGTTATGTTTGTATTCACTTTTTTTATATTTTCTATCCAGTGTCAGTTGAAAAAGGGTGTGAGATACACTCAAACTGTTCTGAATTAAATTGTCTTCAGAGAATGTGGTTTAATTCCTCATCTTTTCTTGCGATATTGCATTAATTTTCATCATATAAATATATATATATATATATATATATATATATATATATATATATATATATATATATATATATATATATATATATATATTTCTTTATTTGTCCTTTTCGTTTAATATTTCACGTCTAACTTAAAGTTTTTAGCAGCACGATATATTGTTTTATCTGATGCCTATCTTAACGTATTTAATATAGTTACGCAGCCTAAAAACGTTTTTTTTTTAAGAACTGTTACAATTGCACACATTGTCTCTAAATACATTTGATACTTTATAATTTATCGACCAATTATTTGTTTTGCTTGGCAAGTTTCTTAATATCCGATCCTTTGTTCTCCTTATGATAAATTTGATCTTTAAAGTTGCTATCTTATTTTTCCGTTTTATTCTAGAAAATTTATGATCTCCATAAAATCTTGATATTTAAGATATTAATGGAATTGTTTATGTCCAAGAATATAATAGACTTCATTATAGCTTCAATGAGCTCACTCATTTTTTTCTGGTTCGTTTTGTTGTAACAGGCAATTGATACTGTAAATTATAGATTATGTGTGTTTTCATTTAACTCAAATTCTAGGATTAGAGTACTGAGCTACTCCGATCGGTATGCTTTCACTCTTTGCATTAAGTAACCCATAACCGAGATAAATTGTAAAAAAAAATGCTCGCGAGATTCATCATTACTGCCTAAACCTTTGCAAGTTCTTTATTTTTGTCTGAATTGGTAAGTGCACGATTTTATACTACCGTTACCGAATAGACCCAATTCTGTTATGGTGGCATATTTTATTATCAGACGAATTTCAATAATTACCTTTATTTTTTGTGAAGCATCGATGGTTGTAGAAATACTGAGGAGTATACGGAAAGAGATTCGTCTTTTAGCTTTATAAACATAGCCATAATAATGATTAATTGACGAGATTTATCGAATATGTCTTCTAACCACGCGAAAACTTACTTTTTCTTTCAACCATCTTCATTTCACACACATTCCTTTAAGGCTATTTACATGTATTATCAAGTGAGCCAAATTTGTGTGGTTTGGTTTCATATTTTAAATTTATTGCAGCATATTCCGACTGAAAATTTGAAACTTCATCTATAAAATAATTCAATAAACACAACATTTACTCTTCCCAGACCTTCACAATCGAATAAATTTTGCAATAGGATTTATGGAGCGAACAGAAATTAGACATTTACTTCACACCTGATTATGCCTGATAAGGCTGATCTTTATCTCAGTGTACACGTCAATAAACAAAATTGCCGACTCTGGAGCGCTAAAAATCCTAGTGTAATCCTTATGCTTCGACTTTTAACAGATATGTTTTCTATAAAACTACAGAATGACCTTTTATTTGAAATCTACTGCCCCTCTTTTTTCTATTGTAGTTTTAATTTTCCAATTCATTAAATGGCAAATTTACTTTCGCATTACCAATTATACACATATGTTTTTATATAAGAAAGTGAAACAAAATTAAAAAGAGTTATTGAAAACAAGTGAAGATGAGAAATACCCTTTTAAAGTATTTGAAGACGAAAGTGCAACTGATGGAGGTGTGGCAAAGAATAAAACTTTTCCCCGATTTACATTCATGATTATAAGATGAATATTTCCCAATTATTTAATAACGCAACTTTGACAAACATAGGGAAAATATGGTGCAATTAAATGGCTAACGATTAAATATAATTATAAACTCACAGAGAGTTTTGTGAGTTGAAAGATAGAGTAACAAGGAGTAACAAGGAAAGTAAGTATCCTAGGAGACCTTACGGTCCATTCAAAGAGGGTACCTTTAGGCTAGCAATCGAGTGGGCACATGGCTGCTCAATTGTTTTGCGTCCCTAAACGGCCACTTTTCAAGACTTTGTCTAGTCTTGACTTGAACTGGTCAACAGATTCACTGTTGACAACTTCCACTGGAAGTGCGTTCCACTTACCGCAGATACTGTAGGTGAAAAAGTTTCCACACAGATTGCGGTTGTAACGCTTCAGTTCAAGTTTGAAGCCGTGATTGCGCGTTCTGTTCTCACTCAGTATGAAAATATCCCGGTAGTCAACATTGTCGAACCCTCGAAGTATTTTGAAGACCTCGATGAGCTGACCTCGCAGTCTACGGGTTTCCAGCGAGAACAAATCTAACTCCCTTAGTCTATCCTCATAACTTTTATGTCGGATAGAGGGAATCAGTTTGGTTGCCCTAGCTTGTACGCGTTCCAATCTCACGATGTCCTTTCGCAATGAAGGACTCCAAAATTGTACGGCATACTCCAGGTGCGGTCGGACAAGTGAGTTGTACAGGCACAGTACAATCTCCTGGTTCCGATAACCAAACGGGCGCTTAATATAGCCTTGCATCCTTTGGGCCTTTTTCTCCGCTTCAATGCACTGTTTCGAGAACTTGAGGTTACTAGTGATTGTTACACCCAAGTCCTTCTCAGTGTCACTCGATTCAAGAGCAGTGCCCTTAAGGATATACTGAGACTGGGGGTTTTTGTGGCCGATATGCATCACTTTGCATTTCCCCACGTCTAAAGGCATTTGCCACGTGTTCGACCACTCCCCAATCTTCCCAAGATCTTCCTGCAGGCGGGCAGTATTTCCATCCTTTGCAACGTTCATACCAAGCTTGGTATCGTCGGCAAATTTGGAAATCTTGGCAACCATGTCACCGTCCATGTCGTTGACGTAGATGATGAATAGAAGTGGTCCCAGGACAGAACCTTGAGGCACCCCGCTAGTAACGGGCACCCACTCAGAAGACTGTACATTTACCACCACCCGTTGCCGTCTGCCACTTAGCCAGTTCTCGATCCAGCAGGCTACCCTCCCGTCTATGCCAAGCGCTCGCACTTTCCGGAGAAGGCGGCGGTGTGGTACCTTAAGAAAGGCTTTCTGAAAGTCTAGGTAGACCTTATCCACCGCCTTGTCCCGATCGTGCTCACTGAAAACGAAGTGGAAGAATTCCACGAGGTTCATCAGGCATGACCGTCGCCTTCGGAAGCCGTGCTGGGAACTCCTCAGTAGCAGGTTTGACTCTAAATACGACGTCACTTTGTCCACCATGATGCTTTCCATGAGTTTACCGACTATCGAAGTCAGACTGATAGGTCGGTAGTTCGACGGTTGGCTACGGTCTCCTTTCTTGAAGATAGGAGTCACCTCCGCCTCACGCCAGTCTCTAGGAACGCATTTGGTTTGGATTAACATGTTTAAGATAGCGCACAGATGTCGTGATACTTCATCGCACACTTCCTTCAACACTTTAGGTAGAAACCCGTCCGGTCCAGGGGACTTATTCGTCTTTAGGTCAGCGATCTTTTTCTTTATTTCTCCTTCGGTGAAGTCCATTGCCTCCAGCTTTTCCCCCGAGTAGGAATTCGTCGGCTGGGGAATGGGACCACACTCTTCAGTGAACACTGAAGAGAAGTAGTCGTTGAGGAGGTTAGCATTTTCTGCATCTGAATGCTTTAATGTCCCCTCCTCATTCCTCAAAGGGCCAATCGTTCGACGGATTGGTTTACGGCTGTTCACATATCCAAAAAACTCCTTGGGATTCTCTTTACAGAGTCTCGCCACTCGGAGTTCCTCAGACCGCTTAGCCGCCCTTATACTGGACTTCACTCTCCCGGCTAGCCTCCGGTATTCGTCAAAGTCACCCGAGATCTTTGATTGCCGGGACACAATTCTCTTCTCCCTAAGCAGTTGCCCGATTTCTCGATTAAACTACTTTGGTTGAACAGAGGACCGACGGGGGCATTTCAGAGAGATAAAACGCGATTGAAGACTCATGAATGTGGTTTTAAAACTGTTCCAAGAGTCTTCAACAGCATCGCACTCTTCTAGCCTCGCGTCAGTCAGTCCCGCGCGTAGACCTGCAAAGTCTGCTCTTCTCAAGTCCAGTTTTCTTGATTTACTAGTTGCAGGCTCTGCCTTGGGGACTTTGACTACAAATCTAATTTGTCTTTGTCTTTTGATATTTTATCTATACGAGTAACTTAAAAAAAAGTAAAGGGATATTGTAAATTAGTAAGGTAGCAGCGAATATATACTGAAAAATAAAAACAAACAATTTAACTCATCCTAAATTTGATGAAATATAGAGATCGCTATAGCGTAGAGAGAACAACTTTGGATTTTTGACGAAGGGATCAGTCACAGCGAACCCATTAGAACCAATCTGCCATTAGTAATCTCTGCGAGAGTAAGTACGAGGGGCGTTCAATCAGTTTTGCGAATCGGTAGGGCAAAACAGAGGAAGGGTGATGGCTGTTTATGGGGGTGTTAGGACAAGTTATGACAATTTAGGACCTGCAGCCGTACGCTCCTGCCTCATCGATTTAAGAAGCAGTAGCTGATCGCAGATCTTCAGTCACAAATTTTTCAACAATGGAGAAGGTTAAGCACCGCGCAGTGATCAAATATTTGACCAAGGAAGGCAAGAATGCAAAAGAGATCCATGAACGCATGGTTGCAGTGTACACCGACACCGCCCCTTTCTATGCAACCATTGCTCGCTGAAATAGGGAGTTCCGCCATGATCGTGAGTCCCTTGAAGTAGATCCCCGTCCAGGACACCCGTCAGACGTGACCAATGAAAACATTGTGACCCGTGTGGAGAGGATGATCCTCGAAAATCTACGGGTGAAGGTCGAAGAAATCGAGCGAGAACTTGCAATATCACATGGAAGTGTTATCAACATCATCCACGACAATTTTGCCATGACCAAGGTCTCTTTTCGTTGGGTACCTAGAAACCTCACGCCCCATGATCGACTTTAACTTCGTTAAACTCCACAAGGCCAGAGCTGCACAAGCTGCCCAGCGTGAGTGCGGATTCGAGGAGCTCAACCATCCCCCCTACAGTCCAGATCTAGCTCCTTGCGACTACTTTTTATTCCGGCAGCTCAAGGCTGCACTGCGTGGACGCCGGTTTGCGGACGATTAAGATGTCCAGCTCGCCGTCCGGGAGTAGATTTTACAGCAGTCAGGAGATTTCTGGTTGTCAAGAATTCGAAGCTTCAGGGAAAAGTGGCGCAAGTGCATTGAAGTCGAGGGTAGTTATAATGAAAAATAATAAAACAGTTTCCTCATATATCGTTTCATTATATCCGAATTTCAAAACTTAGTGACCGCCCCTCGTAGCCCTACACGCATTATCCTGCACATAACTAAAATCAAGACCGCTAATATTTCTCTGCGTCTTCACAGGACATCTGCGGATGCAATACTTCCAACATCTAGGGTGGAACTCTTATCCTTAGAGCCATAAGATTGAGAGGGTGCATTACACACAGTAGTTGGCTGATGTCAAATAATGATCTCTAAGTAGATTCTTTTTCATATTGGAGGTTTTCTTCCACAATTCTAGGAACAAAGGGCGCTAGCAAATTACCTATCTGGCTCTAATGAAATAAAGGTTCTGTAGGCATAAATTATAAATCATATTATTTTTATTGCTAAATCATACTATGAAATTTATTCAGTAGTAAAAATAAACTTTAAATTTCTAATAAGTAAGCTAATGAGCCATGTTCAAATATTAATGTCAATAAAAAAGATCGAGACGACTAAATTTACCAAAGGAAATTTGTCCATTAAATTTTTGTGATTACTATATACATAGACCTTAATATAATAAGATTATTCTTTGTCATACTCGTATATACGCCACATACATATATGCACATATGTGGTTTATGCCATTCATATGCAACAAATCTTTATGTCATATATTCATTGCTTTGTTAAATATAGTTTACTTTGTTGCTAATTTATTTAGTTAAATTATAGATAATGTTAAGCCAATATTTGTGGAACTGTTTCAAACTTTGCAAAATCCAGTAGGTTGATCGGTTACTGGCCTATATTAAAGCAAAAATTAACTAAAATTTATTTCGATTATTTATTCATCGGCTTTGATTTAGTATTATAATACTTTAGGGTATGTTGACAGCAACGATACTAATATTACAGTAAAGATAATTTGAGATGACTCAGCCTGTCATCGTACGCTCTATGTATTTCTAAGTTCTATAATTAATTTCCTTGCTCGATGCTGGGCGCGTTCCAATAGTACAATGTTATTTTGCAAATATGGATACCATTCTTGTAAAGCATAGCCCAAATAGGGCTTTACAGGCTAAATATATATGTATCATCATAAGACACTTTAGGCTATTTGTGACGCTACTGTGCATTGTTTTTATTTCGATCATTCTAGAATACGACACCTACATTCTAATCCATGTTGAATGTGTTTAAAAATTGATCAATTACATTTTCATTTTAATATCTATATTTTTTTGCAGGGTGCCGCAATGACTAGTATATTTTGACCTTGTACCACACTTATTATCTTTTATGAAAAAGTGAACAATGAATACCTTTGAATGATTATAAAATAATTAGGAATGTTAGGAAATTAACTTTGTAATATGAAACTGGTAGGCTTTTATAAAGAAGATTATGCCTATCCCTGCTACGACTAAAACTAAACATAAACATTATCTTTTCGATTAATATAAGTTTCGTTTTTAAAAGCGGTAAAAAACATATTATGTAATCACGATACACATATGAAAAATTTTAATCTAAGAAACTCTACATTTAAGAAAATTATAGTTACCTACGAGTACCAATATGAATTTACAAATTTATTATAACTTGACTTTGAGAATAATTATGAGGTTAACATTCTTCTGTAGCTGACAGTAAATTAAAACTACATACTTTGTTACACATAGCCAAGGAACAAAAACTAATTAAACATGCAGAAGAAGGGTAATTTGGTGACATTAATTCTATCACTTCTACATGGAGGAATCAGATATTAAATTTTGTATAACAATTCAGCAAATTTCAATTTTTCTTTCTTTTTAATTTGTCTTTTCTTGTATTTCGAACAAATGTCCGAATGAGATCATATCACGGTACTGACTCTGCAAAGGAAGTCGCCTAAAGCCACTTTGGTCCTCGCATTTATTTTACATTTTAGGTATAACACGGAACCCATCTACAATGAAAGGTGGTGCTCAAGTTGTAAAATGGCAAGGCCTGTGTCACCTAAATTGCAGGATTTAATATGCCCATCGAGCAACTGCACAAATGGACACTCGGTTGATTTATCAAATTCTAAAAATGGCTATTTGTGTTAATTTAGGAAATGATACGCCATGTGTAGTAAACAGAGTACAAAGAGAACTATAAAAAGGAACAAAATATATAGATATATCAAATTGTACATGTATGAAGTAAATATAAAGAGAACGGTCGTCAGAGTGACGCGGAAACACAAAAATATACGCGTGCTAAGAATAATTATCAGCCAAAAAGGTCACAGCAGGAGACAACAGGCAAGCTGAAAAAATAAAGGCTTTTGACCAGCCAAATTTAACCAAGAACTGTAAGAGACAGGCGATTCCCTATAGTTATGATAAATCTGAGACATGGGAAATATGTAGATACAACAGGAACACAAAACTGTAGGAACTCCGCCCAAAAGTAAGAAAAAATTAGATTACTGGATCCGCTCCGCTAACAAGTCAAGGTCACGCCCCTTGTAGACGGCACACATTATATATAGACACCGAGAGACTCACATTCATTTCAGCAGTTAATTCATTCGATCATTAAGTCAAAATTCAGTAATCAAGATCAGTTAATCAAAGAATTAATCAGACCCTTGGAAGCGTTATGAAATCCTGTCAACGTGCCTGAATCCTGCCTTTTTTAGACTCGATACTTGGCGTAAAACAGAAGCCTACTCACTGTCCCCAACGAACTCAAGCGTTTCCGCTTACCCCTTTTTAGTAGGCTATCATAAGATTAAAGTTATTTTTTTGCCGCGTCTTTTCAAAGTTCTTTTCCTACCTCGATAACGAATACACCTTCGATAAGCCCAGTCTAACAGATAATCCCTCGTGTGAAACTATAAGGAGTATAATGAGACATGACTAATTCAACCGAGACATAAAGTAGCCCCACTACATAAAGTTCTCGTTACCCGTCGAGTCAACTCTACCGGAACCCTCTCCCGCTAACTAGTTTATACGGTTGATTTTAAGCAGTTCAACAGCACCGAGAACTCTTCATTACGCCCACTTATAATTACCCACAAATTGGCTACCTTTACACGAACAAATAACCTGAATTTTTCATCAAACCCATAAATAAACAACTTACATTTTGAGGATGAACTTTTGAAAACATTGGTAAAAGTCCCTATTTAAAATTGGAAATGTACTTTTTCAACTTGATATTCCTAACACACTGAAGCATCCCTTACTCTTTACTCATTCCAATTTGCTCTCCATACCATAAAAGAAAACCACAATGTTTCACTGTTAGCTGTAACCTGTTTTCATACGCCTGAATGTGTAATATCAAAACTCATAAACCTCGACTAGCTAAATGGAACGAAGAGGGGATTTAAGTAATTTTCATTTAACTTTCAGCTAGAAAAGAAGTTTAAATTATTTTTTAATTCATATTATAATATATCCTTAAAACTTGAAGGAATCTTGATTCATTAGAAGAAATCAGACTGTGCTAAAGTTCCAAAAAATTATCGTTCATTTATTTAACCCACTTATACTTTTTCTTAATTTGTGATATAGTTCAAAGAGCCTTCATCCTTGCTAAATGTCTATCTTATCAATAAAACTGGAGGTACATTAGAGGTGTACTAAAGGCGATTTTAAATCCTCCATTCACTTTAGAAGTTTAGCCCTTCGATAGTCAAACTGGACTTCTAAACTATTCGTATGAAGAGGAAGGTAGAATTGTGACAATAGTGATGCATCCTGTTCCAATGGTAATATACTGGTGAGCCTTAAAATGTGACTTAGAGAAAATAGTTTTTCCTTGCAAAATGCACAAAATATCCATGACTTTGGGCAAGTTTGTCTGGATTGCTTACGGTCTGGACATTAAAGCCTATAAGGCACCTTAATTGCGACATTCCACTTTAGATGTCTTGGGAACCATATGAAGCATGCCTGCAAAGCTGTTTTTAATAGGCCAGAGCGAAACTCTCTTCAAACCACTTTTTAGGCAGCGGTAAGTTTGTGAAGAGGGAGCTTGTGGCCACTCAAAAGGTATCCGAGACTTCTAAATCATACTCTATATAAGCTAAATGATTTGGTTAAATTTATAGTTAATGTATCTATTTAATTCCTAAGCATTTTTTTTAAACAGATGTGTTTATAATTAAATCTGCTTTCTTTTAATTTCCGTCACACTTTATATTGTGATAACTTTTGCGGTGAATGAGAACTTACCTTTTATGAAATGATGTATGATTTTTAGTGAATTCCAAATGCTACAGCTGAGCTATTTTTTCTTCAATCCCGTTTAATTCCCATCATTGGTCATGTTGGTGCCTCGCTGGATCGAATTAAGATAATTGATCCTAATTTTCGATACATTAAGATAAACAACACTGTCGTATAATGAACAATATATATATATATATATATAAATATATATATATATATATATGTGTGTATGTGTGTGTGTGTGTGAGTATTATATTTAGATGTAGTGGGCGGGCAATTGAGTGACCTTGACCTTCTCCCATATGTGGCAGACGAGAGGGAAGCTAAGTAGTGGGGAACAGAGTTACCAATCGAGTGCTTGGAAAAATTTATCTACCGAATCGAGTGAAATCGGCCGTTAGTATAATAAAGAAGTCTTTGCGGCTCTGGGCTATGGAAAAGAGGGTACCAAAATAATTTTTAATAATACCAATAGGTATACGATATAAACAACTGGAAAAGTTAGCACCTTATTCCTGGGTTTGGTCCAGGAGTGAATCCCAATCTTGTTGATTCTTCGTGAATTTCTCATTCATAACGCTGTTAACTCGGAGTCGCCGGGGGCTTCAAGGTCAGAGGGCGTCTCTGTTTCCTTCTTCTTATGAGATTGCGTGACAACAGATTAAACACAGGGGTGGAGGAAACTCAGGGGCACTGCCCAATCAGAAGAGCGAGTAATTTTATTGGGGCGGCTACCACCTCAGCCCAGCCGGTAAAGTTCGCACACTTGATGAAACATTTCACGATGGGAAACTGGTTTGCACTTCCCAGGTAGTCATGTATTACCGCAAATTTAACATGGTTCGGAGCTACCGGGGGAAGTAGCTTGTTCGATACCCCTATACAAATAAATACTGTATTTCAGACATGGGTAGAGACTCGGCAACCATTTACTGCTCCGGTACCAAAATTTAAGCAACCAGGGGAGCTTTATTCAAACAAGAAATTAACATGGTGGCCAGCGCAGTAGTGGCAGATGAAGAGGAAGGCGGTTCAGTTTAAGGCAGTGATGGCGCGGGAGTAGCATTAAGTTGGTAAATTGATTAAAAGAAATGCCTCGAAATTGAGAGTTCTGAGGGCAGTTGATGCTAACGTGACTTTCACTACCTCATGAAAAGCACACAATAGGCCTCCTGAGGAAGAATAACGTAGGGATATTTGATGAGAAAGGTTTGATGTCCCGAGGTCCCGAAGAAAAGAAGTTTCTGGGCTTCAAGGGTCCAGTTACTTTCACAAACTTACTCCGGTCACGGGGCGGAAATTTTAGTTTGCCAGTTTTTGGCTTAGGGGACGACGGTCCATTTTTTAAAATTTAGGAGCGTATCTAGCGACTGCCCACTTGGCCATAAGTAGCCGGAATTAAGACAGCCTAGCACTAGGCTAATTTAAAATAAGAATATGAAAACACAATGATAAAAAAGGAAGATCACAACAATCAGGAGGCAATCTCGGGCGTCGGGGGGAGGTCCCCCTTCCCCCGGCCCCAAGAGGGTGCTACCTACAAAAAAACAACAATAAAAAAAACCTAGTTAAATAAAAGGGAGAAGGCCGGCGTTTTCCAAAATGTCATAAAAGTCCACAGGTCGGGTGCACGAATCCTTCCGAGTACAAGGGACAGAGGGTAGCGACCCCGCCCATCCCGGTACCGGGACAGGTAACGTGCGCGAAGATCACTTAGACTGAGAAATTCAACAAGAATGTGCTGAACAGTCTGGGGGACGACGCAGTCGTCACAATAGGACACAGGCGAGCGCTCCATCAAATAGCGATGCGTCACACGAGTGTGTCCCGATTCGGAGACGAGGGAAAGCGACCTGAAGCCGTCGCAAAATTGGGGGATAGGTCCATGGGAACAGTCGCAGCGCAATGGTACGCAACTTTAAGTTCCCTTCAACCGTCTCCCATATTCTTTGCCAAGCAGTTCGAAGTGCTGCCCGTATTCCTGCCATTTAGTCGGTGTGAGGAAGAGCAAAACGCTGTTCCGGTCGCAAAGTTTTCGGGGACTTTTTGGCGCCCTCATCGGCGTGCTCATTCTCGCAATTCCTACATGTCCAGGAACCCAGCAAAAGATAATCTTGACATCCGCCTAGGTCGCCAAAACCGTGGTGTCACGGATATCGTGAAGCAGGGAATGCGGAGATTCCAAAGGCCCGAGAGCACTCATGCCGCTTTGTGACTCGCTATAGATCACAATTCAGTCTCTGCACCGGGCACGTCGCGTGTTGTCCCGTACCAAGAGGTGTATTGGCACAAGTTCGGCCGTGACGACAGACGCAGCGCCTAACAGAGCCCCGCTGACATCAAAAAGAGAGGATACGGCGTAGAAGCCGACCCACTCTCGTGATTTGGAACATTTATGTACACTGGCACGGTTCAAGCGTGACACGAGGTGTGCTCCAAAAAAGTCAAACGCAATATTGCCGGCGCTGTACAAGCTTTAGGAGCAGAGGCATGGCGACAAATAGCCAAATGTGGTACCATCGAGGGTGGCGTCCTGGGCAGAACCAGGGGCACTACTGGCCCAAGAGCTATACCTAGCTCTTGAAGGAGTGTCCTGGACCTAAATCCAAAGGGCTTAGTGTATGACTGGGGTCTCTCGGCGGCAAAGGCACCGTCGGAATCAGCTGCGGATGCAGGGAAAGCTGTTGGCGACTGAGGGACGCGCCAGGCTCGCGCATACAAGCGAGTGATGTACTGCACGTGGCGTAGAGCGATTGGCATCTCCCCAGCATCGAACAACAGGCTCTTAATGGGGAAATTGAGGAAGGCACCGGTTGCAAAACGGAGGCCGATGCAGTGGTTCGAGTTCACCTTCCGCAACAAACGCTTGGCTGCGGATGCATAAAACTCGCTTCCGTATTTAAGCTTCGAACGAACAAAAGATCGATAAAAAAGTAAGGCAATAGCCCTATCAGCGCACCATGGGCTGAACGTCACGGAATGGAGAATATCCATGGCACAGGTACAAAAGACCATAAGGCTGCAAATATGAGCCTCCCAAGTGAGGCGTCGGTCAAATACAGGACGAAGTAAACGGTGCAATTCAACCCCTTCCATGCGTACCCCATTAAGAAAAAAATCTGGGACACGGTGGAGCCGTGGTTGGCGGCAGAAGTGCACTACCTTAATCATAGCCAAAGAAAACCGATACCTGTGCGCTTCAGCATAGCGAGAGACCCGGTTCAATGGCCAGGAGCAGAGGGTGCCTTTCTAACTATTGAGGCATAAGACCTTCCAGGCAGAGCCATGCACGCCAGGACCAAGTCCTTAGACTCGCGGAATGAGAGTCGATCCTGGGTCTAAACTCCAAGATTTCTTTCTTAAGGACATATACACCACATTGCCTCGAGGAAGCGGGGTGCGGCTCTCCGCAATAGACACACTTAGTCACACAGGATTTAGACTTATTGTGTGCGGCCTTGGATCAATTTACACATACTTCGGGTGACCCCGACTTTGCACGTCTACATGAACGATTCATATGGCAGAAGCGGTGACAGTAATATCACCGCCGGGGCAGTACCACGAATACCTCGATGCGGTAGCGGTACCAACCGGCACACACCGACTCACGAAGCTTAAAACAGTCGAACGTGACAAAGTGTGCAGGGGTGGGTCTCGTGGCCCCTCCCTGTTTTTTCATCACACGTTCGACCTTGACCGCCCCATGGTCAGCCAGCTCTAAGGTGATGTCTTCTATAGGAGTAGTCAACTAGGTCCCTCGCATGAACTTCTCCTTTCACAAAGTTCATGGTATTGTGCGGCGTAACACTCACCGGGGTGCCATCAAGTGTCCGTAGAGCATTTATCTTTGCCGCCTCGGTGGGACCGTTGCATTTGCCAAACAGCTCCCGTAAGAGAAACGGGTCACCTTCAGCCTTCTATGAATTACACTTGTTGATATTCTCCACTGATGGATCATGTTGCCCTTGGTCAACATGCTGCCTTCGTTGGAGTGAATAACGAGGAAGCATTTAAAGCCAGCGGGCTTAAAAACTATCCTTAGCCCTTGAATGAGGGGCCCTGACGTTATTTTTGGCTCCCGCTTGCGTCTTTTCGTCCTACTCATAATCGGGGGCTCCGCACCAGGTGAAGGCTTGGCTTGGTTGCTTACCAAAGTGGCAGCAGATCCATCCTTATTCGCTGCCCCCGTGGATGGAGAGGAGTCCAGAGTCTTTTCAGTCTTTTTTTGTTCTTTTTATTTTTTGGAGAGGAGGGTGGGGAATGAACCCACTACTCAACTCCACCGGCAGGAGCCCCCAAGCCAGATGGACCGGCCTCAGCTAGGTCCTTCTCCGAAAGGACAAGGTCTTGGCAGTCATAAGGGCAACAGTCGGAGGAGATCCCTCCCCTTCTTGTACGGTCTCGGAAACCCTAGCCGTTTGAGGAGGACCTTGCATAGGGGCAGATTCGAGTTTAATTCTTGGAGCCGAACCCGGATTCAACCCATGGAAGGCCCTATCGTCTGAGGCTGGGTTGCCCCAAGGACCATGTCTACCCTAGGGGGGCTTCGAGTTGGCCATCCCCCTCCACGAAATTGCAGGTCCCGTTGGCAACATTGTCACTAGTCAGGTGTGGGGAAACACAGGCTTTGACCCCGGCAAGGTTCAATATTCTTGCCAGCAGTTCCTTTAAGGAAAGCGACTGAAAGGGCCTGGCTTCCCTCTCCCCTCTAAGGGGGTTTGCCCTACCGATCCGCTTCACTGCAGAGCGGTCGGCTATTGGCTGCCTACTGGCTTTCTTGGCAGTCCCTTTGGAAAGAAAAGGAGTGACTGCTGCTGGAAACAGGAAGGTGCCTGAAAGTACCTCCAGAGAAGGGGCTGAGGGAAGGTCCACTACACCCGTAGGCGTAGGAGAGAGAGTAAGCCTCCTCTCCGGTTAGCGAATTTTGTAAGGTCCCCTGTGCCAGCCCAGAGGGGGGGAGCCTCCATTTTTTTGTGGAGCTGCCCAAGGGCGGCTCCGACGATGGAACTGGGCATGGTGACCCTCTTTTAATTACGAGATTCAATAGCTCATCACCCCTCGCAGTAGCCCGCCCTGTGTGGGATGCGTCCAGGCCTAGCAGAGCCAGGTGCCACGATTCAGGACTACCCCTCCCGCCTGGTGGCCTGGCAGTCCCTCGGCATGGCGGCTCTACCTTGGACACGGCGTAAAAATAAAGATTGGGAAGTGAGGAGGAAAGAGGATGTGTGAAAGGTATGGTTGGGGATAAAGCAGGTTGTTAAAAAATAACTACCCCAGACCAGAGCTCAGGGGTTTGGGAACATTTTTAGCTTTCCCTTACCCTAATCCGGGACGGTTGGCTGAAAAGGTCAGCATCTACCCTGTGAAATTTGAGGCTCACCAGAGAAAGTTGTAGGAGAGGTTGTAGTGAAAGTGAAGGAGTAGGGGAGAAATATAGGCTATCTGAAGGAAGAAAGAGAGGCTAAGCTGGGGCCGGATGGAGCGCTGGAATCCGTCAGCACTGCGGCCTGGATGGCAAATCACTGCGCTCCTTACAGGGGAACGACAGTTCTGTCTTTCTTCCTTCCTTAGGGTATCAGTTATGGGTCGCTGCGAATATATCACCTTCCTCATTGTGACTTTGAAGTTGTAACACCTCCGGTCCTTCACAAATGATCTAATTTCGAAATTGAGGGAAGCCAAATGCTTGTCGTTCAGGATGAAGTCGACTAGCACTTCATAATCGTGTGGTACATTAGACGAATCGAGCAAATAATTGAAGTGCCTCTGAAGTGTATACCAAATCCGACAAAAAGTTTGATTGGCTTGAATACGGGTGTGGCAAAATTTAGCGTGGTAAAAATCAGGGGTCATATCATACACAGCTAGCAGTTCTGATTTCAAGGTCGAATAATCGATTGACGCCTCCGACGGAAGGGTTATGAAAATATCTCGGATCCGGGAACTTACCAACGGGAGGAGTTTGGTGACGCCATCTGCTTCGATATCCTAGTTGTTAACCTCTAATATTTTCTCGAAATGCGTTAAGTAAGACTCAAAATCTTCACTTTCCTTGTAAACTGGGAGCTTCACAGACACAGTTAGTTGATGGAGGGCGTCTCGATTCTCGCTCTACTCATCACCAATTCATGTTTGCAGATCCTTTCTCTTTCTTCTCTCTCTCTTTTTTCCTCGTGATTTTCTCTGTCTCTCTCTCTTACTCTTCTCTCTCTCACCTCTCCGCTCTCTCGACTCTCTCTTTCTGTTTTATGTATGATAGAAGATCCTTATCGGTTAGTTCAATGTATTCGACTTGCGATTTGAATGGGTCGAACGAAGAAATGTTGTCGCGTATTATCGAACTTAAAAACCTTCCAACAAAATTAAAAGTAAATAAAAAAGAAACGTAACGCAATTGCCGACTCGTTTTAAATAGATTCGCTCACATGCTGCGATTATAATTTACCGTGTAAGCACTCGGAAATAAATGCCTCACGCAACTTAACGCGAGAGCCTTTACCTATACTCAACTAACACAAAAATCAATTCTTAATGATGCTTTGACAGTGTGAAAGGATAAAATTCCGCTGGGGAATAAATTAGAAACACACTCTTGAACAATTACATACAATAAACATACACGGTAAATAGAAATTGAGTACACAAAGTAAATGGTTTGTGTGTGGAATATGAGAGATTAAAATGTAGAAGATTATTTCTCCTTCCCTTCTTAATAGCTAAAGCCTTAGGCCTTATAACCACTTAGAAAAATAAAAAAATTGAAAGATCTTTTCCAAAACCCTTTAAACATCCCACACTTGACACCAGTTTTTATAATTTATTATTTAAATTAATTAGTAACTGCAAAATTACTTAAATTTCCTAAGTAGGATTATGAGTTTAATATCTATATTTAACTATTTAAAAAAAAAATATATATATGCATATTATTAAACGATACACTAATCACCATTGACGTTATAATTCAGTTAAGTAGGAGGGGAACCGAAGACAAATCACCATTTAAGTCTTGGTTGAGCTGTTTTATATATAATGTTTCCCAGATTCGATGTCTAATTGAATATTTCTGCGATGTTAAAGTTTCGAAAACTTCTATAGAGATATCCTTTTTACATCTCATGGCGTGATCTCTGATTGCTGAATTTTCTCTAGTTTTAAGTATTTTGCCAGTTTGAATATTTATGCAGATATGAGACGAGAATCTTGCCTTGAGAGATCTCACGAAGCTTCTAATGTATTTGCTAAGGAACACTCAGGACATTAAAATAAGTATATTATTGAACTCTTAAGACTCTTTGAGACCCGGTCCTTTATTTTAAAGAAAGATTTTATATTGATTTTCTTTCTAAAGGCAATTTGAAATTTAATTTGAAAATTTATTTCTTTAACAATGCGTGAATTTTCGGCTAAGGACTTTATTATAAATACCCAGCTCTGACATAATCAAGTAATGTCTGTCTATTGCCACCATTATTTTCTGGTGACAAGGTTGGTAAACTCCACTTAAAAATGTGCGGATTGATTTTTCAAGAATATTTAAAGGAAACAGAATGCTTTTAAAAAGATGGATTTGAGGTTTTGAAATTCTTTATTTATAAGAATATAAGATGAACAAAGATTGTATCCGAGGTGAATAATGTTCTTAATGGACTAGATTTTATATTTAATATCTAAGCTACTAACAAAGTTTAATCCCAACATCGTATTAGTGGGCTTCCTGTAAACTGATGTTTCTATCCAATTTGATTTTTCCTTATTAAAATATGTAAAAAGGAGAGGTTGATATCTTATTCAGTTTCCCTTGTTTGCCTAATTTTAGGGTAGGTGGTGTTGAAAAAAAAATTAAGAAATTCTAAAGCTTGATCACGTTGTTTAAATATCGCTATTGACTCATCTACCAAACGTCTATAAAAGGTTGAGCTACATGAATTAGGAACTTCAGAAAAAATCTTTTGTTCCAAATAAGCCATAAAAATATTTGCCTTCAGAGGGCCGATTGGGGACCCCATTCCTGAGTCCATCAATTTTTTGATAAATCTGACCATTAAAGGTAAACAATGAAACACCATAAAACTAGATCCAACAAGGAACTAAATTGTAATTTATTGAAACTATAGAAATTTGGTGAGTCTCTACTAAATTTATCTAAATTAATTATCTTTGCATCATTACCAGGTATGTTTGTGAATAGAGACTGAATATCGTAAAAACCTAAAAAACTACCAGAATTTGTTTTATATGCCATTAATTCCTCTTGAAAATTGTATGAATTGGTCATTGTGTATTCATTCTTTGCTAAGGGTGTTAGTAATTCCACAACGTACTTTGCTAATTTGTATGCTGGTAAACATAAGAGGCCAAAATTGGGCGTAATGGAATTCCAGGTTTGTGTATTTTAGGTAAACAATATAATTTGCTAAGCCAGAACCATTGGCATATAATTTTGAGTAAAGTTCATTGCTGATAATTGAAGGAGATTTAAGGATAAGAAGTCGATTGACTTTGTCTTCCAATTGAATTATAAGTTGTTCTTCAAATTTTTTAATCTTTTTAAATTTAGACGATTCTGCCAATATAATTTGTGTTTTGTTTATATAATCTTCACGATTTAATATGACTACTCCATTTCTATTGTCTAGATTTGTAATTTTAAGTTTCCTGTTTGTCCCCAATTTACGAAGAATTTTTACGTCAGATTTACGAAGAATATTTGACCTGGATTTAAATAGCCTGAATTTTTAGTATAATTTATAGGAAGATTCGAAAGTTCGTTCACAAATCAATTGTAAGTGCCATAGCAGGGCACATCTTTTAAGTCTTTAGCTAGCTTCTTGAAATGAACCATAAAGGTAGGTTTGGAAAAAGAAAGGTTGGGAAATTTAATTTCTAACCCAAGTGAGAAAAAATATCTTTTAAGTAATTTTTGCAGTTATTCCTGATTTAATTTTTTTAAAACCCAACAAACCTGTCCTTTTACTATAGATCTAAACTCTAATTTAGAAATTGTTCAAACTCTAATTTTTCTTATTCAAAGCTAAAACTATCATTGTTATATTTGTATTTTAACATTGGTGCTTTAGTATATACTTTATAGGCCTAAGAATATGACTTTATTATGGTCGAAATGTCACCACTCAATATATAAAACAAAAATATAGCAATTTTCCTTTCCTTGGGATGTCTGTTAAAAATTAAATTGAGGCTCCCGAGAAGCAATCATTATCACTATATATTTATATATATTTAATTTATGTCGTAGAATGACCAATATATATATGTGTATATATGTATATTTATATATATATATATATATATATATATATATATATATATATATATTATATTTGAACCGAGTGGGCGGTCAAGGTCAATTGAGTGATCCACGCTTATCTCCCAATCTCCCAGCAGTGGCCTACGAGGGGAAAGTGGAGAACGGAGTTCCAAATCAAGTACGCGAAAGAATTTATCTACAGAATCGAGTGCAAGTGTCCTTTCTTATATAAAGACGGCTGCGGGGCTCTGGGTCTATGGAAAAGAGGGTACCAAAATAATATTTAATAATTACAATAGGTATACGATATATACGATATATATGATTTATTAGAGTAGAATTAGAAATGGAAAAAAATGTCAGAGTCTGCTAGTAATCTTATACATAGGCATTTATGTCTGCATTTTCAGGATTATAGATAAATATGAAAGCCATATAAATAAATATTCCTCTATCCAATATAAATGAGCTTTTGAAAAACAAGATTTGATGTGTACCAGTAGTTTATTAAATGGTACCATCCAAATGTTATAAAAAGTGTGCTAGTTTATTATTATCTGTATACTCTTTGGGAGGTAAGGGTTTGTAACCTCCAATTCCTTTTAAAAAAATTCTCTAAATTTTTGATGCGATTCCCCCCTTTAATATCGTTGGCAAATAACAGGCATTTTTTTCAGTTAATGTTAATATGAAATTCCATTATGTCAATCTTTCCGATTTTTCTAAGCTTAAAATTTCTAAAATATTAAAAACCGGCCGTTTATTTCTTGTACCTACACTTAGAGTTTAGCTTTTTGCGACGTTTTATATATTTTAATTTTCAAATATATTAATATTATTAAAATTTTTAATAATTGTCCTATATATATATACATAATATTGGAAAATTAAATGGCAATCAAAAACAAAATGTTTTAAATTGGTTGTTATAAGAGCAAAATTATATAATGAATGAATACTGACCCATATGGAATAAAATAAGAGAATGTGTTGGAAGTTATTTGGAAAGAAATAGATGAGTCTAAAGAAATGCTGGAATCGTTTAATCATGTAATAAATGCACAGGGACAAAACTCTCAAGCAAGTGATGATGGAGCAGAAAGGATGCATGTAATTCTCCTCATTTCTCTTACAGACCGTGAGCTCTCAAAATTAAAATGATTTCAATGCAAAAAGGTTTACTTTTTTACACAAAGTGGTTAAAATGCAATGAAATATGATTTTTGTGTTATCAAGTATTTAAACTAATAATAAAGTTAGTGGATTAAAGGTAAATAACATTTATGAAACGGTACCGCGATATTTTATCGTCATTTTCAATATAGAGTAAAAATCATTGACCAGAACGAATTTCGGGGTTATTTCTTTTCCTCGTCCTGGTGTTGCAATAATACTTGACCACTTCACGGCAGCAAACATCGAAACACTTACGATGTGCATTACATTTCTGCAATTATTACTATCTGCATTCTTTTTGGGGTATATTTATTCAAATTCCACTTATTCTTTGTTTCCATCATTTGTTGTTTTCCTAGAACAGGTCTGGTATCAGCCTTCGTAATTTTCTAAAGTATCAGGGACTATAAACCTAATATAAATCACAATAATACCCATCGTCTATTTATTTCTTAATTTTTCATTGTCAGTAACATTCCAATCTAGTTATTTTGATAAATTTTCTAATTTATATTTCAATGACTTGGTATTATATAAAAAAAATAAAGTTATTCACCATTTTCTTTCTTTTATCAGTATAATATAAAACGACTATCTATTGTTAAATTATTTAATATATGATAATTATTTAATAAAGAAGATAATTGTAGTTTTATATATAACATTGAATAAAGAAATGGTGAATTAATTTTATTTTTTTCAAATACATATACGTTTTGTGAACAGAAGTACCGCAAAAAATAGCGCAAACACCCAATTCTGCCAACCAGACTGACTTTAGTTGATCTTGCCGATTCTGGATGGCGTCCTTGGTTGGGTAGAATTTTGTTCATTTCATGTTGCCGAGCCTTTCCTGTGTATACTAACTCGGCGCACAGAGTTGTGCACAAGCACGGGCAGACAGCTGACCAAAGGCCGCTTGAGATATGTTCTAGGGAAATTAATAATCAGTACTATTTACGGTTGACCGGGTTTTGAGTAATGGCTTGCCAAGTTGCAGTTAAAAGGATATATAAAGAACAATACCCCCAAATATAATGTTAGTATATATAATAAAAGGGGGACAATTTATATATATACAAAAAGAGTGAACAAATTACTTAATAAAGCTAGTGAAATGAATTATGGGAAGATTAACGAGGTAATATGGGGATGATCATAAAATATCGCTTTACCTTCAAGCGCGGGCGAATTGGAGGGGATGTGTAAGACAACGGCGCAGGTTTTCAAGAAGATACATCAAAGAACCCTAACAAGGAGGACTCGAAGATGGAGTTTAATTACTTCGTGATGAAGAATGAGATTTTCTCTGCTCCAGAGAGACGTAATCTCAACTAGAGACGATTCTGTAGATCGACAGCGATTCGCAGTCTTGAAAGAAAATGAATCTTGAAGGGGTGGTGAAGATAAGAGGGCCGCACATCTCTCCGGGAAGAAGGGGGCGCGATAGTTTTCCTCTGAACAGGGGTCAAAGCTTAACGAAGGTAGATCAGCTGGTGAAATCTTCGACGAGGTACAACGACGCCACCACGGGTTACACGGCTTCATAGATAACATAAAGGGAGTCAGAACGGAATGAATGGCGGGATTTCAATCTCCTCGAGAAATGGTCAGCTTCGAGTTAAATTCCTGGAAGGCTGGTCCGATAGACGTCACAAGATCTGGTGGTCCCAAGAGTATTCATGGCGCTAGTATATGCAAACAAATTTCATGATAACTAGTCGTTCTAGATGGTCAAACTTGATTCGTGATATAGGGGTAGGGCTAATGTGGATGGCCTCGCGGTGGAATAGATATGCCTGGGGAGCATGGGGTAGAGACGTGAGGGCTGCGCAGAGTATTATCGCAAGGGAGGCGAGCAAGATGAGTGGCGTCCGAAAGCAAACACAGCTGTGACGGGTGATCCAGCAAGGGACTGATTATTTCTTGAACTTTCTAAAATTCTCACGCTATGCGTACGTGGTCATGAAAGAAGAGATGGGTATTTCTGAGGGGCTTCCTCTTATGGTGGTCCTTCGAGGGCATCCCCTCGAATGGGATTAATAATAAGTTCGAAAAAACAGATATGATAAAGACACTGAATAGATATACATATGTATATTGACTTATTATAGATAGAAAGCGCCGTTTTTCTTCATTTAAAATTAGTTTTCACTAATGAAATATGGCTCAACCTAAAAATACTGCGTCATTTTTAACGGCAACTGATAAACTAGTACAGTGGCGGCAACAAAAAAAGTGACATTGAATATTGGCAACAGAAATCGATACACAAAATCGCTTTCACTATTTTACTTGCCAACAATTCAATGAAAATGTGCGGAGCTTATGCCGCAAGTGGACGACTCTCCTGGGCTAAGACAACAGAACTGCGCTCTATTGGAACTCAGTGTCTCGTTTGAGCTCGTACAACGAGGTTTTAGTATATGGCACTCCAGCGTGCTGATTATCTGCATTCGTGCCTACATTTGACGTGCTATAACTTCTGTGCAAGTGGATACAATGGGGTGGAAAAAGCTTTCTATGACAGAGAAAAGCCGTGCCTTGACCCTATTAGAGCAGGAAAAGTCTTTTATTGATGTAGCAGCAGATTTAGTAACCTCAAAAATACGATTCATCGCCTAAAACGTGCAGCTGAGTTATTGCCACCAGGTACCATACCAAAGAGGAAGGAGGGCATTGGTGCAGCTAGGAAGACATCTCCAAGGACTGATAATATCCTAAGGCGTAAAGTGATGTCAGACCCTTCTGTAACCTCCGCTTCAATCAAGAAAAAACACCCAGACCTCCTCCAGAACGTTGCCCTCAGGACCATCAGTCATCGCTTACAGAAGGACTTAGGCCTACCGTCTCGCCGCGCTGCCAAGAAGCCACTTCTTACCAAGGCTATGAAGATGGAAAGGCTCAATTTTTGCAAGACCTATAAACATTGGACAGCTGCCCATTGGAAGAAGGTCATGTTCAGTGATGAGAGCACCTTTAGGCTGGTCAGAGGAGAGTCAAAGATCGTGCGTCGTCCCAGCACTGTGTCTCGGGATGACCCGAAATATACCGTGAAAACTGTGAAGCACCCTGATAGTGTGATGGTGTGGGGTGCCTTTAGTGGAAAAAAGGGCAGAGGAGGTCTGTACTTCCTTGCCAAGAATGTAGCCATGAGGGGGACTAACTATCTTGAAGTTTTGAGGCAGCACATGCTGCCATTTTGGGAAATTCATCAGTGTGAATTTTTCATGTATGATGGTGCCCCTGCTCACAGGTCCCAGTTAGTAAAAAGGTTCTTCAATGATAATAATATTAGTGTTTTGGAGTGGCCTGGTAATTTCCTGGACCTAAATCCTATTGAGAATGCTTGGAATCTGATGAAATCCAAAGTTCAAGAGACAGCACCCAGCAGCATCAAGGACCTGATAGAATCACTGAAGCAGATCTGGGTTACGATCGACCCCACCTACTTCGCAAACCTCACTGAATCAATGCCCAATCGACTCAGGATGGTCATCAAGTGCAAGGGCAACATGACCAAGTAATAACTTTCATGAAATATTCATAATAAAATATGTAAGTTACATTTTTCTGTTTTATTTTCCCCGAATTGTCACATGTCACTTTTTTTGTTGCCGCCACTGTATATAATAATTAAGTAACTATTTTTAGTTAGCATCTATTGGGCCGCAAAGATTAATATAATCATTCTGCTGTTTTTTTTTAGTGAAAATGATTGACCTCCTCTTATATCGCTGTAGCAACTGGATTTCACTCTTTTTCTCATATGGCAATCCTAGGTAATTCTTTAAAGTTTCCATCGGATTTGGCAGTTGTTAAAGAGATTTAGTATTCCTCAATTTGGAAAATAATACTGAGTAAAACAATTTTTGTCTTTAAGTAGCAACTGTTATTTTCTATTTGCTGGTGTCTAGAATACATGAAAAAATACTGGTATTTATTTCAAATTTTGCTTTTGTGTCCAGGATAATGTGATTTATATGAAATTTACCTATTCCCTCTGAGAGGAAATGGCAAATTTCAACTTTCATTTGCATAGAGTAGAAACAAAACGATATGATAAAAAAATAGCATTTATTTATTCTAGAAGTACATAAGTAAGACAATGAAAATATTAGAAATGAGTAGTTTTCCGTAATTTACGCTTATACTGCAAATTACTTCCACGACTCAGCCCCGAAATATACTCTCCCATCTGATTTTCATTATACTATTCTTGAGAGCGGCGTTCAAATTCTAATAGATCCTAGCGAAAGCGCTCCCATGTTTTTCTTAAATTTATCAAGATGAGTGTCAAGAATATGGACTTTCAGGGACATCCTGCAACCCATCTTTCCGTAGTTTCTCATTAACTTTTCAACAAGCTCTACATAGTTTTTGGCTTTGTGGTTACATAGAATACCCAGAACCACTGCGATGAAGCTGCCCCACGCTGATTTTTTGGCGTCCTAGTGAGTTTCTCGGGAAACTCAATGCATTCCATGATCTTTTTTATTTGTTGACCGAAGAAGATTACGGCTCTCACTTTTGCTGCAGATATACTTGGATATACTTGAAAACTGTAGATTCCGTATCTAGAGCTCCCATGAATTGTTTCATTAGGCCAAATTTTAAGTGCAGAGGAGGAAACAGTATTTTTTGGGCCTCTAACAAAGGCTCACATTTGACGTTGTTTTTCCCCACATTAACTCGGTCCGTTGTTACACAGAGTTACATAGATACACAGATCACAAGGTCCTTACGGCCCAGACTAAGGTGATCTGGCCTTAAATCTACTGCCACTTACACATATAATAGTAGAAGTAAAGGATAGAAAAGTGTTAGGCTCTCAACACCCTCCACTCCCTCCGGCAAAAGCCGTACATGAAATAATTTAGCAAAAGTACCTTGCAGGTGTAAGAAGACAGTACCTGAATGAAATTTGCATTGAATAGTAATTAAGTGAAATGAATATGAAAACCACTTACATACACCTGAAAGAGTTATATTTTTTGTAATATTTTATTTTGTAGCTTATGCTAAACAATTTCAATAGTTTTTAAGTGTTTGTTTAATCTTATTTTAAATGAGTCTATACTTCTGCTGTCCACTACCTCGTTTGGAAAATTATTTCAATCATTAATAATCGAGTAAGTGAAGAAGTATTTTATTACATCCATAGTGGCTCTTTTACCCTGAAGTTTTGAATCATGTCCACGGGTGGGACACTCCCCTG
The DNA here is from genome assembly GCA_963969495.1 of Ceratothoa steindachneri. Classification (NCBI taxonomy): domain Eukaryota; kingdom Metazoa; phylum Arthropoda; class Malacostraca; order Isopoda; family Cymothoidae; genus Ceratothoa; species Ceratothoa steindachneri. The sequence continues at coordinate 185,247,625 of OZ018322.1, read as the reverse complement.
TCAGTGTAAACAAGTTATTGACATTAACGTTGTTAAATCCTTTATGTATTTTTAAGCACTCTATAAGCTGCCCCCTTAGTCTTCGTTTTCTGACGGAAAATAGATTTGTCGCTCTGTGTTGTACAGCTTCTAAATTATCTATGTCTTTTATTAAGTAATGGGCCCAGAACTGTACAGCGTATTTGAGATGAAGCCTGACAATACTTTTATATAGTGGCATAATTATCTCCTCTCTTTTATAAGTAAAGTTTCTTTTCATAAATCCTAGGGCTGTGTTAGCTTTGTTTGCAGCAGATGCGCATTGGTTTGATGTTTTTAAGTTTTCTGTAATTATTACTCCTAAATCTTTAACCTGCGGGGTTGTGTTTATTAAGGCGCCTTGCATTGTATAGTTTTATTTTTTGTTTTTTGTTCCGCACTGAAGGATTTTGCATTTTTTGATATTAAATGGCATTTGCCATTTCTCAGACCATTCGGTAATTTTATTTATATCAGCTTGCAGACTAGCCCTGTCCTCTTAGCATAATACTGAGTTACCTATTTTCGTGTCATCTGCAAATTTAGATATGATATTATTTATTCCAACGTCTATGTAATTGATGTATATAGTAAATAAAATAGGCCCCAGGACTGATCCCTGGGGATCACCGCTGGTAACAGATACCAAGTCCGGTTCCACGCCATTTATTATCACTCTCTGTTTCCTGTTTTTTAACCAGCTACTAATCCATCCGTATATATTACCGTTAATTCCTAGCGTACGCACTTTGTTCATGAGTTTCTGATAGGGAATTTTGTCAAATGCCTTTTTGAAGTCTAAGTAAATTATATCTAATTATTTAGTATCGTTATATAGGTTGAAAAGGTTATGGCAAAAGTCAATTAGGTTTGTTAAGCACGATTTTTCAGACCTAAAACCATGCTGGCTATCTCGTATAAGGTTATTTTTTTCGAGGAACTCTACTAGCTTGTCTCTAATGATTACTTCGAGCAACTTTCCAACTATTGAGGTTAAGCTAATGGGTCTGCAATTACTGGCCTGGTTTTTACATCCCTTCTTAATGATAGGTGTGACGTTAGCTTCCCTCCAATCATCAGGGACGAACCCATGCTCGAGAGATTTGTTGAAAATGAGAGCAAGTGACTCTGCTAACTCATTATGGACATGTCTTAAGATTTTCGGGTAAAATTTATCATAACCAGGAGGCTTGTACGAGTTCATTTTCTTTAATTTATCAATTACTAGTTGGCCAATGCCGCCAATGGTACTGTGCTACGGTGTTCCTGCTCTCCCAAAGGCAAAGGTAACAAAAAAACTTGGTAAAGCCGCCTTGGAGACACATCAAGAAGGCCACCATTTTTAAGTTTTCGATAACCTCCCAACCGTACTTTTCATATTTCAATCATCTAGCAAGATCTTGCCAATCTCCCAACCGTACTTTTAATATTTCAGTGCATCTAGCAAGATCTTGACACTTTGTGCTGGAATAAATGAGCAAGGAGAAGAAAGGGATACATATTTCCATTATGAACCAGCAATGATTTAAGGCTGTCACTCAGGAGGCGCCACTCGTTGGGGTGAGAGGCGATTCTAATTGACTCAAACAGATCGGTCACATTGGGACAAAAGCAAAGCTCATCATGACGTGTAAACATGCTTGAAAAACATTGGTGACGCTTTCTCTGATTTAATATATGCACACCCTTATCTATCAAATCTCATTGCTTGAGTTTCAAAGTTAAAAGCCCGGCATTGAACTTTGTGAGACCAATCTTCTGACAAGGTCGTTGATATCTTTTGGTTTTGAGTAGTATGGGTTTCTCTCCTCAGATGCACGTCTGTAACTTGGATCAATGACTTCATCCTCTTCTGAACTGTTTTTCCTTTTTAAAAACTGCTGCTCTCTTTTTAGGAGAGTGGGTACGACGAGCTCCGAACTGTATGGCACTGGGCCAATAGATTACTGAAGATCTGGAAACATGATAACAGGCGCGGTTTTTGCCTTTTCTCCGTTTGGAAGGGTTTAATATGCGGAAGAAACAATGGCTTGAGTGGTACGTTGGTTCCCTCCAAGTTCGTGGGATAGCGAAATTCATAGCTCTTTATACTCCTCTTTATCATCCTGTAAAAAAATTACAAAATGAAAATATAAGTATAATATACAAATTACTTTTGACTTAGTGTTATTCAAATTTTTTTAAAAAATCCAGTATCTTAATAAACAAAACACATTATATATATATGAATCCATTAAACCACATTGAAGGAGAAAACGGAATAATTTTTCCTTACAGTAATATTTTTATTACCTTTTTTCGAAAAACTCCGTGCAGGAAAGCGATTTGAACCAGGCACACTGAGGCAGTGAGCACCGCTGCGTAGCGTAGTGTACTAACGGCATACTTTTAACTGTAATCAAAGCGGTGCTCGCTGCCTCAGTGTGCCTGGTTCGAATCGCTTCCCTGCACGTATTTTTTCGAAAAAAGGTAATAAAAATATTACTGCAAGGAAAAATTATTCCGTTTTTTCTTTCAATTTGGTTTAATGGATTCATTTTCATCATTCTCTCGTGCTACTTTGAAAGATATATACATTATATATATATATATATATATATATATATATATATATATAAATATATATTACTTTACAGAGTTCTTTTGCAAAGATCGCAGGTGAAATGAGGTGCCCAACGTTTGTCTTCATCTCTGATTGGCATGCCGAATTATGCCTTGTAGGCCTCACAGATGTTAGCAGATCTCTCTACAGAGTACTTTTTCGCTCTTGTCTTAATAATTCACCGAAGCTATAGAAAATTGTGTCTGTTGGATGCTTACAAACTCTTTATGCCATGTGTGATGAATGTTTTTATCAATGACGAGTAACGAAATCTGCGCTGTGACAGCTAGAGTTAAATTGTTCTGTTACGTAGACGTTATTTGTATTTTACAGTCATCTAAGTTTCCAGAATGTTATAGAAATTCTTCAAACATATAAAAAATTCTCAAAAGTTCTACAGTTTATTTTTCATCAAATTGGTGCTGAATGTATGTGGAATGTAAGAGAACTGCCATTGATTTCCACGTCGAAAAAAAACAAAATACAAGGGACATAATAGCTATTACTACTGTATTACTCTTTCTATAACTTTTTAAATACAGTATATCATGTTTATACCATAACTGATAAAAGACATAGTCCTTAAATCTTTTTAGATATTTTACTATTTGCATGAAAATAATGTTACTTACTCTAAATGGGCTAATTTAAAAATTCAATGTCCTAGCCACAAAATCAAAATTTTGGTATTAAAATTGACTTTTTGATTTAATAGAGTCATAACAATTGTGAAATAATACTTTCAACCCAAAAACAAGACAAAAGTGAAATTTTGTTACACAGTGTATTTTTTTACCATTATAGGTATCCTATTACCCAGAATAACAATGGGGAACACGGTTTCGTTGAATTAGATCTGAGCCTTAGTTAATATTAATTTTTGGCCTCTGGATTCCCAAATGATCACAGATTTCTGTATTAGATCAATATTTTGACAGCAGAAATTATACGATTTGTAATCTAATCACAAAATTACCGTTTCTAATAAATTTGTGCATATTTTATAGTAAAATAACAATTTCTATATATTTGAAAATAATTAAGCAGAGCTTGACTGAAAATATTGTTAAAAAGGATATTGTTACTGAGAGTCAAATTGTGTGCAAGTAGTTAAGACCAGATTTTACGCTCATAGCATTGCCTGGAGTGTTGAATATGTAGACAATTAGCTTCTACTACAACAGTAGTCTGCCAAACTCTTTTCCTCACATATACCCAGATATCGTTCCTCATGACTTTAAATCTTAATGGAATCCTTCACTTTGCTCATCGATGACTCTGAGGTTAACAATAGGAATATTTATAAAAGGTAACGATGCTCATGTAGAAACCAAGCCTTATTTTGCTCTCCAATAGATTCTGTACTATTAAGCTGTAATTCGTTGCTCATGTTTTTTGCAACAAGTTCTGCACAAAGTCGTTGAATGATAACAGAGCTATCTTTTCGAGGTCTAGCATTTTTCTGATAAAATGTTCATTTTAGTTGACATGCCGAATCTACGCAACATCAAACACACCGTCCTTGATTATTTCAATTGATAGGACATAAAATGCATAAAAGAGAAACATGAAACATTGGCTCTCATTTGGCAATGTTATAACGAATTTCTTCATTAAGCTAGGATAAGGAAAAGAGATGAAGATATATTTTTTTTTTCTGTCAATAAAGGATCCCGCATATTCTTGCAATCGTCATCTTTCAGATTAGAACTTAAAGGCCAATACCTCTCTACTCATTGGTTCTCTCCAGTTCTGCTATCAAAGATTTACAGAAAGTACAGTAGACATATAATCGCACCACCAGCTTGGTTAAATTTAAAGTCATGCCTCATGTGAAAAAAGTTTTTATATTGCGAGGCACGACATTTTTGTGGGTGGTCATCTTGGAAGCGATACTAAATTTACATAGAAAACTACCGAGCTATTCAAACGAGGCGTTCGTTTATGTGGCTATTATGAGAATATGTTGTGTTAGTGACCTGACCTCTGGTACAAAAACTGGTATCGCTACCGTGGTGGCCGTGTACTAACGGCTCTATCGATACTCGAAAATTTCAAAAGGGTTAAAAAAAAGTAGCGAAGTCAGAACGAGTTAAAAGAGCATCATAATTTTTTAATAGTTTAAGTTGTTAATTGATGAAACAATTTGGTATATAAGAGATAGAAATCTATATCTTAAATTGAGTAATTTTACTGAAAATCTTTTTATACTATGCATCTTCCTCACCTCATTTGCATATTTCGCGAGATGACTAAGGTAGAAGAGAATGGTAAATCATAATGAGAGAGAAAAAAGAGAAAAAAAATAAAAAGGTAAATAAAAAACAAATAAGTACTACCTAACCTGATCAGGTATATAAAGGATTGCTACAGAAATCAACATACCTGAAAGTTTATATAATGTGTCTCTGGGGCATGCAGAACCCAGATAAATTTCATAAAATTAGGAGATAAAGAGGGTTCATAATAGGTAAGTTGTAGATGAATTACACCTCAAATTACGAGAAACCTTTAATCATGTTTCTATCTTGTACATACTTTCTTCATTGCCGCAATCATCATATTGGTAACCACTGCTCTCTTTTATCTCGTACGGATTTTAGACGATTATAAACTCTTTAAAATAATAAATTAATTCTTTCTTACATTAATTATTTTGCAGCAATTTTGTCTCTACCTACCAAATTTAATATATGTCAATGAAAATATTCTCATCACAATGAATCTCTCATCACATTATTTATCATATTCCGTTTGCATTTTATTTATAGTGGAAAGCTAAAGACAGGTGACTATATCTAAAATGTGTCAAATTCATGTAGGAGTTGAATAAGAACTGTAAAATACATTTTTACTGGAGCAATGTGCATTACAGTCAGATCCTTAGACACGATTTTATAATTACAATGGCTTTAGTTCTCATACTCTGTTTCCTTTTTTTCAAAAGATTTAACCTCCCAGACTCCAGCTTTTAACAGAGCTAGAACAAGAGTGAAATAAATAAAAAAAGTGGAAGACATATATCTGCAGAACCTTATGCACCCTTGGGAATGGAAGGGAACACAATTTTCAAGAACTGTCGCATGATATGGCAGCTCATGCTATAAATCATCTTGTCAAATGTCAAATTGAGATATATGAATAGGTGGGAGTATGTGGTAATACATATATCCCAAAGAGTATTGTATAATTTTGCATAGGGTAAAATTAACCAGCATCAAGGGGAAAAAGGCAAGAGATAATAAATTACAGACAGGTACCAGCGGGAATTTACGGAATAATTATGCAGACCATCTTAATGTGAAGTAGCATTAGCTCGATGGAGTACGCCTGATAACATTTGTTTCATATTTTCTTCATAAACGACTGATTTCATATTTAGTTGTATTAAAAGCCGAGAAATGTTGCCGCCTTTAATTTGGAAATCATTCCTTCTCTGTTTGATCCTTTAGAGAGTGAATGAGTAGGAATATTTTTATTCTCCATATTTACTGCTACATGTGTATCAAAAATATTTGGAAAGACCTTGTGCAAAGCCATTGTGCGGTATAGTGTGGACATATAAAATTGTGTACTGGGCATGTGAATATTAGGTAGTAGAAGATGCCAAAATTTACCTACATACATAACTCCAAATCAGAACGACGGAAAAAAACTTTGTTATCTCAAAATTGTAATTGTTAAAATATATGTAGTTTCAGGAAAGTTGTTGCTGCAGAGTTGAGCGGTCTTTAAAGAAAGATTAAATGATACTTGTAGCCAATCACACCATGAGATATTAAACATGTGCGCAAGCTTGAGACGGAGTATGAATCGACTCGCTTAGTTATTTAAAATTGAAATCTGGCTAGAACTTTACTCGTAGTAAAAACAGATGAATCTCTTATTTTCCACCAAAAACTTACTTTGAAGATAATTAACGAGAACCATATTTTATCTAACCATCTCCAGTAGTACAATGCCAATTAATATTCAGGCTTGTCAAATTTAAACAAAGACGAAGTGAGTATATTTTTATCCGCTTATAGCCATTCAACTTATAATGTCAATGAAACAACACTAAAGTTTAACTTAGAATCTGAACCATGGGTAGGTATGGCAAACAACAGCCATCACAAAGCTGATAACACTTGAGACTTTCCATTCGGGCAAACTATTACGCTCGATATGTCTTAAGGTTGCTTATGTCGCTTGCTCATACTCCCTTCCATCAACAAGTGCTAATATTAGTTCAAGAACGCATTTTTCTATTGCATAGTACATATATTGGTAAATAAAAAAAATATCAATGTTATTTAAGATTCTAGGATGATATCAACTTGAGCTCGTTGAGGCAGAGACCTTTATTGTTCAGTTATATTTATCCTATTTGTATCTATTTTGCATACGTCTTTACTATACAAGTATCCATCTGCTGAATATTTTTTTAAAAAAGAGCAACTTTGTTGCTGTAAATTAGAAATGAAAATCATACTACTGCTGAATTAAATTGTAAAAGTCCTGCTGAAACCAAAGGTTTTCGGACATGTGGAATTTTTCTTATTCGTTGGCAATGCCTATTAATATGTTGTTGTAGGCTTTACATGGATGAGTCTAATGCTTCTGGAAAACAAAGTAAAATTACATGAAATCTATGAAATCCTGCTCTCTATACGGTATATTAGGGTCAAAATGTCATCATATGCCAGGTAATATTTGTTGATAAATATTTTTTGTTTTAATTTGAGACAGTAATAAAGTGTAGTACTGCTGCAACATGAATAGAAAGATGGCGTAAAGGTTGAGATATGTGTCAGAACAGTCTGGGTCTGACTGCTTTCACAAAGCCCCGTAAAGGGCGCAGCGATTTGCTTTCTTGGCTGCCGTGGGACTCAGCGCCCCATCCGGCCTCAGCTTAGCCTCTTCTCCTTCTTTCAGCCAGCCTGCACTTCTTCCCTATTTCATCACTTCCCCTACAACCTCTCCCACAACTTTCTCTGGTCGGCTTCTATTTTCACAGGGTAGATACTGACCTTCTTCTCAGCCAACTACTCCAGATCGGGGCTGATGGGGGAGGGGACAATGTTCCCTAACCCCTGAGCTCCGGTTTGGGATGGTGGGTTTTTAACAACCTGCTTCATCCCCACCCATACCTGCCTCAAATCCTTTTTCCTTCTCTCTTCACTATCTATTCTTCACCCCCACCCATACCTGCCTAACATCCCTTTCCTTCTCTCTTTACTATGTATTTTTTTACGCGGTGCTGAAGGTGGAGCCGCCATGCCGAAGGGATGCCGAAACACCAGGCGGTAGGAGTAGCCTTGCATGGCGGCACCTGGCTCTGCCAGCCCCGTACGCATCCCTTGCAGGGCTAGCTACTGTGAGGGTTGATAACCTTTTGCTTCCCGTAAAAAAATAGGGTCACCATGCCCAATGATGAGGAAATAAAAAATCTTCCCTCAATTTCCCCTTGTCCCCTGTCGGAGCCGCCCTCGGGCATCTTCACAGAAAAAATGGAGGTTCCCTCGTGTGCTCTCGCAGGAGAACTTACAAATCTCTGGAGCTGGAGAGGAGCCTTACCCCTCTCCTTCGCCTACGAGTTTAAGGGAGTCACCCTTACCCCCTTGTCTGGAGGTGCCTTCGGGCACCTAGCTCTTTCCAGCAGCAGTTCCCGCTTTACTTTTTAAGGGGACTGCTAAGAAAGCCAGCACGCAGCCCATAACCGACCGCTCCCTATTGAAGCGGTTCGGTAGGGCAAACCCCGTTAGGATGGAAAGGGAAGCCAGTCCTTTTAGGTCGCTTCCCTTAAAAGAACTGCTAGCTAGAATATTAAATCTAGTGATGGGGTCAAGGACTGGGCCTCCCCAGACTCGACTTGCAATACCACTGCCAATGGGACCTGTGATGTCCTGGGGGGGTAGGGACGGATGGACAACTGGAGCCCCCCATTCCCGAGATAGACATGGTCCTTGAGGCAACTCAGCCTCAGACGGTAGGGCCTTCCATGGGAGCGAATTCGGGCTCGGCGCCAAGCACCGAATTCGAGTGCGCCCCTATGCATGGTCCTCCTCAAATGGCTAGGGTTTTCAAAGCAGTACAAGGAGGTGAGGGGTCTCCTCATCTGACCGGTTCCCCGCGACTGCCAAGACCTTCTCTTTCTCGGAGAAGGACCTTGCTGAGGCTGATCCATCCGGCTTGGGGGCTCCTGTCGGTGAAGGGGAGGAGCTGGTTCATTCCCCGCCTTCCTCTCCTAAAAAGAAAAACAAACAAAAAATAAGACTCGGGCGTCCTCTCCAAGCACATGAGCTGCGAGGATGGATGGGTCTGCGGCCACGTCGGTGAGCGACCAAGCCAAGATCGAGAAATCCGGCCCCTCTGCCTCCCCCCGGGTGCAGAGCTGCAGACTAAGACTAAATGTACTAGTGCACAGAGCGGAGCCTCGATTACATCGGGGTCCCTCATTTAGAGAATACCCGTCGTTTTCGAGCCCACTGGCTTCAAACGCTTCTTAGTTATTCGCTAAACTGATGGCAGCATGGTGGCCAAGGGCAACATGATCCAACAGAGGACAGATTAGCTAGTATGATTGGTAGAGAGCCGAAGGTGACCTGTTTCTCGGACGGAAGCTTTTGGGCGAATGCGGCTGATCCCTCCTAGGTGGCCAAGATAGGAGCAAATGCTCTTCGGACACTCGATTGCACTCCGGTGAGTGTGACGCTGCACTCTACCATGAACTTTGTGAAAGTAGTTTATGCGAGGAAAGTCGTAGACCACTCCATAGAAGATATAGCTCTAGATCTGGCCGACCACTTGGCGGTGCAGGTCGAGCGTGCTATGAGAAAACGGGGAGGAGCCTCAAGACCCACGCCTACACTTTTTGTCATGTTCTACTGTTACAAGCTGCCTGAGTCGGTGCGTGCCGGTTGGTACCGCTACCGCGTGAAGGCATTCGTGCCACTGCTGCGAAGGTGCTATTACTGTCACGGCTTCGGCCATCCGAATCGCTAATGTAGCCGTGCAAAGTCAGGCTCACATCAACTCTCTGTAAATTGGTACATGGTTGCAAACGATAAGTCCAAACTATGTGAGGCCAAGTGTGTCAATTGCAAAGAGCCGCACTCCGCTTCTTCGAAGGAAAATGGTAAATATCCCCTTGAGAAAGATATCCTGGCCGTTAAGGCCCAGGATCGTCTCTCATTCCGCGAGGCCAAGGACATGGTCCTGGCGCGCTGGGCTCTGCCTCGTACTTCTTACTCTTCAATGGTTAGAAAAACACCCCCTGCTCTCGGCCCATTCAGGCCAACAAGCAGGGTTGATTCTGCCCCCATTCAGAACCCTTCTGCGGGTTCTACTCACCAAAGGTGCTTCCTTGGTAAAGCTGGTGGCAAGACGAAACGGCTACGCACCTCCACAGAGTCGTTAGACTCACAGGAAGCGACAGCGCCTTCAGCGCATTGTGTAGCCAACAGCGCCCGGGATTCTGCCTCCGGTAAGCGTACGGTTATTCCCTCGAGGGCTAAGCCTGGAGGGCGTATTCCTTCAATGCGATTGCCGTGGAGTCTGGGCCATCTTGGAGGTGCTGTGGAGGCTCATCTCCCTCCGTTCCCCGTTAGCTATCTTTTTGCAGGAGACCTTGCTGGGTGCATGCCCTATGCCCACTCTCCCGGTGTAGAATGGTTTTGCGACCCCACCCCCACGGTATGGGAGCCCGGCGGAAGGATGTGAGATTTACACCCGGCAAGATGTCTCCGTTATTTACTTCGCTTTAGATAGCTCCTTTCAGGCAGAAGCTGTGCAGCTGCACCTTGATTGTAGTTACACTGTTATTTCCGCTTACATTTTACCTTCAGCCGACTTTGACGCGGGGACTTCCACGGCGTCGTGGCACGGTTGCCAAGGCCCTATCGCTTGCTCTTAAATCTAAACGGTAGACATTCCCTCTAGGGAGAGTTCTCTATCAATCCCCGGGGTTAAGTTCTTGTCGACTTGATCGATGAGCTTGAGATGGGTGTCCTAAATGTGGATGAGACGTCTTACTGTTCTTTACCTCACTATTTTGTTTGTTCATTAACGTAACGTTTCTTTTATATTTTTAACGTCATTTTTGTGATTTTCTCTGATCTGTGGTTTTAAACTTTAAACTTGTGCTGTTATTTATGTTTTTAGGCTTAGATTACTCAATTAGAATTTGGTTCTAGCTCCTGAAGATGGATTTTGTAATAACAAAAAACGTTGGAATTAAAGATGGCACCCACTATCTTCCTTTTGTCCTTCTTACTCAATATATATATATATATATATATATATATATATATATATATATATATATATATATATATATATTTATTGGTTTGGAGGAAAGCGATAAAAACCACGAGAATATATATAATGTAATATGCACATATATCCTCTAATGTATATACGCGTCTTTCGATATATACAAGTACGTTAACTTCGTAAAAGTAATCCGTTTCTTACGAGGTATAAGAGTGGGATTTTACAACAGGGGCTGATAGAGTTTAATGATTTTACCAAGTTGCAGTTCAAGAATATGTTTAAAGAGCAAAAACCAAAAATTGTATTTTATTAAGTTACTAGTTAACATATATATACATACGGGAAATATAGGTAATGACAATAAGAATAATATTAACAGAATATAGAATAATTGGCAATCAGGTAACGTTAATTACTCGTTAATCAGCTTTTAAATGGGATACTATAAATCAGTTATACAGAGAGAATATTTATATGTCGGAAAGTGGGTCGATTAATGGGAGATACAAGCATGGGTCGTTTTACCTGAAAGGGGTCACCTGGAGGAATATGAAGCTTTTAGCGAGTCGGCGTGGGGGAATGGAGACGGAAAATGGTCGTGATTCTTGGCCGAATATCTTGATGGTGACGAGAATAAATGGAGGGAGAGGGGGCAGAATTTGAAGTCACGATTCTCCTTGAAGACGGACGATGACACCTCTGCTCGAGAGAAGTTCAACCTCCAAAAATCGAGACTCTGACGCGGCTTGGCGCAAAGTTTCACACGGGAAACTGGAGATCCTTGAGGGGTGGTTCCAGATGAGATGAAAGGAATCCCAGCCAATCCTTTGAGGATATAACGATTTGAGGCTTACTCTGAACAAAGTAAGCCTTCACAAAGAGATGGTTCTGCCTGGTGAGATCTAATCTGTATGGTATAAGCGAATACCAGGGACTTGGGGAAAAGACTCATGATCTGAACTGAAGGCGACGGGTTCTCAAACTCAATCTGCCGATATTCAAAAACCCGGGGTATTTATATAAAGGCCATTTATTTTTGTTTCTCCTCATTGTCAAGCTCAGACGACTGGCTGACTGCTTTCGGTGGCCAGATGGATTAGCATCTGTCGCGTGACCTAATTCTTAATGGTCTTTAAAAAGCCTTTAGCGCTTAACTTAATAAACTGCGCCTGTGATGCAGGTGCCAGATATTAAAATTCTTTCTTCTTTTATTTTTCTCTTTAAATTCAGGGATTACTCCACGTGGAGTTATACTTAGGAGACATAGAGAGGGAAGGAATTCATGAAACAAATACGGGGGTATTCTTCTTGGCGTTCCTTTCACTTACCTCAAATAACAAAGAAAAAAAATAACATGCAAAAATAAGGAAACAAAAAGCAGTTGGAAGAAGTATAAACCCTCTGGCTTCGGATCAGCACCACCTTCTCTTGGCTAAGGAGCATTCGACCTACCACAAAGAGAGTCAAATTAAAAGGACGAACATTGCCTCCTCTTAAACGTCAGATAGTCCAACAAGTCTCTATACACCAACCCATCCCGTGTACAGAGAAAAAGAGTGACGACACCACTCGTCTCAATGCAGTGACAGGTAACGTGCGCGAAGATAACTCAGAGTGAGATATTGAACAACAATGTGGCCAAAAGAATGGGAAACAACGAGGTCTTAAAAAAAAGTGCGTGTGAGCGCTCCATTAAATGGTAGTGCGTCTCGCAAGTGTGCCCTATTCGAAGTGGAAATAAAGCGACCTGATGCCGTCGTGGCATTAAAGTGGGTAGTTCCATATAAACAAACGCGGCGAAATGGCACGCTAATCTAATATTAACCAATTTGTTCATCAACTTGCAAACGCATGAGCTTATAGAGATTAGGCGGAAACCGGCTGGGGTAGAGTGATCTCTCCCTTATTTGCGAAAAGCAAGAACAGTAACCATTCGCTAAGAGTCTGGGAGAGTACCCTCCCTCCTGATCATGTTGACCAAATCTAGGAAAGAGGCCATGCATCGCTTACCTAAGTTTCGAAGCATAGCATACAGGACATTAATGGACCAGGGACGATGTCCGCGTACGAAGCAAGATTGCCCTGATACTCATTCAATGTAAAAATGTCGTTAAAGGGATCTCCAAGTCTCGAGGTAAAGTACAGCAGTGGAGTCATTGGATATTCGTTGTGACTTATATTTCATAGTGTTGAAATAGCAAAGGAACTTTCCGAACATCCTATTTAATTTAGATTTTTGGCATAAATTTGCAAATTAGTGAAGAATATTAGCTGATTTATGTTTCTTTGTGAATTAAACCGTTGTAATTAACAGAATTAACGCTCAATACCACTTATAAATCACAAAGAAAACATGAAAGATCACTTCTAAAGAAATGTTACCGCTCTTTCTTTTCATTATCTTCCGTGTTCCGAAACGGATTAATTGCTTTTACATCGAATAATTACTCGTTAACTTTGCCATTTTTTTTATTTTAAGGATAAATGTTATTTTTATGATTCGAGTAAAGTGGAAACCAATGATGGAAGAGTCACGGAAATTTATAAAAAAGTATCAGATTTATTTATTCCTAGGAAAGAACACGAACGTTTACAGTTGTATAGAATTAATATATATACTGTATATATATATATATATATATATATATATATATATATATATATATATATATATATATATATATATATATAACTTGAAAAAAGCACCAGAAAAATCATATGAAAAGAAAAGAAACGAAGAATGCTCCTTTATTCTTTACTTTAAAAATACATTTACTTTCTTGTGTACCACGACAATCTAAACTAACATAGATTAGACTTGGTTGAATTGTGTAAGATTAGTTATGTTTAGTTGTAAAGCTTATACAAAGAGTAACTTAGATTGTAAATAGCTCTCTAAAGGAGACAGAACAAAGAAACCTAAAAAAAGATCTGAAATATATAAAAATTAAAGGAAGGGTGTCTAGCCTCAGCTAAAGTTTGAGCTCATTTCCCAGGAAAACCTTGGTACCTACTTTGTGTAAAACACCAGATATGAATATGAAGTTGACACACAAACACTAGGTAGAGTGGCCCAGCGTCATTTTCCGGGATCTCCTACTTTATAGGAGCTGTCTCCTCCTATGATATTACTCCATAATCTGGCAAGCAGAATCCTGCCACAAGCATCACGAATACGTAACAGTAACCCCGAAATACCAATTGATAATATTTTTATACCGAAAATCTCATCTAGAATTAAACTTTGAGCAGAAACTGAGTTAGAAAACGCTCCTCAGCAAAATGAGTTTGAATTCCTTGAGGTATTGATGTGACAGTCTCAGGCATAAGTGCAGAGGGTTTTGAGCGTCTTTAAATCTCCATAAACCCGGGTAAATCTCTTGCATCTTCCATTCCGTTCAGCGCGAAAGGAAAATGTCGATCTAAGGGGCAGATTATGCATCAACTCTCTTTTTCTTCAGATTTGTCATTTTGTACCACTTCTAAATCTTAAGAGTCCTAGCCATCATTCCTGCGGCAGAAGACATGAAAGAATGAATAATAGGGAAAAGTGGGTACGGGGATTCAGATATTTTTGGTCAATAATTACACTCTACAACAATGAAAAAGAAACCAGAAATGAGAATAACCTTTTATAAGGGTATTTGTTGCGTAAATCACGTTTATAACATCAGTCTCTTTTGCGACCATCCAGTTTCATGTAAATTAACATCTTACTTACGTTGTTAAATACACTGATAGTTCCGTGGGGATTCAGGGCAAAACGATTTGGTCGAAACTGACAATTATAAAGCTTATGAACGGATTTTGATATAATTTTAAAGGGGCGTTTTTAAGGTATTCGTCAACCTAACCTATGAAGTTTATGAAAGTATACTCAAGATTTTTTTGTATTGAGTATACTTTTTTATTTATTTCCTTTTCTATTTAATATTTGTTTGAGTTACTAGTTATATTTTTTTTCACATACTATAGTGTTTTTTCTTTACAATAGACAGTTAAAATGCCTAGAGAATGCAAAAATTCCCCCCAACACTTTTTGTTATATATGTGGATCAGTTAGATTAAGACAAAACAAGAGACAGTTTAATTAACATGTGAAAAAACTTTATGCGCTGTACTTTGGATGTGAAGTGGGTGACCAGCACAAACGCTGGGCACCTCATATATGTTGTGTCAGGTATACAGGTTTCCTTTCTGAAGGCTAGAAAGGCAATGGTCTGTAGGGAGCCAAAGGAATATTCAACGGATTGCTACTTCTGCTTAAAAATATACTAAAGCTGGGTATTCAATTTGTCTTCTTTCCTGTTCTTTAATATATTTTCAAGAGATGTATCATTAAAAATATTAAAATACATACTATGTTGTACTTTCACTATTTCTGCAAGTGATCACAGCAGTAATATCTATTTTTAGTTTGATTTTATTTTATTTCACTGCAGGTTGCAAAAGAAAAGGCAAGATTTTATCATGTTTCCAGATCTTCAGTCCTCTATTCGCCCAGTTCTACATTCAGGTGTTATTCATGTACCTCAGCCGCCCTCTGAACTACCAAGCGATAAAACGAGTAACTGATACGATTCAGAATCTTAAGATACACCATTTGTTGTTCAGATTGAATCTGGCAAGAAAACACACCTCCTTACTCAATCGGAAGTCAATGATCTGGTTCGTAATCTAACACTTACTAAGCAACAGATGAACTCCTAGCCTCACGTCTGCAACAATGGAACCTGTTGGATGAACATGCTCGAATTACAGTATTTAGCAAGCATTCTGCATATCTACAGCAATTCTTCTGTTTTTAAAACAACTTTCCTTATTGTAATGCTACCAGACGCTTATTCAATGCCCTTGAGCTGACTTATGAACTGAGTGGAGGTTAATCATAGATGCATCCCTTTACCCCTAAAGGTGTTTCTGTGACAGATTTGAAAAACCATGCCTTCAGTTCCAGTTGCTCACTCAGTCATTTTAAGAGACATATGAGAACATTGCTTTTATTCTAGACCGCATAAGTTACAAGGAGCATGAGTGGCTAATTTTTGCAGACTTGAAAGTAGTAGACCTACTTAATGGGCTACGAACTGGATGCACCAAATTTATGTGCTTCCTTTGCATGTGGGACAGTAGGAAAGATCTGAACTTTATGTACGTTCAGAATGGCAACCTCTGGAAACTAGGAGGCCTGGATGCCATAATCTAATTCATAAGCCACAAGTTAAGAAGAAAATCATTTTGCCAGCCCTGCATTTAAAACTAGTCCTAATGAAACAATTTACCAAATCACAGATACATAACAAGCCATTTTTCCAGTACCTCAAAGAGATCTTCCCTAAAATGAGTGATGCCAAGATTAAAGAAGGCGTATTCATAGCCCCTCAGATTCGTCAACTTATAGCTGATTATGACTTCGATGGACAAATGGATGAAACTGAGCTAATGGCCTGGCATGCATTCAAAGATGTATCAAAAGAACTTCTGAGAAAGCACCAATGGCGCCAGCGAGAGCATAAAATGTAGAGCCTAATCAAGTGCTACCTAGATCCCGGATGCTCATGTCAATGAAGATACACTTTCTTCATTATCATCTCCTTTTCTTCGCAGAGAATGCAGGAGATTTGAGTGATGAACATGGAGAGAGGTTCCATCAAAATATAACTTAATGGGAAACAGGTATAAGGGAAAATGGAGCCCTGCTATGCTGGCCAACTTCTGCTGGAACCTGAAGCGTGACACACTTGAGACGTCTTACAAATGAAAAAGTTAATAATAAAATGTAGGTTAAGACATGATATTATTCTAACAAACATGCTGATTCATTATATATTTATGAAGTAATTACAATGAGCATAGTTAATCTGAATTTGGGATCGAAATACATATCTGGTATCGTGGAAATCGGCATCAATTTCATAATTATTAAATCGGCAATTTACAAGAAAAAGTTACGTGATGGGAAATTTTTGTTATCAAATCCGAATTCAGCATACCCAATTTTATAAGAGAATGCATATGAGATCTATGTTCTTTCTTTGATACTGAAATTTGTTGTACAGTTATATAAATCTGGAATAATATACTATTTTATCCATCGTAGCAAAATTTTCCTTATTATAAGTAAATTTTCTTATTAATTATTAATTATTAAGTTCCATACAATAGACAAAGAATGGAGCAGTGAGCCTTAAACACCATACACCCTGAACTATGCTAAAGGCTTGGTAGAGGAAGTTAGGATTTCTCGGTTTCTCTGTGCATCAACTTTGATGAAAACTTTCTCAGCTGCTTTACTCAATATGTTCGCACGAATGTTATTTTTACATTATGCTCTGTTAGGTTCTTTAATTTCTATTTCAGATTCATATTTTTGGGTGAATCACGCTAATAGCATATATAAATCCTCTTTAGGAACAATGGGACGTCGCATTAAAACAAAATTCTTCCGTGCAAGCTTATATGAAACTGCTTCTTTTAAAGCCCTCTCTGAAGAATTTGAGACTACAATCTCTCTGTTTGATCAATACATGATCATACTGAGCGAAAGTTTACCCTTGGGTGTAGCCTAAGTCTCGAGAATCTCATAATTACCACGATTTTATTATCAACTGGCGAGATACCACATTTTTACAGAACTCAGCCTACCATTGATTCTGCGTTTTGTGGACTCGATACTTTTCCATATTAATTTATAGGAAATAAACCTCACATTTTTTTTTATTTCGGAGGTTTTGTTTACACGTTTTCTTTAACATAATTATTTGCTAGCCACCTTCGAAAAAAAAATACATTGAAGAGCGAAAGTCAGGATATAGCAGTTTTTAAACCTAATTCTTTGCATCAGCATTGTCACATTAAGTCATGGAAATTGCAGGACCTCTATCAGTTGTGATCTGACATTTTGGTGATAAAATGGAATATCGGCATAACTTCTCATGGCAATGCGGTATAAAATGTTAGGGTTCGAACCGGATATACTAGTGGAAAATCCTATTTCTGATACTGTGCGTACATGCAACATCCCTCGAACTCGAAAAAGATATTAATCTTCCAGCCACACACTTTATACAATATATTGGCCAGATTCTTGACCAGTAGATTCTGGCTAAAATTGTTTAATATATTATACAAAATACTGGCTTAAATCGCATGTACATTCCTTAGCCGGAGTTATCATTGAACATCCATTAGTTCACTGCTGCGTTCTTTACAATCCTTTTGATTTGGGCGCAGAACACCAACCAGATTTTTTCGGTTAACATCTCGTCAACATTTGACCTTATCCGATAACGTACGGTTCAATGTGTTTTAAGGCCATGAAACAATTTGATTGTAGTTCGAATTAAACTAGACCATGAATTCTAGTTATTAACTATGCAATTTTATGGCTCGTGGAGGTTTTATATTAGTGGGGTGTTTGGTAATGTACCATGAGCATGTTCCGTGCCTCCTCTAAACTAGACGTTCATCGTTGACCTATAGGATGCACTGTTTGTTGAAACTTTGGATGCATTATTGAACTTTATGTACCTGAATAATGATTAGATACTCTAGCAGAAATTTGCACTGTTTCATTGCAAGTAAAGTGGCCAGATCTATTTACACAAAATATCCTTCACCTAAATATATCAGTGAACTGTGGACAGACCTAAATATCGCATTAGTCTGCATCTATCCATAGTTCTTCCTAACACTTGGGGCATCCAGTTTTTATTGAGTTACTGCCAATTTCCTGGTTTTATAGCATCCTAGTAGATACTAGGTATATATCACATGATTTTTGATACCAGGTCATTTATTAATGAGAAAATTCTTTACTTGATTGCATAATTAGGGCTAGTATAAGTTGAGAAACTAATCTATTGTGATCAAAGTGATTATTATTAGATACTCGTATTAACCATTACTTCGTAATTTTTAAAATTATTAATACATTTTTATTGCCATAGCTAGAATGCCATTTTCCCTGTGGTGCTCGGTGACAAATATGAAAGGGCAAACGGGAGAAATGTGAATTGATTTATCTCCCTATTTATTGATCTTTTTCTAAAATATTTTAATTAAATTTCTATTTGGAGATTTTATTATAAGCGTCGATTCTGGTTTTCACATCCTGAACTTCTATGGCTCCTTTCTATTATCTTTCCTCTCACCCTTTTCGCAATGAATAAAAATGTCGTCGTGAGAATTCGCTCTTTTGGTTTATTTTCCTCATGAATACGAAACAAAGAAGTATTTGTCTATTTAGTTATTTTTGTTTCTTATATTTTATTTTTTTATATGGACTGGCTTGCAATCGCCATTTGCGTTCATTATAACGAGTAATTTTCTAAACAATTCCATAATCACAAAAATTAACCATGGAAGCTCTGCCCGAGTGATTTAGAAAAGTGGTCACTAAAATAAGAGTAAGTTTAGGGGAATGAAAATTGTGTTTGATTTACATGATTAAGCTTATATCGTATAATGTGGTACAAAGTTTCTGGATTGTATTGAACGCCAGAGAATCAGAGGAGGCAGCAACTGGCGTAATTTTGTTGTATATTTAAGAGGTTTGAAGTGCGCTGAAACCACCTTGTCAGAAAATGATTTATTTAGATTAAAAGTATGAAATATTAGTAGTGAAAACACTACTAAACTATTTTATTTCTAATAACATTGCAAAAATCTAGTATATATTTCTGAAAGAATTAATATTTCAGATGCCCCTCGTCTGCATATTACGCTCGGATCGTCCTTGCAACCAGATAACATCCGAGAAGGGATGGATGTATATTTTCAGTGTTCCGTCGATGCTAATCCGCCGGTCCCATATATAACATGGCTGCACAACGTGAGTTTGCTAACTTATTATTTTCTTATAAACTAGTAGTATAAATTTAAAATGAGGCAAATGTAAATTAAAGGCTTAAAGTCCTCTTAGAATCTCTTAAATTTTCTCCTTTCCACTAATCAAAACTCATATGAGTACTATTGACCTTGAAGTTAGTATATAGCCTATTTATTCATGCAGGCATTTATTTGTGAAGAATACACAGGAATCTTAGGAAAAGACGCTATTCTGTGTTGAGAAGTGAAAGTTCGTTTAGGCAAAGGTCAAATCTTGCTATTGTTTTGAATACTGTTTAGTTTAACTTTAAAATACAACGTGATTCATAATGTGTAAAAAAGGCTTGGGATTGTTTTCATTTGTCAACATTATTTAATTAAACCTGCAAGATGTTTGCTTTCGTTAAGCTTATACCCAGTCTATTGTGTACGGAATCCACACATAGCCAATAAATCAGGGATTTTGCATATAATTTAATAATCCTTCTCGATATAGTAGCCCTCCATTAAAAGTTTAACCTTTCATCGAAACAAATCTTCAAAATTTGTTGTAAACAAGGGCAGAAGTAGAATATATCGTTACCCCGAATTTTAATTAAAAAAACTTCACCAAGGAAAGAGCTTATATATTTTTAGACCAGAGTTGATCGGATGATTCTGATGTAGGAAATATCGAAGAGATTAAAAATATAACATCGATTGCTTTTTATTTTTTCTCAAAATAAAATTTAGTCATGAAGTTCAACACTCTAGTCCTAAAACAAATTAATATTTCATAAGAAAATAGACAAATATTCATTAAAATTCCCTAACATGCTTACAGGAAGATTATCCTTAAAGATTTTCTTTACTGGCAATCTTAAAAATATTTTGTTCAGCATGTTAAGTGAATGATAAATGTGTGTTAATTCACGATGATTTATAGATTAAAAAATAGCCAAATTGATTTGGATGATTAAATGACTTTCAGGGTAGGGATTAATATTGCATTTGCATGAGTTAAGGCGTTACATCTTACCTCTGTATCAAACCGATTTGAAACAGATTTTACTGCACAAACGTGAAATTAGGCAGTAAGGTAACAGTGGACACCATTTACTCAGGAAGAAACACATAAAACAGAAAACAATCGCCATCTCAATGCTGCGCTTGTGCAAGAAATGATTTCGACTTTATTCAAGGACACCTAGCCACAAAAGTTGGTATATGATCGCACTCCCCAGAAAGCAAATTCTTTTCCTACATTTGGTCTCTCAGCTCTCAACTCCTCTTATCAGCTAATTCATTTTCTGTGGTATCTCTTTTCTCATTTGTTCCCTAAAGTAGTCTTCACTGTCCGATAATCGACTTTTGTACACAAGGCAATTTTTACTTAAATTTTTCAAGCACTTTACCGGTTTCTTCTTATAATATTTTTGGGAGAGATTTTTCCGTTGTTTTTGCTATTTAAGACTTTTTGTTCTGCATATTAAGCCGAGTTTGCATAAGATATTTTACATTTCTCATAGTTAATCTAGGGTCTAACTTGAGTTCTTAAACATAGAGGATTACATAGCATAAGAAATCAGCCGCAAAGTCGACCAGTATCTTACCCTCTTCTAGCCCCTAAAGAGCCCCTAATCATCTCCGCAATAGTGTTAGAGGGGGGTTTAATATTTTAAAGCTACCTTACAAACATAACTCAAAGCATGATTTAAACAACTATAAAATAAATAACTTAATTATCCTCTAGTTATGCCCTCACTTTTTAAAAATGTTCAGACAATCACACAATGAGTAAATTCATATCAAAGATTTCTTAATCACTCTATTGTAAATAAATATTTTAAAATATTAATGATTTCATCTTCCCTCAAAGTTAATGTTTGTCAAATTTTACCTTTACATAAATTATTTTTAATTGTATTCAAGAATAAATTAAGTTTGAGCTTCAGCCGTTTTTATTGGAGAATTTGATTCTTCATTGCCCACCTCCTAACCCCAAAAGCATAAATCTCGCCATGTCAGTTAGGTTCAAATTGTCCAGTTAGCATCGAATTGGAGACAAAATTAAGTACACTTGCTAAGGAAGGTTTTGATAACCATATACTACCAAAATCTATTGCCATAGGTTGTGAATCGTTTGGTGTAGATTAATTTGTATAATAAGACTGGCAAGTTTGTGTTGGCGAGGAAAAGGTAGTGCGAATGTTTTAGAATATTCATGAATTGGCCAAATTATAAATTGGTCAGAGTAATTATTCATGTGAGTTCAAACAGCACAACAAAATAAACCATATAAATTAGACGTATGGATGTGAAAATTATATCATATGAATAGTTTTAGGTTTCTAATTTTCTTATAAATTGTTATTATTCCTTTAATTCTCTATAAATCCTGTTAAAATGTTGAGGGTGTGTCTATTTATACTTGACCCAATGTCGCCAAATTTCGTTAGCCTGCAATAAACGGTTTAGGAATCAGGGCGAAAATTCTTGTTACTAGCAATGGTTAGGAATACTTTCTGGAGCAAGTGTATTACCTCAGTGAGAATTTGGTAGTATGGTACGAAAATACCAAGCGTACATTCATTGGTACATTAATCTGTTAAAGGAAAAAATCTATTTTGTTAGCCAGTCCACAAGGAGGTAGACAAAGTGTAATGAATCATGATTAATCCAAGAAATATTTATTCCCTTATATTTGCTAGATTAACGCAATGAATGTTCAATGCTTTTACTCTATCTACTTTTATCGACAGTCAGAGAAAGAAGGTGAATAAAAGGGGAGTCTTTCTTGTGTTGAACAAATAGTACATTTTCGCCATTAATGAGGCATATTCAGTAGCATGAGGTTAGAACTTCAAATTTATCACATAATAGCACAAAACTCGGTGGTGCTCGGGGTTTAAAAGCACCTCACAATGTCTTAGAAGGCAATGTCAGGTTGTTTTGGATTGTTGTTTTTATTTTTGGTTATAAGTTGTTTCCTTGGTTAGGTAATATTGTAGGTATATTGGTAGGGCCATTGTTCTCTCTCCTGGCAGACGAGATCAACAGACCGGATAATAAAATACACATAAAAATTCGAATGATTATCACTCGTGAGCCCAAATGCAACAAGTGAAGGTCTTCTTTAGATATCTATGAGAAGCGCTCGGAAGTTATTGTGTATTTTCCCACCAAACAACGATCCTGGAACCTTTTCTTCTCACATGTGTTTGACACTCCTTCCGTCTCAGTTGCATGTGGATATAAATGTCTCCGTAGAAAATACTACTACTTCATCTGCTTAGAAACCAAACAGAAGCAAAAGAATTGGACTGAAGACGAGAAGGAAAAATAATAGCTGGGTTTTGTTTGAATATGTTTATGTGAATGTGCATGTGTAACTACTTACCCCCGCGTGGGATGAGTATCAGTGTATCCATCCAATGAACATTTAGCTAATAACAGAGCTGAAAATCTTCCGAGCCCTGTCGTTGGGATTGAAATGTGCCTGGCATGCTAGAAAACCAACGCCTTCGCCGTTCACCTAGTGATAGCTCCGTTCGGATTCCTGGTTTATTTGATGTGTATGGATGTTAGGTCGGATTGTTTGAGTTTGTCAGTTCTATTTGAAATATTTGGGCTGTTTGCACTGCTAGAACATTTAAGTCAGTTTACTTTTGTTCTTTTGATAATTTAATGGCTATGATTTTTTTTTATTTTCTAATGAACCTTAGATTAGAATGTTTTGGTTTGTTTGTTTTAAGATATGATACGGAGTTTTTTGCTTTGTTATAATTAGTAGGTATGATGTTTTTGTGATTGTTGCCTTTGTATTATGTTTATATATTTGTTGGCTATCTACACTTTTTCTTAATGTTTTACCTTAGCTGTAGCAGTACCTTACTAGAAAATCTGTATAAGTTGAGTGCATCTTTGTATCTCACAGAGACTGCATTTTCACACAATTGCAGAGAGAATGAACAGTTCCTGATTTATTTACTGAATGTTTTTGGTCTTAGCTTCTGCATTTTAATACCTATCGTGACCTGGAGCCCTTATCCGCCAGAGAATTGTAAAATCTTTGAAAATATATATAAAAGGTTTTGGTGAAATAGCAAAATGGCATAGAAATTTGTTTACTCGTTTGAAATTTTCTCAGTAATTTTAGCTGTTATATTTATGAAGCTTAGAAAAAATTCAGATTTTTTTTCTGGAAAAATCCCGACAATTTATATGTTTGGAACATACAAAGCAGCAAAAGTACTAAAGAGAATGATAAATTTATACTAGATCTTAGGAGGCATCTTAACTGTCCTAAACAGAAGAGTGCGGAAAAATCTTACTATATAAGTGAAACACTTGAAATGGCGCAACAATAGTGAGTAAATTAAACCTTTAATTATGAATGCCGGTCACCAGCATTAAAACTAATTTACTATAAATCTCAATTGGTGTCTGTCTTCATCTCTTAAAACATAACCAAGTGATGGGTTAAATTCACACATTGAAAAATAAACCAATCTGGAGAATGTGGGGTTGCTCGTTCTAGGGTCAAAGATAAAATTCAGACATTTTCTAAAAATATTACGGACACGAAATACATAAAATGCGAGATAAGGAAATCAATGCATAAGGCGAGATTTTCAACCCATAAAAATTGCTCGACTGAATGATGTGCATAAGATATAATTGATATAAAATTCAATGGTCTAAAATTATTCACAAAAATCTTATACTGGATAAAAAGAATTCATTTGAGTTGTGAATCATAAAGACACATAGGTTGAATCCATTTTTGTATGCGAGATTTTCAGTCTTGTTATTATTTTGAGTGTAATTTGATGTTTTCTTCTGACACTTTTCTTCTTCGAACAGTTCCGTGCCAAATTAGCCGTCGCTTTTGTCAAAACTTGCTGAGATGAAAATATATTTCCTAACTCTACCGAAATACTATATATATATATATATATATATATATATATATATATATGGAATTAAGTCAGACTTCCTGAAGACAGCATTTCTAGAACAGTTTCAGTGTATCACATACCCTTGTCAACTTGCAAATGAATCGAAAATTACAGAGAATTCCATATACAGCTCTGACCTGATAGACAAAGATCAAGTTACCTGACCCACTCCCCTGCTCGGGCTAATTCTAGGGGAGAAGACAGAATTTACTACCCGATTATGGCAGGTCGGTTTTACAATATTAATTATCTGCTAAGATATCAAACTATTAAAAGAGAAGTGACCTTTAGATAAATTGAAATTTGGAATGGATGTGATCAAACTCGAGTCTACAATTCTTCTTTTAAAATAATTTTTGGATTCAAAAACCAGTTTATTTTATTGAAAATTGATGGAATGATTAAAATCTCTGACATGAAAATTACTCCACTACTTTCATTTCTAACTCTGATGTCCCTCTTATGTTCATACAATCTCTTATCTAATTTCTTTCCCGTTTAACCTACATAAACATTTTCACAATCTTTACAAGGAATTACATATACCCTTTTATCCTGTTGATCTTTGAGATTACTGGAAAACGTCATTTGTTTTATAGAATGGTGCCCCACGAAGCAGAGTTGCTAGACACTAAAAAGATATTTGGAGGTGTTGAGTACTATACCGTACTCTTGAAGACGAGCAAAGACCTGACGAAGGTGAAAAATGTGATCCTCTTGCGATGACGATGCTGTTAGAAGGTCATTGATGTAGCAAGGGAAAGACCCCTAAGGAATTGGTCCATGAAGCGCTTCAACGTTTGATCAGAGTTGCACAATCCATATGTCATTTTGTACATTTCAAAACATTCAAGCGGAGTTGTGATGTTTGTTTTTGGAATATCGTCTGGGGGAATAGGGATTTGGTTGATAGCACGAATCAGAGCCAGGCGAGAAAAGAGAGTTCAGCCTGAGAAGGATGAGGTTAAATCGGCTATGAAAGGCAATTGTTATCGGTCAGGGATTGCAATAGCATTTAAAGCCCTGTAGTTCCCAACTGCTCTGAATTTCCCTGGCGTAGATTTGGGCACAATGTGGACTGGGGAGGCCCACGTTGAAGCGGAAGGCCTACAAATCCCTGCCTCAATCATGAATTGAAATTCACCACGCATAGCAGACAGTTTATCTCGAGCTAGACATTGTGGTCGGGATATACAGGACCTTTTCTTGTCTCTATTCGATGCACCACACTATGTTTTATCGGTCTATCCTTCGAAGGTGAGAAGGTGAGTTCAGGAAGCTCCTGAGAAAGGCGCTGAAGTAGTGGCTCAGTAGGTGTGAAACGAATAGAGAGGATAGAACTCTGAGAAGGTGAGTACGAACTTGAAGCTGTGAATAGTGTTTTGCGATCGACAAGCATTCTGGGTCGAAAATCAATCAACCACAAGGTCGTGAGCCGAAAAAAAATCGAGGCCTAATATTGGATAATTTACCTCTGCCTTGACGAAGGTCTATCAAGTAATTAAGGTTTCGCCTTCCATAGGTCCTAATATTGGTCGAATTAGCTGCCTTAAGAACTAAATCTGAGGGAACACAATCTTTGTCGGTTTTATAAATTGGTAAGTCACTGCATTCAGCATCAGTGTCTAACAGGAATGAGAAACCAGAAAGTGGGCCAAAAATGCAGAAAGGAGGACCTGCCTGAGGAAATTATGTGTAGGCAGGGGATGTAGACCATTTTCTCCCATGCCTTTCTAGCCTAAAGGAGAATTTGAGGTTGAAATAAAAATTGGAAAATTTGAGAAGTTTGGTTGAGAGTTGAGATTATGTGAAAGAGGTAATACTAGTTGTGAATACGTGAATTGTTGTAAGCACTTATAAGCCTGTCCACAAATTTTAGTTATGGTACCAGCACCATTGAGTAAATTGGATGAAAATTCTATTATGCTTTGAGAGACTACTTGGCGCAGTGTAGGAAAAAGCCTAATGTTGATTACAAGGCTGTGTACAGCGTCCAGCGTTTTTACGATACCCTTGATGGTAGCAGCATTAATCCTGATGGTGTGGAAGGTTATGAGTATAGGCGGAATAATGCGGTGAAAACTTTCGCTGCTTCTCACCTTTTGCGCGGGATGCCCTCGCTGGTTTCTCCCTGGTGAACAAGAGCGGGACCTGCGCTTCCGATCGCCAAACACGCTTCTGTGTTCGCTCTGTGATCCCCATTGCAGCTTTAGCCTCTGGATGTAGGCTTCCATTCTCCTTATTGAAGCTTTAAGGTCCCTCAATAGAGAAGATGGAACCATTGAACGTTCCGACCAGTCGCCAGAGGAGCTTTTCGTTCCCCAAACATGAAAAATAAAAGTGTTGTTAGCTGGCGCATGATTTTGGCCGTTGTCTCAATTTACCTAGGGATTTTGAAATAATTTCTTGCGGCTATAACTATTTGCTCTATAATAGAGGGAAATTTATAAATATCACATGCAAGTGTTATCAACATCATCCACGACAATTTGGTTATGACCAAGGTCTCTGTCCGTTGAGTCCCTAGAAACCTCACGATAATTCACGCCCCATGATCGCCTTCAACGTCGTCAAAGTTGGGAGGAGCTGCTGCTCCTGTACACACAAGACCCAGTGGGATTTGAGTCACTAATAAACGTGGGTCCATCACTGGGATCCCGAGACCAAGCTCGAAAGCATGGCCTGGAAGTATAGGTGCTCTTCGCCCCAACCCTTAGCCGGAAAGATCATGGACACTATCTTCTGGGATTCTGAGGGAGTGTTGATGGTGGACTATGCGCCACGTGGAAGGACCGTCACAGGCCAATATTACGCCGAGGAACTGGCTGGGTTGGAGAAGTGCATCCTTTAGAAGCGTTACGGCAAGTTAAAACGCGGTGTCTTGCTCATCCACGACAATGCCTCTGTCCACAAGGCCAGAGTTGCACAAGGTGCCCTGCACGAGTGCGGATTCAAGAAGCTCAAGTAGCCCCCCTACATTCCAGATTTGGCCCCTGGCGACTACTTTATATTCCGTTAGCTCAAGGCTGCACTGCGTGAACGCCGGTTTAGGGACGATGAAGATGTCCAGCTCGCCGTCCAGGAGTGGAGTGAATATTAGTGGCGAGATTTCTGGTTTTCGGGAATTCGAAGCCTCAGGGACAAGTGGTGCAAGTGCATTAAAGTCGAGGGTAGTTATATTGAAAAATAATAAAACACTTTTCCTCATATCTCGTTTCCTCATATCCGAATTGCAAAACTTATTGACCGCTCCTCGTATATATATATATATATATATATATATATATATATATATATATATATATATATATATATATATAAATAACTTCTCCAGGATTATTATTATTTAGAGGAATGCTCAAGAGGTCATTGCTATACTCTCAACGAGCGCTCTTCAATAAGTTTCAAACAAACGGAAATGACCTAGCTTAAAGAATACCACTTTGCCTGAGTCTTCAACCATCCATTATTTATATTTCGACCAGAGTAGATATTATCGTTAACCTGCTTCTTGGTGAGATGAGGCTTGTCCAAAGCACTTCTTGACTTAAGACATTTGACGAAAGGTTTCTTCCTCAGTGTTCGTGCATGAAGCATTTACTGCTGCTTCTATACAATCGTAAGCAGGCTTGGCACTATCCTTCAGCTGGTTCCTTACCTACGGTGATCTTACTGAACATTTATCGCTTTTCGGCTTCCATAAGACTTTTCCACGGGAGTGCAGCCATAGCCATTTTTTTAAAAGTCATTAACGATCTAAAAGATGGTGCTCCTTGATGCAATACCCTTACTAACTATGTACTTGTATTTGAGGTCAATTTCAATTCCATTTCTGTAGTTGAAAAAGATTCCATCTCTTTTTCCCCAAATTATTACTATAAAGATTATAATTACACATCATTCATTTATCGCATATTTTTCATCATTTTATATTTTAGATCTAATAGCCAGGCTCCAGCGATTGAAATTCACTTTCTACAGGAACAGGAACAGAACGCTACTTTGGATTCACCGTTAGAATATATTATTTTCTTAATATAATTGTTATGCGGACTTTTTAATAAACCTGCAATTTTATAAATATTAAAATAATTATTCCGCTCACATAAGTGTCTAACACGAATGAAAAATATATACTATTCTCAAAAAGAATTTTCAGGGTTGTATACCTAAATGTACATTTCTCTCTCAAGGCAACTAACCTTTTATTCATTGTCGCAAATTCGGAGATTGTATAAACATAAATGGATTTACAAATATGCACAAATATCCTGAAAGCTCCTTGCCATTTTCCTTCCTTTCAGATCGTAAGTGGATTTTATCATATCACAAATAAGAAGTAAGAAATATATCATCTTTTGCCCCAAATGCTTCCAATTTCTCTCGGCTTACTCTATAGACTCCTAACAAATACCCCCAAAATGTTAGGTTCTTTTCCTTGTTAATTTTAACATTTCCCTTTATATATTTTTTATATCAATATAGATATTTGCAAATTTAAAAAATATAAAGTGTAAACAAAATAAATGGGCAGAAATCTAGGGCAATCATGGGTGGTCCTTTTATTTCTGAGCAGTTGTGCATTTAAATATATTGTGTGCAATTATGCGCGTGTGAGAGTTAGCGGAGATGCATTCCATATATTTTATTTTTCTATGATAAATACACTCAAGACTTTTTCATTCTATTATCTGTCTTACCTCAAAAGTTTCCAAACATTACACCTCGGACAAAATTTCACATCCAGTACACCTGGATCTCTCACACCCACCAATCATGTGAAAATTAGAGTAAAGACTGATGTCATTGTTTTTAATAGTAATTTAGGCATTTCTTAATAGGGTTTTGATTAAAAGAATAAAATCGTGTGATTTTATGTTTTAAGAAAAATTTGTGAAAATTAAGTGAGTATTTTTTTGATTTGAATACCTATTTTGCATATTTTATGATAAATGTTGGTGATCAAAACAAGTCTTGGTTCCTTCAGAACTTTTGCAAGCGCTGTATCGATGTGGATCAAAAAAACACCTGCTAAGTATAAAATGGCGAGAGCTAGATATCATAATATACACTCACATTTTTTATTGAAGACCTCGAGCTACATCAAAAAATAAATATTTGTCGTAGAATGACTCCCGACGATACCCTATATAACACTATTCGTTGAGGGAACTTCCTTAATTATCTTTAGAGTGCGTTACTGTCTGGCGGCCGATATTATGTATCTTCGATATGCTTAAGAAGTGGAACTGAGCTCAAGGATAATAATATTGCTATCATTAATAAAATAGAGTTTTATTAATAATAACTACCAACAAACACAAGAAGGAAAATATTGACATAAACAGAGAATTGAAAGGGTCGTGGGGGCTCGGCTAATCCGAGGATTTAAAGGATTTAAAAAAGGTAAAACAAATATAGAGTTAAAGAGATGGGATGGTTCGATAAAACATTTAAAGAACAGGATAGAATTGACAAAAGGGATCAATACTCAAAGGTGACGTTTGGCTTACGTAACCTTTGCACTAGTGGTGCAGTGGAAGGTGGCGCATAGGAGTTTCGGTCCGCTGGCGAGTTCCAGCCGAAGGGGGGGGATAAAAGGATCCTGACGTGGCGTCTTGGGAAGGAGAACCGTTTCTCGACGAACGGCTTGAAGAACAATGGCTGTTCTAGGTTGTTCTCTTCTGAACAAAGGGGGGATGAGAACCGTCTCTTGTCTACGGGCTCAAGAACAATGGTTGTTCTAATGTTGTTCTCCTTTGAACAACAGGGGGGGTGAGAACCGTTTTTTGGCGAAGGGCTCAAAACGAACAATGGCTGTTCTAGGTTGTTCTCATCTGAACAAAGGGGGGGATGAGAACCGTCTCTTGTCTACGGGCTAAAGAACAATGGCTGTTCTAATGTTGTTCTTCTCTGAACAACAGGGGGGGGTGAGAACCGTTTCTTGGCGAAGGGCTCAAAACGAACAATGGCTGTTCTAATGCTGTTCTCCTTGAACAACAGGGGGGGGGGGTGAGAACCGTTTCTTGGCGAAGGGCTCAAAACGAACAATGGCTTTTCTAATGCTGTTCTCCTTTGAACAACAGGGGGGGATGAGAACCGTTTCTTGGCGAAGGGCTCAAAACGAACAATGGCTGTTCTAATGCTGTTCTCCTTTGAACAACAGGGGGGGAAGCCTTGGGGACTTGGCGTCGGAAAGGCTCGAACCTTTGGCACTCAAGGAATATTGTCCTCCTTCTGGACAAGTGATGGTGAATCTCGAGGTCGAGGTCCCTTGGCGCACAAAGGGAGAGAGGGTCGTGGTGATGTTTCGCGACGAAAATCTGGATCTCTAATCTGATCTTAGTGGTAAAGTTTCCATATAAATAGCCAGGACATCTCCTTGGCGTGGGGGAAAATGGAGTGAAAGCTTGGAGGGAACGCACAGCCGGGCCGGAGAACAATGCCTTATCTGCTCATAAGCCTAACTTGATCTGGCAAGGTTGGCGTATAGGGGCGAACGGGGGGACGATAACCTCCTTGATTAAACATTAACATCCGGTAGCTGTGATAAGACTCCAAGCCTCGAATCGAAGATGCACGTGGGCAGCATCGTGGTTTTAAATAATATGGGATAGGAGTTGAAATTAAACGCAGCTTCAACTCGTTCTATCACACCCCTCCATTCCAGGGGAAGTTGTCACTTCGAAAAAAAGAGAGAGAAGGGACAACGATAGAGCTCCGTTGTAGGGAACTCGTTTTTTTGTGCCAACCGTACCTTCCTGCACCTAACTAGTATTACCTCAAAGACATATGATTATTTTGATCTTTAGATTACAGGGGAAAATAACCTTTAATACAACTTAATCAGAGAAAAAAAGGGCATGGAACAATTAAATGATATAAACTTAGTACATACGGGACAAAATAATTTATACGTAAATTAATAAGAACAAATATATATACATACAAAAAATTAGACATTGAGCGTTACAAAATTCAGACATATACATTAATTAATTATATTACAAAAGAATCTTAAATTAAGTCGTACAAGACGGTATATACCTACATGGAGATACTAATCCTATGAATACAATTATTCTACGCTATTCGGTAACGCATTCCTACTGAGTGCGTCAGCGACCTGGTTATCGGAACCTTTTATCTAAATTATTTTAAACTGATACTCTTGCAAGAGTAAACTCCAGCGCATGATGCGGCCGTTTGAGTGTCTCACATTCCTAATATAGGCTAACGGACGGTGGTCGGTTCCTATTTGAAATTCTTTACATATCAAGTACAGCTTGAATTTGTCTATGACCCAGATAATTCAGAGCTTTCTTTTCTCTAGTGGCATATCTCTTTTCGCGTGGTAATAATTGATGGCTAGCATGTGCAACTGGATGACTCGTTCCGTCATCCACGTATTGAAGGAGTACACCTCCAATGCCCTCGTTGCTCACGTCGGTCTTAACCCCAAAGGATTTT
This sequence comes from Ceratothoa steindachneri, assembly GCA_963969495.1. Classification (NCBI taxonomy): domain Eukaryota; kingdom Metazoa; phylum Arthropoda; class Malacostraca; order Isopoda; family Cymothoidae; genus Ceratothoa; species Ceratothoa steindachneri. Next base: position 185,215,510 of record OZ018322.1, on the reverse strand, counting down.
TCCGGGTTGGGCAACTTAAAAATGGGGGCAGAAATGAACTTACTTTTGAGCTGATTAAAATGGGAAACAGCGACATCATTCCAACGTAAACGATCGGGGAAATTCTTTTCCTGAAGGGGGCATAGGGGGGCCGAAATTGCAGCGAAATTCGGAACAAATCGCTGATAGGGAGAAGCTGATCCTAGGAACGATCTTAATGGCTTCTTTGTAATCGGGAGGGGCATGTCGGCGATTGCCTTAATCTTGTTCTCATGGGGACCTAACTTGCTTTGTCCTATTTTGAAACCCAAATATTTGATGGTTTCGTGGGAAACATGGAATTTGCGGAGGCCAATGGTGAGGACATTTTCGCGCAGTCGCTCAAAAAGAGCTAATAGGGCGGGTAAATGGTGACTCCATTTAATTAGTTCTTGTAGCTGACTCTTCTGACGTGGTGTCAGCTGCGCGTCACTATCCAGGTCAGAGGGTTCCAAAGACTCGCCTGGTAGGGAAGGAGGAGGGTAATCGGCATCAGGTTGGATGCACACTGTCTGGATTACATTAAGGGACTCCGCGGGGCAATCCTCTTCAAGCGCCGATGTTTCGTCCAGTTCTACGAAGGTATCTCCATGGGCGCGTTGGGGGTTCTTTTTTTCTTGGGGTCCACGGACAGTCTCCGTGTCCTTGTCTTGGGCCTTATCACCTAAGGGTGTTAGTGATTCACACTCCTCTTTTGCCGTCCTAAAGTCCTGGTTAGGGGTCTCCGAGAAATCGGACGGTATCGGGGTTCTGATGGGGACGGGCTCCTGGGTTTCTTTCTTATCTCGGCCTTGAGGAAGGGCGGCTTGAAACACAGGGTTGAAACTTACTTGGGGGCTCTGTCCTATAAGTACGGAACAGAATTGTATGGGTGCTACAATGACTTCAGCCCAGCCATTATAATATTGACACTGCAGGTAACATCTAGCGACGGGGAATCGGTTCGCCCGCCCAAGGTGGTCATGTACCACCGCAAATTTTTCGTGGTTAGAGGCCACTGGGAGGAGTTCGTCGGACACGATGAAACACGTACATCCTGTGTCCCTGACGAGAGTCGATACTCGGCAGCTGTCCACGCTGCCCTCCTCATATTTCAAAGTTCCCGATGAACTTTTACCAAAAACTAAATTTACCTGGTGGCCTGACGGAGGGGGACAAGTTTCTGCTTGGGTCTGCGCCACCGGGGGAGCCGGGGTTGCATTAATCTGGTGAACTTGGTGGGCTGGTCCGCTTTTAAGCCTAGAATTTTGGGGGCAATTCCAGCTCATGTGGTTTTCTACACCACAGGTGAAGCATATTATTGGTCGCTTCGGGAAGAGAGATGGAGGAGAAGTCTTAACGGGAGGTTTGGAGTCCCGTTGTTGGTTTGGGGGTTTTACGGGGCTCGGAAACTTTGTCAGCTTTCCTAGGAAGGGGCGCGAATCCTTCCTTCTTTCTTCTCGTTGGATTTCTTTTTCTCGTTCTTCTCGTTGTATTTTTCTTTCTCGTTCTTCTCGTTGTATTTCTCTTTCTCGTTCCTCTCGTTGTATTTCTCTTTCTCGTTCCTCTTGTCGGATTACTCTTCCCCTTTCTCTTTCTACCTTTTTTCTTTGAAATTCTGCTTTAATCCGAGCTTATTCAATCTGAAGCTCAGCTTGTCTTATCCGTTCCTCTCTTTCTTTTTCTTCTCGTTGTATTTCTCTTTCTTCCTTTTTTCTTTCTCTTTCTTCCTCTTTTCTTTGCTCCTCTTGAATGTATTCAGTTAGTTCTTTTCCGGAAAGTCCACAGGACTCTCCTTGCGCTTTAAAGATTTCAAACTGAGTCATCTTTGCACTTGGGGGCGCACTAGTCAGCCAACTAAAATTCCTTGCAACAAGAATTATGCCTCTATAGAATTAGCCTACCTAAATATGGGCACTGACCTATTCGTACTTGGTTTCTCAATCTAAATAATCACTGACTAAAATCAAAAAAAAACACAAACAAATTATTATAACCGTTCCTTGAGTTACTCCAGCTTCTTAAGTTTCAAAAAAAAAGGGGATAGCAATCGTTAAAACAAAAGGGAACTAATATATTCTATTATTATAACGAATAACACTATGCTTTACTCGACTGGGACCAGTGTTTGCAAAGATATAGCGTTAAACCTTACACACTTGATACCAAATTAAATAGTATATATATATATATATATATGTCGTAGAATTACTCCCGACGATACCATATATAACACTATTCGTTGAGGGAACTTCCTTAATTATCTTTAGAGTGCGTTACTGTCTGGCGGCCGATATTATGTATCTTCGATATGCTTAAGAAGTGGAACTGAGCTCAAGGATAATAATATTGCTATCATTAATAAAATAGAGTTTTATTAATAATAACTACCAACAAACACAAGAAGGAAAATATTGACATAAACAGAGAATTGAAAGGGTCGTGGGGGCTCGGCTAATCCGAAGATTTAAAGGATTTTAAAAAGGTAAAACAAATATAGAGTTAAAGAGATGGGATGGTTCGATAAAACATTTAAAGAACAGGATAGAATTGACAAAAGGGATCAATACTCAAAGGTGACGTTTGGCTTACGTAGCTTTTGCACTAGTGGTGCAGTGGAAGGTGGCGCAAAGGAGTTTCGGTCCGCTGGCGAGTTCCAGCCGAAGGGGGGGGATAAAAGGATCCTGACGTGGCGTCTTGGGAAGGAGAACCGTTTCTCGACGAACGGCTTAAGGAACAATGGCTGTTCTAGGTTGTTCTCTTCTGAACAAAGGGGGGATGAGAACCGTCTCTTGTCTACGGGCTCAAGAACAATGGCTGTTCTAATGTTGTTCTCCTTTGAACAACAGGGGGGGGTGAGAACCGTTTCTTGGCGAAGGGCTCAAAACGAACAATGGCTGTTCTAGGTTGTTCTCTTCTGAACAAAGATGGGGGATGAGAACCGTCTCTTGTCTACGGGCTCAAGAACAATGGCTGTTCTAATGTTTTTCTCCTCTGAACAACAGGGGGAAGGGGAGAACCGTTTCTTGGCGAAGGGCTCAAAATGAACAATGGCTGTTCTAATGCTGTTCTCCTTGAACAACAGGGGGGGATGAGAACCGTTTCTTGGCGAAGGGCTCAAAACGAACAATGGCTGTTCTAATGCTGTTCTCCTTTGAACAACAGGGGGGGATGAGAACCGTTTCTTGGCGAAGGGCTCAAAACGAACAATGGCTGTTCTAATGCTGTTCTCCTTTGAACAACAGGGGGGGATGAGAACCGTTTCTTGGCGAAGGGCTCAAAACGAACAATGGCTGTTCTAATGCTGTTCTCCTTTGAACAACAGGGGGGGAAGCCTTGGGGACTTGGCGTCGGAAAGGCTCAAACCTTTGGCACTCAAGGAATATTGTCCTCCTTCTGGACAAGTGATGGTGAATCTCGAGGTCGAGGTCCCTTGGCGCACAAAGGTAGAGAGGGTCGTGGTGATGTTTCGCGACGAAAATCTGGATCTCCAATCTGATCTTAGTGGTAAAGTTTCCATATAAATAGCCAGGACATCTCCTTGGCGTGGGGGAAAATGGAGTGAAAGCTTGGAGGGAACGCACAGCCGGGCCGGAGAACAATGCCTTATCTGCTCATAAGCCTAACTCGATCTGGCGAGGTCGGCGTATAGGGGCAAACGGGGGGACGATAACCTCCTTGATTAAACATTGACATCCGGTAGCTGTGATAAGACTCCAAGCCTCGAATCAAAGATGCACGTGGGCAGCATCGTGGTTTTAAATAATATGGGATAGGAGTTGAAATTAAACGCAGCTTCAACTCGTTCTATCACAATGTTAAATAGAGGATCCTAGTCTAATATCTGCTATAATGTCATTGTCTCATTCAGTTCATATCCCACTAGCAGCTTTTCTTCAACTACCCTCTCTTGAAGATCTGGATCATGATAAAAATAACCTATGGGAGCAATGATGCAGATTTTGAAATTAAATATGACGGCTCGCAAGGGATTGAAACACCGTAAGGTAAATGATTTGGTACCATAGTTGTGATTATCAGTATGGATTCAGTACTCCTTCGATGAAGATTGAATGAAAAAAAAAATTCAAAAAGGCTCGAATATTTCCTACTTTCCAGACATAGAAATTGCATTTCTGTACTACTTTCGAAATGACAGAAATTCGTATCATTACCATAACCCCCCAGGTATACCAGAGGAATTAGAAATTCCAAGCTATAACTAAAATGCATGAAAAGGTCTACATCTCTAGCAGAAAGATAAGATTAAAGTTTCTCGTCGACCAAAATGGCAATTAAATCTTCATGAAGAACAGGGAGAAAATAAAGTTATTGAATTGTTGAAATAGCATAATCACAATTGGATCAACTATGTTTAGCATAAAATGGTTTACTTTCTTCTTGATTAGCCACACGAGTACATGACGCATTCCTACTTTTGGAGAATGTCTGATAAGGCTCGAACGAATTATGTGGTGAAGAGGAATGGCCTCCAGTAACTTATCCTAAACCTTGTGATCCTAAAATTCTACATGAGGTTCATGTGGACAGAAATAAAAGTAAATTTCCAATTCTGTAAATCAAACTTTGTCTCATCAGGTAATTCGTTAATGGATTGACAAAGAAAGGCCAATGTTTCAAGTAAATATGTGAATTGAAAAAATATCTAGGCAAGTGTGTTTGATGGTCTATAGATTCGGCAGGTCATCAAAGATCAATATCTATTCGAGACAATGTCAGAACGTGAAAAGAATGCTTGACTATCAGTCAAGACCTTGTGCAGAACTTTCTAGGAAATACAAAAGCAAAGAACTACAAGGAAATTGTTCCGAAACTATTAGAGGGATAAAAAGACTAGGTGGCAAGATGACCACCAGGTCGCGTTTTCTAAATAGCTATCTTGCTAACTTTCCAAAATACCTTCATTAAGTGAGCGATCAGCAAGTTAAACGATTCTACCAAGATTTTAATAACATGGAGGAACAATATCAGGATAGATGGGGTGTAAATATGTTGACTGACTAGCGTTGGAGTATAAAAAAATATTGTACAAATATTGAAAACTCCAAGTAAAGCTATACGCGTAACCTTTGCATCAACTCCTTGCATATAATTTGAATATAGTGTAAACAATATACTATGTATAAAAAAAAGTACAAATATATTGTCATGCCAAATTTCATTATTTTTAGTCTAAGTAAATTATTAAAAGATTCTATAAAGTATGAATAAATTTGGGAGGGATACAAGATGATATCCTGTAGCTCAAAATGTTTATGTGATAGATAACAAGGTCTGCTGATCAAAGTTGCGAGCGATCACTTATCTGATTTATGAACTTACGATCTTTAAAACTTACAATAATTTCCGACTAACCTTGGGAGGACATTGTCAATTAAATCCTTAGAAAGAGAATTTAAAACAATATAAGGTTTTCAAATTTCGTTAGAATCAGCAGAATAGTTATGAAGCTATTGCCAAATAATTCCTCGGCTAACATTGGTAGGACTTGGTTAATTATACCATTCGAAAGAGAATGTAAAACAACAAAAGGCTTTTAAATTTAGTTAGAATCAGCTGAATAGTTATGGTGTTATTACCAAAACAAAAGAATTCCCGAGCTACAGTTGGGAGCACCTTGACAATTATACAGTTCGAAAGAGAATGTTAAACAACATAAAGCTCTTAAATTTAGTTAGAATCAGCCGAATAGTTATGATGTTATTACCAAAACCAAGGATTTCAAATTTTGTTAGAATCGGGAAAATGTTATTACCAAAACCTAAAAAGCGAAAAGGGACTGATTGAAATAGTGAAATATAGAGTCGCACGCAGCAAAACTAGGGTGATTTGTGGAAAATGTGAAAAAAAAATTCTCTAATCAAGGTTCTGTGTGGTGTCGTGTGCTGTGGTCGAAGGAACCAAAACTGTCCTGAAGTTCTAGGAAATTGCCCGTTAAACCAAAAGTAAAAAAATGTAACAACGGAGAAAGAAGTGCCGCATTGATTGACTGAAGCACCTCATTTAACTTTTAATGCAAGATCGACTTTTACGCGGAAATTAAATGCTCTTGAAACTACCAAATAACTTCATCAATATCATTATGACTCATTATTTGATTAACTTCCCAAGCTGCTCTGAAAATTAACAATATAACTTTTAGTAAAAAAAACTATTGTGATAGCAATAAACTTCTTTTTCTATTAAATAGCACAAACTTGTAAAAGTTTGCCTAAAAATGTCATGAAAACACTCCATTAGATATTTTTAATAATATAATCATTAATATTACTTAAAATATAACATTTAATAATGTTTTTTTTAAAAATCCTCTCTTTCTTCTAAAAAGTATTTACTGCTAACTCCCAGCTTTTGCTTCATTTTTGACCAAGCCTCGAGTGGAACATGAGGTATTTTCTCTTTCCTAATTCTGTAATTATATTTAGAAGAATTTGATCAACATTTCCAAGCAATTTCACCTTCAACAACGTATGTATCAAGAAATAATGCATACCCATCCTTATTATTTTAATCCTCTCTTTCGATCGTTCCTATTCCTCCTTTTCCATATACTCTATCTAAATGGTATTACAAGCCTTACACTCCGTCTAGCTTTCACCGTAATGCACGCCTTATTTCCAAGATTAATATTCTTTACTCTATTTAATTAACAATCAAAATTTATATAATTATGAATGGCTATTAAAATGATCATAAACTCTCTCTGGATCAATCATTTCAGGAAACCCTTTAGATCTCAATATGTGTTTTTTCAGTTTGCACTCTCAGAAAAAGTATATTGCCTGTACAACATTCACGCTTCAAACCAAACCTGCACAACCCAAATCAATCCTAGGTTATCTTTATTTTCCCTACAATCCTAATATTTCTTACACAATGAATACAACATGCAGCAAAAGTTTAAGATTTAGTTATTGCATTCACCCTTTTCCAAATTACACTTAAAGAACTCTATAATCACAACCTACTACTATTCTTAAGGTACTCTTTTATTTCCAATTGTCTTACAACTCAACCTCTAGATCCATTGCATAACGCAATAACTATCACCCTTTAGCATCTGAGCCAAGATATATTGTTCCATAATTTTTTACTTTAGCTGACTAAGCCCTCATAATTATATTGTCTAAATTTCAATGCGCCCCTTATACAACTTTCAGCATACTGTCCCAATTTCGGTTTGAACTCTTGTTTTTTTTAAAAAATAACCCTAATATATTTGCTATTTAAAAGGTTATTTTAAACTCTTTAAAACATTTCCTAATCAACTTTCGGTCACCTGAAGGTTTGTTACTCTACATATTTCACAGTTTAGCATTTCCAGTTATCCAATTATAATTTTCTTTAAATATGTCAGTAGGCATTATGTGTATCACTGACTTACTCAGTCCTAATACAATAAGCAACGGCCTGGCAACCAGGAAAATTAGACCTTCATATAAACATATTGACAATACTTGTCGAAACCAGAATACATTCCTTTATATCTATTCTATTTTACATTATAAAATAGAAATAAATGTTGTAGTTATAAAATCTATTTACTTTAACGAAAAAATAGTACCAAATTTTAAAATGAATAATACAGGAAGAGAGAGTATTTTAAAATTTGAGATATGTAGAATGAAGTAATTTTCCTAAAAAGATCTCAAACTTATACGAGGTTTTAAGAAGGATTGTTGCAAGCGTTTGTCAAAATAATATCACTCTTTCCTTTGCTCTAAAATTCGACAGAAAATCTTATATAAACAAAAGAACCAAATGATAGTTATAAAAGTGAATTATGTTAAGAAAGATTAAATTGTGCAGCAACTAGAAGGAAAAAATACTGGAAATGCTTATTGCAGGGGTGTCGGTAATTATCTTCAAAATGCAGACGATATACTAGAAAGGAAGTTCATCGCGTGAATTCAAAAGCAGGAAGGGGTAATCAGCGGAAAACATTTATAGAGTTCACGAAATGAAGAAAAATTTCATAACCTTTATTGATTTGTAGATCTGATTTACCATATAAGAGATCATTAAAGAATATATTTATTTACCTTTTGCAGTAATTAGTTGTAGGATTTTATGATAGCAGTAACTAAGACGAATATTTTATGGTAAGCAATAGCTATTGTTCCAGGCTATGCCTTTGTAGTCACTAAAACATATATACACAAATATATTATATAAAAAATAAAACGCAAGACACAATTGACAATATGATAAATTACATTGAAGAGGGCTGGTAGGCTAGAAGATTTTCCATATAAGTATATATGTACAGAGGATGACTATTTAAAAGATTTTAGTTCAAGAAAGGATATAAGAGCTCTTTTTATCTATATGTATATTTATTAAAAATTTTCATAGTGCTTAGTACTAACATCGTGTATATAAAGAATTAGTAAATATTTAATAACCTGAGGTTATCCCTCTCTTTCTCTCTCCCAAATATTTAATCATAAAATGTTCTCGTTATTTATATCTTACGCTATCAGAATTTACACTTCTGTTTTGCTTCCAATCAGCTATGTAATCACCTTTTAAAACTAAACTGGACAAATATTCGTCCCCATCGCAAGGAAAGTCAAAAGAATCGAGATTTGTGTTGTTCTTCACCGGGCAAAAACAAATTCAACATCCCCAAGATGCTTAATAACAGCCGGAAGACCATCCACAGATTCACGGAGAGGCTAAAGAACAGGTATATATCTCAAAGATTTACCTCGTTCAAACAGACTTTAATTTCATAGAGTTTAGGGGGGAGAAAGACCTTTAAAGAGCTTCAAGCTCAAAATGACTGCGTTTGGGAAGAACGTCTATGACCACGGTTTCTAGGAACATCATAGTGGAGGTTGACAAAACCTTACGGTGCATGAAAAAACCTCTGCTCACCGACCGTATGTGAGAACAACGTCGGGAGCGCTATTTTTTGCCATCTCAACGACTTGGAGAGCCATAGATATCGAATTCTCAACTTTGTGGTGAAAATCCTTGACGGCCAATTTGGTCATCAAAAAGTAGAACATCCACGTGGTATGCTTCGTCCAGGAATTAAAGTCCAATACATGTCCAGGACTAAATACACGTTTCCGTGATCATGCTCAGCTCGTGGCTTTGAATAGAAGAAGATTTAGACCGTGTGGTTCGTGGCTGGGTATTGTTTCCCTGCTGCCGATTAAAGGGATACCGTGGACAAGAAAGTCCTACCCTGATGAGAAAGATCAAGAAGAGGGCGTCTTTCAACAACAGGGTGTACAGACCCACCTGCCTAAAACCGTGAAAGAGTGGTTGGGGTCGAACATGGAATTCTGTTCGAAGGAATTTTGGCCGTCGCAGTCGCCCACCCTAAATCCCCTCGACTACAGGGTGCATCTGCATGTGAAAAGCAAGGCATGCAAATCTAGCCACAGTAACACCGACGAGCTTAACACCTCCCTCAACCGTGTGTAGGCCAGCATATGGGAGAAGTTCGTATAAAACATGTGTGTCGCCTTCAAGTGTCGCTTGTAACGCTTGCTTGCCACCGAGGTGCCCACATTGATTTATAACACAAGGTAAACTGAAATTTATATGTTAAGCAAAACAAACGTCTCTAATTCCCTCAAGACTACCATTGTTTCCTTTTTGAGAGCGTCGTAACGAGAGTAACAGCATTTTGCAATAATCGATACCCTAGAGTCCTGATTATCTTACCTACTTCTCTTCTCCTAAAGAAACTGGTCATTTATATTCCCCCTTTTCTCTCCATATCTCTATAATTATTTGCATTCTGTTCTTCTCCTACACCCCTTATGTATTTTTAACTCCATCCAATTACTTCGTGTTGTGTATTTACAATTACTTGTGCATTTTTTCGTTCAATTCAAAGGGAATAATTGTGTGGGCCAAAATGACACGGTATGCTAAAATTATAACTAAAGTACTATATAAAGTCCTAAAAAGTTTAGTGTTTGCAATTTTTTTAATCGAATTTACTGTTGTTACATTAATGAGCTTTTGCATTTTATTTCCAAGTTTGAAAGCACTAAATCTACTTGCTTAAACGTAACCTACCACCATTCTCTTGCGGCCGATTATTGTAAGACTCGCATGCTAGTACTTACTTCTGTCATACTCCACTTTGATATTGCAAATCACGGAGTATTCATCATATTTATATTTTATTGACGTACCTATAACCATCCCTGATATGTTGTTTTCCAAGTTATCATCTTGTCTTAATTCTGTTAGCATCGGGACTTATTTAATTAGCCTGGCGGTGGTGCATTTTGCTGTACCACAAGATTCTGGCTCTCACATTTTCTATGTATACACGGTAATCTATGGACGAGTATCCAACCTTCCTCGGAAACTCAATAATGATGATGAGGAGTGTTGCTGGTGCAACCCGTTCAATTTGGCTAGCTGTATAAATATTAGTCATTATTAAAAACTTTGGGGCGTCTGCTTGTTCCACTTTACATACACAGGTAAAGGTCATGGCAATATATTAGATTGAAAATTATTATTCAAAGACAAAGCTGTTAAGTTCTTCAAATCCTATCTCTGCTTTCACTTCAATCTTAGCCGAATTCACTCTGATTTTGACCATTTGTCGCTTTTAGAAAGCAATCATTTCGTTTCATATTTTTTGCCTTAGATACTGTAACTATCTTTTGCCTTGTTCATTTCCCTTGAAGAGGTTACTCCACTGATTGGAATCTCACTAAATTTTCCTCATAACTTGAAAGTGGTGCACCAGTGACCGCTAGAAAACCCATGATGGTAAAAGAAGGCAAACTCGAGCCTCACTTTCATAGACCCTATCTTCGTCCACTATCTAGACGATAAACAATATATCGTACACCTTAATCAGGCATTTGACCGCCCACCTGCCTATTATCTAAAGTTAGTTCCACGCAAATGCAAATTAGGTGAGGACAAACTTCATTCTCCTTGATACCTCCTAGCCAGCGAGGCTATCTCATCTCTGCCTGAAAGAGTTGCTGTCATATGCAATTTTCCTGCCCATGCAACAAATATAACTCTAGGTAAATCTTAGGTTTTAATATCTTTTACAGGAATCCAGTAAAAATTGCGGGCTCCGTTTTATCCCCACGAAATGAGCTCCTGTAATATGTACAGAAACAAAGCATCAATTGCGAATGGTGTGGCATTATTAAGAAAAAAAACATAAAAAGAAAACGTGGGCCCTTTAGCTTTTTTCGGAATATTTGAGCGTAGCCCAGACAAAAATATCCATGTAGAAGAAAGCTTTTAGCTGTATTTAAAGCGGTAAAATTTTTTTTGACGATCATGTAAGGGCCAATGTAACCTTTCATATTGACCACAAAGCTCTTGATTTACCATTTCCCTCCCCAGTCTTTTCATCCTCCTCTTGTTACTCGACAGCTGGATTTCATTGACAATGTTTGGATGAAGTCTAGTGGTCACAGGTTAAACATCTCACCCAAGCTGATGCTCTGTCACGAATACACCGACCACAGACATTCTCCCACCAGTTCAAAATGACGAGTGCCATCTGATACTGTTTGACCTCAGCCCGCTTATACAACCTCCTCTCTTTCCACCGATTTTTTCCACGTCCCTTCAAAGGACGAGTATATCTGCAAGCCGAATACTAATTTAACTGCTTAGTCATTACACGAGTTTGGACTTATAATTCTTGGGGATATGGCATATCTAGGCGCAGCTGTATATGCCATTCCCTCTACAAACCGTTATGTATATATATATATATATATATATATATATATATATATATATATATATATATATTCAATCTGCCTAGGTAATCTGGTGCAGGCATCAACCGTTGGAAACCAGATGATGCTAAAACCTGCTATCCGTGGTTTATTAATTCTAAACACATTTTGCGATTGTCCAAATTTTTCCCTTTAGCTGTTATACAGAGCTTCATTGCAAGTTCCAGGCATCACATTAACCTACTAGAAAGATCCTAATGCTTGGAGATGCTAGCTACCTAACTTAAACCAAACTAGAAGAATTTTAAATGTATAAATTTTAATAAAGACAGATAGTGTGTTTGTTTACGTAACCAATTGCTCCAAACCTATATCTTCCCCTGAGAACTCGTAAGTTCAAGGCTTATATTTTGATTTCTTCTACATTCTAGTCACTTTGATTTATTTGTGATCGCGCTTTTTATATTTTATCAATTACAGTAACATTCAAGAACTAGAGAGTATTTTATTTTCAATTTATAATTTTAATTATTCAACATGCCTAGAAAGAAAAGAAAGCAAAGAAATTTAGATTTTAAAAGTGGACCGATTGCTGGTCAATCTAATAGTGGTATATCTCAAAGACCTATTGCTAAGAATAATGGAATAATTATAGTTTAATTCAAAATAATGGTTAACACAACACTGTAATTATACTTTAGTTGCCCTGGGCCTTCCTAGGTATGTCTTAGTATTTTGAGCATCATCCTTTTGAGAAAGTTCCTAGAACAGGAATACATTCAGCATCGCTCAATCCTATATGCCAAAATTGGTTGGAAATACCACAAGGCTCAATCTCAGAACTTATTAATTTCATGTTAAGGCTTGTTTAACTGTACAATTCTGTTAAAGCAAAGTACACAAAGTAATACTAATTTCTTTTTATTGTGCTGAAAGTATTTTACGATTTACATTTACAAATTAAAGTATTTCAGTCATCAATGCGCGTCTATTTAATTTTTTCATGTTTTAGTAGTACTCGTATGTCAAAGACCTGTCTAGTTCGAAATGCTCATCTTGCGCCGTTGTGATTTTCAAACACGACATGAAATTGCATCATTTATCCCGCGCCTAATTTAATACGAAAAACAGACATTAAGTGAAAATCTCTAGCCTAGAAGACATTCTACTAACATACACTAAAGTTTACTTGTTTTATTTTCTCACTCAATTCTATTTTCCTACATCTCTCTTAACGCTGATTGCTCCTTCTTTTAGCAAATTTATTTTAATAGTTACCGATCAAATTTAAGTTCCTATAAACGTAAAGTCTGTCATTTTATGAATGAGAGTTATTTAAAAGAAATAAGAAGTGAGAAGATTAGTAAATGAAAACAGGATTCAATGAAAAACTATTAATTATGCTATTAGGAAATTTCTCGGCTTAATTGTCTTGGCGCTTTCTTAAACTAAAACGAATTACTATTTAATATAAACTTCTTAGGTATGTTTAATTCATAGTTTAGGATGAAATTTCGACGATAGGATTAAGACTGGCTCTGGAAACGAAATTAATTTATATTAAATATGGACTATTCATCTCCCCTAGGTTTAAAGAATAGTCGTCATCAACGTCTTTTTTTTAGTACATTTATGAGTATTTTATTCTTGTTCTGATAACATACGAACAAAAGTTCTTTCACTTATTTTTTCCATGATTTCTGGATATTTGTACTTCTGCTTATTTACCATTTATTACACTTAACTATGTATATTGCACTAATTTTCCTGTTTTATTACTCAAAGAGGATAATGATGCCTTCTACACATTGCTATATATCAGCTAAATGATTTTGTTATGTGTGTGCAAATTATAATACCAAAAACAAGTAAAATCTGTTATTTTAACACGTATCCAATATTATTCTCACATGAAGAGTACTACGGCATTAGAGACCAAAAGATGCCTGAGATTTTTATGTAATCTGTAAGAGCAGCAAATCTACACTTGAGGAATGTATGTGTGGTAGCTAATTTCTCTATAAATGGCGAATCCACTCAGAAAAGATTAAAGGGTAGAAACAATCATATTATCCCATCTTCAAATGCAAAGTCCAACATGTTGTACAACTGCCGAATCAATATCGTCAAAATTTTGAATCTACAGAGAAAGACAACATCTTGAAATGTATGGTATGTCTGTTGATAATTAAAATATTAGAAGAAGGGGCATCAGCATGTTCACGTGAAGAGCCACACTTTATAAAAGAGTAAAAGCTTGATAAACTAGTATGAGACTTGAATCTCACATAATCCGGTGCAGAGCAACTGGCATTCAGATTTATGGGAAAGAACCTATTGGATCCATATGTCAAAGTTTTGATGTACCAAACACGTCATGCACAAAGTGCCAAATTCTGCTCACTGTCAGTTATTCTGAAGCTAAAGGTTCTAGGCACGAGCCCGAAAAATGGCGCCTGTTCATCATCAGCTCAACAAGAAGATTGAAATCAGTGGTGCTTCAAAACGGCAACCAGCATAAATCTTTCCACGCTGGCTCATCTGTTCTCTTGAACGACTATTACGGAAATAAATAAAAATTGGCCGAACGAATAAAATATGATGACATTAAATGGAATGTACTCGTATGTGTCAAATTAAAGATGTGATTCTTTCTCGGATTGCATTGTAGATATACTAAGCGCCCTTAGTTCATGCTTTGTATATAGCTGTATAACCACAATGTAAGACACAATATCTATGCAATGTTACTGCTGATGCCCAATAGATCTTTAAATACTTTTACTTAATTAAAAAAGCGAAATTTTATGAAAGCATCGATACCAGATATTATTTGATGAAAATTTAAACGAAAGATGTTATAAAGTTATGATATTGAAAATAAAATAAAAAGATGACTCCCGCAGACAAATATGGATAGAGTTAGAGTCGAGCTTCTGCGGGTACGAGGTTCTCCTACCTTTTGCGGGTTACGAAAGAAACGTCATTCACCCGCCTGCCCAAGATATAGTGAGCGATGGATCTTAAGGAAAAAATATTATTCGGACAAAAGAGATTAAGAAAAAAACTAGTTAGACAAGCAAAGACTTATAAGAAGTCTGTTTGAAAAACCTTGTTTTGGTACCAAAATATTCAGAAAGAGGAAGAACATATATAAAATATGAGTGTGTAACATTTTATGAAAGTGCTGTTTAACAGCCAGGTTTGTTTTACTTTATCAAGTTTAGTATGCTAAATTTGAAAATCACAAGCATGTACATGAAATCACTTAGATATTATGCCTACAAGGATGTACACAAATCATGAAAGCAATATTTATTTCAATACCAACTGCATTGTATTACATATTGTGGCCTGTACTATCGTCTCACTTCATCTCAAATTCCATAATATCAAATTTCTATGAATATATGTCTGGTGAAGCAGTTCATCGTGTTCTTCTTTCAGGTCATAAAGATTCAATCGAAACAATTTGGAATGGGACAGCAAATTGTGCTGCTTAAGTGACATGTTGAATCCAATACAGTTGGTATTAATGAAACGAGTTCGAATCTCTACAATTTTTTTTTCCATCCATATCTTGTGCTCATTTTGATACCATAATTTCACACAAAATTTCTCTAGATAAAGAAATCAATATAACCTAGTTCGGCTAGCCTTCTCAATGGAAATTCTTGATAGGCAAATCAACTATCTGTTAAACTGCGCTTGTTCATCCCATATCCTGACTTCAATTATCATTCGAAAGGGCACAATCCAAATTTTTCAATAAACCTTGCCTAAAACCTCCAAAAGAATCATTTATTTTATATAATTTGCATATCAACGAGTATATCATCTAATCTACCTCTCTTGTAATCTTTAGACTCCTCACATTGCTAGCAACTAATTGCTAGCTTATATTTTCCATAGAATGATAGAGCATCCAATTACACTCATTCGACCAATCATCGTCATATTTGCATTATTTTCCGTACTTACACATTACATTTATTCAAAATACTCTCGCCATACAGTTTTGGAAACTCTGTTGATCAAAAGAAACCGGCCATTTTTAATCTATCTATATAAAGATATTCCTTTTTTTCTCCCCTTTCACTTACAAAATGATATACTGTTCTCAACCTAACGCTCATTTATCTTCTTTCTAAATTATTTATGTGCTCGTCTATCACTTTGAGTATTCATTTGCTTTACTTTTCATTTCGCCTTCTATTATGCATTCTTCTTAAACTCGCCGACATTCTCACACTATAAAGAATTTACCGTACGATATTATCATACCACTGCAAGTTTCGCATCGTTATTCCACAATTAAGCGTTTTTCTTTCATTTTTAATTTTTGACCAATCACTCTTATCTAGTTCCTAATAGCATTTTGTTAAATATTTGCATATTTTAACTTTTTATGTTGTAACACTTTATTTCTTGTCCTCTGCTCTTTTATTTATTTCTTCATCAACAACATTTCACTTCTGATTCTTACTTTATTTTTAATTTCCTCAGTTCTCAACACTGAAAGAACCAATTTAAACATAAACAATGCAAATATCGGAGGTGTGTTCCAGCTTTGGTAAATAAGTAGATTGGCGGCGCGAACGATGGGACGTAAACTATTTCGTCCGTGTTCCAATATGTTTCACATTTTTTTGAGTAAATTTAAGGGGACTGTCTGTGTGGGAGTAAACACTGCAGGGCGACTTCCCTACGATGATCCTGAGTTTAAACCAATTGGTGGATCTTAGAAGAACAGCCCCCATTATATACTCATAATTGTTTATAGAATAATGTTCTAACGTTTACAGAAATAGGACTTAAACGTGCTTGAATATTTAGGCACGGGCCAACGAAATATAAATATACAAAAATCCACTTTACCCAAAGCTTTTACATAAAATACATCCACACTATATTATTTTTTATTGGACAGTTGAACATGCGCTTTACTCTTAGGTTGATCTCTTGCCCATCTTATGCATATATATGCACATCCTTGTATTAGAAGAATATCTTTGCGATATTCCTGCCATTTTTCTTTTCTAAGGTGTATTGAATCTCTGATTCTGTAAATAATTGAGCTATTCATATCTCCGGCTATAATGAACTGGTACACACCCCCTCTTTAACTCCCTCCCTCGATATTCCTTGAAACTCTCTTAATTAGCCTTACTCCTACCAATAGAAGTTCGGGCAATGCAAACATGCATAGTTTCATCTAAGTAGATCTCAGCTTTACCCACCTGATTATAATCTCACACATTTATACCCAAACATTGCCTCAAGCCATAATTCACTCAAAAGCACTGCAACACTCTTTTGATGGATAAAAAATGATTGATACCTAAACGCATACCATCTCCTTCATTTTTTTGCTCACCTGAAGCAAGTATTTCAAATATATTGATTACCACAGTAGTATTCTAACATAAATACCAAGTGTGCCATTTTTTTACATTAATGCCGAGTCGCTGATTGTCTAGGTTAGCTAACTTTTTTTGTAATGAGGTCGGTGATATGTTTGATGTCCCCACCTCAGTTGTATACCATCCCCCCATAGATGCCGCTATTTTGTTACATTTATCCTGATTCGCTGATTGGTGAGGCCAACCGAATTTTGGGATGTGAAGTCTCTGACCTGTGCGACGCCATAAAGGATCCTTATGCAAACCCACCTTAGTTATACCACTCCCCTTAATCTTTCGCTGTTTACCTTCATTTTAAGAACCAGCGAACTAACATAGTCTGAATCCTCTTTTCCCTTAGACGTACAAAATTTTGAGTGTACCAAGCTTCAAGAGCCCTACCCCTCTCCCGCCTGCGCCACCTCCCTCCTTCTTCCCACCCCTTCCTTCCTTAGCCGTATGATTTTGGAAGCGAAGCGAGCTTAAAGCCCATTTCATCTCTAGCATCTCAAAATTAATGTCACATTTTAGTTGCCATGGACCTCTTCGCACACTAGGTTAGTGCGTCTTTTAAAATAAATAACAAGATCATTTTTAAGGTGAACCCTCAAAACTGCTTTCAATTTTGATGCACACTGCAGATATAAAGAATGAATTTCAGTGATGTTAGCAGACATTTTGGAAAAATGTCGATAATTGGATTTAAATCTTAAATTCATATGTTTTTACTCCTTTGTCGTCAAACCTGCCTATATGTCGTAAGTTATAAGATGATCCTCCATCCAAACACTGTCAGAAACAGATTCCTCAGCTTTTATGCGACCGAAGATGTGTGCGGATCTAGTTATAAATCTTGTCCAGACTATTATTCATCAACAGTTATTTTCTTTGACACATCTTGGTCGACTTATTCTTGACCATCTATTTAGTGGCGATGAATTTCCTTATAAGGGTTCAGCCCCACTAGCTCTCAAAAACAATACTGAAAAAGCAGTACTTGAAAAACTGTAGCTTATTGGTTTCGAAGAATTAATCAGTGATGAAAATTTTTTAAAAAACGAGGTTATGAATCAGTTCTTCGTTTTATGGATGCTCTCCGATCGTGACACTACTTGGAGAGACAAGTTTTGTTAAATATTACATTCTAACATGATGAAGGATGGTGAACATCGTTACATATAATTCAAAATCCCTTTTCTTTCATTTTCTCTCCTGGTGTGCCCACCAGCTCATTGATACGATGAAAACCAAGAATGAAAGGCGAGTATGAAAGAATTCTCATCCTCACAAATTCGAGAGAATTTGTCGAGTTATTTTAATTACAAATTAAAAAGATGAAGAAGAAAATATGAACGGGATTGATTAATTATTTTTGTTTATATTATTATTATTAGGGCATTCAAGTTTTATAGAAGTATTGACTTCATATTCATAGAAAAATCCGTTATTTCTTATAAAATTCCATTTGCATGTGATGTTTTAATTAATTAAGAACAATAGAGTAAACTAATCGCAGAAACAAATTCTTACCTGTTTAGACAAGCCTTTGTTCTAAAGTTTCCCAAGATTCTTTTCGATGTTGTCCATTTGTATCATGATGCCCTCATCCTCATTCACCCTCTTCACATATGCCATTTTCTCATTCTTTTCATCTACTCATCGGGAAAATCGTAAGCTTCTATTTCTCTTTAGAAAAAGTTTAATTCACTTTGTGAACAAAACATCCCTTAGTTCAAATTCCCCGAACTCACCAAAACAAGCAAGTGTTTTGCTTTGGGGGGTGTACACAACGTTGTTGTGAAGCCCCTCGGTAAACAACGATTCCAGTCACTTTGAATTATAAATTAACATTAGGTGTCTACTGATGTACCAGCTTAAAATAAAAACTGTGATCTTTTTAGTAAATTTTGTGTTAAATATGGATTTGTCAAGGAATTTTCAGTAAAAACTATACCAAATACATCAAACTTGAAACTAATATAGCAGTGGTTTGTTAACATCTGTTTTGTGAATTATTGCCTGTCTACGTGTGTAGCTTTCATACCCTACGGTGATAACGTATGGTATACATAACAAACATATTACATAAGCCTTATAATTCAGTGACTTGTAGCATACTCGATCCATTAGCAATGGTTACTAAGAAGCAGCCAAAAACCTCTATTCAACCTGAAGAGGAAGACCCACTATGCGAAAAAGTGAGAGCAGAAAATTAATTTAACTAATTTCCGATAAGATAGAGGAACTGAAGAGCTAACTGCGTGAAAGAGACAAGCGTATTGAGAAGTTGAAGCGCAAGGTGGATTGTTTGAAGTGCACGGTTTTCAAACTCGCTCGAGGAGATCATTGATGACGACGAAGCCTATGAACGTCGTAACACTATGTTTTCGCTGGTGAACAGATTTCACCTGCTTTAGTGAGTGAAAACCGTTCAGAGAAGATCTGCAGTGTAAGAAAGGAAATGTTCAAGCTGAAGGTAACGCCAGCAGTGATCATAGTTGCTCAATCTCTTGGTAAGAAACCCGAAACCTAGAACCAGGATCGCAGTGCTATTATTGTCAATCTCTGTCTTTGCGTTCTCAACCGTGATATCTTGTAGCATGTTTAGAGAGCTAAAACCTAAAAACCTATACATCAAAGAGAGCCTTACCCTTTCCAAGAACACCATTATGTATGCACGGAGGAATGTCAAACGCCAGTATCACACTAATTATCAAGTGTTTGTATGGATCAAAGCCAAACCCCAGCGCCCGCACGCAAGCAACACACGGTTACCAATTAACACATATCAGAAGATGGTGCAGTTCTGTATGGTGATTCTCGGCATGAAACTTTCAACATTTATCGAACACTGGCAGCACTAACTTCCTAATCTGGTCGAGTATAAATGAATATTTAATAACAATTTTGTTAATAATAATTATGTTTGATCTTTCTTATAATTTGCCACTAATTAATAAAAGTAATGCATCCTATAATACTTTGTTTTTTGGTCTTTCTAACTTAAATATTTACACTTTTATTTCTAGTTCTTTCCGTGCCTTCTAATTACTTCCTATTTCTAAACATTTATGTACGATCATAACTTCTTACTGCGTGTTCTATTGCACCTATACAAAAAGATGTTAAAAGACTTAGGTTCTAACATCGCGACATCTTATAACGATTTTCTAAAACATTTAGATCCCGACCAAAATTATTTTAACATATTTTTTGGCTCATTATTTTATCTAAATCAATAAATCTACTATCTTATCGATCAATATAACTTAATATCTTATTATTTAAACCAACCTTTAACTCGAACATTCGCAGTTTTTGTAAAAATACCGAACATTTTATTTGTACCCTAGATTTACTTTACTCTCCATCCAACATCATTGTATTGGTACAATGGTGGTTAGATGATGAGAGTAAGCTGTTTGCTAATTTGGACGGTTACACGTCCTATCATCAAAATGCATGTTGCCAAAATGTATTTGTTGAAACCTTCAAAAATCTTAATGTATGTAACAATACTATTGAATCTTTGGTTGTTAAACGTACAGTTACCCGACAAACCTTTATATTATTTGCAGTGTACAAACCTCATTTAGGCTATCGAAAATTTCTCAACTGTATTAGACAATATGATTCAAGACCGCTGCTTAGTCACTCATAAAATCGTGTTTGCATGTGAGATAAATATTAATATTTTTAAGCGAATTTCGCCCACACTTTAAACTTTTGTTCAAAATATACAAGCCCTTCATTTCCTTTCGGTTATTAATACCACCCCATCCTCATTTTCCACCTTCCAATTCACACGGTAATCCTTCCTATTTGGATCATAAATTGATAAATTATCTGGATGTACGTACTGGCAGTAAAATTACAACCGAGAATACAGCATAGGTGGGCGCGATAACCGATAAATCGATAATCGATAAATCCAAAATTATAATACAATATTGATTATTGACTATATATAGCGATATTTTATAATACAATAGTAAAAATCTTTGAATACTGTTTCCTAATTTCTTACCTGGTGAGGCTCTTCTTCATCTCCACATAGGTTTTGAGGATCCTCCTCGCAGATCGAACCTACATATTTCTGCCTCCAAGGGATGCGCAGCTCGCCCATGTGCTAAACTGTAACCAAAAACTGAACAGAAATTATCGATTATCGCTAGTTTGGATTTAAAAGTATCAGCGATACCGATTAATCGATAACGTAGAAAAAAATATCGGATAACCCGATATCGTTATCGCGATAACGCGCACCTATGGATTACAGATCAGTATACACCATTTATACGCATCGTTATACCAATAAAAACAATCTGAAGTGATTAAAATTAGCGTGAAAAATCTGATTCAAATTGAGGTAAATTTTTGTTCAAGTAATTTAGGGAAAGTTCGAATATTCACCGTTACTGATTTAGATACAAAAATTTCACCCATATTAATCACAAAGTTTATCTATCGAGAATGTTTTCCGCTTAAACAAATTTTTCTCTATTAAGCGAATTCAGAAGTCATAGTTAACAGCTGGTTCTCTAAGATCTAAAAAAAAAAATCAAAATATTATAAATTACCTAAACTAGGCTGTATTACAGATGAAGTCAATAAACGGTACAAAAATATGTTAACATCCCTCTTACGGAAATCTGAGAAACAATATTATCACCAATTATTTGCTCTACAGAAGAATATTATAAAAAAATAGAGAACTATAAATAAACTACTATCGGCAAAGACGTTCGAAAAAAACATTAGCCCTTTATTAATTAATAATGTTGAAAGTACCGACCCCGACGAAGTCGCAAACGATTTCAATGACTTTTTTCAACTTTGGCAATAGATCTCGACCGTAAAATACCAGCGTGGAATCATTCGCCTCTGAACACATTGGGACTTGCTAGACAAAATTCATCATTCGTACGCTCCTTGACTTGCCAGAAATGTGTAGAAGTGATCAGTAAGCTAAATACACATCATATAAGTGTGAGACATTGCCTGTAAAACGATTTAAGGAAGTAAAGCACGTGTTAGCTCCTCTTTGAGCTGAATTAGTCAACATGTCTTTTGAAATTGGTCAGTTACCAGATTATCAGAAGGAAAGGTTATACCCATAAACCTTGGGGGCGACAGCCAAAGTGTATCAAACTATAAACCTATTTCTGTCCTTCTAGAAACTCATGAGTAAAATATTTGAACAATGCATGGCTGACCGGATGTTTGAATTTATGTCAAACATTTTATTAATATCAAGTGGACATTTCGGTTATCAAAACTATTAATCAACACTTGTTGATATAATTTGTTTTAAAGAATATATTTCTTATTGCCATAAAAATAAAGGCTATTGCATTATTAGTCTCGTTGATTTACGAAAAGCTTCCGATAATGTAAAGCACAAAATTATATTGGCTAAATTATATCAGTATGGGTTCAGAGGAATATCATTTACATGGCTCCAATCATATCTGCCCAACCGAGCTCAGACCCCAAGGAAAAAAACGCACTTTTTTATCGTATGCTGCGTAAAAAAGATGAGGTGTTTACTCGACGCTATATTATCTAAAACTGTCATAATCTAGTCTAATTTAACTAGAGAAATATATTCGGAGGATTAATAATTCGTGGAGAACGAAGAAGATACATAAAGGAATATAACATAGCAGGCTCAAGTTACTCTGCATACCTTTTGGCGACTTTAGGTCGAGAAAGAACGTACGATTTATTTTGTGGACGGGAATATTTTTAAACGATCTCAAAATCATAATTCTATTAGTATGAGTCATACAAAGATAAAGGCATCTATTCTGAGCTTTTTCTTCCTAATTTGCTTAAAAATATCTTTCTTTCATATTTTGGGGATCTGCGATAAGCAGATGACGTTTGGCGAAAAATATATAACTCTTGAAATTAAATTTGATCACAATTTTCATTTGTTTCAACGTAAAGCAACCACCAATACACGACCATAATCCCACTACTAACGGAGGAGTAAACATAAGAAATAAATCTTTATTTTACTATTGTTTTGGATCGATATTTGATTACAAATAAGACGTTGACTTAATGAGTAAAATCAGTAAAAATGGGCCTAAGTAGGATTAAGGATATAATTAAGACTACGATGACAAAACTTAACTCATAATTCCTTTGTCTTCTTTCCCTGAACAGGATAAAGCAGTCAAACAGTCTACTCTGGATGGAGTATTAATTTCTCAGGAACATCTTGTTCTTCAGAAGGTCAGACGGAATTGGTCAGGTCAAATTGCCTGCCGAGGTGGCAATGGAGTCGCTGCTGCTTCATCTTTCCCATTTGATCTACGAATTATGTGTGAGTTCAACAAAATATTTTCTTAATTGACCTAATTATTAGTATTCTATTGATGCCTTAACTTTCTAATCATAATAAAGCAATTTTGAAGAGCAGACTAAGCCCATATCTTAAAAATATTACAATAACACTCATAGCATATAACTTTAACATAATTTTAAATTTATTTTGACATCTTTTACAAAACTCGTTTATGAATACCTTCTGCATAGACACTGAGTTTATTATATTTATTCAGTTTAGGAAAAAACAAAAGATGTTTATATCTTAACCGATGGAATACATCGAATCCTAATCCTTTGATATAAACAAAACCTCTACATAGCAAATTTTCATAGTCATAAAGTTCGAAATTTTTTTAACTAGAATTATGAAGCGAACATAGTGAAAACAAATAGCATTGCATTTCTAAGGGCATCTCCATAGGAAAATGGAGAAACCTTCATTTTAAGAGAATGGTAGAGTATGAATACCTTTAGAACAAGAAGGAAAGGTCACTCTGGGTTTAAAACAAGGTCTGCTGAGTAAAAGGTCGCGTGCCTTCATATATTCTGATTGATATCTTTATGACTTCGAAAACTTTCAATAATTCTTGGAGTAACTTTGGGAGGACCTTAGCAATGATATCATTTAATAGAGAATGTAAACGCCTTAAGGGTTTTAAATTTCGTTAGAATCGGCCAAATAGTTATGATGTTATTGCTTAAAAAACTAAGTCCATGGCTAACCTTGAGTGACTTTGGCAATTATATTATTTGAAAGGGAATGTAAAACAACATGATTGGTTCAAATTCCGTTATAATCGGCCGAATAGTTATAATGTTATTGCCCCAAAAATAATTCCCTGGCTAACCTTGAGAGGACTTAGGCAATTATATCATTCTAAATTTAATGTGAAACAACATGAGGATTTCAAAGCTCGTTAAAATTTGCAGAATAGTTATGATGTTATTGCCAAAGCAACATAATTCCCGGGCTAACATGGGAGCACTTTCTCAATTGTATCATTCAAAAGAGAAGGTAAAAGAACTTGAGTGTTTCAAATTTCGTTAGAATAGGATATATTGTTACAATGATATTTTAAAAAAAAGCAAAACGTGGACCGACTGACCGACTGACCGACTAACCGACTGACCGACCGACGACATAGCGAGATGTAGAGTTAGCCACGACTAAAAGGTCACAACTTCCTAAAAGTTTATTAAAAAGCGGAACTAAAAGATATTAAAATATATATTTTAGTAATTAAAATGGCGGGAATTGGAAAGGTGAAAAAATGGTCACACCTTTATTACATAGTCTAGAATAGTATAGCAAAGTATAACAGCATATTACTGCATAGTGGTGCTTATTATATTATAAAATAGTATAACATGGCATAGAATATTATAGCATAACAAGGTAAAGTATAGCAGAGCAAAACATAGTATAGTAAATTATAATATAGTACTGTATATTATATGTAGTATATTATCCTAGTATAGCCCAGTATTGTCTAGAATAGTATATTATTATATAACATAGCTTAGTATAGTCTCGAATAGTAGCCTGACAAAAGCTAGCTTACCATAGGATAGCCTACCAGAGTATTACCTCAACAAGATTAATAAATCCTAGCATAGTATAGGCTAGCATAGATTGCCTAACATAGTAAATCTTACCTTGCCCTGCCTAGCCAAGTATATCATTTCATAGTATAGTATAGCATAGTATAGCATAGTAGATTATGTGATACCATCGGATAGCCATGTCTAGCCTACCTTATCTTAGTATAAAATTTCTAGCCTAGGGTTCCCTATAATAGTAGAAAATACCATATTGTACTCTATCGTAGCTATCATAGTATATCCTAGCCTTACATAGTATAGTTTAGCCTGGCATAGTATGATTGACTCTAGACTAATCTAGCCTAGCCTAGCAGAGAAGATATAGGATGTCCTATCTTACACTAGAAACCATAGAAATGCCTATCTTAACAAAAACTAGCATAACATTGCCTAGTACTGCCTAGCATATATAGGATAGTGAAGCTTACCATAATATAGCATAGTATAGCCTAGCCTAAAATATTATAGTATAGCATAAGCTAACCTAGTATAGTTTAGAATAGTTTAACATAGTATTGCATAGCCTATCTTCGTATAGCGCCTAGGCATGCCTAGCCGTGAAAAGCCTAACATAGTATAACATATCTAACCTACCTTACTTTAATCATACTATAAGCATAGTATATCCTATCCTAGCATAGTAGAAATTAGTCTATCATAGTATAGCCAGGCTTAGCATAGTATATCCTATCCTATTCTAGCATGATATATCTTCGTATCCAAAACCCAACCATAGTCTAGCCTAGCCTACCATAGCCTATGTAGCTTAGCATATTACACTATAATCTAGCCTAATCTAGAGTAGTATAGTCTAGCATAGCTAAGCATAGCATAGCATACCCTTGTTTTTTTTAGCGTAGTACATCTGAGCCTAAAATAGTATAGTATACCCTAGAATATGCTAGTATAGACTTGCATATATAGCCTGGTAGAGCATATATTAGAATAATCTAGCTTAGTATAGTATACCTGAATCAATTCTTGTGTATCCTATCCTAGCCTACCTTATCAAAGTATAGCTTAAGGTGCCTATCGGAGTATAACTTAGCCAAGCTTAGCACAGCCTACAATTGTATATTAAAACTTAGATTAGCATAGCTTAGCTTACCCTAATATAGTATAGCCTATCTTAGTATAGGCTAGCTTAGCTTAGTTCACTGGAGCATTTCCTAGTATATTCTACCTAATCTTATCCTAATAAGCATATTCTAGCTGGGAAAGATTAACCTCTGACCTCCTCACGTTATTTGGAGACCATGTGCGAAGGTATCCCGCCATGGAAACGTCACTTCCTGTTCGAGAACATTCGAGAAGTTTCGACTCCTGAGCGTATTGGGAAATTATCCCGCAATCCTGCGAACTTGTCCAGAACCCTTCCCCTCTGCGACGAGGAGTGAAGGAGCCGCTTATTTTTTACGCGCCTTGCTGCTAAAAGCTAAATTTTCGTCCGCCTCACGGATTCAAATGTCTGGAGCTTCTTTATGCCATACTATGAATAACTCTTGTCCCAATACTGATCGCTCGTACAAATACCCGGGTTAGACTTGAGACCGAAGAGTCCCCCACGCACTTAAAAAGTCGTCTTTATCGTATCGTGTCGAAGTCACATGAGCGTTTATTAGACAGCAAGTCTTTCTTCGCCGTGATTCAACCCCGGTCAATTAATAGCTTCTGTGAACGGCAATCCTTTGGAGTTGTGCAATAATCTCCTTTCTTTTAATTAAACCAAAGAAAGTCTCCATCGATTACCATGGAGAAAAAAGAAGTATCCTCTTCCAGTGGAATTACGGGTATACACACATTTATCGTAGAACGTCATCCTTGAAGAATGGTTATCTTCATCGCTATTCCTCGGAAGGTTGGTTAGCATCGTGCATCACTTAGATCATAAGGATCGACAAGGAGGTCAACGCTTCGAGTTGCCCTTCTGGTGGATCTTTAATCCCTGCGAACAGTCCTAAAACTGTTTGCGTTGCACTAGGTGATTAAGTCATATCATAGAAGTAGTGTATGGTATAGAGTGGTTTAACACGATATATATTATATATATGTATATATATATATATATATATATATATATATATATATATATATATATATATATATATATATATATATATATATATATTATATAAACTGTTGTCAAATGTGTGAGGTATATTGCATAGTAAATCAGTTATAGTTGATTTACACCCCCTTTGAATTTTAGTAGTTCCCTTCCATTATTGAAGTTTTTTTATTTTTCTCTTTTGGCCGAAATAGTTTTATATCAGTGGAACATTAGTCTATTTAACTATTTTAAAATTTAGATTTTTAATTGGGATCTGTTGTTTGTGTGTGTTTGTGTGTGTATTCCATTTACCGGAAACTTTGAGGTAATCCCCAGCCGGATTAGAGAGTTTAACCCGTCCTAACCGTATAGGAAGTATTTCAATGTTCATTTCATGGGTATATTTTTGAATATTTTTTGGGGGGGAAATTTAAGCTTCGCGTATATTGCCGAGAAATTTCGTTACATTAATCTCCCCGGTCGTGTGTTACGTTCCCCAAGTAAGCCAACAAGATGACTTCTTCGTTTGAACGTTTAACGAGTCAAGGAGAATTGTTGGCCCTGTCAGGCCGAGAATTATTAACTTATATCCTGGAAGAACAATCTAATGAAAGAGAATAGAGAAGAGCGCAGGAACAAGAACTAAGAGAAGCTGAAGAGAGAGGAGAACTAAGAGCAAAGAATAACGAGAGATATAACAGCGTGAGAGAATAAGGGAGCATGAACTTTAATTACGCCGTAATCAATTGGAGTCAATATCAGTTAACTCCCACACCAAAACCCCACAGTCCCTGTCAGTAAAATTACTCGTCTTTAAAGAAGGGGAAGATTTTGGATCATATCTTACGCATTTCGAGAAGATCTTTGAAATCAACAATTGGGACATCGAGGTAGATGGTGTCGCTAAATTGCTCCTCCTCCTAAACTTCCAGTTGATGGACATTTCCCTTCCCTCAGACTCCAGTGTTAAATACTCTTCTCTCATGTCTGAAGTCTTAACTGCCGTGAATATGAACCCAGACTTCTATCATGCCTGATTTTGTCATGAAAAGATTCGCCCATGTCAGACCTTTGGCCATTTCGGGTACACGGTCCAAAAACACCTACAATTTTGGTTAGATGCGTGTAAAGTTCCCTAACAGTACGACTCCCTTCTGGACTTCATCTGAATAGATCAATTGTCAGCTTCCCTGATCCCCAAATCCATGCCATCGTTAAGGACAAGGGCTGCTCTACGTTTAAGGAATGCCTAGGAGAGGCTTATGTTTACGTAAGTAGCCGTAACTTGTAACCAAAGGTTAATAAGAAGCCTCTCCGTTCTCCTCCAAAGTTTATAGTTAATAACTCCAGGCCCCCTCTAAGAAATTCCAACAAATTTGTAAAGGATTAAGGCCCATCGAAACCCAAAAGCCTCCATCCTTCGGAACCAAGAGATATAAAGCCCATAATTACCACTTCCTCTTCGTCGTTATTCCCCAGAAGGCAGATAATCTGTTTTACGTGCTGAATAGAAGGTCACGTATGCACCAGCGTGTCTTCCCATCAAGTACACCAAGTTAGTGCCACTCCTGCTCCTTTCCCGTCTCTTTCGTTGAGAATGGAGCAGAAACGGATGCCGAGTATTCACCCATTAGACCTGAAACTTGGTGCACATGTATCGTGATGTCCAAAAATTTACTTTCCCTGGTTGGTCCAGATCACAAAATGTTCGTTGCGTCCATAAATACCTCGGCCGAGCGAATCGTTTCCCTATCGTAAAATGCCACATGGAATGTAAGTATTTGATTGGTTGGGTTGAAGTGGTAGCAGCCCCAATCATGTTTTGCTCTGTACTGATTGGTCCGAACCCACAGGTTACAAGAAACCCGGTACCCAACCCATAGTAGCCAGTTGCTAGGTCGCCAAGGCTTCCCAGGAACCCGTTCCTTTGGAAAACCCCGTCGATCCAAAAGTGGAGAGTGGAGGTTCCGAAACGAGAAGTTTGGCCGCGCCTAGAAGGGGTGTGTTACTCTCCTTCCCTTTTGGGAGCAAACGAGGACTCATGAGCAAGAGTCTTCCCGTGGTGGACTAATCATCTCCTACCTTGTCAAGGATGAGCTTTTATATCGTAAATATTCCAACGGCACCTAACTTCAATTACACCCCTTGTGTGTTCCCCGCTCTCACGTCCTTCAAGTCCTCCAGATCTCTCACGATAGTGCATCCTCCAGGCATTTTAGTCATAATAAAACCTTAAGAGGGTTTTTAAGTATTTTTATTGGCCAGGTGCGCGCAAAGAAATTGCAGATTACTGCAAATCATGCGACACCTGCCAAAAGACATCAGCAAAAGTGCGCGTTAAGCCAGCCCTCCTTCAGAAAAGGCCAATCATCTCGGAACCTTTTTCTTGTGTGGCCATTGACCTTATTGGCCCTATTTATCCCCCGCCTAGTGGAGCACACAGTTACATCCTCACTTTGGTATAATTTGCTACCAATTTTCCTGAAGCAGTTCCAACTAAATCTGTACAAAACCAAAACAAATAAGAAAAAATAAAAATGCATAATCAGGTGCTTAACGGAGTATCGGTACCTCATTGCCACGAGCCTGTAATCAGCTTCCTCCTAGAACTCACACAGTTTTCAATCGCGAGTGAACAAACTCATTTCGAATAAAAGGGAGAAGAGTCAGCCACCTATCTTATCCCTGCACTCGGACAACTAGAGTGGATTCGAGAGAAAGAATTAAGAAGTCGTATATATTTTTTCTAATTTTTACATAAGCATATGGTGATATAAAGCTGATCACTTAAAAAAATAGAAAGGTTAAATTAGAAATGCGATTGATACTTATGGACTAATAAATTTATAGAAATAATTGCTGCGAAAAAGTAAAGAAGGTTTTTTCTCATTCTCTTTTCGTTTATAGTGGATACAGTTACTTGGTTTTCTCTCTAATAAATAAATGACTTCCGGTAAATATGTAGACTAATAACTTCAGGCGAAGGAGTTATAGAGAAAGAAAATTATGAGAACGAACAGATGATTGGATGTTAAATGATGATTCTATTTTATGTAGAGGCCTAAGATAGATGAACATGTCATTTGATAAGGTAGGCAAGGTAATGAAGATTGATTAACCTGGATAGAGCTTTTTCTTTAATATATTAAATAATTCTATCTTTTACAAGTGAATAAAAAAATTTAATGTAACATAGAAGTAAAATAAACTCCAGCTTCTAATGATACTGGTGAGGCTAAGAAAATCCTAGAAACTTTGTCATTCTACTTCAGTTTTGCACAAACCGACCAAGTGACAAAAATTAAATCGATGGAGTTTTCGCTAATGGAGAAATATTGTATTTTATACAATTCTAATAAACTTTGACATTGTGAATAAAATAAGAGATTTTTGTATGATATTATAAATGTTTAAGTAAAAACATTGTACTCGACGCGTTATTCATTCCGTATGACGTTTAAAATGTATAACTATAGATATTAGCCTATTGCTTATGATAAAATTAGACTGCAGTAACCACCTTATGAGTCGACATAGTCTAGAAGATAATGCTAGATAATTACTGAGATACAAAGTTAAATTGAGAGTTCACTCCTGCTTGAGGGTTTAGGGTTGAAAAGTAAAACTTGTGAGAGAAATGTAAAACGATTGAGTTAGATGCGAAGCTTGGAAGGTGAAAGGTTTGCTCTATCACGCTAAATACCCGTGGAAAAGCCTGCCTCTTATTCTTTAGCACTATTACCCTAGGTTATTTCGACTATTTTTAACTACTAATTGTACAAATTCAATTGCAAATAAAACCCCTAATCGCAAAAACAGTTGCAATTTTCGAATCCGAAATAAGAAAGGAAAGGTTAAGAGATAATTAAGTAAATAATATTCAATAATTGACCAATTTAAAAAAGATTAAAATATTTAAGGATTTGCCTTGAGCCACTGATATTGACAAGTTTGACATTTCAAGCTTCAAAAAGTGTAGAAACTCCTAAGTCATTATAAGTTTGAACAAAGATCTCTATATTATTATTATCTTTGATTAAACTATTTAAGACTAAAATGTTAATTCTTTAATACAATGTTCAAAACTACCAGCTAAAATTTACATCGAAAACGATCTGTTAACTTAAAGCATATTCACTACTTTTCTTTTAAATTAAGATATCATCGAATAAGAAGTCCTCTTCTTGATACCATATCTTCCATAAAATTCCCATATTTCCAATATTTAACAAAAAACCAACGTGACCTTAAACGCACTAACGTAAGATCAGAAAAGTACATATAAAACTACGTAGGAAAAACATATTTAAATTACTGTGCACATTTATGTTAAAACGAATCTTTACCTAAAACTTTAAGGGATTGATGAATGCTTGTTTGATTATCCATTTAAAATATCTCGCTCCAGATCTGAATGTTTCCTTTTCCATAACTTTAATTATATAAAATTCATTATTTCGGCTGTCCATGTTTCATCTTTGGTGCATTGACCGACACTGGGAAATATTGTATCAACAAACATTAATAAGAGGTAGATAATTAATTCATTTTATTTATTATTATGTTGAATTATACCTGTAGCTTTCAGGTAATACAAAATATAATTTAGAAAGGATTTTTACCTCTTTTTGTCAAATTAGCAGGTTTATGCCTGAAAAAAGCAATAAAGTTATCTCTCAATGAAATACATATTCTGCTTAAATCTAAAATCAAACCTTTAGATGCCTGAACCTAAGTGATTGAGCAATGGCTATTCTCACGTTATCGCACCTCTTAGAAATTGTTAAAACTACGAGTAAATTTGTTTTTTTTTTTATTTTATTGTTAATCTTTTAATAATAAAACATTACAACTTTAAAGAATGTCTGGCTAGTTAAGCCTTCTTATCCCTATGTTTGGCCATACCTTCCATAACTTTCTTTATTTATTCTTTATCATCACCTATTTTGAAGGCTAATAAACAGTGTAATATTAAAAACAACCATTGTGAAACATACACTTGAGATAAAATTATGTATGTAGCTAACTAGATACCATTGATATTTAAATTTTTCAGTAATCTCTTCTTATAAATCACTAGTAATAATAAAGACATCCCACCATATTATGAAATATAAATGTTCTTCTTTAGAGAGACTATGTAAATATGATACAACAGAAGGATTAAAATATAAAATGAATAACAAAAATAATATTATCATATATTAGAGAAGAGGGATATTCTCTCTAATTTACAAATCGGTCGGCATTTTTTTAATATTAGCAAACGGTGCAGATACTAAGCAAACTTTCTTAGACAATTGTACCTGATTTTCTGTTTCAACCGAGACCATTGGCAGGGCTTTCTCTTCCTAAATCACCCATGCCTCGTTACGCCAACCTTATGCTTTAGTGCAAAATAATTTACGTAATAAAGACTAACGACCCATCATTTGATGAAGAATATGTGTTAATTATCCGCTGAGACACTATTTCATACTTTAAGTTATATATTAATTAAGGAATTTTGATTGCCTTGTTAATAGATTACTTTTCCTTACACGAAATTAGATTTATGTGGAAATTATTTTTCACAAGTCATTTGGTATTAGTAGATTGTATTTATTTGGGTGAATAATGTAGCTATAAATTTAGTATTTTATTACAAAATTTCCTTATTATACACTTTCATCAACTGTGTGGATTCCAATGCAAGAGCATCTCAGCATATGTCCCTCTATGATAAAGTTTCACATTGCAAAAATTTACTAGCCAATAGAATTGGAGGTGTGACATGTTAAGAAGTGAGAAATCAGGTTTTGCGATCATGAAAGGTTTACTTTAATTCCAATATCAATGGGTTGCCGGAGAAAATGGAGTGTGTGGTTAAAATTGAAAAAATGAAAAACTATGAAGTTTTATCGATCGAAAGTAACCTTAGCAAAAAGTATTTTAGAAATAGGCTTCGAAATCCATCTTTGCCTACCAATTTCAAATACTTCACCTTTCACTCCCCGCTTGAAGTTGGTTTTAGCTTTCCCGAAAATATTTGATAACTTCCATATATAGTCAGGTAAAATACTCTGAATCTTTATCAGAGTGAATAAAATAAAGCATACTATTTATTTATAAAAATATATTATTTGAAGGAAAGCTCCATCTGTAACTAGTTCAACCCTAAAATGAAAACGGATGAAATTTTTAAAATTACTCGTAGGTTAAGTAAATCTGAGGCGAAAAGGACTTTTAGAAAACTTGCAAATTACGAGGAAAATATATTAATTTATTTGAAATTAATTATTAATCAAATCCCTGGTGCGTTTCGTTTCCATGAAAGTTTTATATTTAACTTTGTCAAAACAAACTATATCTATATGTAAAACTCCTCCGAGACGTAAAACAATTTTTATTGATTAAATTATATTCAATTTTTCTCTTAAATCTGTCAGTTGCTATATGATGCCTTTTAGTTTAGCTCAATGAGTTTGAACACCTTTTTAGAATTTCTGGTCTATTTACCAAAGTATTCTTGAAAATTTGTAAGACTTACTTCTTCAAAATTTAAACCGTTTGCTATTAGTTAAAAACAAACACAAAACATAAAGCAGCACACAGTGTTTTGACCAGTGTAATTATTTAAATATAATTTCCTCGATGTATTTAATGTAAATCCGTTTGAATTGAAGATGAAAATAAAATATGTGTTCAAGAGCTTTTGGAAATTAGGTCTACATTGTTACATCAGGCAACTATAGAAGGTGACTTAAATGAAATTACTAAATATTATATGTTTGTAAGATGAGATATATGATTAAAGTAGAAACAATTTTCACTATAACAATGCAGATTTGTTTTGCTTTTTTAATAGGTATATATCTAGAGTAATACTTGAGTTGATGGGCGCACGGTGGTGGGCGCTGTTTTTGGGTTACACGTTAGCCCTTATGACGTCAGAAAGTAGCTTCGAATGTGACCAATCACTGCGTTGTATTTGTTTTGTTATTTGTTTTGGTGTGTCTTTTCTTTATTATTTAGCAATTGACTGCACTTCTACTCGATTTTATTAATTAGAATTGTAGTGAATTTTTCTATGCTTCGTTATTTCCTTTACAGATAAAATTGCCGAGCTTCTCTTAATGTTAAAATAAACCATTATTTTTACACACTGGCAATCTTACTTCAACCTTATTTCAAACATTGGCAACCTGCAGCCAAGCAGTTAAAAGAGCGCGAATCTTGATCATTCAGTGTGTTCGCGTTTAATACGACTGTTGTCAATACCTCGATCAATTTAATAGACCTTTGTATAGATCTTGGCCTCACTTTAAAAGTGAAGATTTGCGACAGAGGTGGAAAAGAGGAAAAGAAGCGCGGCTCGATTATAATAGTGAAAGGTGGAGATAGTTTAGCCTTTGACCATCTTTTTTTAAGTTTCAGGGGTGTGGGTGGTACAACGCCCTGCAATTAAGTGGGTGCAGTTCGAAAGTAACTAAAAGATATTAATCTTTGGTGGGAATAGGTTAAATTAGGCGGCGCTATCAACTTTGTTGCTTTGATAAACGTGCGATCTGCTCTGCACGTTTATTAAAATAATAAAGACGATATCGCCGCCTAATTTAGGCTATTTCCGTCCAAAATTAACATTTTTAGTTACTTTCGAAATGAGGGGCTTTGCTTTATGACGTCTGAAGACGCAAGGCCTACATTGTAGCCCATAAGCAGCACCCCATCCCCCTCCTACCGTGCGCCCATAAACTGAATTATTTTAATATCTAGGATTAAATCATTACAAGGTACTCTGAATTAATTTCCATAATCTTCTATTTTCATTTTTTAAAACGCTCAAAATTTAGTCCATTTTTATCGAATAAATCTATTTAATGAAATTTATTAAATCTTTAAATTGCATTTGATCCACGATCCAATAATTGAAAGATTGAATAAGTATCTAAAACTTTGTAAAATAATTTAATTAAATAAAGTGAGGAGATGTGTTAATATGTTAAATT
The DNA here is from genome assembly GCA_963969495.1 of Ceratothoa steindachneri. Taxonomy (NCBI): domain Eukaryota; kingdom Metazoa; phylum Arthropoda; class Malacostraca; order Isopoda; family Cymothoidae; genus Ceratothoa; species Ceratothoa steindachneri. The sequence continues at coordinate 185,180,418 of OZ018322.1, read as the reverse complement.
AATTTTTAATGTATTCAGCGGTCCATTATGAATTCTGTTTATTTAAGGGCCCTAAAGAGTGAATCATTCTTTGTTCTGATTTTGATGAAATTGTTGTATTAATTCCTTGTATTATTATATAGCAATCATAACACTTGATAATAGTGTAAGAAGTGTTCAAATAAGTTCAAGGAAGTAGAGATAATAATTTTTATATAATGAAAATAAATCAAATATATAAATTAAGTATAAATCCCTGTTTAAATACCACATTCATGTATTCTGGTTGTTGGTGTCAAAAAGAGAGATTGACTGAATTTAAACGATGGATTATTTTAACAAGAAAAGAGATCGGAAGACGATTCCAAAGTTCCCGCCAAATGAAGAATATTGAATTGAGCTCTAAGAGTCCTTTGTCCTTTAATAATTCTCCGATCACCATTTGCCCAGCCTAGAATCAAGCAGGATGAGCACTTTCAACGTTTTGGAGTCACTTTAGAAACAAACAGGCAGCCGCCAAACTGAATTAAGAACCCCATTTGGTTGCCCTAAGTATGGTACCAAAGTTTGCTGACAAATCACTCTTGGTAATCAAACCACTCTCGAAAAGGCTCACCTCAGGACTCGACCTATAATTTAACTAAAGTTGATTTTTGAGTGTATAAAAAATGTTTTAAATATTACACTTTCCTCTACACTGACGTTAATTTCTTACAATTTTTTAATATATATGATTAATAAAATTCAATGGATGACTAAAATCAGTGCGCTATCTATCTATCGTCCATACTAACAGTATTTCAATTTATCAGAAATTGGGCAAGGTGATGATTGAGCTAAATATTTGTAGTGGCCTATGTTAAAAATTTTCTTAGCCAGGAATTGGATTTAAATAGGAAAGGAATATTTTCGTAATTTGATTTAAAATTTGAAACAAAGAGAAATTTGGTCTAGTGGAAAGGAGACGAAGGCTCTCAGATATTTCATTATATATCAGAGCTAAATTGAAGGAACAGGTTTTTTTCCTCCGCATACTGCAATTACAAACGAAACTGCCTGAGTATTAAAATACTAGCCAGTACTAGAAAATAGTCTTTAAACTTTCATTGTATGCCGGAGAATAATCTCTAAATGTTTCGTTTTATATAAAATAAAATATAAAAGGATATTCTGAAGGAATTAACATGTATCTATAAATTATTGCATTATTGACTCGCCAACAAAGGTAAGTTTTAATTATACCAAATTTTTCCAATAACTGCCTCACTTACAGTATCGTGAATAAAGAGAATGAGAAGTAGAAAAGAAACTATTTCTTACCAAGTTTCTTCATATAGTGTCCAAAGCATGCTCAGCGATATGTCTCTTGGCCTACTCAGACATAACATATACATAGAGATTTTATCTACAGATCTACACATATCGAGCTTAAATTGCTTGATCCAGATGATCTAAAGCATCTCTTTATTACACTAATCTTTGCCACTTTTCTTTTGCACCAATCCAATGAATTATTTTAGGCAAATGATTGTTCCATTTACATAATACTCAATAAATTGAAAATACTGTTTTCTTATTATAACAGGAATTTAGTTTTACCTCAAATGTGACATATAAAATAAAACCTTTTATTCAATTAAAGGATCTATCTGAACTCACGTCATTTAAATTTATACATATTTAAAATAAAAATCAACTTTTACATAGACGACATTATGTAAACTGCAAGCAGACACAACTTTTGTGTGATCTTTTAATAGCAAATGTATATATTTAAGAAGAGTAATAAGGAAACCTTGTCTCCATAAACTAAGCAAGGTATAATAAATTCCTTTAAGAATACTATGACGTCATAGGAATTTATTTACTTCAATTAGTATAATTTTACTTCATAATTTTTGACATTTTTTTGGTGATCGAAATTCTTAAATTCATAAAAGGAATCTTACATTTTCATCTACATGAATCAATTACACTATTGAAAATCCAACATCTACTCTGCAAATATCCATCAAATCTATTAATCTATCCAATCTACGTCTACTCGACACAGAAATGACCTGTATATAAATATTTAAAAAAATATTTTTCTTTAAAAGACACAAATATTATTTTTTCAAAATCTCATTAACGATGAAAACCGGAGATAAAACCGTATAGAACGTGTCCCATAAAAGACCGAAAAAAATATATAAGTAATTATATATGTAAAAGTATTCGTGATTTTTTCATTATCTAATTGAGCGTTTTATAGGGTAAACTTTGATTAAATTATCTTTTCCTTTTTCTTCGATACTCGGTATAATGAAGTTTTCCTTTAATATAACCTTTTACTTACTGTTTAAAAGAGCAATCAATAAATCAATCTATGTATAGAAAGAATAGATAAGGATCATAGTGGAGTGCATATGTCGTAGAAGTCCCCCCTTTTTGTTCTATTCTAAGAGTGCTAAGAGTGTCTCATATATATTGATATCTTAATATCTTAAAGAAAAGAGCCGTTCAGAAACACGTAAGGATATATAAGAGAAACGAACATTAATCCCAAAATAAACTTATATTTTACCTTTATCAATTGAATACACAACATTTATACATTGACTACAGCAATACTATAAATATTATTATAAACAAGAATTAATTAAATTAGTTTACCCACAAAAATTGGTTAATTTCTCTACACACAACAATAATATAAGAATTAGTCTTATGGACTCATGTGGAGTTTAAAGGCCTCAGAAATGTTATTTACTCTCGACGCGTGCCGCCGGGCAGATGTAAATGAACGAGATCACACGGTTGTTTTGGTGAGGGCGGCAGCTGGGGGGGTTCACACGTTCTTCCGGGGGGGAGGGGTTCTTTAGGACGAGAACAATTTCGGTGCTTTATGCAACACCTAGGCAGTCGTGGTCTCTCTGGCGAGAGTAAGTCGAACTTGGATCTTAAATCAAGTTAACTTGGAGTGCTGTGTGACCTCCGAGTAACGAGCTCGAGGAGGAACTTTTCTCCTTCGTTACTTATTTCCTTATGGACGAGGACTAAACTCGGGGAGGGTCTTCTACAAGGGCGAGGATAACGGAGAGGAGTTTCTCTGGCGAGAATAAGTTACTTAAAGTTCGGTGTGGCCACCGAGTAACGGGCTCGAGGGGGGAGCCTTTTCATTCTTCTTTTCTTAATTCCTCAAGGACGAGGAATACCCCTGGTGTTTAAGGTGCACCAGGATATGAGGAGTCTCTCTGACGAGAGTAAGTTGAACTTACCAAAGTTATCTTATCGTTTGGTTTGATAACCAGGGACTTTGCTGGAGGATGAGCTTCTTTTTAGCCCCTTAAGTTACGTTGCCCTGCCTCTCTTGCAGGGTACTTCTTGGTCTGGCGAGCAAAGTACACTACTTCTCCAGTCTCGGTAGTTCGGTTTGATCCGAAGACTTCGTCACCTAGAGACTGACGTATACTACCTCGATTTTCCTCAGAGTTCCTTATTTATACTTTTTCACCCCACTGGGGGAGTGGTAAGGGGGGGAGGAGGAGTCCCAGGAGAGTTCTTTTCCAAACGGTTTTTCACACGAAGTCAAACATCGGCTCCTCGTTAGCCTTCGAGATTGGGAGAAACACGTCTCCAATTTCTTATTTGACGTGAAACTGGATCTCCCTTTCCTGGGGGGATCTTTTATTTTGACCTTTAAGGTCTTTCATGGCACCAAACTAGGCGACACTGCGGTTACGCTATGGACCCGCCGATGCCTGAGGCGGATGTCTTTGCGGTAACCGCTTTGTGACTGCCCCGCGTTTTATAGGGTAAACTTTGATTAAATTATCTTTTATTTTTCCTTCAATACTCGGTATAATGAAGTTTGCCTTTATTCTAACCTTTTACTTACTGTTTAAAAGAGCCATCAATAAATCAATCTATGTATAGAAAGAATTGATAAGGATCATAGTGGAGTGCATAGATGGTTCTGAAGGAAATCTAGAGGGAATAGGGAGAGTTAAAAAGATCGGTATATATACACAGATGTTGGGTGTTATTTTATGCGTACTTATTCCTATAAGTCATGACTGGAGTGGCAGAAGGGTAGGTTTGAGTAAGGGAGACTACCATTTATAGAAACGCGCCATTCGCACTTCTGTATATTTATGTATGCATAGGTGTTTGTTCTGGGTAGTCTCGTGCTGCTGGGTACCTTCGTACCTCCGCCGCGTTGTTTCTTGTATGTATGCGCATGTATGTGATATCTCTTTTGAGTTTCCCCACTTGTTTCGTTAAAAGCGTGTATACATAGCTATTCAATGGTGTTAGTTTGTTGTTTCAGTGTAGTGTGGTCATGTTGGTTCACATAAAGACGCAACAGCCGCGATTCAGAGCAGAGTTCGGAATGCGCTGTGCTTCCCTTTGTCTTGTCTGTCAATCATCTGTGACTCTGATCAGGTATTGCAGGTAGGGTTGAACCTATGCAGCTATTTGTTAAAGTTTTTAGCCATTTTCTAGATAATGGTTTAGCATGTGTAAAATCTTGAGAAATTGTCGAATGTTGCCTTAAGATTTGGCTGTTAGATGAGTATATCAGTCTAGTGTTCCTCAGGTGGCTCAGGCCCGGCCTTTCTGTGTATATTTTCATGTTTTGCATGTAGTGAATGTGGGCCCTATATAGTGTCACCTGTGTCTTGTAAGGGGTAGCAGCAATGAACCAGTCGTCCTCGTATTCTGTCTTCATATTTAGTATAGTTAGTGCTTGGCCTGCAATTATGTCTGGTCCACAACCGCAGAGGGGTATGGTCTCGTTTTCAGCCTAGGACAGTGTGTATGTGTGTCTCAGGTCTTAAGGTGGGCATAGAATGTCGTTAGTGTAAAGTGTCATTGTCAATACGCAGCCCTGGGGTACACCTGAACGTGGTGTCAATGGACGTGATGTTGTGTTATTGTATTTAATGTGGCATCTCTACTATGTGAGGTAGTGGGAGAGAAGCCCTTTAGTGCAGATTGTTAGCCGGCACAGTTAAGGCATTTAGGGGTGATGGCGTTGTAGCTGAACACAAACTAGATCTGCTTGGTATGTTCTTGTTTCATGTCTGGTTTCGTAACAGCGATGGCAATGTTGGAGTTTGAGTTGAAATGTGTCTCTATGTTCTGAGGAAATCGTAGGGTAGCGTAGACCCTGATGCCTTTGTCTAGTAGCGTATTTTTGTTCCGTTCTGATAATGTGATGACCGCCCATTGCTTGGTACGATTGAAATAGAAGTCTTGAATGAGTTCTTCACCGTTCACCTGCCTGATGTGGGTCAGTATTTCTTTGGTCGGGAATGGCAACCATAAGAGGTTTATCTTTAGTATTCATACGTGGTGTTTCTTTGTTTGTTTGTCGTGTAGTCTAGTCCTGGTGTTTAAGTTTGGTGAATGCGTTTGTAGTGAGTTTGTGGAATTTTTGCGCAATATCACGTGACCTGAAGACGAGTATACGGCCTGTGTGTGCTTGCATTATATTTGTGATTATGGTTTCGTGTGTGTTTGCTAATTAAGTCATGTCTTGGTGTGTATTAGTGCATGTATTTAGTGTGTTAGGTAATAACTTTAAACGAGAACCCATGACTAGAGTTGGAGAGCTTATTGGTTGGCTCTTCAGTGGTTGTGAAAATATGTTGGACTTGTTAATGACTGGAGCCCAAATCACCTGACTCCAGTCGGGCTGCCGCCGACTCTATCTGTTTTTTTAATTTATCAGTTACTTTCAACATAGCACAGGGGCGGTAGTGTCTACCTCTATTGTTTTGGAGAGTACTACAGGGCAGGCTGCTTACCTTCTTCTCGTTTGTAACTAAGTCCCGATCCAGGGTTGTTCCTTACTTTGGGTTCGGGAATGGCATAGGCCACACACCTACTCTGCCAAAAGTTCAGAATTATGCCCTTTCCAGAGTAGAGCGGCATAGTTGTAACGGATCTATGTGTGACACACACGACTTGGTAACCCCCTTACCTCCGCCACGCCATGATTCTAGTTCCGTGTATAAAAGCACATTCCTCCAACCTTTATTGTCAGACCTAGCTCGATTTAGCTTAAAATAAGCTCAATTGTCGATATCTTATACATGTATACATACTCGTATATGGGCACTTAGTCTTTCGTTGAAATTCTTTTAATATTTTAGAAAATAGCTTTTAAATATATTTATTATATCAAGTCATTGCTTATGTATAGTAAAAACTAACTCCCAGTAAATTTTTTCTGGGCTTTATTTATTCGAAGTTAATTTTCTGGAGAAAAAAAAATTCTTCTTGTAGTATTTTAATTATTTTGAAACTTGACAGTCCGAGGTGTAAAGTTCAAATTTATGATATACAAGACAAACTATGACAAGTTTTGCATAAATTGCCACCATAAAGTGATTAGTGGAATTTAAATATCTGTAATTAATTTTTTGCCTAATGAATTATTGTTCGGTTATTTTTAATATTACGTTTCAAGTCTCACCAAATTTATATTCTGAAGGCTAAAATTTCAATCCATATACGCAAAGAACTGAAACCAAATTTTGCATTGGTTTTACATATAAGTCAAGCATTCCTAATATAATTGTTTATATAAGAATAGTTTATATAAGAGTAAATAGATATTTTTATTTCTAAATGGAAATTCACGATTTCAATAAAAATTACATCTATTTAGTTGTGTCAATTAATCTTTTTTATTTTAACTAACTGTCTTTCCTGAATCCATGTTCAAAAGTTCTAACCTTATATTGACTATCTAAACTTCCTAATATTTTTATTTTTTACTTCATTCCAAATATTTTCCACCAAAGCAAGATAGGTTAACTTCCGGTAATATTTGTCATCCTTAATATTAGCCTGTACATCATTTATTATTGCTTTCATTCCCTTACCTATTAAGGAATTAACTTCCTTGAATTTTGTATTTTCGTGCACTAATTGATTCTCTATTTAATAAATATTATAGAAATGATAATTTAATTTAAGCGCTACGTTAGGATGCGAAAAAATTGAAATTCATAAATTTTTCGAAATACTAAACTTCGAGTAAATTATTTAATTATGACCTTCATAAATTACTGCCCAATTCATTTTACCCAATTTTCTATCTTTATGATTCCACTCATTCACTATCTTATGGCTATTATCTATAAAAACACCTGTTTAATATCTTATATGCGGATCTTTTCCAAATTATCTGCCGAACCCAAAGAGGAGGCTTCAAATGAAGAAGCAAACTGTAACAGTTATTTCGAGTTTTGTGTGCCTTCCCTCCCCAATACCCGCATAATAATATAAGACTATATATATTTTTCATATATTTTCTCTTGCTCTAAAAGTATTATCTTTTCGGATCTCTTATTATAAATTTCTCGAGATGATGCACTAGTTTCAAATTCTCAAAATTTTCTCTTCAAGATTAAGTTTTAATCTCACTTCTTTATGGTTTCTCTTTCGAAGATTAATAGACTTTCTTTCGTTGGAAAAAAGCCTTTGTACCTTTCTGGAAGTAAGTATATGGTAAATTTTTCATATTTTAACCGTCTGGTATTAGTTTGACTAATCTTTTTATCAACCGTTTCCAAAGACGATTTAGACATAGTGACAGATTCCTTTTTTCATTAAAATTGATAGAAAATTCAAACTCTCCCTTTTACACAATTTATTGTTAAATATTTATAAAGAGAATAAACATTAATATTGCATTTTTCAAGAGGTGACATATAGTGAAGCATTTAAGACAACGATTGTTTTCCCTCGGGAAAGCAAAATATTATCCTACTCTCTAATAATTCGAAGAGAAAGAAAAATATATCGAGGGAGTTAGAAATGCAATCAATCAATATTTTCTGTTATAATCACAACATTACTTTTGATTTCTGCAAGGAATGAGAAATTAAGGATAGAGATGGAGTCGAAAGCGAGGAATTGACGGAAAGTGCTTGTAGTGTTTAAGTTGAGGGTTCGGTGGGTGGTAGGTATTCAGTATCGTCGATGTTACCATGCTAATTCCAGACGATTACAAGATGAAAAATTTACATAGTTACAAGGTTGTATCTGCTAAGTAGCATTCAGCAGTAACTATGGCAGAGATACCTTGCACTTAAAAAGAAAGAACATTCACCTGCCATATAAATTAGTGTAAAACATAATCATAGTTATATTTAAGATATATTAATTGGTCATGTTTGCTTAAAAAGTAAAAGAATTGTTCCTCTTTAATAAGAAAACTAAACAATGGCTTCGTCACTCCCCCCTACGGAAGACTCGCGCTTCACAAGTAAGATTAAAATTTAAAATCTAAAAATAGCAGCCATGGTTAAATTTGTATAAATTTTCTGAACTTCTCCAATTATAATAATTTTAAAAAGGGACTCTAAACAAATATAATTATAGAAGAAGATATATAAAAATATATTATCTGAACTTCACAAAATTTTGATAAATATATATTTATTTCTGAACTTCACCATTTTGTTTTGTGATATTATAAAATAATTATTAGAAATGACTTTGATAAAAAAAGTCCTAACCAAACTAAGACGAAATTATTATTCAAATACTCAAAGAAATCCCCTTTTTAAATTATAGAGTTAACAAGTGATACTTCGTATTCTTCCTTACAGAAAGAACTTAGTTCCACAGGCACTCTTTCGTCGTGTGGCCTACAACCTATTTGCTATTCTAAACCACTTTTTTTAATCCTCTTTATAGACTCTTTATTTTAACACCCTGAACACCTTTTTCAACATAGCTACCCTGAAACATCTTTTAAAAGTTATTTCACCTTTTATTATATTGTCTTTATCCCTTGAAGATTTATATATAGTTGCGAAATTTCCAAACACTTTTTTCAACATAGACACCCTGAAACCTTTTTTTAAAGTTATTTTACCCGGTTTGATATATAGAAAAACCTTCGTTAGATCTCTCTTTTTTCATCTAAATTTGTTTTATATACGAAATGATAGTAAAAAGCGACAAATCCGTAATTTTAATACATTTTTCAACTTCACGATTTGTGTTTTTTCATTCCAAATCATTCGATAATTATATTTATTTTTCTGAACTCTTAGAAAGAACTTTGATAAAAGCTCGAAACGTACAAAAAACAGCCCTACGAATAAAAGTTTCAAATCAACCTAAACAGAAGGAGTTTGCGCTTCACTGTAAGACTTTCGGTTTGTGTCCTACGGCTTAGTATGGTTCTTTTTATTTCTCCATCTAGATTTGCTCAAATAATTCCAGGCCAAAATTTTAATAAATTTTCTGAACTTCACCATTTGTAATTCAATTAGTTTTAAAAAAATCACAAAAATTCGAAACTAATATTTATTTCTGAGCTTCATAATTTTTTCTATTATAAAGGAATTATTAGAAACAACTTTGATACCAAATTGAAATATACTTAGGTGACAACTGGACCAAATCAAAAAATCTTATTCAAACCTTCAAAAAATCTCGTTCACAAAAATATAAGGTTATGGATGATTACCTTTCGTCTAATTAAAAGGGCTTTATTCAGTAATAATAGATTTTAAAACTATGTAATTGGAGTCTAAAACTTTTTTTGAGGGTTTCATTTTAGGTGGATTACGATCTAACGGGGATATTGTCCTATAAACGTCCCATAGTTATCGGGGCTACGAATTATGATAGTTGCCAATTTATAGGCGTCGACAGGAGGAGAATTACCAGTTCATGGGTAACCAATATATATGAAGGTGAAATAAGTATCTAACTCCAAAGATGAATTGCAAAAAATAAACTTTATTCTAATATTGGCCTATAAGCCTATAATGGGGCAAGCGGCAGGTCACGAAGTTATTTTGCGGGCGACTAGCAGTCAAAAATTCACTAGGAAGTATTAAATTATATAGCGACAAGACACGGTGAACTTAAAATAGTGAATGTGAATGAGATAATCTTCTTAACGGCTGCAATCTAGTAAACTTAACAATACAATAATAATGGAAACTGAGCTACTCCGATTATATATTTAGGTTTATTCCATAGATGGCGTGTGTAAGCGGAATTACTTGCATATTCCAAGTGTAAGCATTATAACTGGATGCGCTTGTCACAGCTCTGTGATACAACTCCCTTTGGCTAGCGGGCATGTTTACTCAGGTGTTTCGTGGACTTCCGTATTTAGATAAATCTATTCTGAGACGTCGCGAAATGTTTGTTTACGCGTTTGTCTTATTGACACAGGTCATTTTGACCTTTCGCAGGTTCATACATTGCTTGTCCTGCGCTTCCTTCCAACGGTCGATTGCCTTATATAATATATATATATATATATATATATATATATATATATATATATATATATATATATATATATATATATATATGTATTAATAAATATATTACATTCCAAATTTTTTTATTAACTTCATAGATGCAAATTAATCTACATTCTTAATTCCTCATTCCAATTTTAGACATTTATTTTATATGAGTGGAGTATGTTGGGATTTAATAATACCACTGTGTGCCAATTATGTGGAGGTTTTTTGGACCTATTGAATCCAGCAATTTTATGCCAGTATCCTACTCATTACATAATCCGATCAGTACATCATAATAATCAAGATGTTTAACAATGAAGAAGATTATAATAAGAATTGTTCAAAACTCGACATCGGAAACGTGTCATGTGAATTACAAAAATATTTGGAGATAACTTTAATATTAGAGGCAGGCGTAGAAATAGTGAGAAGTATATAGAAGCGCTGAGAAGGTCTTTAAGCATAAAATTCTAGAGCATAAACTAATGTTTTATTCCCTCGAAAATTATATCTTGCTTCACAATGGGAACAAGTTGGTCAGAATCACGTGAAACATAAAGGCCGTTAATAACAGTAATAGATAACAGCAAAGGCCGTATGAACAACTCGGGGCTAATTTACGATGAAAAATTAAAGTCATAAGTAAAGAGCAAGTAAAGAGCAAGAATTATTTTAGTAACGCCTATTTCTCTAAATTCATATGAAAGAAATATTGATGGACTTACATTTTAAACATATGACATCTCGTGTTTTCAAACAAATTTTCTACTCCTCAATGCACCCTGAAATTTCATAGGAAAAGCCACTTTACGCTTTTTGCAGCGTTATATCTTTGGGTACTATATTGAAATCGTTATTCTCACGGCTGTTCGATTCTTTTGATCAAATATCATCATCATCATCATTAACTCTATAATTTAAGAAGGGGAATTTTTGGAGTATTTGAATAATAATTTCATCTTACTTTGGTTATGACTTATGTTTTTTTATCAGTTATTTCTAATATTTCTTTTATAATATAAAAAAAAACAAAATGGTGAAGTTCAGAAATAAATATAATTATCGAAGTTTTGTGAATTTTTTAAACCCATCCTACCAGTGGATTTTGAACTATAATTCCTTTTTAATTCAGGAGAAGACTGGCGACATTCACACATTCGAAAACCTAAATTGAAAATAGCAGAGATATTGCCATCTCAATTCCAAACTCTGGTTGACGTTCTGAAATGTGGACGTGAGAAACTACTCAGCAGCCATTCTTACAAAGGCTATTTACCCTAAAGTGCTTGAAAGTGGGATCAAGAGAACACTTCTTTTCTAGCGCCAGTTGTAAATTCAAGAGTCACAATCTTAAACAGATCCAAAAGAACTAGGAGCAGGCCATAAACATATCCCTTAGGAGAGGAGAGCTACAGGCCTAAGCCAGTTTCATTACAAAACTACACAGTCTGTTGATATTCTCAGGCGCGAGTTTAAAATTGTCTTTTGCTGTGAATTCGACTGTCCTGGTTGTAAAACGAAACAAATGAATTTAAATCCCCTATGGAGATGAAGATATCTGTAAAGGAACTTGCTTTCATTAAAGGTCAGAGAGAAATGATTATTGCTTTTGGAACACATCAGGTTTGCTTTCAAGATTAACTTGAGTAAAATAGACAAGTCAATAAGTAAAAGCGACTAGAAGGTGAAGGAGGAAGAGTTGCTTTCTATAAGTAGGCCAATGTTTGAATGCAATAAAGTAAAATAATTTTCTCTCCTGCAGAAAATGGAAACAAATAGCTGATGTTCAAAATGGAAATGACTGAATTCATGAAGTGAAATTAAACATACCAACCACATCTTCAAATTCCATAAAAAGCTACCAGGGAATTACTTTTTGCCAATAACATCTTAAATATTCGGCTGATTGTAACGAAATTTTAAAATGTATATATTGTTTTACGTTCTCTTGCAAATAATATAATTACCAAAGTCCTTCCAAGGTTAATTAATTTGTTTTGGCACTAACATCATAACTATATGGCCGATTCTAACGCAATTTCAAACTCTTAAGGTATTTACATTCACTTACGAATGATAGAATTGCCAAGGCCTTTCCAAGTTTACTACGGGAATTATTGAAAGGTTTGAAGGTCTTAAGGTCATAAATCATATTAAGTGTGGGCACGCTACTTTTTGGTCAGCAGACCTTGTTCCGGAAATGTATATTTTTCCCCAAATCGACCAAAGTCCATCTCAGAAAAGGTATGAATTTCTAAGAAAAACGAGTTCCAGATCTGAAAACTACAGATAAAACTGCATGAAAAAACACATTATCAAAATGAAACTTGACCAAACCTGGAAATTTAAGACGATAGCGCTGCCTACTTTAGACGATTTCCGCTAAAATTAGCATTTTTTAGGTACTTTCGAAATTCGGAGCGAAGCCATTAATACCCAAAACTTAATTGCAGTGGTTGAACCCCCACTCCATCCTGCAACTTTTTAAAAACTCGTAATATTCCAAATTCGACAGCCTACCTTCATTTTTGAATGCCAAAGTTGATTGCTAAATGGCGTTAGGCCTCTAGTTTGAATCAAAGCCTTGCGCACAAAACAGTTTTTAAATATTAGGTTAGCAATTGGCCGATTACGGGCATTAGAAAACCACGTGCTTTTAAACGCACTTAAGGAAATTTTGCACTGAGTTTTTTGCCCTTTCAAATCCTCTAATCCCGGACTATCACAGCTGCTGCACGCCATTATACCAGATAAAATAAGAAAAAATATAGCCGTAAATCGTTCGAAATACAAGGGAATGTAAAACGAAATGCTATTGGTTCATTGAAAAAAGACGCATACGCAAAGCACCTGCAGATCTAAAAGAACATTGCTATTGGTTGAATTTCGCCAAATGGCGCATGAGCGAATCGCCTCTAGATCTCAAAAGCCCAAGTCTTAGTGATTGATTCAAGGCAAAAGTTGAAGGAGCTAGGTCGAAAATGACGCAGAAATATTCGAAGATAGCAAAATAGCAATATATTTTCGAAAGAATTAACTACGTTAGTGTTAAGTTCTTTAATTTAAATATGGCATCGGTGAGCATCCGTTTAAAAATTTAAAACGTTTATGTCTTTGAAAAGTATAAAATCTTAAATGTGTTAAAACGAATCTTTACCACCCAAAATATACTTTTATTTCTTTGAAAAAAATATGACGACAACACCCCTACCTTGGTAAAATTCAAAAGAATAGGTGCATAGTAATAGATAATTGCCAAAAGGTATACAAGAAAAGATGCATGCCACTTTTTTGCAAGATCGTTTCAATGGCATGAATACCATTTCCTCCTTCATGGGAAAAATATATAAACCACGTAAAAATGTCAAGAAATCGTGCCCTTAACATAATATGTAAAACAGGGGAGTTACTGCCCCTATAATAATTTGATTTATTGCTTAAACATCGCTTACCAATATATTTCGCACGCTATATTTTAAAAGAAAGATGCCGGCGCAAATTAACATATAGTTTACTTGAACCTTCATCCAAACAGAGTTTTTTCAGATGTTCCTAATAATAGAAGTTTCATTCGCTAGGTAGGTCAATTAGAGTGAAAGTATGAATACAGAGCCCCATCAAACTTTGCCCTCGAAAAACCTTTACAATTAAACAACAAATTAATAAGATTAAGGAATCACGCGGATCTCTCATGCAAATGTAAAGTCACAATTTACGTAAAGAGTGTTATTCATCCCAGATCAGGCCGCGTAGATATTACCCAACCCGAGTTAGGGCCTTCATTACTTTGTCCTACTTTGATAGAAAGGCATCCGTCGCTGTAATTTTATGGACACATTTATTTGGATATATATGTAAATTACGCTTGTCACTCAATTAATTCCATCTTTGAAAAAGATGCAAACTCTGCTCCAAGAGAGCCATACACTTACATAACGACCAACAATTGGCGAAGTGAAAGCGAGTTCCATAGTTCTCGGTACTATCATATTTGTCATAAATTTACACTGATCGATGACCATACTCAAAGCAACGGAGGGGAATTTATATACCCATTTCTGACATCTACTTTCGTCCTCTGTCGATGTCTGTTGATTAGCAGTGAAATTCTTATGGCAGAAGGATTTAAAGTTCTTAACTCAATTCTCACTTTTTTTCATCAAACCATTTTGTCGACGACATTTATCCTTATCATAGAATTAACCAGAGATTACTTGACACGATTTTCTGCGTATATTAGCGGCATTTCTAATCGATGCCTCTTTAATTCTGCGAGAAACTTAACTTTTAAAACATTTCACAATATTTTTCGCCTTAAATCAAGGAATTTAATGAGTATATTCCGTGTGATTATAAAAAAAATGAATAAATAAAACTCCCCTAAGAATAAAGCAAATTCATTCATCCCTCAAATATAATAAAATGTCCCCATCGATCTTTCCCCTTATAAGGTAGGTCGACAACCATAAAATCCCGTTATCTGCAAAGTAAACATCAATCTTGCCACCTCCTTATTTCCCCTTATCATCACTTAGCTTTCTCGTAAATGTGATCCATTTATTAATTCTTATCATTAGATTGCCCCGATAATTACTTTAATAAAAGCACTAATATAATAACCCCCGATTTTTTCTGCCCAATTAATGAAAATTGAGAAGGACTATGCTAAAATATTTTTCAGGACTGGTTGGCTACCTGGATAACACGATTAGAAGTTACAAAACAGATTGAATAAAATCTAAATGTAATAACTGAAACTTAAATATGTCAATAACTTGGTCGCTTCTACTTAAGCGTTTAGAAAAAGTTATTGTTATTGATTTAATAAAGGTAAGCGAATGAATGGTTCTCATTGCAACATGTAATTTTTCCCATACCCTGTTGTTGTTAATGTCATAAATTTTGACAAGAAGTTCTTTTTCTAGAATTTTTATTCTAATAATAATTATACCCAAATTTACTCATCGCTCTTCAACGCGAAATGCATTCATTAATGAAGAAAATATTTTAATTGGAAAAAAAAGTTTAACGGAGTAGCCAACGAGGTAATTTTCACTTAGTCAAAAGGAAGGGAGGGAAATGTTTTGTTCGCATCCAAGATGTTCGCAAGAAGGCCCGAAGGAGTCTCCCAATCAAGTAGCCTTGCTTTAGCTAACTAAAGGGCAGGGGACAGGAAAGCTTCCATGTCCAAACAAGGGACCGCTTCCGATGGAACAGCTCTTTATTTCTTTATTCTTCCCGTTTAAGTTAGCCATTTTCTTGAGTTGTCTTCCCTTTCATCCACAAATTCGGTAGAGATAGTTTGTCTTTGCTTCGCTCATCTTCTACAGGTCAAAAGCCTCCCTGGATAAATTGGTTTGCTGCGCTGTGCACGACGCTGTAACGTGTCGTAGAAATAAGGTGGGACTGTACACTGGCCCCCGATGCTAGATGACATGAAAAATGATACCATGACTTAATCTAGCCACTTAGAGCTGAAATATTAATCTATTTAAAGACAACTTAAAACCCGGGGAAACGCCGGTGAACACGCACCGGCTTCTGCCCTAATAAACCTTTTATATAGAAGAAAAGTGAGGGGTCAAATCAAGTTCAGATAGAGTGTGTCTTAGAGTTAGTTTCTACAGGTTTGAGATAGTTAAGGGTAGCTAATTAACCTGAATACATGATAAAAAGAAAGCCAGTTCACTTATTTTGAACCATTTTTTTTTAATTTAAATTTTCATAAATGATCATACAGACCCGAAATAACGATCCTAAACTTCACAGGAGCGATTTCTGGAAAAGGTGCACTGATTAATAGCCACAACTTTAAGTTCTGACTTGAGGTTAACCTTGAGATTGGTGCCCAATGCGTCCCACGATATTGTAATTCCTTGCTTGGATTTGAGATATAGAATAAAACAAGTGATGAGAAGGAAGAGGTGATAGCTTTAGGGAGTGGGGAAAAAAGAGTAAGCTTGTTTAAAGTCTACTCAACCACGACCAGCGTCCCACACAATTATGACAACGCCCTATTCCCACCACCTCCTGCCGGGTTCCCTATCTTAGAACTCACTTCTCTAAAGAACGAGAAGTTGGGGTTTATAGGCGTGTTTGGTTCTCATTCCGCAACATTTAATTTAGAGGATTAGGAAACCACTCGCCCATTGGTGATCGAATCATACCACATCCTACATATGTCATCTAACCTAAGAGTTCAAAATCTGTGTGCGAAGTCAAGGGAAATTCATAGGTACTACCCTTAAAATTTACTTGATGTCATAAATATATATTAACCTTTACTCATTTATTTATTTATTTCCATATCATATTCGACCAAATAGAGCTGCATGAATATTTATTTGCCTGTCACTACAACCTTATGGCTTTGTCCAATAATTCACAGGCCTACATTTGAAATTTTTTATTATGTTTCCTAGTTTTTTTTTGTGGTTTCTTAATGAATCCAACCTCTTAAGCTCAAAAATGAATGTATATTTGTTCAATCAGGTCAGATTTTCTCAGTACAGCATACACCATTTTCATTGAGATTACCTCATTTTTTCTGAATTTTTAAAAAAAAAACCTTTCTCTATCTAATAATGCATTATTACTGTTATATCATATAAACAGGAATACACGTATGTGAGCTATAATTCTTTTAATAAACAAAAAATAAAAGAATGCAACATAATAAAGAAAATAATTATAATTTCGAAGAACAGACGCCCTTGACGATTTTCGTTTGTTCCTGTCACCTGGTGCATCACGCTTCAAACACCAACAGTAGTCAGCAAGCATGTTTCCGTTCCATTTACACTGGTACCTGGATTCCATTGTTTTTATGTCCTAGTGGAATCTTTGCCCCTGTTCTTTACTGTAATCCTCGCAGTTGTCGGGAAAATAATCCAGATGGGACTGTAAAAAGTGTATCTTTATAGACATTCGAGCTCCTAAATGTTTGAGACTTGTTAAGAGTTGATTGACCAGGGCAACATATTCTTCTAGGCTTCTTTTATTGCCTAGAAAATTGTTAACTAGAGCTTTGAAAGCTTTCCAGGCATCTTTTTCTATGTCCTTCATTGATGCATTAAATTGCTGATCGAGTTCCTGATTTGAAGTCCATCAAAAATTCCCACATGGAGCTTAGCGTCACTGATTTGTGGAAATTTTTGAAGAAGAAATTTAAAAGCTTGGCCTACTTTATTAAGACTTTTGACATAATTTTTGATTATGCAAAGCTCTATATGCAGTGGAGGAAGGACTATTTTTTGAGGAGGCACTAAAGGTTCAGCTATCACATTGTTTGATCTAATTCTAAATGCTTCTCGTGGAGGCCAAACCTTCTTCTCATAGTGCATACTATCTACACGACTGTCCCATAAACATAGGAAACAGGGATGCTTCGTGTAGCCTGTTTGTGTCCCAAGCGTAAGAGACACTACCTGAAAAAAATTTAGCACAGGATGTAAATTCAGTGTAATATTTCTAAAAACAAATTCAAAGTAATATTTCTTAAAACAATAAGAATATGAATATGTACTGAAAAATCCTGTATTCCAATGCATTAAATCATCGTATTGGAACTAATTAGATATATGTACATCTTATTTTAAGTTTATTGAGTTGTGTTGTATACCTTCTCAATTAGGATAAGTTCCCCATTAACCCAATAGGATGCATTAACCTTTAGGGACACACTTCAACAAAAAATATAACTCAAAAATGACTCATGATTTCCAGATTTGCATTCTTGTAAAATGTAAGTTGACCAAAAGGTGTATACAGGTATTAACAGTTAAAAATGAAAATGTCAATATCAAAAAGCTTAGAAATGCCAACTGTAAAATGATCTTACCTTTAAGTCACCACATATCCTCCACTTATAGTTAGAGTAATTTATTGCAACCAGCAATTTTTTCCTATTTTCATAACTTTCAGTAAGTTTGATTGAATGGCCTATAGGAACGGAAGCTATCTTGCTACCAATATTCAGTAACACAGCTTTTAAACTTCTACTGGAGAAATCTATGAACAGTCTCCATTCTAATGGTTTGTAGGGAATTCCAAGGGCCTCAACAAGTCCTTTAATATTGGCGCAGTATACTAAAGAGCTAGAAGAATGCTGTAAAAAATAGCTTCGAAAATCTTGTTCTCCATTTCTGTACCTCCCTAAATGTTGTTTCATAAGCGAGAAGATTACTTTTACAAGGCCGAGAGCCAAGAAGTTGTGTATTCGCCTTTGAAACCCCCAGATCCCTTGTCAGGGCATTTAACTGAACTTAAGTGAATGGTCTTGCGACCATATAATGTGTGGAAACCTGATAAGACGCAGATGTGTCATAATCTTGGTCAACTTCCATATTAATCTCTTCATGTACCTCTATATGTTCAGGGGGAGAAGGTATAGGAATTCCTGGGCCATGGGGCAGGGGTTTGATGGCAGAAGAAACATCCGGATATGCCACACTATGTTTATTCTTCTTATTTATACCTGTGGAAAATATAATTGCATATTACATAAAGGAATTGATTTGGAGTTGCAGATAGTACATAAATGTTTAGTAAAGGATATGTTCATGCTGAAGTAAACTATGTTAGTTTTTAATTTTATGCTAAGTCTTTGCATAATAATGACATTTTTAGGAGCCAGTATATTACAGAAAGCTTAAATACTTGATACAATGCTCACCTTTAAGATTTGTCATGCAAAAATAGCAGTCGGTAGTGTGGTCCTTGAAATCTCCCCACACCATGGGAACACTAAAAGAGAGGGACTTCTGTTCGCCCTGACTCCAGTGTCTTGTACTAAGGTAGCATCCTTTGCAGCAGATATGTGGTGCAAAACTTTTATCTTGATCTCTTAGCCATACTCCTAATTATGCATGATACAGAGATTTAATTACAGGAGGGATTGTACTTTGCTGCTCGGGAAAAGTCACTTTGCCGCAAACATAGCAAAATCTGTCAAGGCTATTCTTACATTTTCTGTTCATTTTAAACTCAACCACTATTATTATTATTATTCTTATTATTATAATGCTAAGCAATTTTTAACCTGCAAAATATAAACTTATTTGCATAATTACTTAAAATGTACACAAAATTTACTGCGAATAGAGCAGTGCAAAAACTATTGAAATTTGATGTAATATAGGAGATGTATAAACTATAAAATTATTATCACCACCTGTATTGCAAAAACTGGAGTTGATAGAGAAAAACGAATGACAGATTCGGATTTAGGAGGTCAATTTTATTAGGAAACATTATAGAAAACCTAAGGTACATTTTTGACGCAGATCAGTGTAATAAACAGTGAATCCTAAATAAATTGATAGATGCCCTAAGTAGCGGAGATGGTATCTATGCAACTTTAATGCACAAGGTATATAACTCCTGTATAAGCCTAAATACCTCTTGTATACAGAAAAATTAAATTTATTATAAATATACTGTTTATTTCTTAGATATCGCGTTTAAGCAAACCTTCGTTTTTCAGCAATAGTAGTAAGGTCTGTCACAGTTGAAAATTCATTATCGGAAGCTATCTTAGCAGTATATTTTCGCATACACCTATTGAAAATTCACCAGATCGTTGAAATATTGAAGATGTACTATGAAATTTCCCTAATTCATATGAATTTCCATATTTTTGTCTAGAGCGTTGAACATAAAAACTTGCACTCTACTTGACTGTGTGGGATATTCTATTTCTTTACTATTTTTATTTGGCATTAAGCGCTTAAGTAATTTACTTCACCAAGAGCTCAAAGATAACATCCGCTACACTTCGAGCTTGAAGAAAAACTCTTAGAAAACGAGAACATAATTGTTCTATGGGTAAAGGAAAAGAAAAGTACTTCCAAATTGCAAGATTTGAGCACCAGTTGCCATAAGTTATAAAATAGATTGATAGCCGGTTCCCTAAAACGAACTTGCCATTCATCATGCGATGGAGCCAGGAGGAGAAAAACGGTTGAAAAAGATGAAGCTCAAGTTGAACTTTCACGACAAAGACGAAGGCAAACGCAATTGACATTGAAGTTGAATTAGATCTTCAACTCATGCTCTATACAATCAGTTATAGACTCAGGAAGGTTAAGCTTATGAACGTGCGATAAATTACTAACTACTTCAAATTACTAATGACAAAGATTAACTTTCTTCCGAGTTTATCAAAATGAGTCTAATTGGCAGGAAGTAAGGAATTTGTTTTATATAATCTATATACATATGTATAGTTTAAAGAGTATATCATAAAGCACCATTTATGAATAAGTAAAGAGATAGTAGGTAGATATATAGCAAAAGTTCTTTTTTGGGTGATTTTGCCACTCTTAATCTACAATTATATCTAATAGAGGCTAGGATAGGTTTTACCAGTTTTAATATTGTCAAAGGAAACGTGTCAAAAATTGCCGTATTTGTCATGCGTTACGTAGTTAAATGTGTTCTGATTTGACCATTTTTGTCGTTTATATGACATATGAACTCTTATCTTGATTCTATTATACTTCTTACAGGAAAAACATTATAAAGTAAAATTAAAAAAAACTTAGCCTTAATGTTTAGTAAGTTGTTTTAAGTGGACAGGTGTGCTCGCGTTACACAATATCACATAGCTATTATTTAAATAAGGGGATAACGCAGAATAGTCAGACGACCATGCGTATTTAACTATACATATTATTATGTGTGCTTGTGTGCATGAAATAGTCTTCGCCTGCAGAGCATTGAGCTTTTTAAACCACAGAATTTTAAGGAAAAACAAAATTTAGGCCGGTTTGGGAAAACGAATTACTTCCTATGCTTTGCCTGAATAAATGTAGGTTACGTTAGGATAGCATAGGTAATGTCACTCTCTGAGAGAAAAGTTTTTTAACTTTTTCTATTATGTTGTTAATAAAATAATACCGAAGAAATAAAAGATATTATGCCAACATTATCTCGGTAAGTATAGCTAGCTAGCTATATATATTTTGCTTCTAAGCAAAAAATGAGGAATTTCATGTATCATTTTGACGAAAAAACATGGCCGTGAGCATGCAATTTGATGAAATAGGTAAAGAAATACAGGTGACCTCAATATCAACATGACCACATAAATGAGAACAATTATAGAAGCAGGATTACGAGTAGTATGTACAAATGGTTTTCATACATTCGCCAGGCATGGAGAACTTGTCTAAATTGAAGGAGTTCTAAGAGATCGCGAATATGCGAGTGTTTTCGCGAGTGTTTTCGTTCCTGGTTGTTGGAGAAGGGTAGAAGGAAAGAAGTGTATTTTTATTATCCCTCTTCTCTCACAGTTACCTCATTTATGGTATCATTATTATGTTATTCATGGTCTTTGCCTGTCCCCCTTTTTCTGTTCCTCTTATTGTTATAGTCTTTGACTGAATGAATATGCTAGTGCCAGTCTGTGTTTTTGGTTTAAATTCCGATTATTGCAGTCTCCCGGGGGCGTCATTCCATTGTTAAATCGAGCAGAGTTAGTTGGATGTGTTTGAATCCCGCGTCCCGGCTCTCTATCGCGATGGTCCTTGCGCTCTCGAAGTGAAAATTTTGAAGGCAACCTTCCGTTTTTTTGACGACGGTGCTGGCTACAAAATGCACGGGCCCTTTCCCTCTTTCATGGTTGCAAATCGGACACCGCGGTTGCCTTTTTGGGTTTCGTACTGCGCGAGACTTCCTCCTTCCTAAATTATATAATAGTTGTGGGGAAATTGACCCTCTCCCTTCTCTTCCATTTGAGAGACAGGACGTTGACAGCAAACACATGCAGGCCAGGCACCTGGGGTCAATCTCGTAACCCTCGCCACTCGTCCTTATGAAAAGCCGAACGGTTTAAACTGCAAGACCTCCCTACGTGTGTATATTTAATTTCACCTCAAGTACTAAATTGGAGACGCTTTTCTCTCAAGCTCGAAGGGTCAGCTGAAACAGAAGAAAAGCTTACCTAGAAAAACCGTTGGAGTAAGAACTCTCCTGTGGCCTGTCCACTAGCCCTCCCCTCCAACCCCTACACCAGTGGGATGAAAATGTATGAATACCAACACTTATGAAAAACGAGGTAGAATCCGTTAGTCAACGAGGCTACGAAGTAGCCGGCAAGAGAGGCCGGGATACCAAGGGGAGGAAGAAGCAGCTGATCCTGGAGCTAGTCCCTGCTTATCAAACCGAACTTTAAGTTAACTTGTTCAAGTTCAACTTTCTCTCGTCAAAGAGACCCCTCGTATCCTGGTGCATCCTAAAGCCCAGGGATACTGCTCGCCCTGAAAGAAGACCCCCCTTGGAGCCCATTACCTAGTGGTCACACCAAACTCTAAGTTAACTTGGTTTAGGAATCATGTTCAACTGATTTTTGTCAGAGAACACCCCCCCCCTCACTATCCTGGTGTAGCACAGAGCACGGTGATTGTCCTCGACCTTGAGGACCTCCGAAACGAAAAGAAAATCTCCTCCTCGAGCCAGTTACCCGGTGGTCACACCGAGCTCTAAGTTAACTTGGTTTAAGAACCAAGATCAACTTACTCTCGTCAGAGAGACCCCGCCTATCCTGGTGCATCCTAAAGCACCGTGATAGTTCTCGCACTTGAATAAGCCCCCTCGAATACCGTGTGGCCCCCCCATCTGCCACAATCGCCCAAAGTCTTTTGTGACTGCCAAGTCATCCTGTCCAGCAGCAACAATCTGGTCGAGGCACGCGTCAAAGAACCCACCGGATTCCTGAGGTGTCTGGGCCCATTGAGTTCAAGGACAGACTCAAACCCGCTGCCAGAGCAACTAAGGTTTTTAAACTCTAGTAGAGATAATTAGCCTATTTATTTTTTTATTGAAGTTAGTATCGAGTTAACCAACATTATAAGGTTAAGTTAAAAAGCCTTACTTAAAAACTTATTCAAGTCATTGTCGTGTATTTAAATACGTAGTATTTCTGTGGTTCATGTTTTATGTGTAGTAAATTGTTAAATTTAAAATATATATTTATTTTGGGATAATTCTTGGGCATTTCACTAAAACCTTACGTGTTTGAGACCTGCTCTTCCTTAAAACAACAAAAATGGAGAAAATCGACCAAAATATAGTTCCCCTAAGTTTACGATTTCTGCTCCTCGTCATTATGGTTCTAGTTATAGTTCTACTCGCTTTCTGGTGTTAGATCCGTTTTCCTTAAAGCTAAACCTTAACTTGTCCTACCCTCGCATTTTTGGTATTTCAAACAAAATCTGATATTTCCCTATCTAAACTTATATTTCTAATATCATATAGAAATTTGATAAACGTTGCGGTGAACCCCTGAGCCGCACCTTGTTTCGTACGACAGAGTTCTGGTAGTGGAGCTCATTTCACAACCGCGACATTATCCTGTTCAAGCGTTGGACATTATTACTTGCTCTCAGATTGACGTCTCATTTCACCCAACTTTCAACACTACAAAGAGTGTTATCCGTTCTAACGAACTAATGTACTATCATTTAAGATGTTTCACTTAATGCTGGCTAGCCAGCGGATCAATGACAATTATAAACAACAGCGAACTTTTGGTCGAATTCGGGTTAAAACAGCAACAATGTTCCTAACGTTTGATCGTCGGTATCTCCTATTGCATAATAAGGGCTAGTTAATTATTACTACAATTCGACTCATATATATCTGATCCTAGGTACTGCTTCAATTACCATATGTTTGGTTATGTTAGCACTGCCTACTGCAACCCCGTGCATGAGGGGAATGCGCGCAGGCCTAATATGGTTATTTCTGCGACCATTTTCGCCAATATACAAACTGTGGTGAGACCCATATTTCATATTCAAAATATCGCCTAATTCGCTTTGGAAATGAGCTCTTAGCAGTCCATAATTCTGCTAATGTGGATATGCGGGAAAAACGTGGAATATTTCCAGAGAAATTCATCTCCTCCGGTGTCAGGTTCTCCAATATCCTACGCATGGCAACGGGCTCTCATTCTTCTCACCTAGCTATCCTATAATTACTTCATTTATTACGCAGGACTCACAAGATACAGAAATCCCGCTATCCGATGTATCGCGCTCGTCTTCTACCCCAGATTAAGTCTGGTCTTTTTGTATATTCCATTACTCTTCTCCGTTTTTTGCATCTATGCGGGTCGAGCGTGTCCAGTGTCCAAGCTGCCCTGCGCGAGTGCGGATTCGATGAGCTTTACCATCCCCCCTACAGTCTAGATGTGGCCCTTAGCGACCACATTTTATTCCGTCAGCTCAAGGCTGTACTGCATGCACGCAGGTTTGGAAACGAACAAGATGTACAGCTCGCCGTCCAGGAGTGGATTAAACAGCAATCGGGAGATTTCTGGTTGTCGGGAATTCGAAGCCTCAGGGACAAATGGCGCAAGTGCATTGAAGTCGAGGGTAGTTATATTGAAAAATAATAAAACACTTTTGCTCATATCTCGTTTCCTTATATCCGAATTGCAAAACTTATTTACCGCCCCCGCACGTGGGTACTTTGGGGCTTGAGGCCGAAGCTGGTTGAAGACCGTTAGTGAAAGGGAAAATGCTTATGAGTCCAATGGGGATGGTATATTTTTAACTTTATGTTGTCCTTTTAAACAAATATTTCAGAATGCAAGTTGGCCAAAGATTACCAGGTAACTGGTGCGCGCTAGGGTTGCAAAAGAAAGAAAATGACATAAATATAACTTTACTAACAAAAAAAGGATATAAATATTTTTATATATTTACATAGAAATTGACTTAAATGCAATGGTCACCCAGACGGCGTTAAAGGTCCAAACGCGATCAGGTAGTTTATGTAAAGGAATAAAGAGGTCGGATTCAGGTTGGTGATTTTAAGTGGGATTTTAAATTGGGGCGTTCACACAACTAATGGAGTAATATGATAAGCCAAATTCAAGTTCAGTCTGCAGGCAGCAACGGTTACGATTACTTTATATGCTAATTGCCGAAAAGGGGCCAGTTAGAGTACCGTGAATGCGACGGAGGTAGTCGGTTTACCTCTGACTTTAAACGAGGGAGCACGTGTCGCCTTCGGAGTTTGGAATCCTTGTCTGTCCTTAGCGATTGAGTGACTTGAGCAGATGTTATTGAGGTCGAAGCTTGCCTATTGACTAAGGCACAATTCACGGATCGATTTAGCCTTCAACCTGAATCGAAATCGCCGCTGGGGTGGCGTGGGAGGTGAGGGGGTCGTCCTTTAGCTCGTTCGTCGGAGTTGGTGAAAGTCTAACAGTGCTTCTCTCTAAACTCAGTCAAATCGTTATATAGGCGCCTGGTGAGGAAGCTCCAAACGCAGGCGCAATCTTAGGGAAAATTTGACGATTCCTTCGAGGGAAGGAGGAATCTTGATAACGATCGTTAGAATGTTCAACGGATTCCAATCTTTGAGCGGAAAGCCCGAATGCTTGCGGAGAGGTGGCCGTGCTTTCACCTGATCCATGCGGTGATCTCCTAATCCATACTGGTACCTAAGGGCACGTGGCCGTCATTTGCCCTCTTTCTGCTACATCCATCCTATCCATAAAGATGGCACTTTCGGAGTTGGGGCAGAAAGGTGAAATCTCCTTAGACGAATTAGTGGTCACAGGGTAAGCGGAAAAAATAGAAAGAAAAACGGAATTCCTGACCTGTCGTCGAGCAGGTGTACAAGTTAATTCTACCTGACTGCGTGTACATAAGAACGGAATAGGAAATTAATTATTGCCTACTGTAAGAGCAATAAAGGGGACATAAAAAATAATAATATTTATACACTAAGCTATAGAAAGCAAAAAAAAGAACAGAAAAAGAATGAAATGGATATTCAAAGATACATTTTACATAAATGACAGAAGGATTATGGTGTTAAATATACACATCTTTTGTTGCCCGATCAAGTTCTCTAAATACAAATTTCATATATACAAGGGCGGGTTCATCATAGACGTACACCTGGAGAAAAATAAGGACATAACAGAAATAATTGAATATAACCTAACCTCTAACTGGCGGTTATAATAATTACATGGTAGACAAATCTATATGGAACAATTACAATTAAAATTTTGCTAATGTAGAGCACGCAAAGAACTTTTGCTTTTTCGAAAAGTGAAGGTTTTGGTCTATTAAATGAATCAGTTCAGTATCGAAAACGGTGACGGGATTTAATTTACGAAAATTGACATACATGGTGTAAGAATTATCTGGTTTCCGTACCAGAACTATTGGGGAACAATAATTTATCGTAGAAGGTTCAAGGATATGGTGGTTGAGCGGATTGTTCACCTCAGCGTTAAAAGCAATTCTTAGATGAATTGGAAGGCGGTAAGATCTTAAACAAACCGAGTTCAATATGCTTGGGCCCTTTTGAAAGGGGGCCGGTTTAACACGCCCTTTTGCTTTGGTTTTCTGGCTGATTTCACAGGATTCGCAGTAATCCGAATGGTCAACTACAGCACCAGGCCAATTTTTAGGACCAGGGGAACATGCGAACGGGGAACACAGAAGGCGTGAAGCTCAGGGTTGATGTCATCCTAGCAAGCGTCATATAGAAAACCTTATTTCACGATGTAAGAGGCTGTCTTCTTACAAGGGAAGGAGATTTGGGCACTCCTCCTGTCTGTAAGCGAATTGTTCGTTCATAGCGCAGATAAATTCCGAATCTAAGGGAGTTTCAAGGGCAGCGGGCATCTGAGATTCCTTCTTTGCCTAGGCTCTCGTGATAACGGGATGAGCCACATGGTTAGACGAGACTTGAGGTTACTGTCCTACCAAAACGAAACAGAAATGGATAGGGGCTGACACGACTTCAGCCCATCCGGAAAAGTCCTGACACTCGAGGTAACAGTTTCCAATGGGAAAGCGGTTTGCGCGTCCCAAGTAGTCACGGACTACAGCAAACTTTCTGTGATCGGGAGCCACCGGGGGAAGAAGCTCATTCGATACCATGATACATGTGCACCCGGTATCGCGGACGAGGGTGGAGACTTGGAACCCATTAACGCTTTTTTTTCGAATTTAAGATTTCCTGGAGAATTCTTGTCGAAGAGGAAATTCACATGGTGCCCTGGGGCACTGGAAGACGAGATTGGATCTGGGGTCTCTGGTCACGATGGAGGAGAAGCGGGAGCAGCATTCACCTGGTGGACATGGTGAATGGGATTGCCACGGAGTTGAGAATTTTGGGAGCAATTTCGGCGCGTGTGGCCTTCGACGGCGCACGCAAAAGGTATAATTGGCCTACAGGGCTAAGTTAATGCCGGGGGATTAGTTATAAGGGGCTTGATGTCCTGGGGTTCCGATGGAGGGAAGTTTCTGGGCTTAAAAGGGCCCGTAACCTTGGCAAATTCTGGGGAGTTCTTAGGAGGGAACCGCGAGTTATTAAATTTATTCTTGGGGGAAGAACGGGAAGGCTTTTTATTTTTCTTCGGGTATAGGTTGTGGATCACCGCATAGATATCTGCTTCTTATATGCATTCTTTGAAAAAGTTGCACCGATGATCATTCACAAAGAAGCAGATCTCTAGGGTTAGAGATACCCTCAACTGATCTCGTAGAACAAAATCTACCAGGGATTCATAATCGTGTGGGACTTTCGATGCGTCTAATCAAAAATTAAGATTACGGGAAAGAGTATATCCAAAATGACGGAAGGTCATATTTGGTGGATGCGGGCGTGGCGAAATTCAGTTCTGTAGAAGTCAGGCATCATATTGTAGGGCGCGAGAAGTTCGGATTTGAAGGTGGAAAAGTCCACCGTAACTTCAGATGTGAGTGATACGACTAGGCCTCCGAGTGGCGAGCTTAGTAGAGGAAGAAGCTTAGCTACACCGTCCCTCTCTATGTCCCAATGATTAACTTCAAGAATTTTTTTCGAAGTAAGTGAGAAATGATCCGAAGTCCTTTCCTTCTTTGAAGTGGGAAGTTTAACGGAGGCTGATTGAGGATTTCCTACCTGGAAATTTACTGAAAAGGTTTCGAGCAGATCACGATTCGATTCCAGTTCATATTGGCGAATTCTCTGGCGTTCTTTGCTCTCTCTCTCTCTAACTTCTTTTTGTACAGTTAGTTCTCTAATTTCTTTTTGTTCAGCTAATTCTTTAATTTCTTTTTGTTCAGCTAATTCTCCCATATCTTTTTGTTCAGCTCTTTTTAGTTATTCTCGTTCTTTATTATACGGTGTCTCATTTGGCCCCTCTTCCTGTATATAAATGACCAGGTCTTTGGCACTTAAACCGAGGGATTCTCTTTGGAGTTTAAATCTCTCAAACCATGACATTTTGTTCGTAACACGGGGAGTACGTTGTTCGAAAGAAAATGGTTTTAATGGGCTGTTAGCACGGGACGAAAGAGGCTTGACTCAAAAATTACCAACACACGGAGAAATTTGCTATGTTTAAACGCGGAAGCATTGCTATCCAAATACTAACACTAATATAAGATACGATTAAAAAAAAAATAATAATTGAGTCTTCGTGAGATGAGAAGCAGTCAGACTCTATTAGTCCGTGGGGGATTAAAATGACCGTGGAAGAAATTTTGTCGCTTAACAAAATTTTCCTATTAAAGGTTGTCGAGCCAAACACCCATTTAAATAGCAAGCTAAAAATAAATATGGCAGGGTTGTTACCTGTGTCGTTTAGTCTTTGCAAATCAAACGGTACTCAGCTTTGAAAATTACAAGAAAATTAAAGAGTTTCCTTTAAAAAATCTCTCCAAAGAGCTTTTAAAGACCCCACACCCGACACCAAATTTTATAATAGAGTAAAGTATATATAAATATATGTCGTGGAAGGGCTGATTCTATACTTATATATACGTGGGTACTTTGGAGCTTGGGGCCGAAGTTGGTTGAAGACCGTTAGTGAAAGGTGAAATGCTTATGAGTCCAGTGAGGATGGATTATTATTAAGTTTCGGGGTCCTTTTAAACAAATATTTTAGATGCAAGTTGGCCAAAGATTAACAGGTAGCTGGTGCGCGCTAGGGTTGCAAAAGAAAGACAATGACGAAAATATAGCTTTACTAACAACAAAAGGATATATATATATATATTTACATAGAAATTGGATTTAAATGCAATGGTCGCCCAGACGGCGTTAAAGGTCCAGACGCGATCAGGTAGTTTAAGTAAAGCAATAAAGAGGTCGGATTCAGTTTGGCTATTTTAAGTGGGATTTTAAATTTGGGCGTTCACATAACTAATAGAGTAATTGGATAAGCCAAATTCAAGTTCAATCTGCAGGCAGCAACGGTTACGATTACCTTATGTGCTCATTGCCGAAAAGGGGCCAGTTAGGGTACGGTGAATGAGACGAAGGAAGTCGGTTTACCTCTGGCTTCAAACCAGGGAGCACTTGTCGCCTTCGGAGTTGGAAATCCTTGTCAGTCCTTAGCAATTGAGTGACTAGAGCAGAGTTCATTGAGGTCGAAGCTTGCCTATTGACTAAGGCACAGTTCACGGATCGATTTAGTCTTCAACTTGAATTGAAAGCGCCACTGAGCTAGCAGGAGGGGGGGGGGGGGGCAGGGGTCGTCATTTAGCTCGATCGTCGGAGTAGGTGAAATGCTAATAGTGCTACTCTCTAAACTCACTCAAATCGTAATATAGGCACCTGGTGAGGAAGCTCCAAACGCGAGCCTGATCTGGTGGAAAAGTCGGCGACACCTTCGGGGGAAGGGGGAATCTTGATAACGATCGTTGGAATGCCCAACGGATTCCAATCCACGGAAAGCTCGAATGCTTTCGTAGAGGTCGCCATGTTTGTGGGGGGGTTGACATCGGTCCCTAGGCAAATACAGATGGGGCGAGTGATAACAGCGTCGGCCGCCTCCTTGCATAGTTCAACTATGCTTTCACCAACTCCATGCGATGTTCTCCGGATCCACGAGGGTAGAGAAGGGCACGTAGCCGCCATTTGACTTCATTCTGCTACATTATTGAACGAGTCAAACGCACACTTTGGGTCCTCTAACCCAAATACTTAAAGGGTGTGCATGATGAGGTATGCTTTGAGATGAAATGATACAGCATATTGAATCCGACTGCTATGAAGAGCCATGTGAGCTGTTTAATGATTGGTTTCTTTGTGCTTATGCGGCAGAGATGATCCTAGGGATGTGTATTTTTTAAGGGTAGTTGATAGTGCAGACCAAATTTTGTCGGAATTATTAATGAATGAAAACTATGATAATATGAAATGTTCGTTTGTATACTGGAATTGCTTTTTTAAGCAATGAAATTTATGTTTCCTTTTTATCTACTCCAATACTAGTTAATTCATATTCTAAGAGCTAAAGCTATACTGGATATTGAAAAATCCTGTTACACTCGTTATCTCGCTGTTTAAAAAGCCACAATTGGAGTTTTAATTCAATTAGAAATATTTGCATTGTTTTAACGTAAATATGTGTTTAAATTGTAATATTAATTAATGTAGCAGCCCTCGGCGTCAAGAATGCGCTCCAGGTAAGACCTGAAGGCTGTATACCCGTTGCTTACAAGGTCGTTCCTCATGCTGGCTTAGCTGCATTTAACTGGCGCCTTCAGATCGTTGACGTTGCAGTATAGGACCTTACAGTCCTTGCCCTTGATGGGTGCCCACCTTTGAAGTCGAAGGAATTGAGCTCAAGCGACTGCGGTGGCGGAAATTCTTTCAACGCCTACTTCAATTTGACTTCAACCACTCATACACCTTCTTGGCCGTGTGGCATGGGGTACCATCCATCTGAAAGACGTAGTCCACTTTCATCTTAATTTTTCTCAAGCAAGTAGCAATTTTGTGGCCATGATGTGCCTCTAATCGCCCGTGGAGAGCCTATAACTGGCCGAGAACCACACTGACTGGCATCTTCTTGCCATTCGAAGACACGATGCCAAGCGTTATCACTGAGGCTGGGCTCTTAGTTGTGGGCACGTAGCATACCTGGGAGATGCCCTGACCAAATATTACGATCGGATCGACTGATACGGTTTTTCGATCAGATAAAATATGGATTACATTGCCATGACTCTTTAAGTCGTTGAGAAGAAGAAGACAGCGCTCCTAGCCTTCCCAACTACTTGACGATTGACAACTTAAAGGCTAGCTGAAGATAATCAATCTGTGAGGTCTTCTCCCTTCTTGAGCCACTCTGCAACTCTGTTGACGGTCTTTCGGGTGACATTGCTAGTTAGGCTTTGTCGTACTTGTTATAGCCCGCGTGCAGGAGACAAGAGATCTCGATTCTTTTCCTATACATTGCGACACACCTTGCATAATGGAAAAGCCGTTTTGATGACAAGTGCTGGAAGGGTAGAATTTTAAATTTGTTTGGATGAACTTTTTCTAGCACAAACGTAAACCCTTTCGAAAGATAAAAATCGGATGTAAAAGAACTTTTTCAAAATTCCTTAATGAATATAAACACGTGTATACTCTTTAGTAATTTGTAAAATACCAAGCCTCTCGCTTACTTATACAATCATACTTTCTATTGGCCATTACGTTAATCAAACTTTCCATTATGCAGTAAATATACGAAGGCTATCCAAAACAAGATTTGCTTTGTCAAAGAGCTGATTCCTATGTATAATGAGGCCTACTTCATTCCATTCCTGAACCATTACACTTCAAAGTTCTTTTGTAAGTTATTCACACAAAATTCTTAACAATGTAGACCAAAAGTTATAATTTTTACATAGTACCTAAATTTAAATCTAAATGAACGCTGAGCTCAGTTAATGAATCTCATACCGTCTCTTTATTTTACATGTATTTTATACAAGGAACCAAAAAACCTAGATTTACGCTCCTGTATACCTGTGTACATAGAAAATCATATATAAACTTAATATTTAATCACTTGAAATTTCCGTCATCACAGGACAAATATTAATATGCTCTACTTTAAAACTATTTTATATCTACCTGATATTCCTAACATTTAAATACTGGAGCGATCTTGTACGACCGTGATGAGACCAAGATCTTCTACAGAATGGAGTCCATAGACAGAATAAATACTTTATCCACATTCCGCACATATTCTTGAGCTGTGAGATGACTTCAATTTCGAAAAGTTTCGTGAGAACCACCTAAGTATGAAAAGTGTGATACTGACTACACCTCTCTATCCTCACGAGTTTATTCAAATTGCTTGCTGAAGATCATGTTTTCTCAAGTTAAAGATTCCCTTATAATATCAATGATATATGATTTTCTTAATAAATGCTTAGAACAATGTATGGAAACGCATAACCTACGTAAATCCATATACAGGGTCTTTTTTTTACATATCCTACATTTGAAGTTTAATATAATCAAGAATAATTTCTTGATCATAATGAAACTTTCAGAAGTTATTGGAAATACTAGTGGACCTTTGGTGCTAAAATGGATAATTGATTCAATAATTCTGCTGAAAGTTATGTCAGTTTTAGTGAAGCATTGATTTTTAACAAATTTTCGCTGAACTTAATTAACATAATTACTTAATTTATATGAAGAATCTTCTTTTCAAATGCTGACAATTCTTCTCATAACATTCAATTTGTAACAAAATAAAAAAATCTATAAAAACATTTTCCCGCAAGGTGTTAACTAACCTATTGTAACCAAGTTAAATGCGAGTTGCTGACCAAATAGCTTAGCTTTGATTTAATGTGATTTTAAGAAGTTTTTCTCTTAAGGAGTTAAAATACAGTAGAATACGAGTTCGTCTGGTATACTAACGACTATAGAGGCGAGTGCACATTTAGAAAGGGAAAAATATCATGACCTAGGGAAAGTGCAGAGTAAAACTGCAAAATTTAGACACAATATAGTTAATTATCTATACCCATTGGCGAAAATCGAGGATCGCAATAAATACGAGGTCTAAGAAATGTCTATTTTTGCTAATAAATTCACAAGTCTTAATACACAAGAGGCTTATTGGGGACTATATACCCTATGTTTCAACTTCGCAAACAGAACAACTCCAGTATTTAGATAATTCATTCTTCTAGATTTTGCGATTCAATTCTGATTATTGGAGAAATCTAAAAAGTTTCAGGGAAACGAATATCTTCATACAGTTGTATTTCCTTAAATAAGAGAGATAATTAAATGCCTGAGAATTTTTTTAATAAATTTATTGCTTAGCAGGACATGCAAGTGGGGTAGCTATGATACCCTCTTGACCTTTCACATACTTTATACATTCTTGGGATAGATAAAATCTGTTTGATTCTTGTTTGATTTGTTTACCAACAGTTGACAGTATCAGGCCCTCTGACCGGGTGATTTCCTGATCAGCTAAATTAAATGTTGCGGAAAATAAATCAAACATTTCCTTATAAACCTCATAATCTCATTCTTCAAAAAGGCTCCAATGGTAACTTTGGAAACGATTTTTACGTGGTTACGGTGGGCAATATTATTGTGTAAGGCCAGGCATGTAGTTGAATAGACTTTTAACATGCAATACTCTTGTTTTTAGTCCATTTCGACACCTCTCACCTTTTCTTTTCTCCGCTTGCTTTATTCTAAATATAGTCAAACTCTAAAGAGATGGATGCTATGATGTGGGGAGTTTTGGTCACTGGGCACAAATGGTAACGTCAATTGATACCTAAATAGTCATGCTTTCGGTCAATGTAACTTTTTCAGAACGCGAGCCCGGAGGAAAGATTTCATGTTTACTTCTCACCACTATTCTGGGTCTCCATGGCTGTTTATTAAAATTAAGAAAATTGACTACAATTTATTAAATGGCTTCCTTTTGACCATGTTAGCCTGGTAGATGGGCTTAACCTGTAAAATTTTAACGTCGTAGAAGTATAAACCACAATCATTATGCTCCATACCTAAACATAAGTTGCCTCGGCCTCTATTTCATACATGAACGGCTCATTACGGTAGGCGCCGTGCATGCGTACTGGTGGGTCACCGGCTTTCGCCGAACACTCATTAAAGTTCTAAAATTCCTACTCTATGTGGCTCGAGTGAGCCGTGGGGTGGTTTTCGGATCTCTCTTTATTCTGAAGCCTGTGTGCAGGGCCTTTACTGTCCACTACAGTTGACAACGCGTTTTTCCTGTGTCTGTTCCAGCCCGCAACAAACTTTGTAATCCAAGATAGATTAGATAAGGTGTTTTTCCTGTCCCACAAATATGAGTTTGCTGAGGCAAGGCTAACTGGTGTTGGGGCGTCCTTGCGGCATTCTTGAGACCACCTTGAATAAGAACAATACATATCATTTCATTACATTTCACAGTATTACATTTATCTCGTTGGTTACACCTGTCAACATTTTTTTTCACCCAATACCATTTTATTCCCACCAGTGAATGCATTGGGCATTAAAGAGTGCCACGCATAATAGCTTATTATTACAATTAGCATAACACTTCTGGAAAATAAAATTCCTATCGAAATTTGTGCCTTGAAGTACACCAGAGTATTGTATGTAGTTATACTTTGTTACAATGTGATTCATTCATTCCAAATCTTTTGTTTGACCATGTTAAAGAATAAAAAGTAATTCTAACTAAACCTTCAACTATAAAAATATAGGATATTGACATATATAGATTTCATTTTCTAGATTAACATTTTAAGCAAGCTGTTGCTGTATCTTCTACGCGTGGAATCCTGGGGCAAAACCAATCCGGCAAAATTCTAACGTAGTCCCTTCTACATTTCTTTGACTGGCCAGAAGAAAAATCGACTTTGTTAGGTGATTCCAACTGATACTTGATTGGATATTAGAAATTTGAGGTAATTTGCAGGGATATAATCTACTGTAAATAAGGAACACCCCGCGGGTGTACTGTAGGTTAAAATTTTTATTAGTGGTTTGAGGACTTGTACATACCAACTGGAAAGAGCAAGCAAGGAATTCCTCCTTCACGGCTTTTTTTTCCAAACACTCAAACTGCATTACTGATCAACAGAAATGCTGCGCCAATTTTTCGTCCTACTACATTTCTTTTACCTCGTAATTAACCATAGAAATTTTACCCTAATTGTGACACACCCACCTGTAGTGATGTAATACCCATTGTAGTATGATTCCAGAGAGTGTGGGTGGCGCCTATAATAGTGCCTTCAGTTGTCTCTATGAAAAAAAAGAGTTAGCTCAGTGATATCTGCTAACATAAAGTGAAGGTTTGAAACACCGATGATCAGTGAATTAATTAAATATTTAATATATATATATATAAAATATTATATATATCTTACTATTTCAGCTACTGTCTCACTCTTTGACTCATAGATATGCATGGCGTACAAGTAACTTAGTTGTTCCAATAATACTTAAATGTCAGGTACAAATATATGCTGGCTAAAATCCCATAGGTTTGGTGCAAGCAACATAGGAAAAGGGATGGTCAATACCTTGTACATAGCGCTACCCCTTTATCAATTGGAATTTCACAACGGTCAATTGGTTAACCTCAGTGCCCCTCATTCCATACCTCTTAAATAACTGTGGTATCACGTTTTCGGTTCAGTGGTAAAACTGCCTTGCTCTTTAAATGAATATGACAGTGATCTCAATTAGGCCAAATAGGGTTATGGCTGAAAAGGTCGTTCTACTTATCTCTTCGTTGCACACACAGCCAACCATCAGTTTCATTTGAAATAATAACCTTCTATAACAGAAATAAAGGACGAATGACACTAGTGACCAATTGTATTCAATGTATACGTGTAGGAAAGGAAGAAAAGGGAGACATCTTGCATTTATTATCAATTCATGTTTCATTTATTCAGAGAATATGCAGAGACTTGGATACATGCAGCTACCAAGAAAAAGTATATGGACGAGTTGGCTATGGCACTTACCGGGTACTGGGCTACGCATCGTTTCAAAGCCCAAACACTGAAGCTAAGGGTGATTTACAATGTGTTTAACCTTACAACCGCAAGAACAACTAACGCGCGAAGCATAGGACCAAGTACAGCATAGGTGTGGGAGCCTCTGCTTCACTTTGTAAATGTCCATCCAAGCTGGATAAAAAAACACGTTTTGGATGCGTCGCCTGTCGATGAGCCTTGTACCTTTCTCATATTGCACAATTTGTGGCAACTCTGCATGAGGCTATGCAAGCACTAATGTTATAATGCTTTAAATACTATTGATACTAATAACATACATATTATATATGCAGTAATTTATCAATTCGGTTTAGGTGGAATGCCAGTCATTTCCACCTCAGTGTGTAGTGAAAAGGCTTAAGATAATCGAAATTTGATGAAAATATTGATTTTAGGGTTGTTTACAAATGAAATGGGCTTTTCCACCATCTCCTATTTACCGAAGGTAGACTCTCTGCAGGAAGCCCCGGCTCAGATATGGCCCAAATGACTAAAAGGACGAAGGAAAAGTTTAGTCGGAATCGGTGAAGCATTAAGAGTCATGGAAATTCTTGTGTACTTTTGTAGTTTTCTTTAACTGATTTAGCATAAGCAATGATATACTACTAAGTATTTACAATTAAACTATAGTAAAAGGCTATAGTTCTTATATTCAGGGATGTTTCAATAAATATTTTTATTTACGATTTATTATACTTTATTTTGTCTCGGGTTTGTGAAACTCCAGGTCAGTGTTCGTATGCCTCAACTCGATAGTCATTTTCGTGTGAGACGTTTTCTGTCTCGATATGGCAAAGGAAAAATCATTAGAACCGAAACAACCATTTATATAAAAAATAACGACTTATTTTTGTCTACACTTGGTGCCAAAGCTGTTGAAGCAAGGAGAGATAAATATGCAATCGATTTATGAATCTTTTGCCGGGAAGAGTAAGATAAGAGGTTTTGTCTCGATGTGCAGAATATAAAAGAGTCATGATGAAAGGTATCGTTTTGTTAAAATATTATGGAAAGGCAATTTATATTATGCATCCCGTTGATAATTCCTTGTATAAACTGGATAAGAGTCCGTCTAAACAAAATAAATTCTCGAATTTTCAATTTTCCCGACTCGCGGAACAAACCCTGGTTAATCAGAGATAATGGTTCACATTAGTTTATGTTAGGCGAAGTAATAAGATGTCCTCTATAATAAATACAAAAATAAAACCTAAACATGCACAAAACAAGCAAGCTAATCTCAGAACAATAACAGAGAATCCAATTCATACTCATACAGCAAAACAACCATCCAAACAACCTGACCTAACCTTCGTATTACACTCCAAAACTCCTAACCATCAAATAACTCAAACAAAGCCACACAATAAAATCTAACCTAGGACTCACAGCCAATTTTTTTTAGGATTTCTCAGTGCACATTATAATGACGCAACTTAAATTGGGCTACCCATAAATCGTCCTAGTTTCTTATACAGATCTATCCTTGCCTCACATCTTTCACCGAGCCTCCCGTCTTTCCTGCCCACTTAAAAAGCCGAGTTTTTTCTAGGTTTATAAACCACGTGCTTTCTAGCTTGCCCCCTTACAGCCCGCAGGGGAATCCATCCTTATTATTGAG
The DNA here is from genome assembly GCA_963969495.1 of Ceratothoa steindachneri. Lineage (NCBI taxonomy): Eukaryota > Metazoa > Arthropoda > Malacostraca > Isopoda > Cymothoidae > Ceratothoa > Ceratothoa steindachneri. Next base: position 185,142,730 of record OZ018322.1, on the reverse strand, counting down.
GGGACTAAGTTTGTAATATGTGGCAGACCACTCTTCGTTCATTAGACCACTAAGTAGTATTATATTTAAATTAATCGTGTTATAATGCTTCCTCCCATATTTCGTCGTTATTTCGCTAAACTGTAAGAAACAATCTGAAGGAAGGAGTTCCCTTTGCTTTTGATTCTTAACTTTAAATATATAACAATTATAACAATTGATAGGGTTCCATATTTGGTATAATTTTTTCCTTCACTATGTTAAATCATTTTTAATGATTTTGTTCCAGTTGTACCAGTGTGCGTCAATTCGGTGAAACTCGTGTGGGCTGGAATCGGGGAAGAGGTGGTGGTTCCCTGCAGAGTGGTTGCTCATCCAGCCAACGTCACATTTCTTTGGACTCTGACTAACTCCGTTACACAGGTGAGAATAATAACATCCATAAACGAAACAATAGAAGTGTATAAACTCGTTACACCAGTGTTATTGGGGCCCAGTGTTGATTCCCGCTGTAATGTACCTTATACATGAAAACTCCAAAGGCAGCAGTAATAACAGAATAAATAATAAATTGGAGAATATTAGAGTACAAATTAAAGTACTGAAAGAGTTCACCAATTTTCGATGAGACAACACCATTTTTCCTTTGATTCAAATTTAATAGTTATTAAATGAAAACGTTTCGCGAGTCGGCCCTTAAACCAAGGATTAAATTACTTCGGCAAAGTATGTAGACAGCATATACCAGAGTGAATGCGTATGATGAGTACACATAAAGGAACACCGAGCAAAGTTATTTATCATTACTATATTGTAAGACAATAGATTTAGTAATACATTTACATAATTTCATAAATTTAATTAAAGAGTTGCATCATTTTTCTTTAACTGTCGTTCAATTAATAATAGAGTTGCAAATAAACATGGGCACATCTACAAGAGCCCATATCCGCAATCATTCTACATCAGTGCAAGATGCATGCATAAAATATGTAGAAGAGAAGCAAAATGCAATTATAAATAATAGAAGTTTGTTAAATGGGCTATATTAATACAAGGTTTGCCAAATAATTTTGCAAATTAGGAAAGACAATATTTATTTTCATTTTTTGAAATGTTCTAAAATACATTTCGAAGGAGGAGGCAATCAAATATAAAAGTCAACGCAAATAGTGAAAATTGCGAAAATGTGGGAGTGTTGCGGATCAAGCGAAAAAAGGCTACCGCATTAGATAAAACTCCTTAGATAGTAGAGATAAAACTACACGATGTCTGGCTACAGATACATTGATAGCAGAACGAGTGTTAAAATAAAAAAATAGATTTTCTCTTATTGCATGATAATATGTTAAATATTTGGAAAGACATGTTTATTAATTTGAATACAGGCAGACGATATGGCAAGCTTTTGTTAGGAAATATTATTGTTCATTTTTTCCTTGTGAATTTTCATTGTTTCAATCTATTTTTAATTAATTAAATATTCAAAAAATAGAGTACCATTTCTAGAGCAACTATAGAAATGTAGATTACTTTTGCTATGACTGCCTGAAAATGAGCGAAAAAGCATTATTAGGTAGAAGGAAAACCTAAGTTCATCGAAACAAGCACCTTTTTACTGTGATTCAAATGACAAGAATTTAATAACTAGTCTTTAATAATCGAACCTAAATTTTTTAACATAAATCATAAAACTTAGGCAAACCAAATAATAGATTTAGATCTAACCAGCAAGGAATAACGAAAACCTAATTCGATGCAAACCTAAACCAGTATATATACATATATTTATATCTACCATTACCTATTACATTTGGCAACATTCTAACATGAAAGGGAAACTATACTAAATGGTTAAAGAGGAAAAATCAGTGGAGGAAGATCCATTTTATTTGGACTTAATTTGTCCGTTATCTTTTGTCTTGTTCTAGGCATCGTGTGACGAAAGTATCTTTTATTCTTAAGGAGTTGGTTTGTTCCGTTTTCCAGGGTCTTACCTCTTTTACTGTTATGCATTTCAACGCCGAACGATGGTATTGAAGAATGGGGTTTGAAATGAAATTAACTGAAACAAAATTTGTGGGAAGTAAGAGAAAGACATATTTTCGCTGAGCCCTCACCCCCTACAAAGATCCCTGCTACTAACGCAAAAGTGCTTGCAGGCTCAGGCATAGGTGACGGAGAAAAGGAACAGAAGGCCTGGGAAAAATGAGAAACAGTAGGCTGGGAACAATGGGGGAGAGGAATATTAATGTGTAGTGATAGCGAAGCTGAAAAAAAAGGGTATGGTTGACAGGTGACCAAGGCGATCGGTGGACAAATAGCTTTACATGCGATCCGAACCAAGGTGTGTACTATATCCTTGCCTATTCATTATTTCTTTTATTTCCCCTTCAACAAGTGTAGAGCGATTAGTCCGTATAGGGAGAATGGTAGTAGAAAAGGTTCAGTGAAAAGTAGTAGGAGAATTACAAGTGAAAGTTAGTTTTCAATTTGGTCATGCTAATCTCTTTCTGTTTAATAGAGTAATAGAGTTTTAAATATATTCCGTTTAGAGAGTTGTTGCCTGACCTTCAGGCCTTCCTTATATTTATGACATGTATCAGTAATATAATTGTGTTGTCTTTAAGCTTTCACAGACACAGCGTAGTGATATAGTACTCTATACTGCTGGTTCAGTTTTCTCTCTTGTGACTCTTATTTCCTTGTTTGTGTATCAATATCTTGTATTCTATTTTGGAAATTAGTAATATTAGCTAAATAAAATTACACATAATCGTTGTCACTTTTGGGTAATATTTGGTCAATATGTTTTGTTTCCATTTTTTTAGTTCTACATAAATCCTTGTTTCGGTTAAGTTATTTAGTTATCGTCTTATGGGTCTCTCGTTTCATGGAGGTCTTTTAAGCCTTAATTTCTTCCTCTTCCTGATAGATTTTTTTTTATAGGTTAGGAACAGTAGGTGTAATCTCCCCACCATCCCTCTGAGCTATCGGTGCCCTGACTTCTTTCCCTATATCTTTTTAAATATTTCTAATAGGTTTTAGCTATTTTCTCTATTGTTTATGTTGTAGACCAGTTTTAATTCTGTTTCTCCTGAGTGTCGCTTGGACTCCAACTATATTCTATTCTTGTGTTGGGGAAAAGCAGTATTGCTTTGTTCTGTATTCTTTGCAATTTTATAATGCTTTATTTCGAGATGGTTTTCATTGCGATACTGTATATAACATAACTGATTTTAAAAACGCTTAGGTAGACCTTCATTTTGTTCTTTGACTTAAGCATCTAAGCTTCCAGAGTAGTTTAATGCCTCATTTGCCTCTCTTGACTTTTTCCAGAACAGATTTGGTATATCACCTTTTGATGATTCCTAATCCTAGCACTTTAGTTTCGATAGTGTAAATGTATGGTTCTTCCGCAACATAGATATGACCAAGTATTTTTTTTAATAATGTAGTTACCTTAAATATGTTCCTGTATGTACTCATTTTTCAGTTACATTTTTCAGTTAATTCCTGACGAACCTTGTGGAATTCTTCCACTTCGTCTTCAGTGAGCATGATCGAGACTTGGCATTGGATATGGCCTACTTAGACTTTCAGAAAGCCTTTGATAAGGTACCACATCGCCGCCTTCTCCGGAAAGTGCAAGCGCTATGTATAGATGGAAAAGTAGCCGGCTGGATAGAGAACTGGGTAAGTGGCAGACGGCAACGGGTGCTGCTGAATGGACAGGGACCTGAATGGGTGCCCGTTACTAGCGGAGTGCCTCAAGGTTCTGTCCTGGGACCAATACTATTCACATCTACGTCAACGACATGGACGGTGACATAATTGCCAATATTTCTAAATTTGCCGAAGATACCAAGCTTGGAATAAACGTTGCAAAGGATCGAAATACTGCCGCCTGCAGGAAGATCCTCGAAAGATTGTGGAGTTTTCGGACACGTGGCAAATGCCTTTTAACTTGAACAAATACAAAGTGATGCATATCGGCCACCGAAACCTACAATCTCATTATATCCTTAAGGGCACTGCTATTGAATCCACCGACACTGAGAAAGACTTGGGTGTTACTATCACTAGTGACCTCAAGTTCTCGAAACAGTGCACTGAGGCGGAGAAAAAGGCCCAAAGTATGCTAGGCTATATTAAGCGCCAGTTTGGTTATCGGAACCAGGAGATTGTACTGTGCCTGTACAACTCACTTGTCCGACCACACCTGGAGTATGCCGTACAATTTTGGAGTCCTTCATTGCGAAAGGACATCGAGAGATTGGAACGCGTGCAAACCAGGGTAAATAAACTAATTCCCTCTATCATACATGAAAGTTATGAAGATAGATTAAGGGAATTAAATCTGTTCTCGTTGGAAACCCATAGACTGCGTGGTCAGCTCATCAAAGTTTTCAAAATACTTTGACTTCGAGGGTTCGACAATGTTAACTTCAGGGATATTTTCGCACTTGCTGAAAGCAGAACAAGAAATTACGCCTTTAAACTTGAACTGAAGCGTTACAACCGCCATCTATGTGCAAAACTTTTCACGTACAGTATGTGCGGTAAGTTGAACGCACTTCCACTGGAAGTTGTCAACCGTGAATCTGTTGACCAGATAAAGTCAAGAATAGACAGGGTCTTGAAAAGTAGCCGTTTACGGACTTAAGGCATTGGGGCAGAGATGTGTTCGCTCGACTGCTAGTCCAAAGGTACCCTCATTGAATGGACGGTAAGGTCTTCTAGGGGACTTTCTCTCCTTGCTACTTCTTTTTTCTCTTTATCTATTCTGCCATCAATCTTGCCTACATTTCGCCATTCCTGTAAGGGCATACGATAATTGCCGTGGCCTGATCTATAAACAATATATGTATTAAGGCATCTATCAGTGAGAGGTAGAAGGATATGTAAAGTGTCCACTGAGTAGAGAATTAAATTCAGTCATATTCCTGATAAAGATTAGCCATGGGTTGGAATGTTTTTCAGTGCATCACGCAGTCGCAGAGAAGTCTTTTAATTTTAATTTTCATTTAGATTTATATGTTTTGAATGCTTTCAAAACATTCCTGCTAAAGATATCAACACTGGCCTTTTCCTTTTTTGCTATATGAATTTTCTGAGTGATAATGCGACAACATCTCTGTTTTTTATCTTTTTCTGAATCCAAATGTGTATTTGTTTAGGAGCTTATTTGTCTCAAGCTTTTTGCTCAGTCGTGGCTTTATAATTCTCTAAAATACCTTCTCGATAATATTAGTAAATAAAGTGGTCTGTAGCTCCCCCCTTGGATTGCTGATTTTCCTGTTTTAGGGAATCAAAAGATGAATATAACCGGTCTGTATTTTATTTAAGATATTTTCTTTTTCATCATAATGTTTTTGATTGCATTGTCATAATTCGTCTCGTGATGCAAGTCTTCCTTATGCATGCTGCTAACCTAGGGTTATTGTTGTGTTTAATTCTTGTTTAGTTATTTTTGCGTCGATGGCATCATGTTTGTCTCTCCTTGCATAAAATTCGTGAGAAAGCGTTCTATCAATTATTAGGTTAAGTGAATTTACAAACTAATATTCGAAATCTATAAAAAATTCTTCATTGCCATACGGGAAAAATCCTCTTCTAAAGTTTCTCTGAAAGTATAATTAATTTAATCGTTTCCTTCGGGTCTCTTAGTTTCATTTTTTCTAGTTTTTATTTTATGTAATTAAATTATTTTTGAAAAACCTCCTTCGCTGGTGCGGCATTATCGGTAGGGTCAAAAAAGAGGAAGGATGGGCAAAGGGGTAAGGCTGTTTAAGGGGGTGTTAGGACAAGTTATACCAAATCAGGACCTGCAGCAGCATGCTTCTGCCTCGTCTATTTAGGAAGCAGTAGCTGATGGCAGATTGTCAGTCACAAATTTTTCAACAATGATCAGTGATAAAATTTTTGACCGAGAAAGGCAAGAATGCAAAATAGATTCACGAACGCATGGTTGCAGTGTACACCGACACCGCCCCTTCCGATGCAACCATTGCTCGCTGGAATATGGAGTTTCTATATGGTCGTGAGTCCCTTGAAGATGACCCCCGTCCAGGATGCCCGTAGGACGTGACCAACGAGGAAAATGTGGCCCATGTGGAGAGGATGATTCTCGAAAATAGACATGTAAAGGTCGAAGAAATCGAGCGAGAACATGGAATATCACATGGAAGTGTTATCAACATCATCCACGACAATTTGGCCATGTCCAAAGTCTCTGCCCGTTGGGTGCCTAGAAACCTCATGCCCCATGATCGACTTCAACGTCGTCAAAGTCCACAAGGACAGAGTTGCACAAGCAGCCCTGCGCGAGTGCGGATTTGAGGCGCCTAACCATCCCCCATACAGTCCAGATCTGGCCCCTAGCGACTACTTTTTATTCCGCCAGCTGAAGGTCGCACTGCGTGGACTCCGGTTTGGGGACGATGAAGATGTCCAGCTCGCCATCCAGGAGTGGATTGAAGAGCAGCGGGAGATTTCTGGTTGTCGGGAATTGGAAGCCTCAGGGACAAGATGCTTTGAAGTCGCGTGTAGTTATATTGAAAAATAATAAATCACTTTTCCTTATATCTCGTTTCCTTCTTTTCGAATTGCAAGACTTATTGACCACCCCTCGTAGTTTCATTCCAAATCTCACCTTGCTTTTAAGTTATTTAAGTAGTTCATTCTTGTATATTCATTCTAAGTTCGACCTGTAGCAACCTCGTTCTGCCAATTATTCTTATCCCTTTGGATATTTTTCTTATTGGTCTGTCCTATAGAACCATTTCAGGCATCTAAGGAAAGGTCTTTACTGACTTTTATCCGATTTTGTAGGGGGGTATTTCATCTGCGATTAGCACGAGCTCCTTATTTTTATAATTATGCATTTATTTCTTTTAATTTTGCCCTTCGTAGTAATTTTGTATATGTCTGCCTAGTTCTTCCGTATTTCTCCAGGCCTACTATTCAGTAAACTCTTATTATCCTCGCGGGGATCCTTGTAGCATTCGTTCATCTTTTCTATAAGCGTTGTTATCCAATTTTTGTAGTAGAGTGATACCAATTCTTCAATTTTTATTGTCCTTTACCTCCAACAGAATATTTACTTTGCATAATACAAAAGAAAATACTAAATTACATTCAAGTTCACTACAATGAACACAATCAGCACGTCGCTAGAAAAATATTAAACAAAACCTTAAAAATCTACTCATCAAATAGACGACATCCAATCTAAATACCAATCTCCAGCACTTTTACTAAAGTGAACACTACACCTGATTTCTACCAATAAATGCACCAAAGAACGAGAAACAGCTTTATGTTCCATTTCACATTTCCCTCACAAAGAAGAGTAAATAAAGATGAAGCCTCACGCGCCAAGAATGCCAAATATGGCCTTGTGCCATACTACAGCGCCCACTCGATTCCTTTTGAATGGCATGGGAATATCTAAAATACAACTGCATCTCCAAGCAAATATTCTCCCAATTCAGCCAAGATTCCAGTGATGATTGGCAAAACAAGTTTAGAATAAGGAAAAAAGAGAATGAGTAATATGATGCAAGATACGAAGTAGTAAATAATAAAAATAATAAAGCAGTAGGAAACGGAACTTATACCATAACATTATGTGGAGAGGGCCCGACAGACACAAAAGGAAGGGAGCCCTTATAGACGAGAAGTATTAGGTTTGCATAAAAATTTAATCAAAAGGCAAAATAGATTACTGCTATTACTGAAATGAACCTAATAAACGCTCACAAAACAAAAACGAGCAAATACAACGGCTTTTTAATACCTGACTCAATTGGGTGTATTTTCCACAGTAGTTCAAAATGACAAAATGATATTCCTTCTAAAGCCTGGAAAGCTCACAAAAGAAATCAGTAGCTAACAGCCCATTACCTTCCTAGAATTTAATGAAAAACTGCTTGAAAAGCTATTAAATGACAGATTGAGTCATTATATAGAAAGGAAGCATGGATTACTAAGAAGATCCGCGTCCCAATCAGCATTACCATTAATCAAGGAGCGCAATTCAATAGCAAAGGACAAAAGCAACAATATGAATTTGATAAAATATAGATACCTACTTTAAAAATAGATAAAAAAACTTGTGATGGAAGATAATCTTACTAAAATATTCCTCATAACCTCTAAGAACGACAAGTCGTTCTCATAATTAACAATTTTGAAGCACAGCCCTTCATGGCAATCAACCCTTCCTGGCAATCAAGTCACCCAGATTCAATTCCAAGCCAAGATAGTTCACATTTTTTTACCCTTCTATGTATGAATTGCTTTCATTCTGCCGTTATTTTCTCTGCTTGATCTTTGTCTATTCCAATTGTCCTTTCTTTCGCATTTAAAAAAAACCCTGTGTTTATCTCTTGTGTTCATTCCTATCAATATTTTTTCTACTATATATATATATATATATATATATATATATATATATATATATATATATATATATATATATATATATATATATATATATATATATATATATAAATATATATATATATATATATATATATATATATATATATATAATATATATATATATATATATATATATATATATATATATATATATATATATATATATATATATATATATATAGTAAGGTGACACAAATATTTGCTGTGTTATATATTCAATATTCCTGAAATATTTATTGATTTCGATTGGCTATGAAATTCGCAGGAAACTCATTAAACACATATCTAACGGAAGAAATAAATATAAGAAAAGGTTTTCTTCCTATTTAACATCAATGGTTAATAAACAAAATCAAACAGATGTCAAAACTATTCAACCATTGTTAATTTCAGTCATTTAATATTTCCTTTGCAATAACTGCACGAAGACAATTTTCATAGGCTAATGTTAGCTTTTAGCAAACATTTATTGTCATTTTTTTGCACTCGTCTACAAAAATCCTTTTTAAATAGACAAGGTTTTATGAGTTACGGATGCAGCCTTCAGCATACACCAATAATGATAATTATGATTCGGTAATTTGGAGAGAGTAAATGGGTATTGCAATAAAGACCATTTTCCAATTATTTTACTAGATGTCTAAGTAAGAGATCGATTTGGGTATACTATTAATATTTATTAGCAGCCTCTTATACTTGTGTGTACAGTGTGTGATAATATGTCCATCCTCTCAAAAATGTCAATGAAATGAACCTTACTGCTCTTGATTTCAGTTTTATTATTAATATTAAGATTCCCTTCTATTGGCAAACAGGAAATAACTTGGTAAAAATTACTCATCTTCAAAACTTTAAAGACCATTTTCAATTTATTTTACTAGAGATCTATCTAAGCCAGAGAGCGATTTGGAAATACTATTAATAGTTATTAGCAGCCTCCTATATTTGTGTATACAGTTTCTAATGATATGCGTATCCTGTCCGAAACGTCAATGAAATTAACCTTCCTACTCTTGTTTTCGTTTTCATCATTAACATTAAGATTCGCCTCTATAGACAAACAGGAAATTACTTTGTCAAAATTAAACATCTCCAAATGTGATCACTTCATTAAAAGCAAAGCCAAATCCCTCTCTCGCTCGCAGTTTGTTTTATTTCCTTTCTTTCTTATCTTGTGTAGGTAAAGCTTGTGTTAAACCTTTTTTTTAATCTTACATATCTTAATCTTCTAATTATTGAATCCGTTAATGTTATTGGTTAATTTGTAATCGTATATATTTGTTTATATAGCTGTTATAATGGGCGTATGAAGCCAGATTTTTTTTTTTTTAAGGGGCTATCTGGCGACTGCCGACTTAGGCATAAGTTGCCGTAAACAAACAGCCTAGTTCTACGCTACTTTAAAAAATTGAACAGTAAACAACAATTAAAAGAACTAACAATAACAATAACAAAGCAATAATAAAAACGATAACAAAAACAACAACAATAATATAACCAGGTTAAATGAAAGGGAGAAGGCCGGCCTCCCCTAAAAAGTCAATAAGTCCACCAGTCAAAGGGCACGCACTCGTCCCGAGTACAAGGGACAGGCGGTAACGACCCCGCCCATCCCGGTACCGGGAAAGGTGTCGTGCGCGAAGATCACCCAGACTGGGACATTCGACAAGAATGTGCCGAACAGTCTGGGGACAACGCAGTCGTTGCAATAGGGCGCAGGGAAGCGCTCCATCAAATAGCGATGCATCACACGAGTGTGCCCGATTCGGAGACGACAGAAGGGAGCCTGAAGACGCCGCAAAATTGGGGGATAGGTCCATGGGAACAGTGGCGGCGCAATGGCCCGCAACTTTAAGTTCCCTTCGACTGTCTCCCATCTTCTTTGCCAAGCAGTCCGAAGCGCTGCCCGTATTCCTGCCATGTAGTCAGTGTGAGGAAGAGCGAAACGCTGGTCCGGTCGAAGAGTCCTCGCGGACTCTTTGGCGCCCTCATCGGCGCGCTCATTCCCCGCAATTCCTACATGTCTAGGAACCCAGCAGAAGATAATCTCGACATCTGCCCGGCTCGCCAAAACCGTGGCGTCACGGATTTCGCGAACCAGGGGATGCCGAGTTTCCAATGCCCCGAGAGCACTCAGGGCGCTTTGTGAGTCGCTATAGATCACAATCCGGTCTCCGAACCGGGTACGTCGCGTAATCTCCCGTACCGAGTGGTGAATTGCCCCCAGCTCGGCCGTGAGGACAGACGCAGCGCCTGGTAGAGCCCCGCTGACTTCAAACAGAGGGGATACGGCGTAGAAGCCGACCCCCTCTTGGGACTTGGAGCCATCCGTATACACTGGCACGGTACCAGCGTGACACGATGTGTGCTCCAAAAAGGTCGAACGAAATACTCCGGGTGCAGTACAAGCTTAGGGAGCAGAGGCGTGGCGACAAATAGCTAAATGTGGTACCCTCCAGGGTGGCGTCCTGGGCAGAACCAGTGGCGTCACCGGCCCGAGAGCTATATCTACATCTCGAAGGAGTTTACTGGCCCTAAACCCAAAGGGCTTAGGGTATGACTGGCGTCTCTCGGCGGCATAGGCACCATCGAGATCAGCTGCCGATGCAGTGAGAGCTGTTGGCGACTGAGGGAGGCGCTTGGCTCGCGGGTACAGGCGAGTGATGCACTGCACGCGGCGCAGAGCGAGTGGCATCTCCCCAGCATCGACCAACAGGCTCTTAATGGGGGAAGTGCGGAAGGCACCGGTCGCAAGGCGAAGGCCGGTGTGGTGGATCGAATCCACCGTCCGCAATAAACGCTCGGCTGTGGATGCATACAACTCGCATCCGTAGTCGAGCTTAGAGCGAACAAAGGATCGATAATAAAGTAAGGCAGTAGCCCTATCAGCGCCCCAAGCGCTAAAAGTCACGGAATGGAGAATGTCCATGGCACGGGTATAAGAGACCCTAAGGCTGCAAATATGAGCCTCCCAGGTGAGGCGTCGGTGGAATACAAGACCAAGGAAACGGTGCGACTCAACCACATCCAGGCGCACCCCATTAAAAAACCAATCTAAGTCTGGGTGAAGCCGTGGATGGCTGCAGAAGTGCACGACCTTAGTCTTGGCCAAAGAAAAACGAAACCTGTGCGCTTCGGCATAGCGAGAGACGCGGTTTAATGCCTGTTGGAGTCGACGCTCCAGAGTTGGCATCTGGGCCGCGCCAAAAGAGATCGAAAGGTCGTCCACGTAGAGCGTAGCGAGAACATCTTCCGGCAGCACCGAGGTGATGCCGTTGAGGCTCAGGGCAAAGAGTGTGACACTGAGGACACTTCCCTGCGGGACACCCTCTTCCTGCTCATTTGGGCCGGAGAGGGCTCCCTTCACTCGTACGCGGAATCGACGATCTCAGAAAAATTCAGATATAAACATTGGGAGGCGTCCCCTCGCCCCCATCATGTGGAGAGTCTCCATGATACCGTTTCGCTATGCGGTATCATAGGTCTTCTCTAGATCAAAAAACACCGTGGCGTAGTGCTGTCTACGAAGGAAAACCTCGCAGACGGCATTTTCCAGTCGGAGCAGAGCATCCGACGTGGAGTGGAACTTACGGAAGCCGCACTGTGCAGAAGACAGATGGCCTCCACTGTCCAGGAAATAGGCTAATCTAACTTTACCAATTTCTACATCAACTTGCTCAGGTTAGAGAGATTGGGCGGAAACCGGTTGGAGTAGAGTGATCTCTCCCCAGCTTGCGAAAGGCAAGCACAGTAGCAATTCGCCCGGAGTCTGGGAGAAGACCTTCCACACAGATCTTGTTGAACAAATCTAACAAAAAGGCCATGCCTCGCTCACCCAGGTGTCGAAGCATGGCGTACGGGACATCGTTTTGACCATGGGTTGTGTCCGCGCACGAAGCGAGAGCGGAACGCAACTCACTCACAGTAAACTTGTCGATCAAGGGTTCTCCACCTCTGGAGGTAAAGTCCAGCCAGTGGCTTTTCGCGACATGATGACGTGCATTGAATGCTGGTGGAGCAGCTTCACATCTAGAGAATGCGGAAAAAGCGGTCGTTAAGGTTTCCGCCACGGACATGGGGTCCCAGATTGCGGTCCCATTCTCCTAGGGAACGAGAGATGAGGCCTGCGAGAACTTGCCTCGAATCCTTTTGACTCGCTGCCACACCTCAGCTAAAGGAGTCTTTCCGTTAAGTAAAGACACGTATGCCCGCCAAGAAGAGCGGCGGGCGTGCTTCGAAATATACCAGAACCTAGCCCTAGCCCGACGAAATTCAGCGACAGTAAAATCGTTCGGGTGGCGCTCATAGCGCATGTAGGCATAACGCTTTTGTTTGAGGGCCGTCTCACACTCGGCCGACAACCATGCGAGTGGTCGGCGTGCAAAATCCCCAGACGTCCTAGGAATAGTAGTCAGGCCCACGGCGATGAGGTTGCCGGAGAAGAACTCACCGGCCTCATCTACCGACCTAAACTCGTCGACTGAGATAGAAAATTCAGTTATTTCCTAAAATGCAGGCCACCGCGCCCACGCCAAGCACCACCGAGGTTGGTCTCTTAGGCGGCAGTTGCCCTGAAAATGATATTTGAATTGGAAAGTAATCACTACCATGGAGGTCATCGACCACCTCCCAATCAAAATCAGGCTGTGCATCCGAAGAGCACAAAGATAGGCCAAGGCAAGAAAATGAAGCAGTTCTCGGACAATGATGCGTAAACTCATCCACGTTTAGGACACCCGTCTCAAGCTCTTCAATCAGATCGGCAAGGACTTTTCCCCTGAGATTTATGGAGTAATCTTCCTAGAGAGGAGGCCTGCCGTTCAGATCTCCAAGCAAGATATAGGGCCTCGGCAACCATGCCACGGCGTGGTGGAAGTCCCTCACGTCGAAGTCAGCTGACTAAGGAATGTATGCAGAAATCAGAGTATACCTCCTAGCCAGGTGCAGCTGCACAGCCAATGCCAGAAAGGAGGTATTTAAAGAGGAAAGAAGAACTGAGACATCCTGCCGGTTGTAAACGGCGCATTCCCCAGCCCGTCCATCTCGCGGTGGTGGGGTCGCAAGACCCTTATACCCCGGAAGGGCGGGCAGGGGGCACGCGCATAGCATGGTCTCCTGCAAAACGATAGCTAACGGGAAACGGGATGAGACGAGCCTCCGCAACTCCTCCCAGTTGGCCGGGAGTCCACGGCAATTCCATTAAAGGAATATGCCCTCCAGGCAAAGCTTATAGGAGATGCGGGGGCCCTCCTTGAACTGAAGACCCTCAAGGAAATGGCCGTACGCTTCCCGGGGGCAGAACCCCGGGCGCTGTTGGCCGGACAAAGCGCTGAAGGTGCTGTCGCATTCGAGGATTTATTGGGGGAGGTTAAGCTCGCTATGTGAATCTTATCCTTCCTCCGCCTCGAAACCTTAGGCGGGCGTTGCGGCTTCGGAGGCGGGGGGACCTCTTTTCGAGGAACCACCGTCTGCGACCCACTTGCTCTACCTCGGGGCATGGGCGAAGGGGCCGAAGCTCCTTTGTTGCTGTCCTCCTTTCGGGGAACAGCTTTAGGAACCCCGGAAGATCGCCTAGCAACCATCTTCAGGGGTGTTGCCTCCTGTGAGTCTAACGACTCGGTGGAGGCGCGTGGCCGTTTCGCCTTACGGGAAACGGTCACGCTGGGGGAAGAGGGGGGAGCCCTGGTTTCAGCTGGGGCAGGGTATGAACCCTTTTTGCCGCCAGCTTTAACAAAGGAGCGCCCGGGTTGGATAGAGCCCGCAGAAGAGCTCTGAATGGGCGCGGTAACAACCATGCTCGGTGGCCTGAATGGGCCAGGAGCAGAGGGTGCCTTTCTAACTATTGAGGCATATGACGTACCAGGAAGAGCCAGGCGCGCCAGGACCAAGTCCTTGGCCTCGCGGAATGAGAGTAGATCCTAGGCCTGAACGGCCAGGATTTCTTTCTCAAGGAGATATGCACCACATTGCTTCGAAGAAGAGGAATGCGGCTTTCCGCAATTGACACACTTGGCCACACACGATTTGGACTTATCGTGTTCGACCTTGAAGCATTTACACAAACTTCGGGTGACCCCGAATTTGCACGTCTACATGAGCGATTCACATGGCCGAAGCCGTGACAGTAATAGGACCGCCGCGGCAGTGGCACGAATCCCTTCACGCGGTAGCGGTACCAACCGGCACGCACCGACTCAGGGAGCTTGTCACAGTCAAACGTGACGAAGAGTATAGGGGTGGGTCTCGAGGTCCCTCCCTGTTTTCTCATCACACGTTCGACCTTGACCGCCCCATGTTCGGCAAGCTCTAGGGAGATGACCTCAATGGAGTAGTTAACGAGTTCCCTCGCATAAACTACTCCTTTCACAAAGTTCATGGTAGAGTGCGGCATCACACTCACTGGGGTGCCATGAAGTGTCCGAAGAGCACTTATCTTGGCCGCCTCGGCGATTTTCGCCAGAAGGCTCCCGTCCGAGAAACGGGTCGCCTTCGGCTCTCTACCAATTGCACTAGCTCATTCTCTCCTCTGATGGATCATGTTGCCCTTGGACAACACGGTACCATCAGTGGAGCGAATGACGAGGAAGCGTTTAAAGCCAGCTGGCTCGAAAACGCCAGGTAACCTCTCAATCAGGGGCCCTGATGTCATCGAGGCTTCGCCCTGTGCACTTTTCGTCTTTGTCATAGTCAGGAGTTCCGTACCCGGGGGGCAGAGGGGCCGGATGTGCCAGTCTTGGCTTGGTCGCTTGCCAAAGAGGCAGCAGACACATCCGTCCCCACAGCCTTTGCGGATGGAGAGGAGCCCTTAGTCTTCTTAGTCTATCTTATCTTTTTCTTCCTTTTAGGAGAGAAGGGCGGGGAATGAACCCGCTTCTCTCCTCCGCCGACAGAAGCCCTTAGGCCAGATGGACCGGCCTCAGCCAGGTCCTTCTTTGAAATGGAAAAGGTCCTGGTAGTCGCAGGAGTACCGGTCAGAGGAGATCCCTCCCCTCCTTGTGCTGCCTCGGAAGCCCCAGCCGTTTGAGGAGGACCTTGCATAGGGGCGGATTTAGGTTCGGTGCTTGGCGCCGAGCCTGGATTCCCCCCCATGGAAGGCCCTACCCTCTGAGGCTGGGTTTCCTCAAGGACCATGTCTATCACAGGAGGGGACTCCAGTTGGCCATCCCCCCCCCCCGGCAAGGTTTAAGATTCTTGCCAGCAGGTCTTTTGAGGGAAGCGGCCGAAGGAACCTGGCTTCCCTCTCCCCCCTAAGGGGGTTTGCCCTACCGAGCCACTTCGATGGGGAGCGGCTGGCTAAGGGCTGCCTGCTGGCTTTCTTGGCAGTCCCCTTGGAAAGAAAAGAGGGGACTTCCGCTGGAAAAAGGGAGGTGCCCGAAAGCACCTCCAGAGAAGGGGGTGAGGGGGAGTCTCCTGCAGCCGTAGGCGAAGGAAAGGAGTAAGCCTCCTCTCCAGTTAGAGAAATATGGAGGGTCCCCATTTTTTTTGCCGGAGCTGCCCGAAGGCAGCTCCGTCGATGTTTCAGGGGAAGTTGGGGGTTGAGTTTTTTTTTTATCTTCATCATTGGGCATGGTGACCCTCTTTTTTTACACGGGATGCAATTGCGCATCACCGATCGCAGTAGCCCGCACTGCGAGAGGTGTTTACAAGCGCGGCAGAGCCATGCCCCGCCATTTGGGACCACACCTCCCGCCTGGTGGCCTGGCAGTCCATCGGCATGGTGGCTCCACCTTAGATACGGCGTAAAATATATAGATTGTGTAGAGGAGAGGAAAAGGGATGTGAGGAAGGTATGGGTGGGGATTAAGCAGGTTGTTAAAAACCAACCAGCCCAGACCGGAGCTCAGGGGTTAGGGAACATTATCCCCCACCCCCTTAGCCCCGATGTGGGACGGTTGGCTGAGAGGAAGGTCAGCATCTACCCTGTGAAATTAGAGGCTGACCAGAGAAAGTTGTAGGAGACGTTGTATGAAAAGCGAGGAAACAAGTGTTTTGAAGGAAGAAGAAGAGGCTAAGCTTGGGTCGGACGGGGTGCTGAGTCCCGTCAGCACGGTGGCCAGGTATGGCAAATCGCCGCGCCCCTTACGGGTGTATGAAGCCAGAAACGTCAATTAAATGAACCTTTCTCCACTTGGTCTGCAATACAAGGTTTATGTATCTTTCTTTCCGTCTTCCAAAGGTTTTGGGAAGGCAGAAATTAAATATGGCAAAATGCCTGTGGAAAAGATTCATATTTTTTCCTTATTTCCCAAAGTGTCATCAGAATATATTAATTTAGGCAGGAAAACCAATAAATTAAAGATTTTCAGTTTTAGACCACGTATCGAGATCTATTACTATGAAGACAATAGCAGATTGACGAAAAAATGAAAAGAAATTAGATTCCGCGCCAGGGCCACCCTAAAAATTTGAAAAGCATTTATGAATTTCGGTTTGTCCCTGGCACGCAGTCTAATTTATTTTCATTTGTTCGCCGACTTGCTCTTGTTTCTTGAAAATCTTTAATATATTGTTTTTTGCTTCCTAAATTAATGTGTTCTGATAATACTACTTCGTGAAATAATGATAAATATGAATCCTATAACAAAAAGATGAAAGCAGAAACTTTCTTTTTCTCAGGTAAAATAAGCCAAAAAAATATTTCAGGCTTTATTAGAAGCAATTAAATATGTGAACCTAACGCTAAACTTATCTTAAGATGCACTTAGCTTCTATGCGATGGTTAATAGTGAATTTATTCGAAAATGTTTTATAAATCCGCATCTAACAAGAAAGTTCTGAGGTCAATTCCTTTATGTAAAAATTTTATGATTAACTTTTATTTGAAGATGTCGACAGAATTGGCATATTTTTTTAAAAGTAACAAATCGAAGAAAGCACACGGTATTTAGTTAGCCTGAAAAAATATACATACTCTCGACCAGATTAGTATGTATGTCAATATCAACCTCAATGATGAAAAGATACCTTGGAATTTATCCCTCACAACTACTTATATGATCGTTTGATAGTGAAATTCATATAAATCTGGCTAAAATTCGATGAACACTGCTTAATCTTGATTTTTATCGTAGCAGCATCGCAGTTTCCACGGCTGGAGTTTCAGCGATGTTGAAATTTACCCCAAATATTACAGCAATTGACCGACAGCGCCTGGCAAACAAGATATATCTGAGCGGTTATGTGTCATATAAATAGTTTTGGGTCACAGCAGTTATGAACTTCATAGATAAACTGGGTCAATATAGAATCTCTGATATTTCATCCCAACTTCATGAAGACCTTTATTCTTTGATTCGCTGAAATTTCCGTTAATCATTTGTTATAAATGCTAATATATGTTTAACGTGCAGCGTTGGAATATTGTTATGGATTTCAAGAGACGCAAGAATAATCTTTTGCACACGTTAGGCTGATTTTTTTAAGATAAAAGATAGCATTCCTGACGTTTTAACAGACATAAGATAAGAAAATTCGGTATCATATTTGAATGGCCAGGAACAGAAGAAATTTTTAAATTTTTTACTTCACATGATATTGTAATTAAAGAATTATCGTCGAGAGAAGCTTCACTTTTATTACCGGAGGCTTCATTCATTTGCATTTTGAATCTATTAAGAAGCGAAGAAAATTTTATAAACGAGAACCTAAGATGAGCTTTCAGTGATCGATTGGTAAGTGTCAGATAGAGAAATTTACGACTAATTAAATATTTCTAAGATACAAATTATCTAACCTCTGATTCACAGCCGCCAGAATTTCATTTAGTATTTTAGTGTGTTGGCAGTTATCATGAAGTTTTAGAGCCAAAAAATTTAGGGGGTATTGTTTAATACTAATTAACGATTTAATTTAATTTTCGTTTGATTTTTAATAAATCATGGTTTACCTGTGCCCCATCTGCTAGATACCATATATATATATATAGGCCTACCCTCCCTTCAAGGTAGTAACTGAGTTGCATTTGTACCTTCTCTTCATTTTTACAATATATTGGAGTAATATTTCTTTGTGTCTTTCGGTCATATCACTTAAATTTTCAAAGGCAAAATTCAAGAGGCGAAATTAAGAAATGAACTTTTAAAAGGCATGTGTCAGCACATGTTTTGCTGAACTTTCAATAAGCCTTGCCATCAGCCCCCTAGAGTTAAGACTTTTTCCGATTTCTAAAAATTCCGAAACCACGACACAAAATGCATACCATCATTCCTATTGCTTTGTCGTCACAAACCTTTAGTAACATTAGGTGGATTTCTTAAAAAGTTTCCCTCTAACATGTAACGCTTTTCAAAATTATTTATTAGTCCTAATTATGTATACATGAAGTCGGATTAAGATTACGTCTTCAGGAACCACGTAAGGATGGTTGAAATGCCTAAGCATTCCTTGTTTTAAATCCTGTTATAAGGGCTGCTAACTTTTCTTATAATTCTAATCGACAGCTATACGACCCTTTAAACAAAGAAAACAAAGAATATGTTGAATAATCGGGAAAGTGTATGTTGCCAAGCATCTGTTCACCATTTCTATATTCTTCTTTCATCTTTACCCAGTGGTTGGGAGGTAGAGAGGAATATCTGGTTCCATTGTGAAGGACAACTGATTTTTAGCCTTAATGTTACGTTTTCTTTATTAGTTTTGTATATATAATAATAATAGAGGTTTATATTCACGGCGCCTGTCGATCGAGTAGGAAAATGCCAGACAGAAGAAGTGAGGTTTCAGAGCCCGTTTGAATGCGTTGTGGGATTAAAAAGAATGTAAAGCCAGGAGGCAGACCCTTTCGCAGCTTAGGGAAAACAACAGATAAGGTACGATCATCCATTCAGTAGAGCCGTTTGCGAAGAACCGTAAGCAAATGGACAATTTCCGAGCTAAGAGAGCTCTGTTTTCTGGACACAGGCATTGTGAAGGACAGGTAAGGGAGAGTTGCGGTTTTTAGGATTTTAAATGTTAGAATGAATTAAAAAAATTGTAAATTCAATAGGTACCTAGTGCAGTTCATAGCGTGAGAGCTGACAGGAGATAACCATCCTTGACAGAGGAGAACTCAGGCCCCAAAGTTCTGGATAAGTTGGAGAGGAAAAATTGTATTGCTGTAAAATTCAGTGAGGAAAGAGTTACAGTAAACGAATCGAGAGGTAACAAAGGCTATAGAGGGACTCAATACGACTCAGTTTACGCAAAAAGCAGATTTTCTGATAATAGTAAAATGTGGTTTGAAATCTAGTTGACTGTCAAAGGAAACACCCAGGTTTCTAACGATGTCAGAGAAAGGCAATCCAACAGCCCACTAGTTTGATAAAGATGCTAAATTTATCCAGCAAGTGTCATCTGCCCATCAAAAGGAACCCATTTTTTTCCTAATTGATATGAGGAAGTTTTTCGATATCCATTCAGTAATCGTGTTATATGCAAGTAAAATATTACTGTTGGTCAGGGCGAAGGATTTTCATGAGAAATATTTGCGTCATCTTCATAGAGATGGAATGATTGCCCAAGGCAACGCAATATATAAAAAGAATTATTATGAGATTAAGATAAGAGAAAAACTGGATTAAAGTAGTTTTAAAG
This sequence comes from Ceratothoa steindachneri, assembly GCA_963969495.1. Taxonomy (NCBI): domain Eukaryota; kingdom Metazoa; phylum Arthropoda; class Malacostraca; order Isopoda; family Cymothoidae; genus Ceratothoa; species Ceratothoa steindachneri. The sequence goes on along the minus strand of OZ018322.1, from coordinate 185,122,732 downwards.
AGACCCAGGAAGTCATTTAGGAGGTCGAGAAGAAAGGAGACGTCAATGCTATCAAATGCTGCCGAAAGATTGATCAGCACCAGCATTGAAGGCTGCCTATCATCGGCCTCGTAGATCACTCAGTGATCTACGAGGCCGATGATAGGTCAGTGATCTACGAGGCCGATGATAGGTAGCCTTCAATGCTGGTGCTGATCAATCTTTCGGCAGTCAGTAACATATCCGATAGCTAATTTTGAGCTGTGGCCTGCCTTAAATCCTTACTGGACGCTTTCGTCGATGCTATAGGTGAAGTGTGTTCTGTATGCTATCCTCGAATTATATATACTTTTAATGTAGAAAAGCCGAAATCATTAAGGATAGGTTAGTTTGGCAGAACAACTCAGGTATTTCGAAAACGCTGTTAAAATTTGGAGAATAAAACAGAAAAAGCCTAATAATATCAGTTAAGGCAACTGACAACAACTTGTTAGCTTGCATAGTTACATATTTCTCAACATTAGCCTTTCCAAAAGTTTCAACTGGCTAATTTTCCTGCAATCTAATGCTCCTCAACGCAATGATGTGGAATATCAGCAACAAACTAAGCTTGTCAATAGAAATGGAGCAACTGTTAGGTGTAATCTGAGGGTATACTATAAAAATCTCTTGAAAGTTTGTACATTCTTTAACCTTAATGAGCCCCTCGTTTTACCTACCACCACCCCACTTTAGGAAGAGGAAATCTTAGAAATCATGAAAAACCTAAATCTGAAAGTGACTAATAGTTAAAGTGTTGATACATAAAGTAACTAACATTTAAATACTATCATGTAATTTATATTTTGACGGTTGGATGGATTCTTGCATCATAATTTCTTTTTATTGTTAATCCAATCTTTTTTTGTGGATCAATTATCCATTTGATCTATTAAGGTTTGTAAAATTCAAATTTCAAGGATAATTTTGACAATAATAAAATAAATATGGGTAATTTTATTTTAGTGCCCTAAATGATTTTATAAAGTTTACCAAATTAATACATACACAATATATTAGGTAGTGCCTGGCCGACGTTCTTCATCCATTTGCGCACTGTGGATGAGGAGTATCTTCCAGGCATTGGCAATGCAAGATCATTTCATTCTAACTACATGTTTTCGAAGAGTATATTGCAGTTTAGCTCTCAAATTTCCAACATGAATAGTCAAAACACTGAGGTTAAAGAAACGGATGTAAAATATTTCATTTGAGAAGCTCGTAGACTAAAAACCGTTCTTATCCAAAATTGAGGTTGACATTTCAATAAAGTTAACGATCGACTTTCGTGTGAATTTATAAAAGAATGATGTTAAACATTTTTACTTCTAACATTTAATAAAAAGAAAGCCTTAGTATATCAGACGAGGAATAGGTCTGTATGTTGATACAAAAATAGAAAGACAAAATAAAGAGTACGAAAAGAAGAATTTTTTAAAAATACAAAGAATCAAAGTGGAGAGGGTGCTTTGATCACAAGTTGGTAAACTTTAGATAAGCTCTGTGAAGAGGCTAATATAGCAATAGGGAGGCTTCTTAAACACCAATGATAAGCAAATTGCAACAACTCTTTCTAGTGCTGCAAGATTAGTCTAGTGGATACAGAAATGTTCTTAAGGTGAATGAGAAGTATCTTTAAGGCCTACCAGTTAAGCCGTAGTATCGCAAAAGAATAGTTCAGCAAATCAACCTCCACATTTCAGGTTTTTTACACTTGAGTACACATACATATTTCAAAAGTAGAAAAGTTTTTTGACAAATATTGGAACTCCCCCTTTTTGAGCTCAATTTTTTTTTTTTTTTAAGTTTTCAAGCCAGGAAGATATGCACCATCAGAGTTGTTGGTTTTTGTTATAGGGGATTCTAAATACATTAGAGTTGAGTTTAAACGGAAGTATAATGACAAACAAGTAAGAAATTCAACTTTAATTATCTAACTGATACATACTATTTGTTAACTGATAAAATAAAATCATCCTTTGTCTCAAACGATGGCATGAGGTTACAGGATTTTAGTACCGCTCGAATGTGGCCATCCTGAACTTGCTTCTTTTCCATAAGCATAAACAGAAGCTTCCGTCACCATTTGCACACACCGGTCCTCATCTCGAGAATGGCATGAATGGGTTGTTTACGTACTACAAAAAAAACCTACTCAGTGATTAACATTTTATCTCTATAAGAGTGCTATATATCTGATTATTATATATTTTTTATTGTTATCTGATTATAACTTCTTTAATCTTTGAGGGTCCATTTTGCCATACTTAGCGCTTCGAAGATGGAATCAAAAATTGTTAAAACAAACTAAAACTTTAATTAAAACAAAAAAAATGTAAACGTGAACCAAAGAAATATTACATACTAAATACACAGAAATGACTTAAATAAGTTTAATTAAGTCTTTCTAAATTGACTCACTTGAAATTATAATGATGGTTGAACCACCGCTCACTTCAATATAAAAAAATAATAACGGCCTTTACCAGACGGATACCGGAGTTTAAATACCTTTGTAGCTCCGTCTTGAATCGTGTTTGAGTCTTACCTCAAACTCGATGAGCTACGTTCCCTCAGAAATGTTGTTGTCAGATGACACGAGCCGCTCGTCCAGATGGTTGTTGCGAAAGAAATAGCTTTAAAGCCACAGAGGGCTTATCGAGTGTGGCAGATGAGGAAGCCACACGCTTTCGGCAGGAAATGATATCACCCAGGGATAGTGAAAGAATGTTCCTTTATTCTCTTCGGATTACTCTGGGGAATTTTTCGCACTGGCTAGCGATGAACCAATGCTTGAATCATTTGACTCAGGGAAGTGCTGGAGGGAGTACACCGGGGGTTCTTCCTCAAGGGCGAGGACTATCTCTGTGCTTTCGGATGCACCAGGATAGGAAGGATTTCTCTTACGAGAGTAAGTTGAACCTGGTTCTTAAACCAAGTTAACTTAAAGTTCAGTGTGACCACAAGGCACGGGCTAGAGGAGGAGCTTCTTCTTAGTTCCGGTTTTCCTCAAGGGCGAGGACTATCTCAGTGCTTTGAGCTATACCAGGATAAGGGGCAGGGGGTTCTCTGATGAGAGTAAGTTGAACCTAATTCTTAAATCAGGTTAACTTAAAGTTCGCTGTGACCACCGGGGACTAGCTCGAGGATGAGCTTTTTCTTCTCCTTAGTTCTGGTATTCCTCAAGGGCGAAGACTATCTCGGTGCTTTGGGCTACACCAAGAATAGGAGGGGTGGGGGGTTCTTTGACGAGAATAAGTTGAACTTGATCATGTTAACTTAAAGTTCGTTGTCTTCACCAGGAACTAGCTCGAGGATGAGCTGCTTCTTAGTCCCTTCTCTTGGTAGCACGGGCTTCTTGCCGGGAACTTCGTATCCTTGCTGACTCACGTATTCTACCCCGTTTTTCCAAAGATTTGGTATATATACGTCATCACTCCACTGGGGTAGGGGTAGGAGGAAGGGGGATTTGTTGACAGGACGCATGAAGGTTTCTCCTCTAACGGGTCTTCTCAGGGCGTCGTACAAATGGCCCGGTGGGGCCTTCTGGATTTCAGGGCACGCTTCTCTAATTTCGCCTCTGAGGTGAAATTTGAATACCTGCTATTAAGGGACATTTTTCACTTTTAAACCGATGTTATGGTCTCAAGGCCGATCTGAGCTGATAAGCGCCTTCTGTGGTCTCGGAAGGTCCTCCAGCTTCTCATTGGGATGAGGGGCGACAGCGACGTGGTTAAGATTTTGAATCTTGGCGTCTACATTGCCAGGATGTTGCGGTCAACGTCCCGTGGCTTGACTGTGAAGGGGAGGGGGGGTATCAATTCCCTCACAAGATCTGTTAGGTTCTTACCAGTCTTATCTATTTTAACAGGCCTGAAATCACGTATATCTTCCTCATACACAGTATTTCTCGGATCTTCTTGATTCTGACAATAGCTAATTTCCTATTCTTCTGAGCAACGTCTGCCAGCATTGTCAAAAGGACGTTTTCAGGATGGGCGCCAGGGAAATTCTTTTAAATCGTTTATCATGCCATGGCTTTACTAACAGCTTGTAGCATTTGCAGAAGATTGACCTGTTCCAGGAGATGTTTAGATCCTTCCGTGCATTTCGGAGAGAATATGATGTGAAGCTAGATGGGCCTCGACTAAGCTCATTCACATCTACATCTGGAAGACGAGTTCCTTTAGCAATAAATTGAAAGCTTTTAGTGAGAATGGTAGAGTTCCACAGGTGCTTAAGACTTTACAAGTGATCCTTTCCATTAAGTTCCAGTATATTTCCTGCAGACATGCCTCAAAAGAACTTAATTGAGATGCAAGCTGAAGATGATCCACTGTTAAGGACGATGTAATTGATATTCCAGCATTCATATGACTTCATTTATTTAGCTATTGTTAAATGCCGTGCTATCAGTTGCCACAGACTTTATCTCATCTTTAATATAATTTTCAACAAGCCATTTCATCGGTCCGTCTGTAATACCTGCAACTGTAACACGTTCAATAGTTGCATAATCTAAATAAACAGTATCAGATTCTCTTACAAGCACATAGTGAACTTGAATTTCTCTTGATTCATACCATTTGTTCCCTTTCGTCCTTTTAGCTAGTGTTGTTTATCTCCTCCCATCATAAAACAAAGCAGTAATTTTCTTATCTCTCAAATATTCAGAATTGGTGAAATTCAGAGACGCTTCTTCTTTCAATGGAGGTATTTGTTTTCAACATTTTTTATCGCCTAAACTGGAATACGGGCTTTTTTTTCAAATCTCAGTAAGGGCCTCGAATACTTCAAGCGTTACATCCTTGTTCCTCTTGCAAATTGGAAAAAGTACAAGGAAAAATTGAGGAAGTACAGACTGACCCCTCTGGAAAGGGCAGGCAAAGTCAAAATTGATGCCAACTGGAAATATTATAATTATAATAGAAGATGTCGACAAGAAAAACGTCCTATGGATAGAATATAGAACACTTATTCACCCTAAGTGGAGAACTAAAATGATGAGAAACCCTGTAAGATAACGGAAGCCTATGAAACAATTAGGCGACAAAGAATACAGATACAGCTTTACAGAAAAGTACAACGACAGGAAATTAAATGCTGTTACTAATTGAAGAACAGCAGAATGAAGAATGGAAAGAGCTAATAGATAAAGAAGAGGCAGAAAAAGGCCCGAAAACAGCATGGAAGAAAATAAACAAAATAAAAGGAAGACCGAAAAGGAAAACCATCAATTGGATGATGAATAGGGAGATTCAACAGAAGATAAACAATCAAATGAAATGAAACCCTGGGAGCATTGAAAAAAAGTCTTTTTAATAACAACGGAGGACAATGGCCATTTCGATAACAAAATCATAGAAATGGGAGGAGAGTCATCCGACTGAACAGTCATAAGATAGCCACTAGGCCTTCAGCTAACTGAGCTACTGAGGAGCACATGGGCACTGATGCAATTATCACTAAAGAAGGGGTTGAGAGTGCTTACTCTTTAACTATGGACAAAACAGATCTGGGTACATAAATATAGAGGGTTAGAAGGGACCAACTTTTCCAACTGATGGTTAGAGTGCCACAGGGGCAGTGTTTAATTCCCAAACTCTACTCAATGCACACTGCAGATATCTCTAGACCCGTAACACCAGGACCCATAAACATGCAGTACACAGATGATATCCCACAGATTGTGACGACTCCATACCGGAACCCTCAGAACCAAGCAACAATTTAAAAAGTGGAAATAGAAAATATAAACAATTATGAGAAAATATGGAAAATCAAGACATATACATCAATTTAAAATACGACCAATTCGAAAAAGAAAAATCTTCTAAATCGTAATTAACGGAAACAACTATAGATATTGATGGGAATCTATGACAACAGATGGAGAGGGTAAATAAGACAAATCAGAAGTGGTACGAGGTTCTTTATCACTGACGTTTCGCTCTTCAGGAGCTTCTTCAGAGTGACAAAAAGGAAAGAACTTCGTGACAGTAGTGAAGAAGCTCGTGCCACTCCTGGTTTCTCTCATTCTCCCTCTTTAACTATGGATCAGTGCGTAACAGTAGAGGTAAAACCAAAAGGATATTCAGTCCTAGAGGGAAATAAAAAATATAGAACGGAAAAAAGAATATCTCTCATAAAAAAAATGAAGATATTGAACAAGAAATATAAGAAAACATTATAACAAGCTGGTAAAATCGGTCTTAACTTATCCAGTGATACCAGCCAAATCACAATCCAAGACGTGACTACTAAGGGTTAAGAGAATTAAAAAAAAGTTATCTATGGGATAACAAACAAGATAATGCAGAAGCCTAGCGAAACTACATGAAGGGGCAAATATTGCGCAAAATATATGTAACAATATGAAAGATAGAAATCAAGACTTATACAACTAGACTAACATAGAAAAACATAAGAGAACAAATATAAGATTACTAAGGAGTAGAAAGAAACTTCAAAACGAAGACACAGAATATTCACCTGGAAGAGTAAAGAAAAGATGATGAGAAGACCAAAGAAAATAAAAACAGGACAAAAAACAACGTCTCGAAAGCCTAAAATGGATAACACCACTGGAAAGCAGACTCCCACAAGCGAGGAGAAAGATAAAAGAAATGATAAACATGGAAACATAGGAAGAGCGGCTAGCATACCCAACCTCTAAATTCAACAGCAGAAACCGAGAAACAACAGAGAAGGAATAAAGAGGTGGAGAGTGAGTATAAAATAGGGATTGAAACAACAGGTAGAACAAAAATAATAATGATAAGCTGTATATATGCCAGAGAAATCTAGCTCTACCGTTCCCCTATGCCACTCTTCCCCACCTCTTCTTTAAGGCAGACTAACTAAGGTCAACTATTAACCTTCAACCCATTTCATGAATTTCAAATTTCTTTTTCCTTCTCTACCCTTCCCTATAAAAGCTCTACCGTCTCTGGCCAGTACTCTACTTGCAATCGGCCAAAATATAGTCGAGTGAGTGGAGGAGATAGATTCTGCAGGGAGATCAGCCTGGGTCGGGCCCATTCTGCCTCTCCTACCCCGGATGGGACAGAGAGGGATGAGAGGGGACTCCCATGATGCCGTACTATCTCTTCTCTTACAAAAATGTCTGAAAATCCCTTTATGATATTAAAATCCTACAATCTTACATGTTTGCCCTCCAGTTTTGGATGCCCTAAGAGAGCCTAGCGGACTAAATACAGCGTGCTATTAGCACGTTTACTCTCTAACCTCCGCTAGATTCAGAGAGCCTAGCTGACTAAATAGGGCGAGCCCCTAATCAAGCTCCTTCCCTCTTTATCACATACATTTCGTGATCTCCAGGCCTTCAGCCACACTATAGCTAAGGCAACTGCACAAATCACCCACCTTGGCATCAAGCTGACTGCCTTTTGGTCTTCCAAAACTGCAGTGTGGTTCATCAGGAATTATTCCTAATTCAATATAGTGAACAGTTCTTTCAGCAACGCGAAGTTTGAAAACATTGTTAGTTCGCTACCATGGTGAATTTTCTCTGAGGTCAGGAACGTTGGGGTTTCTCCGACCCCCAGCTCGTCACCTTATGAGAACTCTAAAACTCCCTTATCTCAAGAACGGCTACATCTGAAGCCGAGTGCCTGAGGCAACTCTTTTCACAAGAAGAGCTCGTGGATCGGGAGCCTTCACACTTGTTCCGTCATTTGCAGCAGCTTCTTAGTACGCAAGCAGCTGCCTTCGAAACTCCTCGATTCAGCCAGCTCTTCCTACAGAAGCTGAATCATTCCATTTAAAACATCCTTGCCGCGATGTATCCCACGGCAAGCCAGAAAAGACTGGCCAACACGGTTACATGTGCTTTCATTCTCCAGCCATTCGGATGAACGAATTACACGTTTGGAAGCAGAAATTAAAGAGTTAAGGTGCCTCGTCAAAAGTAGCATGAAAAAGCCTTGGTCTCGATCTAGATCGAAATCACGTTCGATGCAACGATCAAACTCTCCCTGTGTTTTTACCATACAAAGTTCGGTGAAAACGCTCGCAAATCCGTTTACCCATGTTAACACAATTCTGAAAACTAGGCTACCGGTGGCTCCTGTGCCACCTGTGCGCCACTCAGGCTCCAAGCTGCTTGGAATCAGAGACATTTCAACGAAACTCACTTTTCTCATTAATACTAGTGCTGAAGTCAACCCACCTCATTCGGGTGTGCAGAAGACTTCTCCTATCAAGTACCTTTTTGCAGCAAGCGTAACCAAAATCCCCGTTTAAGGAGCACAGCTGAACACACTTTTTCTTTGTCTTTGCTTAAATTTAAAGTGGATATTCTTCCTTGCAGTGGTCTACAGCCCCATCTTAATCGCTGATTTTCTCCGCTATTTTAAGCGTTCTGTCGACCTTAACAATAACTCCCTTTCTAATCAGAATACTTCACTTCTTTCTCATTCTTGCATAAGCTCAGAGAAATCTACCCCCTATCTCTTTTGTCGGGCAGTAGACTTCTTTCAAGAACCTCATGGAAAATTTTACTGCAGTCCTTACTCCGGTGGGTTAGCCAATTAAAGTCAAGCATAGCGTGGCTCATCACATTCACCCACCGAACCTCCTGTGTACTCCAAACTCTGACTACTTCCATCGGATCAGTAATAAAAGCGTAGGAAGGATTACATCAGATGTTGGATCTCCGGATCATCAAACCTTCCAAGAGCAATTGGTCCTCAGAGCTTCACATGATACTCAAGTAGACTGGAGATTTGCTCCCATGTAGTAATCTCGCACCCGCAATGCCATTAGTATTCGCAACAGGTATCCAGATTGTCACATTAAGAATTTTACAGTCAATCAACATGGGTGCACAATCATTGCAAAAATTGACCTGGTGAAAGCTTTTCACCAGATTCCTATCGAGGGGCCAGACATTTGCAAAATTGCCTCCATCGCCAACATTTGGGCTTTTCGAGAAGCTGTAGATGCTATTTGGCTTCAGTAATACTGCAGAAACCTCCCAATGATTCATTAATGAAGTCACTGTTTAATTACCTTGCTGTTTTGCGTATATGGATGACCTACTGATTGCTGGCTTTTGTGCCGACGAACACCAGCGCCATGTTGAAGCCGTGCTTTCCAGCCTTCACATTCGTGCAGATAAATGCCCGTTTACTGTGCCTGAACTTGACTTCCTTGGAGAACAATATATTATTGAACGGAGTTAGTCATACTGTTGAGAAGACAGAACCCATTGATGCTTTTTCGCGCCCCGTCTCTCAAAATAAACTCCATCAGTTCCGTGGTATAGTCAACTTTTACCACAAGTAAAAAGGATTTTGCAGTTTTTCTAAAACCCTCAACGACATCGAGCGACCAGAGAAGAAAGGCATTTAAACCTCCGCCAGGGGGACTGATTTGGCAAACCGCCTTCGAGAAAATAAGAATTGCTTTGAAAGAAGCCGCCCATCCTTACTATCCTGTTCTTCATGCTAAAACATGTATAAAGACACATGTATCAGATTTGACCGTTGGCGCAGTCTTGCCTCAGAGAGTCGACAACGATTGGATCATTATTGCTTTCTTCTGTTCTTGAAGTAACCCTAACCAGCTGAGACTTTTTACAGTTTCTTTGGCAGAGAACACCTTGCTATTTATCTCACCCTCCGCCATTTTCGTCACTGAATTTAAAGAAAGAAAGTTCACATCCTAAGGGATCATAAGCCTTTCACATTTATGTTCCATCAAGCATTCTCCCCGCAGACTTTGACTGATGGAATTTATATTTTAGTTCACTTTCGACATTAGCCACTTCCACGGCACCGACAACGTAGCAGCTAATTACAATTCCAGATTGTTGATTGCTTCTGTTGACCGTCCTCACCAAAATCGGAAGCTTGTTCAGAAAGAACAAACCAGAGACGCAGAAGTGAGTTTACTCAATAAGGACCTATCTCAGATTCACTTTTCCTCAAACCGGTGAACTAATCCGAGCTCAGTGTTTCCCTGTGGTGTGATCTTTTGACCAAAGGTGTTGGAATTTATGTGCCTTTCGCTCTCATGCGGAATGTTGTTGCTAATTTCCTCTGATAAATTTTTGGCCCCTGATGCTCGATTTGACCATTTCCTCCAGGACATCGTCTGGCCATGGGGAACTTCTGACAATTACAAGGTGGGCCAAAGCATTTATGATAACGGACAGCTCGGCAAGTGCTCTCTCTTGCAGTTGTCACTGGATGGATTACCTGCTTTAGACTCTCGTCAATCATTACCACAGAATGAGGACGTCAGAAAGACCGTTCCCTTGTGTCACGAGGATCCCCCTTACTGGACGGCAAAGTTGCCTCTCGTCATGCTAGGTCTTTGCTCATCTTTCAAGGAAGATATGTAGTCGTGGTATAGGGTGCTCCTCTCTACTTAGCTAGTGATCTTATTCAACCAACTTCAGTAAGGGCACCCGATCCTTCATCATACTTCTCTCAACAAAGGAAACTCATGTCTTCTCTTCAGCCTGCTGCCAGTCGCAAATTAGTCTTGTCAAAGCAATTCGTTTTCAAAGTGCTACAGAACTCGGAAAGCGAAAATCTTTGGTCCCTCATTAAACTAGCACGAGGAGACCATAACTATTGACAAAGATGTCAAACCTGCAAACCTGAAACCGTTTCCCTCGACCAAGTAAAGCCAGGGTACATCGACAGCGAGCAAATGCTACAAACTGGCAGATAGTTCGTTATTTGAAATTAAAAACTCTATCGTAATACTTCCTCATTAAGAAGCGGGTATTGCAGGGGCATGTATAATTACCCCTAAAAATGTAAAGTTTTACATTTTACCGCTTGAAATATAATTTTCTGTGATTTAGCATTTTTACTAAATTATTTATTTCCCCCTTAAATTCGCTCGTTTTATCCATGAAATAAACAAGCTTCACATTTATTGTTCTTTTGCATTATTTTGATATTTCTTAATCTTATATTTGCATATTATTCTATTACTAATTATTTCCATAATTTTCTTATATAAAACTACAAATGTAATTATAATCAATAATCCCTGAATATACATATTTCTGGAAATTGTAAAGTATATTTTGTAGCTTACTATATTTAATAAAATACAAACTATGAGAGAAGACAAACTCTATACTAATATTCACAGTAGAGATCTATTTGTTATTTGAATTTTTTCGCCCCTCCCCAAATATTGTCAATTACTGTAGTAGTAATATGTGTACATCCTATATAAATTTATTAACTACACTTTTTCATCCAAAATATTTTCATATTCTTCTTCGGAATTTAAGATGCAAAAAGGCCCAAGTTGAAAATACTAAACAGCTGGCAGAAATGAGGAATCTTCTTAAAACCCACTTTGAAATAAAATAACAACTTTGTAATTTATTATACCTATTTCCTAGCTATCAAACTTCATATTGAAATGTCCAAAAAGTTTGATTTGCATATGTAAAGGGTGCCCTACACCAAAATAAAAACAGGCCCCAATTTTAGATAGGCTTCATTTCTTATTGTTCTCTCGAAATAAGAAATTGAACCTATCGAAAGGCCCATTTTTTATGGAGAGTCACCATGTATAAATACACCAATGTTTACTATTCACAACACAAGTGTATTATTAGCCTCCTATCGTGTATGCCTTACTGAGTATTGCGCACGCTTAGACTATGGAAACTTGAAGAGAAAAAAATCACTCGTTTACCGTTAACATAATATTTTGGACAGTTGTCCGTTACTCTATTTTAAATCTATCTAGTGGTAATCAAAATATGGGAAGGTACACTAAAGTTCCTGTGCTTCAATATTTGTAAGATTAAATCGATAACTTATATAAAGGCCTTGCTTTGCAAATATCACAGTCTCATCCAATTATTTGGTTTACAGGAAACAGTTTCTTCAGATCGCGTCATCGTCATGGGATTAGAATCGCAGCTCCGATATCGGCCAGAGAAGCCCCACGATTACGGTCGTCTCCAGTGCTGGGCTAAAAACGTACTGGGTCAGCAAAAACGCCCTTGTGTCGTCACGGTCAAGACTGCAGGTAAGAGAGAAAGCGTGTGCGTGAAACTTTGTGCACACAGATGAATTAAATCGCTTGGACCCATATGGGCTATAATTTTTATCATTCAGATAGAAAAAGGAGGCTCGAATTCGACGTTTTCATATGACTTTCGTTTTGTTCCAAAATCTTTATAGCCTCGAGTTTCGTAATGAACGATCTAGTGAATATGTCACTCAAGTAAGAACAGAATAAGTACAACTAGAGACTCCTTAGTAACCTTAAACCAGTAGGTACATAGATTATGAAGTAGGGTATTCAAATTTAATTATTTCCTAATGAATCATTTATTTGGCAAAATCTTACCGTAATAGTTGATAAAATGTTTTGTTTAGGGTAACACTAAGCCATCTTAAATAGAAAAGAATGCTTATTTACTAGGTCAACTCATAGAGGGTTTACTTCACTAGTCACTAAGTGAGTTAAGTTTCATGAGTCTTTGTGTTTCAGTGTCCTCATAATAATACTTAGGTTTACGTGGACTTTTAAAAGAATGATTAATATCATAGAACGGCTATCCCTATGATGACCAAGCAAAGCTAAGTCGTTTATAATTTACCAAGTAACGATTTACGTTTAAATTAGAAAAACAGCAGTCCTAACCTTACCTAGCTTACTTTTTAGAATTTTGCATTATTTTTACTAATTCTCACATACTATTTTTACTCGGTCAGTTGAGATAATCTATCTAACCTAACTCACATTTTTGTAATTTTTCCTTTATTTCTACTAGTTTTCACCTCTTCTTTACTCGGTCAGTTGACAGATAGTGTATATTCGATTGGTTATCTTAGAGTTGGATGATCTTTACTAGCTTAATTTAGGGATAGCTTATCTTTAATAGTCAAAACTGACAACGCTTAACTTTACTTGTCTTAAAACCAGACATGTTTAGTTAACTTATTACACCGAATAAAAATTAGCGTTTATATACTTCTAATTTGTCAGCAAAAGAGGTCTTCGGTTGTCTTTAATACTACTTCATTTATCTTTTGCTTTGGATTTTATTCCCTTTGTCTCTTTTCCTTTCTCCATAAATGGCATATTTTAAAAGAAAAAACGATGATTTATTAAGAGCGAATTGATAGTTAAAGCTATGAACTGGAGCATTGGAGATTTCCGAAATAAAATCAGAAATCGATCAAGTGTTTATCTTCTCTGCTTATTAACAAAACCATTGAGCTAATTATCATAAGGAGTAAAATATATGAAACCATTGGAGTATATATTTTGTTTATTTGCTTTATAAATCCTTTACGCATCTTGACAGTCTCTTAAGTAAATGAAAGAGTTGATCTTAAATGATGGTATTCGATATTTCTAAGCTATTACTGCTCTTTATAAAAACTAATATCACAATATTCTTGTTTCTGATGAAATTATATTCAGCTCTTTCTCTCTATCGACAATCCTAAGACAAATGTCCCACTCAACATTAAGTTGCTAGTACGATTTCGACCACTATTGAAGCTAGAAATATACAGGCTTTTCTCTCTAAGTGATAATGAACCAGAGATTTCGAAACTTAAAAATGTATTTCTTATGCAGTATTATGTGTTCTTTTCAGATCTGACACTCAAAATTCCTACTCTATCCATAATTGACTGAAGTTCCGTAATTTGGAAAGGTATGATTTACCAGCCTCATCCAGTTTCAGATCCGAAAGGTACACTTAAAACTGACTAAGAAAAACCCATTTTTAAATATATTTAAAAAAAAACAGAACCACACCGCACCACACCTCACTTCTACTTACCTAACCTAATCTATCCTAACTTTACTCAACCTAAGCTTAGCTTTCCACGCCTTACCATACCTTACCTTATCTAACCTAACCTAACCTAACTTTAAAGATATTTTCTTTAACTGCTCGCTCAAGCAAAGTTATCCGCACAAAGCAGTTTATAAACAAGAGGCTTGCACTTGTACGATTGCGGGCATTAGAAAGCCTCCTGCCCTCAAAACCACTAACCGAAAACTTGTATGTGCTTTTACGGCCTTTCGAATCTTTTGCAATTATATTGCAGTAAAATAAATTGTAATCTTGGCTACATTCATGCATGTGTGGCATTAAATACCTCGTGGGATTATACTGAGACTTATATATTTCTAATACATGAATGTAGCACTCAAAGACCCTACGTATTATTTGGTATTGCGATTTAGAACAACCTCTTAATATCATTGTCACAATTAAACTGAAGAGAGAGTTACCGTGCAAAATATATCAAAGCATGTTTGGTTAATCAGTCAGAACACACACGCACGTATTGTCTGTAGATATAACATAACATGTTTTTGGATAACTGGTCAGAACAAAAGTTGGCAATAATGTTGAAGGAATGAGTGTAACTGGTGCGAAAAGATTCAAATTTAGCAAAATAATAACATATTTTCAAAAAATGGCATCGGTCAACATCATTTTAGGAATTAAGAACGTTTATGTTTTTGAAAATTAAAATATCTTAATTGTGTTAAAGGGAATATTATCCATTGATCTATTTCCATTATTCTCTCTCGTTTATGAGAGATATATATTGTATATTCTTCAGGCATTTAACTATTTCTCGGTCGCACTATGAATTTCCAATTAGTGTCTCTCTCTTTCAGCCTTCCGAGGGAACTAGCGAAGCATGTTCGAGTAATCTAGATTAGTGCGTAGCCAAGTAATCTACAGGGTGCTTTTAATTGATATCAAACGATTGCTCGCTTGCTAAATGCGCTTGGTTCGATCCCAACCTATGCACGGAATTTCTTGCAATTAGGAAAATTCATTTTCCAAAATAAAAAATTATTCCGTATATCCTCTCTTTACTTGAGCTTTGATTGATTTTTTTCCGTTATTCTTTCTCGTGCATAATATATATTTTCGTTCGTATAATACGAGAAAAAAGACATCCACTAACAGGTATCTCAAATAGCACAATGTCACTAGTCTGGGAAAGTGAATCTATGGTCATTAAGAATTTCATTAATAATTTGGCTTTAGACTGAGGAGATACATTTAAATTGACCGTCGGAAAGGATAAAATTGGGTATTTCGCGAATTAAAGTACATTCAACATTTTTTATTTTTACGAAAAAAAGTAAGTGTAAATTAACTAGCTTAATATAATTTATGTGATTAAATATACTCGACGAACTACTGCCTGGTCTGACAGCACCATTTTGTTAATATAACCTTCTATTGAGTATCTGCTCTTCTCTATTACATAGAAGTAGGGGCAGTTATTAGATTTACAAGGAATTTTTCTTATTACATTTTGTAGAAGGGAAAATTTCAGGATGGTAGAAGTGTATTTACAGGTATGTCTGTTGGGATCATTGCTAAATTGTGTAAGTAAAAGAGAGAATAGAAGAGATAGACAATTTTCATTAATTTCACCGTTTTTCATTTGGGGTAATAAAATATTAACCTGTTTTTAAATAAAATTATATTAATTCAAGGTACGCGATATTTCAGTTCAATAAATATAACGGTAATATGTAGTTTATCTTTGAAAAACAGCTTCAAATATTCAACCAGTACTTTAAAGAGATACCAACAGGAACGACTTTTTAACATATTTCATCCATCGTGGTGCGAGAAAAATGAAGATATGAAAAAGAAAGTGTCAGTTTTCAATGAACATTGAACTTGCATGATAAACGACTCCTAATTTATTGATATCGAGAAAAACCACAAATTTTCATTTTCCCATTTAACTTTGACATTTAGAGTTGGTATATATTATTGAGACAAGAAATGTGGCCTTGTAACAGTTGGCACTTTTATTCTTTAGGAGAAAATGTTTACTCTTAAGGCATATTCCCAATTGATGATAAAATAGCTGCTATGAATGTTCACCTCAGATATAAAACAATGTAAAAGCTACACAGATTCTAAGAATTAGCGAATTTCATCACGTGATTCCTCAAAAATGTGGCCACAACTCTCTTTCCTCTCGCGAAATTATTAAAAATTGTGAACAAGCAACGCCTTATTTCTTCTTTCGATGAAACGATCGAGCAACATCTTGTTACATGGCAATATATATATATATATATATATATATATATATATATATATATATATATATATATATATAAATATATATTTATAGGCCAAAGAAATGAAAATTGGCATCACGACACTAAGGAACGTGACCATTAAAAGCTTAAGAAAAAAAATGTGAGATATACATAAGGAGAAAATCGTCAAAACTAATTTTAACCGTTATTTGAAAATAAATAAAGGAGTAGGATTCGAACCTGTGTCCTCACGCTCTCATTGCTGTTGTGACCACGACGCTCATCGACTGATTTACCATCCTCAACAACAAAAAAGGTTGATTCAAAGAGGCCTTTTGAATAACGAAGTGTAGGTTTTCTTTATGTAGTGAAAGACAAGACAAGTGTTTACTAGCAAAAGTTGGGCACGGGCCTAATTTTTAAATAACTTGAATCACATGACACGTGATAAAATAGATGCATTTATAGGCCTAAAAAAATGAAAATTGGCAATTTTCATTTCTTTGCGCCTATAAATGCATCTATTATATTACGTGTCATGGATTTAACATATATATATATATATATATATATATATATATATATATATATATATATATATATATATATATATTATATATATATATATATGATGAAATTTAATGCAATATCGCAAGAAAAGATGAGAAATTAAACCACATTCCCTGAAGACAATTTAATTCAGAACAGTTTCGGTGTATCTCACACCCTTTTTCAACTGACACTGGATAGGAAATTTAAGAAAAAAATGTATACAAGCATAACAGGTCGTGAAATATGCCCTCTTTTATCCCCAATCCCCTACTTGTGGCTAATCTGGTGCCTTCAAATCAACCCCAACATCCTCACTTGTCGCCGAAACCGGAATACTACCTTTGAGTCGCCAAAGACAAGTTTGAGAACTTAAATACCTTGCACGTGTTTACAGGCATTACAACAAACAAAAAAGAATACTAAAATATACACTACCAGCTGACAACCCAAGGAACCGCAACGACATCACCTACACCGTATGGGTTAAAAAAGTCAACATCTTCATTGACAATTATTATACTATTCACCTGGGTTTTATTCAACCTTCAGTAATATGTCAAATAACTCTTCCATCTTATTTCAACAATAACGCCCGTATTAAAATCCAACATTTTTCAGGACCACCAAAGGTCCCATCAACCATGTCAGTCCATTTTCACAGATAGATCGAAGTCGGCGGATGGCATGGTAGGTGCAGCAATTCTCATGCACCACATACGAGCAGCACGAATTCTAGATTGCGCCTCCGTCCTCTTGGACAACTCACTGCCATCTACATAGGTCTCAAGTCAGACAAAACAGGTACCAATAAAACTACAATATTTTCAGACTCAAACAGTGCGCTGACAATGATAAAATCACGAAACCAAACTTATCCCCTAGCCATTAAAATTCAAAAAAAGATAACGTCGCTTTCAAGTAACGTAACCCTATGCTGGTGTCCCTCCCATATAGTGATAAAAGGGAATGAAGACCCTTACAGAGCTGCAAAATCAGCAGTGGCAGATAACTCGCTGCCCACTGAACCAACATATCACAAAGATTATTACAACCCTTTTGTCGAGGCAGTTAAAAATCAGTGGAAGTCAGAATGATATTTACACGGCCATCAACCTCTACGACAATAAAACCTGACGTCAACAAATGGAAGAGCTTTTCCAGAAATTATGAAAGAGATGAAGTCGTTTAAAGACGCTTGCGACTAGGAGACAAAAAGTCTCACCCACAGCTATCGCTTCGCAAATTCTCCACCACCACAATGCACTCCTGCAACGCCCAGTTATTATCCTGCACATAATACTAACCTGAGCTAGATTCCACCGACATCGGAAAAAATATTTGGTTAACAGCCCAACACTAAATAAGTCCTCGCCGATGAACCCCAAACAATTATGGCACTGATTGCATACTTAAGGGAAATTAAATTATATACTAAAATCTAGATAGTGAATGAAGCATTCCTGATAAATTATGAAGACTAGCTTCTTGCAATTTTAAAAACTTTTTAATTCATGCACAATATCATTACTACCACCCATTTATTTCAATTCACTTCGTCCATCACATCACCATTCACATACTTATGACTATTATTTACGCTTTTAAATTTTAATCACTATAAATACCGTGCCTGTTTAGACCCATAAATGGATGAAAGAGGGCATAAAATGCTTTAAAAAAAGTCATCATTCATCCATCCTATCCAGCAGTTTACTTTCACGGAAAACTGCTTGGAACAAGGATGGGACTGCTGTCAAAGCGCTCTACCAAGAAGAAGCGCACTTTACATTAAGGGGAAAAGATTAGGTTAACTTATAGACGAACAATCAGAAGCTTCAGAGAAGAGACATTGAGGAGAAAGCCAGCCAAAGGGGCCACCCCGTTGGGAAAATGGAACCACTCAGATCCAGCTGCGCACTATTAGCAAAAGCAGCATATCCAGTAGAGATAATGTCTTTGAGCTGGTTTATGGGAAATTGAAAATCGGGATGCTCCGACTGTTTCTGTAGCATACGGAAACATATTACACGTGCTTGGCCCCGATATCATACTAATCACGGAGCATTCAAATAAAGATACCGAGGTACAGAGTAATAAAGAAAAACCATTGTCAGGAGAGGTTCACTGGTGCTACCGTTGCCGTCAGAAGGAATCTCTCGTTCATACACCTTGATTATGCGTCGAAAAAACATCATGAGGTTAGGAACATACTTTCTGAGCTATATCATCTATCGGCAAGCAACAAAACCCGACATAATTATTACAAGTGACGGATTCCCCTTCAGCTACCATAGACAGCCAGGCCCAACAGTACCCAGCAACCACACAGTGATCTTGACGACCATCTCCCTCGCTCCGATTCGACCCCCCTCCGCAAATGTTACGGTTCGGTCAACTGGAAACGCTACAATGAAGTCCTTGCCAGATACGAACCAATTGACCTAAGCGACGCAATACTAGAGGAGATCGACGAGAAACTGGAGAAGATAACTACCCATAGCCTCTAGGCGGATCTCGATTGTGTACCAATAAAAACGTATAAAACTCCTACACAACACAGATGGACTGGGCAAATGATTGAGATCGATAGAGTACACATGTAGGTGTATGAAGAAACCAGAAGAAAAGGTACAAATTGGCAAAGAAGCTCGCTGTTACTTCGCCTTAGTGAAGGGCTGAAACAGGCCATATACCAGCACAGGCTCTGATCTCGGACAGCCTGATTGAACAAGTAGACAGCGAGGTGAGATCCGACAAGTTCTGGCGACTAGTGAGAAAGTTAAAAGGCCTAACATGTAGATAAAAGACCTGCATTAAGCAGGGCAATGACCTTTTCGAGGATCCGGTGGTTTTGGAAGAGAGATCTGCACGTTCGGGAATAAAAGTCTTCACAATTACACCTGAGGACGATGAGTAATTCGACCAGGAATTGGAAGGCCAGTTGATTGAAAATCTTAATCAAAGAATACATCGAACGCACCCGCAGGCCAATGTCAACGACGGAAGGGTGATGGCAGACCATGGCCGACCAAGTACAACAGAAGACGTCATGGACACTGTCAAAATCTTTCAACAGAAGACAACAGGATGAACGAGAATCTTCAAAAACAACTTGGTACATGCCCCCCGATAGATCATTTAGGGAATTACGAATATTTACCACGCTTCTTTGAATACGAGTACTTCCCCGATGGTCTAAATGTGGCAAAGATCATTTTTATACTTAAAGGAAAGAAGCCCGCCGATCAACTGGTGGATTATAGGCCAATATCCCTTTTCGAGTTCATAGGAAAAATCTACGAGAAGCTTTTAGCTAATAGGCTACAAGGCCAGCTAACAGAGCTAGAAGCTAACAATTCTCACCCACACAGGTTTCGTAAAAGAAGAGGGACTGATACAACCCTTGTTCTCTTCACCAAGAAACTTGCCCGATGTAAAGCTGAAGGAAAATACGTAGACGTGGTGTTGCGAGATTTTCAAAAGGCTTTCGACAAGGTTTGGATGAGAGGTCTCCAATTCAAGATCTTAAGCCTAAAGCTAAACCCCTCCATGAAGAGGGTCATCTGTGACTACGTCATGGAAAGGAAAGCCAAAATCTTGATTGACGGATACAATGGACCCGAATTTGAACTTGAGCCGGGCGTTCCACAAGGTTACTGTCTGAGTCCACTGCGTATCTAGTGTACACATTGGACTTGCCTGCTCCAGTAAGGGAGGATGTGATGTATCTGCAGTTTGCGGATGACATCACCCAAATCATCCCGAGTACCCACAAAAATGCTGGAGGTTAGGCAAGACAAACAGCCACCGAAATTAACAACATCACCGATAATAAAGAAAGTGGAAGATCAAGACCAATCGCTGAAAGTTCCAAAGCCTTCCAATAACCGCCGGAAACTTTACGATGTCTTAGTGAACGACGAAGTGTACCCGTACACCAACGAGGGTAAAGTCCTAGTTTTGCGCATCACCTTCAAAAGCTTTAGAGCGCACATAAAGTACAGAATCTCCCTAGCTAAAACACAGCTTGAGAGACTATTTCGATTCTGAAGCCTCAGTTCCAAGAATCTCAAGAAGCTGTACACTGCTCTGGCATGCTCATCATTAGTGTACCAGGTAGTGGTCGTACAGGTTGTGAGTTCCACCTCTATCAGGCGAATTTATAGCGTCCAGAACAAAGCAGCCCTGCTGAGAGCGTAAGCGCACAGGGCGAACCATATTTGGCAGACAAATCTGTACGCAAGAGCAGGTCTGAAGCCATTGAATATGGAACTCTAGAGGCTAGGGAGTAAGACCTTGGACAAAATCGAAGAAGTATTAATTCCAAATATGGAAATTGATCTTTGCATTCCGAGAGCTGATAGGAGACGTATCACCAGGCGAGCCCTATTCCCAAGTGGAAGAATCTTCTCCCACGAGAAACTAATTGGAATTTTAAAATAAATACGACAACTTAAAAGGGAAGAGTAACTACAACAGCAATAACAAGAAATCCACTACAACGACAAGAACATAGGAGGCGAAATGCCCATCTACAACTAACTAAATAATATCAAAATTAATAAGCAAAAGAGGCGAAGTGCTGACATCCAAAAACAAACAACAGAGAAATGAACAAAAGTGGCGAAATGCCACATACCGGTAATACAAACAAATATAATTTGCCCGAAAAATCATGGATACATTAAGACATAGAATATATAACACTTGAAAGGCTAAAATATCCTGACGGAGTTAAAGCCAAAATAAAAGGTCGCAATGCGGCCAAACAAGCACCAGAAGCAACCACGGATGTTGCACACCAAGAAGGCAAATGAGACAAAATAAGAAAAGGGAAGTACCTTAGAGATGTCCTCTACACCAGGGCAAAACTCACTTTTTTTTACCTATATTTATGTTCTACACTTTTTCACTCTTTGTATATCAATCAATCAATCAATCATTTTCTGGATTTTTAAACGCTCAATCATATGACGAATCCAGCTACGCTACTGAATGTATATTCTCGGTAAAGAAGGAAAAGGTGAGCGACCTCAAAGGCGTGAGCTCTTCCCTATGAAGTCTTACAAAGAGAATAGAATGAGCTCTCTGTCACCTGCACGATTTGTGCTCCAAGAAAATGTCCATCACATTGTCCCTCTACCTCAATAGCCGGCACAGAAGGCAACGGTTTCGGAAGCTCCTTCACCGACCGAGTGCACTGGGATTTTTGCTCCTTTATTTACAAGAGAAAAATACTGCATACTTGAGAGTTTAACTTTCCATTTACAAACCCAGGAAGTCTGTCTTCCTATTTACGAGAGAAAAATACATACCGGGAAGTTTGTCTTCTCATTAATAAGGTTTAATGTGGAAACCCTTTAAATTTTTCATTCGAATGTTTTACTTGGTTCGACCCTCACACATGCGTCCCTAGTTTCGGCACGCCTGTTCTAATCATTTCCGATAATTATTTAACAATTCCTATTAGGATTATTTACGGTAATGTTAAAACAGCCACACAAAATATTTTAAATTATTTTAATCTTGTCAGGAATTTCGTCTTGGAGAGATGTCGCTGGAATAAAAATTCTAGTCGCAATTTCGAATTAAATCAACTGGACGATCCAATACTATTGTTAACGTACACAAATCAATTGAAAGTTATTTAGTGTCTAGTTTAATAAAAAACTAGCGGGTAAACATCTCATAAAACATGCGAGCAAAAGAAGAGTCATAATCCAGACGAATGCTGCTCAAACTTTCTGATTAACTATGTAAGTAAAAACTAGCGATAGCACGTTTTTCACATATATAATTGTAACTTGTTATATTTTATCTAAGGAATTTTGACTCTGCAACGATCAAATTTGCAAATAACCTATCCTAATATGTATATAATTCTGTACAATGACATTGATGGGAATCAATCAAGCCACTCCTAAATTATAAATTCTAATTTTGTGTCATAGGTTGAATATTAATGAAAATTATCATAAAATTAATCAATTATAACTAAATTGCAAAAGTTATTTCAATTTCAATCCTCGATATTGTTCCACATTAGTAAAGAATTTAGGATGCCATGTTTTTCTGTTATAGTATTAGACTAATAGGTATTAAATGGGGATATTAAAATTTTAGTATGATAAATTTGTCCTTTAACAACACGAGGCTTATTATTTGTTTGGTTGATTCATTGTGATCAAATGAATCAAATGATATTTAGATATTAATGTTTGCTGAAATTAGAAAGAATACTCTTTTACTATTCTTCTTTTATAAAGATGTTCTGAGGAAAATAGATAAAACAGTAAATTTTATCCATGTATTTTCGTTTTATTATGTTTTAGGAATAAAATACGGCGACACAGCTAAATAGGCTTCGATATGCTCTTAGTAATATTATTACATGGATGCAGGTAGGACTTAATAATTCAAGTTCTTGGTTACTTTATATATCCGTGATTATCAAACTTTCTGTGATTAAAAAGATGCCTAGTAATATTAAAATAAATATATAGATATATTATTTTACCAATGGAAATCTGCTATATATATTTTTTTAAAATTTAACCTGCAACATTATTTAAATCGCTTACCGTCGCCAATCTGTAAGCCAGTACACCACTCTACACTTGAGAATTCCTCTCCTATTCAAAACCCTGATATTATAAATCTACATTTCCGGTACATAAAGTATTGGAAGTTTAAGAAGCTTCGATGGCTTTCAAGAAAGCCTAGCAAGCATCACAAATTATCATCTTCATAGCATGAAAATTTAATAGAAGAACTAGTTTTAGTTCTTAGTTTAGCTCGCATATATAAGGTGGTTTTCTCCTCTCAGACTGAGAGACAATTAAAACAATTAGATCCATAGAGATAAAACATTATAAATTAAAAGATCTCAGCGAGTATTTTTCAAAAGGTTAACTACTTTTATCCTATGTGTAATAGAAGTTAATTCTATAACAAAAGGATCCAAGGGAGAAATATCATTGAAAAAAAGAAATGAATATGGGACAAAAAGGCTAGCCTTTTGTCCCATATTTATTCATGTGTGCTTCTAAACAGTAGAGAAACATTGGTAGAATATGTAATAAATAACGCAAGTTATTCTATGGCTATCTTTATAAAGATCGAGAGTTGGTAGAAGAGGAAATATTTTGTACTGAAATACCACTAATTCGTTTATTATCAACAGCTAACGACCATGAAATCTATATGTAGCCTCATTAAAACTGGTATTAAATTAGTAAATTCTATATAAAAGTTCGCATATGTTATGAATTATTAAAACATAATTGTAATTCAAATTTTCAATCGGGCAAAATATTTAAATTTCTTAACAATTTAATGAAACTATATTTTAAATAACTTCAATAAAGGAATACGAGTAATTCATTATATATATGTATATTATATTATATGTATCCAGAGTTTTAGCAAACGATAATATTTGAGAACATACAGACATGGACAAAAGTTTTGAAACTAATACTTTTTCAGTTTTTTCATTCGCCTAAAAAATTTACGTGATAGGAATAATTATTTTTCCTTTTGAATTATTTAAGGTTCATTAAAACAAGATCTGCTAACCAAAAAGTCGCTTGCTCCAACTTATTCTAATAAGTGTCCTTACAACTTTGAAAACATTAAATAATTCCTGGAGTATCCTTGGGAGGACCTTGGCAATTCTATCATTCGAAAGAGAATGTAAACACCTTAAGGGTTTCAAATTTTCTTAGAATCGGCCAAATAGATATGATGTTATTGCCGCCAAAACCAATTTCCTGGCTATCCTTAGGTGAATTTGGTAATTATATTATTTGAATATGTGCTTCCGGTGCTACAGGTACAACGAACATACTATTGCAACTTGCCCTAACTCTTACATTGTAGTCTGCTCTGTGTGCGCCCAACAAGGCTATTCCTGGCGTGATTGCAACAATACAATTCAGAAATTCCTTAATTGTGGTAGACCCACATAAAATTATGGATATGGTGGGTCCTGGCAAAAAGGAACAAATCAAAGCAGCAAAACAAAAGGACAAAAAAGAGGAGGAGAGGAAAGTTAACGCCACCTACACGTATCAATTCTCTGATCTCCGGCCCTACAAAAATACCAGCTTTAAGTTTAGCATCGGTTTTCTTTGCACCAAATTTCTCTATAGGATACTGAAATTCATCAAAACCATGGGCCATTGCTTTAACAAAATTTGCGATAAGGTTAAGTTGAATATGAAGTGGTGGAAGGTAGATCTTCTGTGGATGCATCAAAGTCATATGCTTCTCATTGTATCGGCCAACTGTGTGTTGTTCTCTTTCGGGACACTTTCTGACAATATAATGATTCCTGGAGTCATGTCTGTTCAATAAACATAAGGAGCACATATTCTTTTTATATCATAGCTGCAGTCCAAGAAGAAAAGAAATTACCTTAAGATCACCAGATCTATTCCACTTATGATGAGAGTAATGAACACCTTCCAAAATAAATTTGATTGAGTCATATGTCTCTATCATCCCAACAATAAGTGCAACAAAAATTGAAGAGTTTTTTGTTACCATTGTGTAGCAACACAGCTCTGAGGCAAGAAGTGCTGTCATCGATGAATAGTCTCCATTTATAAGGTAAATGCTCGTTTCCTCGATGATTCATGAGGTCATTAACATCAGTAGAGAAACAAGTACCATCTTTTTCTTTATAGAAGGCAGCTAAGGACTCATTTCTTTTACGGAAAGTAGGTATTTTTGCAACGTCCCCTAGAAGATTCCATTGCTGTAGTCTGGAGCCCAATAGTTCTGCGTTTTTCTTTGACAATGACAAATCCATCACCAAATCATTCAATCTTTCTTGATTTATCAACTGGATCTTCTTTTTCTTAGAATCGTCCTCATACATTTCATCGTCCATGTTATCTTCCTCTTCAAGCGATGAACCATCTTCCTTCACTGCACTAGATGATGGCCGAACTGGGATTGGCATCTCCATATTATGGAGAATATACAATTTTTTACTTGCTGTTATTTGAGAATCCCGCAATATTTGTCATACAAAAGTAGCAATCAAAACATGATTGTTGGCACACGCCACACAATTATTACAGTAAAAGGCATACCCTTCCATTTGCCATTTAACTACTGTGTGAGCCCCATATAACACACAGTAAACGATTTCTGAGGTGCCCAGAGCTTGTCTTGGTCACCAACTTTATAACCAAAGTAATAATATATACAAGTTTCACTCTTTTAGCTAAATTCTTCCGCTGGGTTCTAGGAGTATATCTTCTACAGATATAACAAAAGTTGTCTGGGCTATTTATACATCCTCGCTGATTCATGTTTTTAACTTAGTTTCTATATATCCTGTTATATACTTTATTACAATCTTATTTCATTTAAAATTAATTGGGAGATAAATCTAAAAGAAAAATGCAATTAACCACTGTATGTAAATACCGTTTCAACACCACTACTAGGATTGATGAATTGTCTCCCAACTTTTGTCGAATAATGATTCTTGCACTCTGGGCCGTTTAATATTTACTCCAATACAATACCTTTTTGTCAAAGTATTTATTTACCTACTGACTTTTAGCGATCTAGTCTGACACCAGTTAGGAAGGGAAATAATTACTCTATTGACTGAGTGGACTCCGGGATTCGTCTAAAGGAGTCTAATTACTGAATTATGAGAGTACCACAGCGTTTAATCAGTTTTAAGGAAAGAGCCGGTCAGCACGTAGGGATCCAGTAAAAAACAAAAATTAACCAAAATATATATCTTTTAATTTATCAATTAACTCAAATATTTATATTTACAAGAAATTCTCTCAATTTAACATGGTTCGCACGATTCAAATATTGGCCTATTCCTGACGAGAGCTCTGACAAGCTACTTTCTGGAGGACTGTAAGTTACAGAGTTTAACCACCATATACTCTCCCTAATCTAACTGAAATATTACACGAGTCACGGAATACTATTTCTCCCTTAGTTAGCTTGGGACAGTTTTGAAAATCCTAATTAAAAATAAAAATATATATAGTCATTCGAACTTACATGACCTTGATTGGAACAGGGGTTAACCGATGTCGCTATACTAGGTTTTTACTGACTCTTCCGGTGACGCCAGACTTCACGACTCGGGAAGTTCAGGTGTCCCGTTAATACGATGAAGGGGAGTGATGAGAAGGTTGTCACGGTGACAGTAGAAACCGATGTCGATCTCTTCTTGTGATTTTATCGATCCAGTTATAAGTCTAAAATACGACCTTAGACTTCTCAGCTTATAAGCACTAGTTGCTATTACTTTATCTTAATGTCCTGCTAGGCTTTCGGTGGAGAGAGTAGTTGTACTCTCTGGTTCAAGGAGTACTCTCCTTTGTAGCTCTAGAGTACTTCTTGTACCCTCGTCTACCTCACAGAGTTACCAAACTGGGTTTTGGTATATGGGGTGATCCCGAAAGTAATTAAAGGGAACTTACATGGCTACCCACCGCGCGGGGAGATCAGAGCCATTCGGCAGTTTGACTGTTAGTAAAACGCCTACGTTCTCAGGCACCTAAAATTCTTGTTCTTTTCTCTTGCTCTCTGGATGGCGTTACGTTTTAATTTCTCTACAACTATAATGGCTAAATTTGACAAGGTGATAAAGCAGGAGTGTAACGCAGGAACCATACACACACAAGACATCCTCTCACTACGGTAGCGCAAGCAACTCAGGAACCTTACGTGCTTGACCAATTCTGATTAGAGATTCGGAATCAACTTACTCGATTTAGTATATATCACAAGCAAATCATTGTTGACTAGTGTTATTAAATACCTGCTTATTTGCCTGAAATCTTATTGGAAGATGTATTTTTAACTTTAAATATCAGATATCTATTTAATTTGCTTTCCACAGGTTCTCCTTCTCCTCCTTTCAACTGTTCAGTTCAAAATCAAACTTGGCGTAGCTTCGACGTGGCATGCGGGAGCCGCCATCGCCTGAAGCCATTTGGAGTAAAGTTCACCAATTCAGAAATTACAGTCGTTGGCCAAAAGGAGTCCATGGAAATGTTGAGTTCCAAGGATGACACTACCACGATTGGTAGAACTGGCTTTGGAGTTGCCAAACTCATGGTTGGAGGGAACAAAGTTCGATATCTCTTAAAAGTGAAGGAAAGCGGTGCTGGCATCTTAGTTTACAATGTTTCAAGTAAGTATAGAATCTTTTGAATATAAGAAAATTTGGATTATATTTTCTGAATTACTCACAAATTATTACAATATTATTTTTAATATCTTTATGCTGTACATTGATATATATGTATCTTTTTATAGTTATTTTTGTAAAAAATTGCATTATTTGGGGATCAGTCAGAGTTTCTTATACCCATTACTCTATATTTTAACTCGGGAATTTTTATTTTTTTATTCTAAGAAAAGATTGTATGCGCAAATTTATCAAGAGCAAATTTAGGGATATGAATAGAGTCATAACCAAAAGTTTTAATATTAGTTAATTGTAAGTATATATTTTAACTGGATCTTTTAAAACAAAAAGAATTAGAAATTGTGAAGTTCCGGAAATGTATTAAAATTCAAAGATTTTATTGGTGATTTGTAAAATAGATTTTAAAATTTGATCTTTATTAGGGTGCAGCTGACCCCTAAAAACCTTAGATGGGTAGAAAAAAGGTCTTAAAGATTTTTTTTCCGGATTTCAATAGAATTACAAAAAAAGATGTTTCTTGCTTTTATCCTATAAAATAAGCATCGATGTAAAGACGATAGAACAGGATTAAATTATTAGGAGAAAAGAGGAGCTTGCGTTTCCTTACAAGATATTTGGTCTGTGGCCTACAGCCACAGAACTTTCGTTCGTATCTTACACGAGGTTTGCCACGGTTTGAAAAGAACCGTGTTTTAGTTATTATTAGAAAACGCAAATGAAGAAAAGAGTATGTTTGTCAACCGTACCTCTTGCCAAGAGACGAGATTTAGTGTAAGCTTGCTGAGGAAGAAAATATAGTCCCAAAACCGTATGAAACGATTGTTGTAAGAGGGATTACAGTTCTAAACGAAAAACCTGGCAATTCCCTTTCAGACAGAGCAACTTAATATATAGTTTAAAGATATTAAAGCAGCAGAATATCATGAAATGGTGCAATTTCGAAAACTCTTTTCTGCCATAGATAGTGAAAAGCAAAAAAATGGTGTACTGAAAATCAAAAAATAGGAAAATGTTATTTTATTTTGCGCTTTCCCGATTTAACTACTATATACGTATTTTACTAATGGAAATAGCCCAAAGAAACTAAAGTAAGGAAGGAAGAAATTGCAAATTGGGCAAACCTATCATTCTTCATCATGCCTATCCATCCCGGAGTACAAAATATGTTAGTCATCTAGTGGCGGAGACATCCACATAAATAATAAATCGCCTAATCCATACTGCTAAAATTGTGAAGGATAGCCAAAACGGCGTGTAAATCAAGTAGAAAGCATTAATTGTCCTGTAAATCTAACTGCTGTTATGGAGTTTGTATTAAGCAAGATTAACTGGAAGAGTTTTGGCCCCTTAATTGTCCAAAAATAGAAAAAGCTCTGTAAAATAATGTTATGACCTACTAGATAATTTCTCTAAAGATTATCCAAGTATGGCTGCTACGACTAACTTAATATTAAATAATAAAAAATTCATTTACTGACGTGTTTATATTTTAGTTTTTCTGCAATTTTTGTATATATTTACAATTTAAAAATTAGTTTTTATTAAGCACATTTAAATATCTGTGAAAATGGTTGAAGAGAGAACTTAAATTTCTAACTTATTCTACCTTCCATACCTTAGATAAGGTAGGAAATAATCAGGATTTCACAAAGATTACAAAAATGTCTTGATTTCGTGCTTTTGAGTGAAGGTTTAATCATTTATAAATTTGTTCTAACAAGGTAGGCGTCAAAAGGTCATAGAAAAGGAGGGAAACCCAGGGGTAATGAAAGTAACCTGTTGCTCCTTTTCCTGATCATTAAAGAAGTGACGACTAGGAATTTAAGCAAGGAACTTTCCGCAACTTAAACTAAACGAAAATAATAGATCATTATTAGATCATTTACAAATGATTCATAATGCTAAGCAAATCCTTCCACGCAGAAAATACAGACATAATAACTTGAAAACAATTAAGATTTAGTCTAGACTATTTCAAGAAAAGGAGGAATGGTAGAACTCATGATAAGAAAAGGAGAATTGAATATAAGATATAGGACTATTATTTCTCTAACTTTCTATCTTTAAGTAATATTTATGGATTCGATCTTTAGACATATCAACAGTTGTGCTTTCAATGAAATTCCTATGGATATATTCCAAGATTGCGTAATTTTTGAAGAAAATACTTTGGTGACAAACGGTATTAAATTTAACACAATTAAGCTTCCTTTGTCTACTTTCACTAAAATTAAAGCAATTTTGCCAATATTTAAGCAAACTTAATGAACATCCTGCTTGAGGGCTACAATAAACTTTAATGTTTATTAGTTTATTATAGTCGTCTGTTAAAGTTTGTTCTCTTGCATCTCCACTCTCCCTATAACCTACTCCCTATAAGCTACATTGAGACTGAAGATAACTACTTCCACATTCGAAGGAACATTTTTGGATTGAGTTCAAAGTAGTGAATTTTATTGAAAATGCGCATGTACTATTGAACAAAAACGGAAGAGTGCCTGAAGTGGAGACCTCTAACCTCTTTTAAGATGCTTTTGAAAAGAATGCAAACATTTCGCTCCGTTAAAGTAAGGAATGACTTTTGTCGTAAAATAAATCTTAATAATCGTGTGAACTGTAATTTATATTTATGTAAAATCTTGGAGTTAATCTTACGTCAATGTTAACTTGAGTCAAATTACTAGCCATCTCAAACCCACGGATATTGACTGCATTAAAATGTGTTGTGAAGCATGTGGCGTCATATTTTCATTTCAACTAAGTAATAAAGAATTAACAGCGAAAAATTTGCGACGAATCGACCAAGCGTGATTTTTGGGCGGATGTAATACCTTAGAGAAATCACCTAGAAAGAATTGATGGTTTTTATGTTTTTGAAATTAATGAAAGATTAGATTGGAAAATAATTAATTCTATGTTAATATACGTGATAAACACAAATCAATGATAATTATGCAAAGATAATGCTAAGTTTTATCATTTATCCATTCGGGTGTGCGTCTTGCTTATGCATTAATTAATAACATAGAATATATTCACTAAGCCATTAACCATCAGAAAAAATAGTTGAATCCTGCAACTACCACATTAGAACAAGAAAACTGGTGCTGTTTCTCGGGTCACCTTTTGTACCTCTTTTTTTTATCTCCAACTTTCTTTTTCGCACCTGTTTAAAGCCATAAGAAATGAAAGAGGTCGTCAAACTTTTTAAAAAAGAAATTAAAAGAAGAACGTAGTAAGCTAAAGCAAAACATAGGTCTTTATATAAGAAGAGGGTCATTCAGAGGCAAATGTTACAACCTCATTTAAATTATTTTACAAAAAAAAAGGAAGAAGCAGAACTTTTTTTAACTCTGTCAAATGATATTTGCACCGGATACGCATCGTAATGCCAAATATAAATTTCCTTTTATTAAAAAAAATACTATAATATATAATTTTTCTAAATATATGTTTGTCCAGAAAATAGTAACGTTTTGTAAGTAGCAAGCTTTAAAATAAACAAAGAGGTAAAAATAAGTACATTTTTAACCAAGTAGCTTTCATGTGATTAAAAGCACTTTATCAAAAGTATTAAAATGCAATGTATGCCCTATTGTACAAGTTTTCATCCCTCGAATCAGCAAAGGTCTTAAGGGCATTTCCCCTACATGAATTAGATTGAAAGTCTTATTTTACTTTTAGAAAGCAACAGTGCACTATTATTAGCTCAATAGTTTCAGATAATCGCATAATTTACATTCTTGTCTCAAGTGTATTCATTTTTAAATGATCTCTAATTAGCGAGTTTTCTACCATTTACAGGTGAAACGGGTAAATTTCGAGTTACAGGATTAACACCGGGTCTGGACTACACCATAATTTTATCTCGCTTCAACAATCATGGCCGCTCTCGAGCAGTAACTTTGGAGGCATTAACCTTGCGTGCTGCGGAAAATCGAATGAGTAAGTGGGAAGTTAGTAAATAATTATATACCGAAAATGTGTCTCACTTAGTGTAGGTTATCTTAAGAATAAAGAATTACCTCATTATTTTTTAACTCTGAACCGCCTTAACCATTTTTGAAAGAAAAGGCAAACTGAAGGATTTCTTGTTTATCATATCTAAAGTATAGATTCTCGTGTAGCCAAACTCTTGATTCAACTGTTATTAAATATATTTTTCTTAAATTTTTTTACCTGCCTGTTTTTAAGTTTTTCCATATAAGAATACTTTTTGATTTTTAGATTTTGTCTTTCTTTTATGAGGTATCCTTTGTTTTCTGTTGCTACGGTGATATTTTCAATGAATATCAGCTTTAGCTCATACTCTTCAGTTTATGCGATTGCTTTCTTATAATTCCTATTTTCTAATTCCCGAGATTTTCTTACGACCTATCTGATAGCTTCAACCACTGTATCAAATCTGGAATCTAATATCAACGTAAATCAAACTTTTTCTTTTATTAAATAAAGGAATGGATAGCCATGTATAAGAGTCACATTATTCTAGTCAAAAAGAGAAAAAGGCGACACTAATCCATGATTAATGGACAAGTTAGAAAATTAATAAAAACAATAATAACTAAATTAAGGCTCTCGATCTCCAATAAATCCATTATAGTCGAGTGAATCTTGCACTCATTACTTTTACGATATTATATTCTTTAGGTTTGATTCCTAAACATGCCTAACATATATTATGAGCTTATGTGTACTAAATTTTTATTACCATCTGTGCGTTGAGGCAAACCTCAAAGTATAAATCTACGACAAAATTTAAATCAAAGAATATCCTCAATAACAGGTACATTAAGGGGTAGTCTAATGATTGATACTTATCGGTAAGTATTTAGCTTTTATCTTAAGCAAAAAGAAGGGAGTAACTAACAAGAATTAGATGTGGCTGGTTTACTCCTTTTGATTTATCGAGAAATAAAATTTAGTAGGATTGGTGAAGAATCCAGCTTGTAGGACATCTTTTGTTTTAATAGTTGTCTGAAGTGGAAAGAGAACTTATTCAGTTGAATAAGCTATTTTCCTGATGAAACTCTTGATTGTTCCAAGGCTTATAGGAGAGAGCCCGCAAAAATACGTAATTCGTATTTATTCATTATAAAAGAGAAAATAGACGAAGGCTTGTTTTCTTGTATTTTTTAAATCAGTATCCGATATGTTTGTTGTATGTTACATTTCTTCTAACCAGAAGCAGACGAAAAGGTTGGGAAAACTGGCAGGCATCTCGTAAAAGTGATCACTGGTGTGCTCTTGGGATGCATTCTCTTCATCAGTGTTGGGTTACTCTTGTGCTTAAAAAGGCATCACAATCAAAGGCACGCGGCCTCAAATGACCGACTCAACTTACCCTCCTCCGCTTCACCTACTGACGCTGCGACGTTTTGTCCGGAAGATGTGGGAAGAAAGACAGGCGAAGAAAAATGTGCATCGCCCCGCGAAGTCAGGCCCGAGATCTCACAAGTAAGCTCCTTATACACTCTATACCTAGACTACTTTCTCGGACGAGTCTTCTAATACAAAATAGGAAATATAAAATGAGAAGCCTTTTCTTAATATATTTTTGGAATGTGCCACAAAATTTAAGGACAATGCTTACAAATACATAGGTTGATTACACTGTGTAACAAAATTTCACTTTTTCGTGTCCTTGGGTTAAAAGTGTTATTTACCAATTGTTTGAGGCTCTATTAAAAAGAAAAAGTCAAGTTTAATTCCAAAACTTTGCTTTTGGTGGATAATACATTGAATTTTTAAATTCGCCCATTTATGGTAAATAACATTATTTTATAAAAATAGTAAAAATATATAAAAAGTTTCAAGGGTTATGATTTTTGTTCAATTATGGTATAAACATGATATACTGTATTTAAAAAGTTATAGAAACAGTAAAAGGTAGTAAGAGGAATAATTTCCCTTATATTTTGATTCAGTAATAATTTGGTGAAAAATAAATGGAAGAGCTTTCTGGAACTTTCTAGAATGTTTATATGCTTGAAGAATTTCAATAACATTCTGAAAAGTTAGATGACTGTAAAATACAAAGAAAGTCTACTAAATAGATCAGTTTAGCTCTAGCCGTCACAACGCACACATCGTCATTCGTCATTGATAGAAGCATTCGTCACACACGGCATCGAGAGGTTTTTAAGCCTCAGAAAATCCCATTCTGCTATGTTTGCGGCCAATTTATTAAGACAAGAGTGAAAAAGTACTCTGTAGAGAGACATCTGCTAAAATGTCTGAGGCCTACAGGGCATATTTCGGGACGCCGGTCGGAGATCAAGACAAACATTGCGAGCTCTGCAAAAGAACTCTGAAGGGAATAGTTATATAAATATATATATATATATATATATATATATATATATATATATATATATATATATATATAGAGAGAGAGAGAGAGAGAGAGAGAGAGAGAAAGAGAGAGAGATCTATAATGTGTTATGTTTATTTGAATAATGGATTTTTTTTTTAAATTTCTAATAACAGGAAGTTAAATGTATTTGTATATTTGTACTTATTTTTATGTTTTGTTTTTTTACAGGATGGTTAAGAGGAGAAAAAAAATCCATGGATTTTGTAATCCACGAGTTTGAGGGAACCAACTGCCCCCTTAAGCACTTATTTCTTCTACATGATGAACTTTTCCAAACATCGAGCAGGCAAAAATTCGCCTGTTTTTTATGTATCCAAACGTTCAGTCCTCTATTGCGCCAGTGCCAGACAGTTGTGAACTCTACTTACCCACGCCTCTAAACAGAGAGCAGCAGTTTTTAGAAAGGAAAAACAGTTTAGAAGAGGACGATATCATTGATCTAGATTAAAAAGGTGCACCTGAGGAGAGAAACCAATACTACCCCACTCAAACATTTCTCAACGACCTTGCCAGAGACCTTGTGCTCACAAAGTCCAAAGCCGAGCTTTTAACTTCAAGACTCACGCAGTTAGATTTGTTAGATGACATTGTGCAGATATCAGGTCAGATAAAGTGTCAGCTAGGTTTTTCATGCATTTTTACACGTCAAGATGAACTTTGCATTTATCACAATGTGACCGGTCTGGTTGAGACAATCGGAATCGCTTGTAACCCCCAACGAGTGGCGCCTCTTCATTGACAGCTCGTCCAGTAGCCTTAAAGCAGTGCTGCTTCATAACGGGAACATGTATCCATCTTTATCCCTTGCTCACTCGTCCAGCTCAAAGAGGAATACAGTAGTGTAAAGATCTTGCTAGATGCAGTAAAATATGAAGATTACTGTTGTGAGGTTATCGGAGACATAAAAATGGTGGTCTTCTTAATGTGTTTCCAAGGCTGTTTTACCAAGTTTTCTTGTTATCTTTGCCTTTGGGACAGCAGGGACACCATAGCTCACTACCCTCAGCGGGATTGACCACAAGGACCGAGTTTAGTCTGGGAAGAAACAACGCAAGATGTGAGCCTTTGTTGGACCCCCCAAAATTACTGTTTCCTCGTCTGCACTTAAAATTGGGCCTTATGAAACAAATCCTCACAGCTCTAGATAAGGAGTCTGCAGCTTTCAAGTATCTCCTAAAATTTCTATCCTAAGCTATCTGCGGCAAAAGTGGAAGTCAAGTTCTTCGTTGGTCCACAAATAAAAAAGATCATGGAGTACAAGGAGTTTACGGAGAAGATCAATAGAACGGAAAAAGCAGCATGGGACAGCTTTATCTCAGTGGTGTTGGGCTTCCTAGCTAATCAGAGAGCCGAAAACTATGTAGAGTTTGTTAAGAACTTGGTGAGAAACTTCGGCATGATGGGTTACAAGATATTCCTGAAAGTCCATATTCTTGACGCTCATTTTAATAAATTTAAGGAGATCATGGGAGCGTACTCCGAGGAGCATGGCGATCCCTTTCACCAGGATATGCTCAACTTTGAACGCTGCTATCAAGGATCGTATAATAGAAATCTGATGGGAGACTATATTTGGGGGTCGATTCGT
Source organism: Ceratothoa steindachneri (assembly GCA_963969495.1). Lineage (NCBI taxonomy): Eukaryota > Metazoa > Arthropoda > Malacostraca > Isopoda > Cymothoidae > Ceratothoa > Ceratothoa steindachneri. Next base: position 185,086,933 of record OZ018322.1, on the reverse strand, counting down.
GAAAACAAGTTACAGTATGAGCGTAAATCATGGAAAACTATTCATTTCTAATATTTTAATTGTCTCACTTATGTAATTCTAGAATAAATGAATGCTATTTTTGTATCATGTTGTTTTGTTTCTACTTTATGCAAATGAAAGTCAAATTCGCCACTTTCTTTCTGAGGTAAATTCATATAAATATCATTATCCTGGACAAAAAAGCAATATTCAAAATAAATACTAGTGTTTTTTCATGTTTCTAGAGACACAAGCAAATAGAAAATAACAATTGCTACCACTTGGGCATAAGTCGCCTTAAACAAACAGCCTAGTCTTAGGCTACTTTAAAAAATTTCAACAGGAAACAACAATAAAAAGAAATAACAATAACAATAACAAAACAATAACAAAAAAAACAACTAAACCTAGTTAAATGAAAGGGAGAAGGCCGGCCTCCCCCAAATACTCAAAAAGTCCACCAGTCAATGTGCCTGCACTCTTCCCGAGTACAAGAAACAGGTGGTAGCGACCCCGCCCATCCCGGTACCGGGACAGGTGTCGTGCGAGAAGATCACCCAGACTGGGACATTCAACAAGAATGTGACGAACAGTATGGGGGAAGACGCAGTCGTTGCAATAGGGCGCAGGCAAGCGCTCCATCAAATAGCGATGCGTCCCACGAGTGTCTCCGACTCGAAGACGACAGAAAGCGACCTGAAGCCGCCGCGGCATTGGGGGATAGGTCCATGGGAACAGTCGCGGCGCAAAGGCACGCAACTTTAAGTTCCCTTCGACCGTCTCTTATCCTCTTTGCCAAGCAGTCCGAAGAGCTGCCCGTATTCTTGCCATGTAATCAGTGTGAGGAAGAGCGAAACGCTGGTCCGGTCGCAGAGTCCTCTGGTGACTCTTTGGCGCCCTCATCGGTGCGCTCATTCCCCGCAATTCCTACATGTCCAGGAACCCAGCAGAAGATAATCTCAACATCCGCCCGGCTCGCCAAAACCGTGGCGTCACAGATATCGCGAACCAGGGGATGCGGAGATTCTAATGCCCCGAGAGCACTCAGGGCGCTTTGTGAGTCACTATAGATCACAATCCAGTCTCCAAACCGGGCACGTCGCATATTCTCCCGTAGCAAGCGTTGTATTGCCACCAGCTCAGCCGTGAAGACAGACGCAGCGCTTGGCAGAGCCCGGCTGACTTTAAACAGAGATAATACGGCGTGGAAGCCGCCCCCCTCTTGGAACTTGGAGACATCCGTAGACATGGCACGGTTCCAGCGTGACACGAGGTGTGCTCCAAAAGGGTCGAACGTAATACTCCCGGCGTCGTACAAGCTTTGGAAGTAGAGGCGTAGCGACAAATAGCCAAATGTGGTAACCCCCAGAATGGCGTCCTGGGCAAAACCAGGGAAGCCACCGGCCCGAGAGCTATATCTAGCTCTCGAAGGAGTATCCTGGCCCTAAACCCAAAAGGGTTAGGGTATGACTGGCGTCTCTCAGCGGCATAGGCACCATCGAGATCAGCTACGGATGCAGTGAAAGGTGTTGGCAACTGAGGGAGGCGCCGGGCTCGCGCATACAGGCAAGTGATGCACTGCACACGGCGCAGAGCGAGTGGAATCTCCCCAGCATCTCTCTACAAGGCTCTTAATGGGGAAAGTGCGGAAGCCACCGGTCGCAAGGCGAAGGCTGGTGTGGTCGACCGAATCCGCCTTCCGCAATAAACGCTCTGCTGCGGATGCTAAAACTCGCATCCGTAGTCGAGCTTCGAACAAACAAAGGATCGAGAAAAAAGTAAGGCAGTAGCATTATCAGCTTCTCAAGCGCTAAACCTCACGGAACTGAGAATATCCATGGCCCAGGTACCACAGACCCTAAGGCTGCGAATATGAACCTCCCAGGTGAGGCGTCGGTCGAATACAAGACCAAGGAAACGGTGCGATTTAATCACATCCAGGCGCATCCCATTAAGAAACAAATCTGGCTAGAGGGGCAGCCGTGGATGATGGCAGAAGTGCACCACCTAAGTCTTGGCCAATGAAAACCGGAACCTGTGCGCTTCGGCATAGCAAAAGACGTGGTTCAATGCCTGTTAGCGTCAATGCTCCAGAGTTGGAATCTGGGCTGCGCCAGAATAGTTCGAAAGGTCGTCCACGTAGAGCATAGCTAGAACATCTTCTGGCAGCAGCGTGGTGATGCCGTTGATGCTCAGGGCAAAGAGAGTGACATTGATTACACTTCCCTGCGGCAAACCCTCTTCCTGCCCCTTTGGGTGCCAGAGGGCTCCCCCCACCCGTACGCGAAAACGACGAGCTCGCAAAATTCATATATAAACATCGGGAAGCGTCCCCTCGGCCCCAACGTGTGGAGAGTTTCCATGATACAGTATCGCCATTCGGTATCATAGGCCTTCTTCAGATCAAAAAACATCCGAAGTGTAGTTGAACTTGCGGAAGACGAACTGTGCAGAAAACAGATGGCCTCCACTGTCCACTACAAAGGTTAGTCTAACATTTTCTAATTTATCCATCATCTTGCACACACAAGAGGTTAGAGAGATTCGGCAGAAACCGGTCGGAGTAGAGTGATCTTTTCACGGCTTGCGAAAGGCGAGCACAGTAGTGATTCGCCTGGAATCTTGGAGTGAACTTTCCGCCCATATTCTTTTGAATAAATCTAACGGAAAGGCCATACCTCGCTCACCCAGGTTTTGAAGCATGGCGTACGGGACATCGTCCGAACCATGGCAGGTGTCCGCGCACAAAGCAAAAGCAGAGCAAACCTCACTTACAGTAAACCTGTCGTTAAAGGTTTCTCCGCCTCTGAAGGGAAAGACCAGCCAGCGGCCTTCCGCGACATAACGACGTGCATTGAATGCTGGCGGAGCAGCATCTCGTCTAGGGACGCGTAAAAGCGGTCGCTAAGGATTCCTCCACGGACGCGGGGTCCGAGATTGCGGTCCCATTCTCCTGGAGAACGGGAGGGGGGGTCCTGCGAGAACTTGCCAGGAATCATTTTGACTCGCTTCCACACCTCTGCTAAAGGGGTCTTACCGTTAAGTGAAGACACGTATGCCCGCCAAGAATAGCGGCGGGCGTGCTTCGAAATATACCGGAACCTAGCCCTAGCCCAACGAAATTCAGCAACAGTGAAATCGTTTGGACGGCTCTTATAGCGCATGTAGGCATAACGCTTTTGTTTGAGGGCCATCTCGCCCTCGGCCGACCACCATGAGAGTTGTCGGCGTGCAAAACAGCCAGACGTCCTAGGAATAGTAGTCAGGCCCACGGCGATGAGGTTGCTGGAGAATAACTCAACGGCCTCATCTACCGACCTAAACACCTTGACTGAGATAGATAATTCAGTCATTTCCTGAAAAGCAGGCCACCGCGCCCGCGCGAAGCACCACCGAGGTGGGCCGTCAGACGGCAGTTGCCCTGAACATGATATTTGAATAGGAAAGTGATCACAACCATAGAGGTCATCGAACACCCCACACTCGAAATCAGGCTGTGCATCCGTAGAGCACAAAGATAGGGCAAGGCAATAAAATTAAGCAGTTCTCGAACAGTGATGCGTAAACTCATCCACGTTTAGGACACCCATCCTAAGCTCGATCAGATTGGCAAGGACCTGTCCCAAGGATTTATTGAGTAATCTTACCAGAGAAGATGCCTGCCGTCAGATCTCCAAGCAAGAAAAAGGGCCTCGGCAACAGTGACACAACGCGGCGGAAGTCCCTGGCGTCGAATTCAGCTGACGGTGGAATGTACGAAGAAATGATAGTATACCTCCTATCCAGGTGCAACTGCACAGCCACTGCCTGAAAGGAGGTATCAAAAGAGAAAGGAAGAACGGAGACATCATGCCGGGTGTAAACCGCGCATCCCCCAGCCCGGCCATCTCGTGGTGGTGGGGTCGCAAGACTCTTATACCCCAAGAGGAAGGGCAGGGGGCACGAGCCTAGCATGGTCTCATGCAAAAAGATAGCTAACGGGGAACGGGACGAGACGAGCCTTCGCAGCTCCTGCCAGTTGGCCCGCAGTCCACGGCAATTTCATTAGAGGAATATGCCCTCCAGGCCTAGCTTGGAGGAGACGCGGGGGCCCTCCTCAAAGCAAAAACCCTGACGGGAATGTCCATACGCTTCCCGGAGGCAGAACCCCGGGCATTGTTGGCTGGACCAAAAGCTAAAGGCGCTGTCGCCTTCGAGGACTTATTGGGGGCGGTTTGGATCGCCATGCGAGTCTTTTCCTCACCACGTCTCGAAACCTTAGGCAGGCGTTGCGGCTTCACAGGCGGTGGGCACTCTTTTCGAGGAACCACCGTCTCCGAGATATTCGCACCACCTTTAGGCATGGGCGAAGGAGCCGAAGCTCCTTTGTTGCTGTCCTTTTTTCGGGGGACAGCTTTAGAAACCCCGGAAGATGGCCTGGCGACCAGCTTTAGGGGTGTTCCCCCTGGGTATGAACCCTTTTTGCCGCTAGCTTTACCAGGAATCAACCGGGTTGAGGTAGAACCCGCAGCAGGGCTCCATATGGGCGCGGAAAAACCCGTGCTCGTTGGCCTGGATGGGCCAGGAGTAAGTCCTTAGCCTCGCGGAATGAGATTTGATCCTGAGCCTAAACGGCCAGGCTTTCTTTCGCGAGGATATATGCACCACATTGCTTCGAAGAAACGGGATGCGGCTTTCCGCAATTGATACATTTTGCCACATATGATTTAGACTTATCGTGTGCGGCCTTAGAGCAATTTACACAGACTTCGGCTGACCTCGACTGTGGACGTCTACCAGACCGATTCGTATGGCCGAAGCGGTGACAGTAATAGCACCGCCGAGGCAGTATCACGAATGCCTTTACGCGGTAGCGGTATCAACCAGCACGCACCGACTCAGGGAGTCAGTCGAACGTGATGAAGAGTGTAGGGGTGGGTCTCGAGGCACCTCCCTGTTTTCTCATCACACGTTTGACCTTGACCTCCCCATGGCCGGCCAGCTCTAAGGTAATGTCCTCAATGGAGTAGTCAACGAGTTTCCTGGCATAAACTACTCCTTTCACAAAGTTCATGGTAAAGTGCGTCGTCACACTCACCGGGGTGCCATCAAGTGTCCGAAGAGCACTTATCTTGGCCGCCTCGGAGGGATCAGCCGCATGTGCCAGAAGGCTCTAGTCCGAGAAACGGGTTATCTTCGGCTTTCTACGAATTAAACTAGCTAATCCTTTTGTCTGATGGATCATGTTGCCCTTTGCCCACATGCTGTCATCAGTAGAGCGAATAACTAGGAAGTGTTTAAAGTCAGCGGGTTCGAAAACGCCAGGTAACCTCTGAATGAGGGGCCTTGATTCTAATCAGGCTCTGGCCTGCACACTTTTGGTCTTAGTTGAGGGCTCCTTCCCTTGGAAGCAGAGGGGCCGAATGTTCCGATCTTGGGTTGGTCGCTTACCGCGGCAGCAGATACATCCGTCCTCGCAGCCCCTATGGATGGAGAGGAGCCTCGAGTATTTTTAGTCTGTTTCTGTTCTTTTTTTTCTAAGAGAAGAGCGCGGGGAATGAACCCGCTTCTCTTATCCGCTGGCAGGAGCCTCCAGGTCAGATGGACCGGCTCCACCTAGGGCCCTCTCAGAGATGGAGAAGATCTTGGCATTTGTATGGGCACCGGTCGGAGGAGATTCCTTCTCTTCTTGTACTGCCTCGGAAACCCTAGCCGCTTGAGGAGGACCTTGAATATGGGCGGATTTGGGTTAGGTGCTAGGCATTGAGCCCAGATTATTTCCCATGGAAGGCCCTACCGTCTAAGGCTAGGTTGCCTCAAGGACCATGTCTATCTCAGGGCGCCTCCAGTTGGCCATCACCCTCAGGACATCACAGGTCCTTTTACAGACCTGTCTCTAGTCACGTCTGAGGAGGCACAGGCCTTGACCCCAGCAAGGTATAATATTCTTGCTAGCAGGTATTTTGAGGGAAGCGACCGGAGGGGCTTGGCTTCCCTCTCCCCCCTAAGGGGGTTTGCCCTAACGAGCCGCTTTAATATGGAGGGGTCACCCCCTCCAGAGAATGGGGTGAGGGGCAATCCCCTACACCCGTAGGCGACGGAGAGGCGACAGCCTTCTTTCCGGTTAGAGAAATATGGAGGATCTCTTGCGCAATCACAGGGTGGGAACCCCTCATTTCTTTTCTGTGGAGCTGCCGGAGGGCATCTTCAATGGTGGATGCAGGGAAATTAAGCTTATTTTTTTATTAGACTCATCATTGGGCATGGTGACCCTCTTTTTCTTACGGGATGTAATAGCTCATCACCCCTCGCAGTAGCCCGCTCTGCAGAGTGCGTAGGGGTCTAGCAGAGCCAGGTGCCACCATTTAAGGCCATCCATCCCACCTAGTGACCTGGCAGCCCTTCAACATGGCGGCTCCACCTTGAAAACGGCGTAAAATTGATAGAGTGTGAAGAGAAAAGGAAAAGAGATTTGAAGAGGGTATGGGTGGGGATGAAGCATGTTGTTAAAAAAACACCATCTCAAACCGGAGCACAGGGGTTAAGAAACACTGTCCTTTTCCCTCTCACCCCCGATCGATGACGTTTGGCTGAGAAGAAGGTCAGCATCTACCCTGTGAAATTAGAGGCTTACCAGTTAAAGTTGTGGGAGAGGTTGTATGAAAATCAACGAAGTAGACGAGAAATACAGGCTATCTGCAAGAAGAAGAAGAGGCTAAGCTGGGGTCTGACGGGGTTCTGAGTTCCGTCACCACGGTGGTCAGGATGGCAAATTGCCGCGCCCCTTACTAGTGAGATGCAAGCCTCTTGTCCTCGAGAGGTCATCGGACGAACTTCGGAGAGGGTGGGGTATCTTCTTCAAACTCGGATTGAGCGAGCTATTGTGACTATGGTCATGAAGAGGTCACCAGGATAACTTCCAAGAAGGGCTTCCCCAATCCTTGACGTTGCCTCAAGAAACTTTTCTCCCCCATCCGATGTTACGAGTGTGATGTCCAGCTCTTCTGTGCCCTGCGACGGTCACTAAAGACCTCTCGGGCGAGAGCGTCGTTCAAGTGATCCTCCATTCAGGAAAGTTTCGTCTAATCGAATCGGCGGGTAATCCTTGAGAGGGCGCATATATGCCCGGAATTCTCAGAAACAGGGAGAGGGAGAGAGACCTTCCTGAACCTTCTTTATCGACCGAGGTAACAGAGCGTGTCCTTACGGGAAAGTGTAAGAGGTCGGATCAGCCTCTTACTGGAGCCATAATAGTTTTCTCGGGGGGATAAAATGGACCAATTAACAAATCTACAAATAGATGAATAATCTTTCGACTCGGGGGTGGGGGAGATTATTTCGCCGTGGAGATAGCCTTCAATCACAGCGTCATGCTTCGGTGTGAATTTCTCAGTGCCCCGGCGGAAAGTTAAAAAGGGTGAAGTCAGGGGTAAGGGGGGGAGTAACGGCTCGCTTTCTCTGCTGAAGTAATATCTTAGGGGGGGGGATATTACTATTTTAGTGGGTCACAATACAAAAAGGGACCCATAGGCTTTTTCAAGAAATTATGATTTATATATCTGTATTTACTTTTCAGATCAAGCTTAAGAGTGAGCATTACCAAACTAATCGAGAGAGAGCAGGAATAAAATAGTGCTTGATAAAGCAATGGCAGAAATACTACCCGTGAAAAAGAATGGCGGTAGGCTCGAATGCTTCTTGAATACCACTAAGGAACATCGAGTAGGAAATAAGAGCGGATAAAGGAAAATTCTGCGAAGCAATCAACCGGTAATTGATGGTTTCCCTGATCAGAATTATAGATGTCATAAATCGATACATCATTATTTATAATAGTAAAAATGGGATAAAATCGACCTATGAGTAAGTTCTGACACATAAGAACAAATTGAAGAAGAATTTGAGAATAATCACACCGGAATAATCTGACGTATCACCCAGTTAGTGTGCGTGATATAAGAATTTACCAATATACGAGTATTAAACAAGACGGAATCTCTTTATTCAATGTGTGAAGTCCTCAGAACAAATGAATAAACATAAGCTAATCAAGATTTTTTATTTATTTTTATTTAAGGGGCTATCTGGTGACTGCCGACACAGGCATAAGCTTATCAAGATACAGTTATGCATAAATGTTATGAAATGGAAGCCCACATCAATAAACAATGCCAATAGAGAGAGCCAATGTGTTCAGATTGCGGACACACATGCCATTATTGCAAAGAATGTAAACACAGATAAAAATGTAGAAATTGATTAGTAAGACGTATGACATAAAAAATAGTGTGCCATAAATGCAATAATAAAATAGATTTTTTTTGTTTTTTTTAAAGGGCTATCTGGTGACTGCTCACTTAGGCATAAATTTGAACAGGAAACAACAATAAAAAGAAATAACAAAAACAAAACAATAACAAAAACAAAAATTAAACCTAGTTAAATAAAAGGGAGAAGGCTGGCCTCCCCCCAAATGTCAACAAATCCACCAGTCAATGTGCACTCACTCGTCCCGAGTACAAAGGACAAGCGGTAGCGACCCCGCCCATTCCGGTACCGGGACAGGTAACGTGCGCGAAGATCACCAGGACTGGGACATTCCACAAGAATGTGCCGAACAGTCTGGGGGACGACGCAGTCGTCGCAATTTGGTGCAGGCGAGCGCTCAATCAAATAGCGATGCGTCACACGAGTATGTCCGATTCGGAGACGACAGAAAGCGTCCTGAAACCGTCGCGGCATTAGGGAATAGGTCCATGGGAACAGTCGCGGCGTATTGTCACTAGTCTTGTGGTGGAAGGCACAAGCCTTGACCCCGGCAAGGTTCAATATTCTTGCCAGCAGGTCTTTCGAGGGAAGTGCCCGAAGGGGCCTGGCTTCCCTCTATCCCCTAAGGGGGTTTGCCCTACCGACCCGCTCCGATGTGGAGCGGCTAGCTAAGGGCTGCCTGCTGGCTTTCTTGGCAGTCGCCTTGAAAAGAACAGAGGGGACTGCCGCTGGAAAAGGGGAGGTGCCCGAAAGCACCTCCAGAGAACGGGGGGAGGGGAGTCCCCTACACCCGTAGGCGAAGAAGAGGAGTAAGCCTCCTCTCCGGTTAGAGAGATATGAAGGGGCGCCTGCGCAAGCACAGGGTGGGGGAGGGACCTCCATTTTTTCGGTGGAGCTGCCCGAGGGCGGCTCCGTTGATGAGCAAGGAAAGTTGAGGGTTGATTTTTTTTTTGTTCATCATCGAGCATGGTGACCCTTAATTTTCTGCGAGACGCAATAGTGCTTACAGACCCGGCAGAGTTAGGCACCGCTATTTGGAACCACCCTTCCCTCTTGGTGGCCTGGCAGTCCGTCCGCATGGTGGCTCCAACTTGAACACGGCGTAAATTGATAGAATGTGAAGAGGAGAGGAGAAGGGATGTGTGGAAGGTATGGCTGGCGATGATGTAGGTTCATAAAAACCAACCAACCCAGATCAGAGCTCAGGGGTTAGGGAACATTGTTCCCTCCCCTTTCAGCCCTGATCCGGGACGGTTAGCTGAGAAGAAGGTCAGCATCTACCCTGTGAAATTAGAGCCTGACCAGAGAAAGTTGTGGGAGAGGTTGTATGAAAAGCGAGGAAACAAGTGTTTTGAAGGAAGGAGAAGAAGCTAAGCTTGGGTTGGGTGGGGTGTTGGATCCCCTCAGCACAGCCGCCAGGATGGAAAATTGCGGCGCCCCTTACGGGGTAATAAAATAGAAAGAAAAGAAAAAGAACTCTAGTAAAGAAAGGATGCACGACCAAAGCTAGATTGACGAAAACAACGGTCAATGAAATTAGACATTATAAAACTCACCTAGCTGTATCAAATTGCACTTTAATAGAGCTTTTGAGGTATATCCTTTACGCACATGGCCTGAATATCGTCAAACACGGAACCCTGAAAGAAAACACGATGTACATAAGAAAAGAAGAGATTGAAAACGATGTGATTTTCTGAGAAAACTCTATCATTTAAAATATTAAATCTAGATGTGGTCAAACATTCTAGGAGAGACAACCACTGAAGCCACGACAACTTAAGATATAAAATCAACTACCGAAACAAAAAGGAAAACCTTAACAAGAGATTGAAGCAACTGACCTCAAAATTAATTATTATCACTGATGAATTTTCTTTAGCATTTGCCGTTTTTTAGGTCTTTCAGAGCTAAAAAACGGCAAATGCAAATAAACTCATGGCCAAGAGTTTTGAGACTAATGTATATTAATATATTTAAATTTGTTTTTAAAATTCAGGGATAATAATAACTATTCTAATATGTAAATTATTGCAGGATTATTAAAAAATAATAATAAAAAATGCATTCCTTCATTTAATCCAAAATCGCGTTCTGTTCCTGTTCCTGTAGGATGTGAATTTCACTCACTGGAGCTATGTTATTCAATCAAACGGGTCAAATAATATTTAAAATAGGTTAAATGAATGATGTGCAATTAATATATATTTTATAATAATCTCATCATAAATGATAAATGTTTGAATCTTTGTTGTTTGAAGAATGTTTTTTTTCCAAAGAAAAGAATGCAACTTTTGTTGCTCTGCACAAAGTGGGCTGAATTGCACATCTTTAGGATTATCATTAAATTTAAAAAGTCTTTTGAACGCTTAAGTTCTTCAAATGAACGACAAGCTCACCTCCTAATCAGGTTACAGCTGAAGGACTGAGTTCTCTCTTGTGCCAATTTACTCACGATTGGAAAGAAGGGAATGTGAAAGCCTTAGCGCTCATTTTGAGAAGGACACTTTTCTACAAACATTTCAATACGAGATTAGCTTTGAAGAAGTATCATACCACAAAGAAAAACATTATGGATATGATCACCCTTTGTATTATATATAAAGGATAGAGAGTCTAAAGATTGGAGCAAAGTGATATTCTCTGAGGAAGCACCATATCACTTGTTAGGAGGTTCTGGAAGATAATTATGAAGAAGAGAAAGAAGGAGCGCTTTTACAAGTACTGTATCGTGAGCAAGGTGTGGCCTCAGGACACTTTAAATGTTACCTTTTCTTTTTCATCTAAAGGAATTAGAGCTCTAGTAATTTTGACCAAGATCACTCCAATGAAATCAAAATCATACCTTTTCTTAACATTTAAAAGCCAATATGCTGATGCTAATTGTAGTTTTTACTCAAAAGTGAAACTTCTCACTAAAGACGAATAATAATAATAATAATACAGTTGGCTGCAAATAACATCGAATTTATAGAGCCTTGCCCTGGGAACTCGACAGATTTCAACTCAATAGAGAATTTGTTAGGAAAATAAAATAAAACTTCGGTTATTAAACAGAAGCCATCCATTTATGAGCACTTGCGGTTGATTATTTTACAAAAATGAATTATATCAGTCAAAAATTTTCATAGATTGGTCTACACTATGCTAAAAGGAAATGAAATAGTCCTAAAAAACAAGGGAAATCACTATAAATATTGACTGCGCGCAGCAATTGACTCGTAAATAATAAAATGCGTTGGGCTCTAAAGTCTTTGTATTCAACCTTCAAATTATGATATAAACATACTAAAACAAAATTAGACGAGTGAATAATTCTATTAATTTTTTTAAGTGGAATAAATAGTAGCTACAAAACATATGGCAATGAATGTAAGTCTTCACAGGCAACATTGCGATTAATCCATATAAGCGTGAGGTGAAGAAAAGGATTTTTTAGGATAGAATAAGAAAATATCCTAGATGCTGCGATCCTGAACCATGGCCAGTTTGATTACTTTTAAAGTCGCGAATTTGGAAGTAACGAAACATCCGCTAGCAAACAAAATCGGCTGAATTTACAACTTGCGAAAAATGGAAAATGGAAGGAAAGCTAAACTCAGAATTTTGAAAAAATAACACTAATGGATTGATTGGAAAATTTAATCCCAACATACATGATCAGGGATATTAACCAAGATATTATATTAATATCAAGGCATAGAGAATACCCAGAAAGAAGACCTATGAAAATATTCAATTACTCCGTCGTGAACGCAAATCGACGAGTCGAGACGTTCGACAGACGGCCATAGATATACTAAAAAGCATAGACTAAAATGAAATCAAAATCGCTTACATAGATGATCTTGTTTTGCCGTAAATAGTATAACAGAGTTATCGCCAGTTATAAGAGGCTAAAGATATCAACGACTAAGACAAAACTTCATTCCTATACACAATCTTATTACAATCTTTATCATACGATTCTCAGGTTTATTGATGATTGACCTAAATCTAAGATTCAGAACGAGTGGCTATTAAAATGGTAATCCAGGAGGAGAAAACTTCCATATGTTGCTCGAAAGGAACAAATTCAAAGGTAGTACTATACTTTCCGACATACATCACTGGCAATAATGCCACAAAAAGAAAACTCACATTGGATTCGGTACAACATCTACATGCATCCCATCAACATTGCATGTAATGATGATGTGGGAATCTTTCTGTGTTGCAATCAGAACCAGATAGAGGTACCGGTAAAATAAAGCACTCACTCAGGGGATTGCCTCAGTCACACGCTGTGAGGCGGAAATGGCAACACCTAGAATTACTGAATGCCTTCCTAACCAATTCACTGAAAACATCCGTCAACTAGTCATCCGATAATACAGGAACGATGAAATTCAGTAACGGATAATAGCTATCGAATTTGAAGATTTTCTGGTCTCGGGAAACAAGGTATAAGATGTCAAACTAGAAGGACAACTCTACCGATACATTTCGGAAGGCAAAGTAATGAGAGTCAAGAAAACTTCAAGAAGCTACCGACGACAGGTCGCTGAAAGAAAATTAAGAGCGACTGCTGTGTTAAGTTTCCTATATTTCTTAAGAGGTTTAAGCACAGAAAACAAGGAGAAAAACCTATCTAGCTATAGAAAAGGAGGTGGTCATTTAACCCCCTCACATCTTCCTGCACACCTTATGAAAAACCAGGAAATCAGGACTCCATAGAGTTCAAAACGATAAACAATGTAATAAATTATGAAAATAGCCAGAGAGTCAAAAGGAGAGAAGGAAGGATCGAACAGTTCAATAATTTCATCAAAAAAAGAGTGTGAAAAATTTGGAAGAACATCGAAAATCTTCCTTCTTCTCCCGGACTTTACAGAAAATTCGACCACCAAAGTAAACACTCCATTTATCTCGAGATTCTGTAGTGAAAGAAGTAAACACGAAATAATGGAAAAAAAAACAGTCTACACGTCGTAGAAATTAGCAATGAATCGAAAAGTAACCGGCTAAACAAAGAGTTCAACTGAATATGAGATTCCATAAATAATCATAACTAAAAGACTCAATAGGTTTCCACGAAAATGACCAACCAAATAGGACAACTAAAGTGATTACAAACCCTAAAGTGAACTTTAACCGTAGGTCAAACAAGAATTAAAAAATATATTACTTAAATTGGGTATTGCATTAGTAAATGTAAATTCAGAGCAAGACAAAGCTACTAGCGTTATCTGAATTACAAATAGTGCTGGAGAAAGAATAAAGCCAAGTATGTAGAAGGATTAAGAAGCCGTTAAAATATACAAGGCATGGTACATGAGAATAAAACATCAGAAAAACCTCCCATACTTGCTCAACATTATACAATTTATTAGTAACTTAACAAATGCTACAAAACACACAAGATCAATGGCAATATTATACAATTAAAAACATTGATATAAACAGGAAACTACTATAGAAATGTTTGGACTACATTCCAGTAGAACAACAAATATGATAGTGAATAAAATAGCAAAGGTAAAAGAATTCGTGCTTAGGATTCCATGTTGTTCAATAGGTACAAAACAATGGAAATGTTTTACTATATAGTCTTTTCTCCAGCTAAAATGACGGAAGTCAACGGAGATTAAAGTCTTCCTTTACGTTCCTTCTTTATACTCTTTCATCTACCTCACCTCTGCTCTTCATAGGACCGTCCTTCCTTAGCCATCTTGCCCAACAAAAAAGGTATGATCTAGAAAAGGATGGCGTCGGAGGAGTTCAAGTGTTCAAATGGGGTTCTTTTTCCCTACTGCTCCACCAAGGGAGGGAGAGAAAGGGCCCCAGTGGATGCATTTATCTCTTCTACATCAACCAAAAACCTGATTATTCCCAGAAGATGAACTGCCATAGTGAAGGAAGACTTGGAATAAAGTATGTCTGAGCTATTTTTGGACGTTTTACGCGAGTGTTTTATACGCCTTGCAAATTCAGCGAAGCATCATATACTCAAGATAATTACGAAGCTTAGGCTTAAGGAGAACAATGTGACTATCGCATAGAAGTTCGATAAGGAAATTAAGGTCTCTCATAAACCCCCTTCCACGAATTTCGTCGCTTCACTACGAACACTACAGAAGAAAAAGCATGCAATTAGCATATGGCCAAATATCTATATAAATATATATATATATATATATATATATATTTGGATTGTGAACACTTGGGTCTAATAATGATCACCATAAAGTTAATTTTTTAGCTGCTTTAAGTAAATAGGCTTTGTAGAGTTTTAATGACATATACTGAAATTAGAAAAACAAACATAAATAAAATTGGGTTTGAATATTAACGAAAGGATTATAGATATAAATTAAATTAATTGATTGCCAAATTTTAAAACAAGAAAATATTCACATTTTGAAGACTGTCAAAATTGAAGATTAAACCTTTTGTATTTTCTATGCGGTTATAGAATGTTCTCTTAGCTTTATACGAGTGCATGCAGTTTTCCCCAAAATATTTCATGTAATATATATCTTCGACGGGAATTTCTACATTAGTGTTTAGGAGCGGTACCAAACCGGTACCGCAAAATATTCTATATATATATTTGACAATAAAGGAGATAAAGGATTACCCATAGCCATGACAAACACTTGTTCGTAGAACTTACCAATGAAACTAAATTTACATTTTTTAATGCATAAACAAATACATTGAATGATCGAGTTGGACAGTAGAGGCAAATCAAACAGATTAGTATACCAGCGAGGAAATCCAATAAGACATCAATGGACACTTTGGGAAATAATGAGGTAACATCAAAACGGACAAATCTTAGGTCTGATGTTATACTAATATTGTATAACTTATTGCAAAGATCAACTGAATTTTTCATTTGAGGGTGATATCGAACTTAAGATCGGAGAAAGTAAATTTAATAAATATTTTGACAGTTTCGATTGGATGGACCCAGTTCCACTGATGATTGGTCTTATTGGATTGCTTGATTTATGGGTTTTTATTAGGCGATACAAATAAGGTAATGATGAACCAATAGAAGAGACTGAGTGAATAATTGATTTGTGTTTCTTTTAAAATATTTTTAGGTCTCTATTCAAATTCTTAATTACATCACCTGAGGGATCGCTTCTTAACGGTACATATGTAGTAGTATCAGATAACGAATTAGCCATTTTTTCTAAATACAATATTTTATTTATTATTACACACATGTTGGATTTATCAGCTTTTGTAATATGCAAATCCTTGTCCATTTTTAATGATTTAAGTGCTGCTTTAAATCATTTTGAAAAATTAGTTGAACCCTTATTCATATTATTCACTACTGAATAAACAATTCCTTTTTCTATGTCTATATAGTTTTGTGATATGTTCTTATTTCTTTCTAATCTAGCAAAGGCAGCGGCAATATCCACACTTTCGAGTTTTTTGTTTATTGAGAACGAGGTCCATATCCTAAGGCAAGTTTCGCATCGGTCGATATTGGCCCTTTCCGATAAATTCACAATGCAGTTTTCCTGATATTTTTTGTTCCAATCATTATTACTTATTAGGCGGTTTAATTTTTCCGTTTGATAGATGTTTGGATTATGTAGTTTCCTTATGAGCTTGTTGTAGATGGCATATAACGGCGGTATTTTCCCCTCCATCAGTACATCACGTATGAAGTTACGTTTCACACGACGTAACTATTTAAACTGTAAAACTCATTTCTTTTTGTGTCTTCGAGATGTTTGTTTAAAGAAATGACACTGAACTGACTAAAAGGATGTTCACTTTCATTTATGAACCGGGCGAGCAGTAAAGATTTGGGAATAACATGTTCCTAAACACTGATGTAGAAATTTCCGTCGAAGACTTGTAGAATGGGCTTTACTAAAGGTTAAATTCTGGCGAATTGCCAAGCCAAACTCCTTAAAGTTCCATCTATTTTTCAACCAAACACTTTGTTTTTGCTATTGCGTATAATAATGTGCACCAATATGTTGAAAACTACACGTCCTCGTAAAATTTGTACCTACCTGTTGGGAAAAGGTGCTAAATGATGTAGGTTTTGACACCATTTTATGTTCCTGGTACTATCCCTGGGCAAAATTGTTAGCGATCAAGTTCTCTTTGAAGAGAAGCAACCATAGTCCAGGATAGTGTTATATTGCTTGCCTTTTTAAAAATACAGGACTCGGGGAAACTCTTCTCTTTTAACCTCTTAAGAAGGATCTCTTAGAAACTAAAAAAAACCTGGAAGGGAGCTTCATCAGAAAATATCACTTTGCCTTACTTTTCAACTGCCTATTCTTTATATTTCTTACAAAAGTAGAGCCTATCTCTAAGGTTAATCTTGGTGAGATGAGCTTCTTCTTATCCTTTTTCGATTGAGATCTTTGTACCAATTCTCTACCTCAATATGCATGCTGCAGCGTTCACACCTCCTTCTTTCCAAACTTGAGCAAGCTTGGCACTGGAAGCAACCGATCTTTGCCTCCGTTTGAAGCTCTATACCGTTGAAAATAGTTTTTCATGGGTAGAGCGAATTTTTTAGGTCATTAATGATCAGAAAGATGCTGCGACTTGATACAATATTGCCTTGCATTAGAGACAATTCAGATGTAGCGCAACAATGTATGCACGTATTTCTTTAAAAAGAAACAGTTCTTGAATTGAAAAAGATTCAAACATTTATTTTTCACAAATATAAAAGAAATAGAATATTATTACAAAAAAATCATTTATTAAATCGATATTTTCATCATTTTAACCCTTTGATTGAATATCAAAGCTTCAGGAAATGAAAGTCACATTTTGAAGGACCATGAACAAAGAGCGATTTTGGATTCATCAACAAATGTGTTTTTTTTGTATTTTGTTAAAATGCTCAATTTGAAATAAACCAGAAATAATTTTAATATTAGAATAATTATGCCAATCACATAAATTTTAAAAACAAATGAAAACTTTGCCCATAAATTTATATATCTGTTTCTGCGTGTGTATGTGTGAGTGCTAGGAAATATGCTATACTCGTATAAAAGCATAATATTTATTGAGGAGACCAGTTTTTGCCTAGAGTTTATCATACCATGTTCAGTCAAAAACTGAGAATAGCCATCGCCTTACGAAAGTCTAAATTTTACAAATCAAAATAATATCCCTTATCATGATTTTTTTTTTTAATTAAAGCTTCTTAAGAATATCTAAGATTATATATGGTGTAAATTAGCTTGATTTACGTTCACCCTCCGAAATTTGTGAGTTTCTTAATCAATGAGGATTCTATAAATTTTCTTTTACGAGAATCGTTAAAAGAGTAAATCATTTTGGCCTGGAGAAAATCAATTCCATGGTTAAAATTATTAATGTAGTTGAAATACTCGTAGTAATGGCACGCCTGAGATCACCTCTTTTCCAAACACCTTCTCGTTTTCTTTCGTAGAACCACGGCAATTATGGCTTTCAATGGAATCAAGTATACACTTGGCCTCAGTGGAAAGAAAGGAATTTTAATGGTCAACTGGGATCTAAAATTTGATAAAATTAGGAAAAAAGATTCTGTTTAATCCTTAAATTAATTTAGATAATTGAAGGGACAGACATTTAATATTATTATCTAGTTTTTGTTTTGATGAGGTAAAATTTGGCTAAGGATAAGTTTTAAGTAATGAAATGCAAAAGATAATTTAAAAAAATAAAGACAGAAGTTGATTATGTCATTTCTTTATAAAAAAATATGGGTCGAAAATTTTAAACGCTCTTGAAAATACTTGTATATATTTGTTGTGTTTCGAGTAAAATTGGCTCGATCATTAACTTTTATGACTCCAAAATGAAAGACAGATAAGCTTTTATCAAAGGACCTTAAGCCGAAATAATACCCCTTCCCATTTAATTCTGATTTGCATATTGGGCTGGAGATTTTTGACATTAAAAATATATGAAATAAATCTTGGCAATTTAATGTCCATCTTGAGATTGCGTTTTTAACATGACTATACAATACAAAGTTTGGGTTCGGCATCATAAAAAGGGAGAAGACAATCTTCTAAATGTTTCATAAATTCATTACAACCTAGGAATAGAGTGACTCTTTTACGCACATACGATTGAGGCCCTGTTCCCTTCCACGAGTTAACTTCCTCCTATTATGCTCAGATCTTGTAAAGATGAGGCATTCACAGGCTTTTTTAGACATTAATATAACCTAACCTAAATAAACCTAGCCTGACCTAATATAGAATTGGCCAGTTAGTTCATGTTAGGTTAGGTTACATTTGGGTAAAAAAAATCCTTGGGATAACTAATGTTTACAAGATCCGTATCCTCATCCATAAATATATTTAGTTTATTCTTAAAACCCCGCTAGAACGACTCTTTTATCACATGACTTGTAACCATATTAAATTAATCTACCACTCGATTAATAAGTAAATTTTTACCGTCATATTTCTTAAACCTAAACTTGACTAGCTTAAACCTATTACTGCGTGTCAAGTCTTGTTCACTAAAAATAAGTACCATACTTATGTTTCCCCTATAATAAGAGGTATATGATTGTAAAGGTAATCTACCTCTAATCTAATTGAGCGATTATTTTGAATATTAGATTTCTCCTTAATTTTTCAAGGAAATCTGATGAATGATCTCTTTGTTATGATGAAGCTAATCCAATGGTACCGGAGAGAATGTAGGCTAACCATACATACCGAGAGTGATACGGAAATGGTCTAGAGCGTTGGAAGAGGTGAGGATTGGATGTTTGCAAGAGTTTCGCCACACTTTTGTTAGATGAAACCGTTTTACTACATAAAAGAGTGGAAGATAATTTCTCGCAAGTGTTTGAGTACCGGAGTAATTATAACAACATTTCAAAATATAATGTTTGATTTAATAAAATGATTGAATTAGTTTTATCCAACTTTGATTTAGTTGAATTTAATTTGAAATAAGTAATTTAAGAATGGATCCTCTGGCTCATTGTATTATATATTGGCTCCTATGTATATAAACCTCCAAATAGTTTGCCTAAAAAAAATTTCATTCATTTGATTTCATCGAGAAATTAAAGAAAATTAATGTTAAGAGAATTTCTTAATCAGCTTAATTTCATTCATCTGATTACTGAAATTATTCTGATATGTCAGGTTTCGTTATTAGGGTAGAATTTGACTGAATATGGCATGATCAGCTGTATTTCGAAGGTCGTCTGGTGACTTATAAACATTTACTCCATTCGTTATTTATTGTGCAAAATAAAGTTTCGTATATATATATATATATATATATATATATATATATATATATATATATATATATATATATATATATATATATGTGGATATGAGAAACACACAAAGTAGAGCGTGAGTAGAGCAATAAATGCCAAAAACCCCACAGGAAAATGAAAGGCGGATTCCAAGTACTTTATCAAGGAATGATAATGAACTGAAGAGGTTCGAAAGTACTTGGAATCTGCCTTTCATTTTCCTGTTGAATTTTTTGCATATATATATATATATATATATATATATATATATATATATATATATATGAATTCAATGTCACACAAGGAAAAAGAAAAAAGTTTTCCTGAGTACTTTCGAAAGTACTCGGAAACACCTTTTCCTACTAGACATTGCATCATTGTTAACCTCTCGTTTTACTTTGTGAGTTATTCATTTCATATATATATATATATATATATATATATATATATATATATATAAGTGAAGGAACTCAATAAGGAGTTATGATGTATGATAAGGAAACCACTGTATAGGAGCATAAAATTATTTATTCACGAGACTAGTAGAGGTATGAAGTTTACCATACCCTCTTCAGTCGGATACTGAGAATGGAATAGATACAAAAGTACTATAACAGCCTCAATATCAGGAAAAATGAAAAAAAACGAGAAAAAAGTCATTAATCAGGTGGGGGGGAGGAGGTCTGAGATTATTAGCTATACTGTTTACGATCAGCTTTTTGGAATAAGAGCTACATTTAAATTGACCATCTGAAATCTTCACAATTTTATATTATTTGGGTCTTCGATTAATCTATTTGGTAGTTGTAATTGTTCAATGTGATTAAAAATACTAGAGGTAATACTGCCGCGCCTGAAATCACCTTTATTTTCATATATTTATTTTTTTACTGTTTTTCCAGTCTCTGCCCTCCTATAGAAAGATGAACAGTTACTGTTTGCACAAGGGACTTCATATCAGCTGCCTCATTTGGCTGATAAATGGATTTACTCGAAGGGAAATTTTGGAGGATGGAAAAAGGGTATTTAAACGTGTTTTCCCCTGGGGGAAATAACGCTGTTTACTCCTTTGAGGAAGGGAGAAAATGCCAGGTATAGCCACTCGTACTCTCTTTGTTTTTATCCTTGTGGTGGTAGTATATAGATTTAGTTTTAAATTATCTCACATTTCTGACGGGAAGGGGGATAATTTAATTCACTGAATGGTGCATGTTGCAATTTCTTTTTCTCTAAAGCAACGATGACAGTTTCAACTGCTCTCAAGAACATATATTTTGCAAGAGGTTTTTAAATGCTAACATCATGTTGTGCAAAGAAACGGATGTAACAGTTATAATGACTTAGTTTACGATGACAGTGAAGCTACTTTAGTAAATGACTCTTACAAATTGAAATCGAGAAATATTATCCAATTTTCTCCATATTCCACACTCATATTTAGGGTGGGATGGATGTTAAGATTTCTAAGAAAATTATCGAATGAATTAAATATGTTTATACGCCAAATTTAGATTTCATCATTTACATACCTAAACCATAACAATTGGATGTGGAATAATAGAAGGGAGTTAAGTAATTTCAAAATGTCCGATAAAATAGTTAGACTATAGAGTCGATAAGGGATTGCTTATTCTATGTAAGTCCATATTTTTGACCGAAAAAAAACATTTCACTGATCAAGACATCATCACTAACACATGATTTTACAAGATTTTCATTGTATTTTTTCCCTAATGTGAGTTTTAACATCGATTTGTCTAATACCTCGATTTAACATCACGGACTTCCTCAACTCGAACATTGGTTTCAGCTTATCTAGAGCTAAATCTATATACTATCGCCCAAATATAAAAACAAAGAAAGTAGTAAGAATTGTCTCTCCATTACATTTTCTCCTCTCCTCAAAGGAGAAAACAGTGTTATTTCTTCAGGTGGAACAACGTCTTAATACCCTTTTTCCATCCTAAAATCTTTCCCTTCGACTAATCCATAGATCATCCAAATGAGGCAGGTGTATATTTAATCCCTTGTACATTCAGTAACTGTCCCTCTTTCTATATAGGAGAGACTTGGTGAACATTAAATGAAACGATTATATGTGAGGAGAGGCAATACTACATCCAATAGCTTTAATCCCATTAACACATACAAAAACGAAATAGATTATTCGAAGTCCCAATTAATATAGAATTGTAAAGATTTGGGTTAAAGCGAACTTATACATAAAACCGATAATAATAAAGGAAGTTGCCATTTTCAGCTTTCTTTCTGTCTATCGTAAACAGTATAGCAAATTATCTTAGAAACACATCACTTGACCTATGACCTTTTTTCCTTTTTCTTGATATTGAGGCTGTGTAAGTACTTTTGTATCTATTCCATTCTCAGTATATGACTGTAGAGGGTATGGTAAACTTCATACCAAAACTACCCTTGTGTATAAGTTTTATACTACAATACAGTTGTTTCACTATCATATATACATATATATATATATATATATATATATATATATATATATATATATATATATATATATATATATATATATATATATACAAATGGTTAATCTAAAACTAAAAGGAGCGTGAAGGGAGTAATTAATTCAAATTTAATCCAGAGAAACGAAAAGCCAGCAATAAATATTCACACTTCATAATTTGGGTTTATATGGTTATGATTTTTACTATACGCATATTTATTCATTGTAATTTTTCATTACTTCTAATTCGTATAAGGTTTCTCTTTTTTACTCAGTAGAGTTATTATTAAGCTGGTTATCTATTCCCCCTCAATCAATTTGCCATGAGATTTTCCCCAAGAATTAAGCTTACTCATATATATGAGCATTAGTTTTTTTAATGAAAATACAATCACCTTACTCTTATAGTCAATGAAATAAACAAAATATCCACATTTATATAACTGAGAAAGTTTTCACTTCAGCATCATATTTCTTGGCTTAGAGCATTCAATCTAAAAAGATCAGAAAATTTACTTCCGAGGTTATCAACGCAAACAATTAATATTAGTCCCATCACTTTTTAATTTTAGGATAATCTAGGATCATTGGCTATCCAACCTAATTTTTAAATCCTCGCAAACTTTAATGAAAATAGTCGATTAACGAGGATGTACGCTGTCACCTTGGAATTGAGTCTATTTCTGTGATTTTTTCTCTATCCTAACTACGAATAGACTATAAGCTCAACTTTTTACCAAAGGGGAAACGTTCAAGCTTAATTCACAATACAAGAAGAATACTATATTTTTTACTTACATTGTATATGTTGTCTGCTGACTTTCCTTTTATGAGAGAACTGCTTTATCAGGGTTTAAATCTATACACACTACATAAAATGATTAAGAGTCCATCACTTAAATTAGAATTAAAGGATTTCATACATTTCTTTTATTACACCGGTTTAATAGGTAAATTCTCGCCTAGTAAAATAAGTTAATTTCAAATTTCACGCCGCATATGTTTTCGGCATAAAGTGAGTAAACTAATTCCAGATATATTTCAGCACTAGAATAATAGAATGATGAATTTAATAATCGAAGGGATAGCAAGTTTTTACCGAATGACGACGTTAAAGATGAAAAATGCCATATCTTGAGAGGAAAAATACTTATATGATCAACGAGCGGCGTATCACTCAGTGGGAAATGCTAAGGGGACGACTAGAATAATGGAACAAAACTATTATTAATCCTAATGGAAAAGTAATTTAAAAACAAACGCTAAACAAGCAAAATTATTTAAACTTTACCACTTTTGGCAATTATTATAAGGATTAAAATAAAGAAGGTAGCGATGAAAACGTATAAAAATGGACTATCCTTTCCGCCTAAGTAAACAAAGAAATTGGATTGCGCGTGAGCTTATGTATATTAGCATGTTATAGATTTTTTTTTCTTGTTTGCATATGCTTTTGTACATATTTCCCTGCTTTAGATCTGAAGAGTCAATAAGCATAGCTATTTTGACGTATGATGTTGAGAAGCATTGCTGCTTAAAGGTAAAATTGTCTGCCTGTAAATCTCGCGAAAGCAACAAGAGCAATAATAATAATAATATTAATAAATAATTAATTGATAAATAATTAATAATAAAGAAATAATAATAACAGAAACTTAAGAAGATTCTAGAAAAAAACAGTAGCATTAAGCAAGTAGCTGAGGATACCCGAGGATACTCCATGTATTGCACGCAGATAGCTGTCAAATAGATAATCCACCATATCTCTCAATGAGACTCTCCTTGTTGAATACGCATCAGCAGGAGACATATCGTGTTCAGGGCAGCATGGAAACACTCAGCACAGATTGGTATTTAATTTAATTCATAGTCCCATCCAAATGGGTGTAGCGTGTGATGACCCACACCTTAACTTGACATGCATCCCCATATCATTACAAAGTGGCAAATATTTTTTACTTTTAGCAATATGTACCCTCTAATCCACGCATTCCGTGTCCTCTTTCGAGCTCTTACTTTGCCTTCAGTTGAGAACAACTGGAATGTGGATTCGTCGGACCATAAGACTTCCCCGATGGAAGCTTGGTCGAGGTGTGGTGAGAGAATGCCAAAGCCATTCGACGCCGCATGTGATTAAGTTTTATGAGGGGTTTCCGGCTGTCTTTACTTGAACTCAGGTCTTGGGGAAGCAGTCTGCGATGGAATTTCTTACGGATGCATTAACCTGTCGACCCTCTGTTCATTGATGTTTCAACTTGATTGCATTTATTTACGATCTAGAAGGCTCATGCGACGCAAAGTCCTATCGTCACGTAGCAGACAGATACTAGTCGTAGAAAACGAGTTTGATCTTGGATGTTCCCGATTTCGCGAATCATCTTCAGCACTTCTGCAACACTATAATGTGGTCCGCCGAACCTCCATCGAGTTATTGACAGCTGAGACATTCCTCTTTCAGCCAACATATTAGAATTTATTTTCCTCACGGTATAGTTAAATGTTTTCTCCACTTTGTATCATTACCAGGTACTTTTGACAGAAGGTATCATATTAATCAATTAATATGTTGTATTATCTAAACAAAATTTGACCGTCAATGTTGGAGCGTCTGATTAGGATAACTTCGTCATCTCAGTCTCAACAACTCGTCGCAAAAGGATGCTTTCCAGGTATAATAACAGCAAGACTCACATGTCTAAGTATGAGAAATAAACATTGTACGCTGATTACACTAGGAGGGAAAGTTGCTCCAGTATATATGCGATTGGCAGTGAACCTAAAAGTAACTCAGAGAATTAAGCTGTGCTTATGTGTGATCCACCTTTCTAAACTGAAGAAAGTTTTGAGGAGTATCTATAATAAAAATTCTTCTGGCACGTCTCAGGCTGAGTTTTTAATAGATAGAGACTATCTATATTAAAGTGTATTTCACAGGGCAAGAGCAAATCTGCTGAAAAAATGCTGAAATAGAGTTAATCTTTCTGTACTGTTGACATCACATCCTAAAAATCCCAGTAGGATGATGCGTAGGAAGATGTTTGGGAAGTTTAAGTGACCAGATGATTCCTGAATTGAGCTTCTGAAATGTGTTTTGACGGAGTTGTCAATGGAAAATCTATTGTTGCTGGCTATCAACAGCAAATGGCTGATAAAGTAATTTGATGATAAATTAATTAAAATATATCATCACCAGTTTAAAATGGTAAGTAACATATAATGAACACTTATCACAAGGTAGTACATAGGGCAAGACAGTATATCATTGGTTATGCAGTTCAAATTATTTTTACAATGATTTACGGTAGTGTTGTGTATTATACTATGTCAATATGGCAAGGAAGATTATAAATGAGCCAGAGACAATTTCTTCAATAATCAAGTGGAAATTTTACACTTCCAGGTTAAGAACGAGATTAGACTTCACTACATGGAAAATATTATGAAATAGTTTTGGCTGTAAAGTAGGGGATGGACATTAATGTGGGGGTCATCATATATGTTATTCTAACCTTATGATATCCTGATATATTGAAAAAGCAATTATCGTCATAATTTATGAGATACTAATGATGCTGCATGGATCAAAATATTCTTCATCAGAATGCCATTTGTCTATTGAAAATATATAGTGGAAAAATGGTCTATTAAACCCCTAATTTATCCTATTCGAACAAAGTTATATCTAGAAGAAAAGTAGCGCATGAGGCAGGAGGGGAGTATCAAAATGAAGATCAGGAAGCTTTTACCATTGAAGCAAGTACCTTTTCTTTTGAAAAACTCTGTTTTCCTAAGCTCATTTAAACGATATGTTCTACAATTGAAACAAAAAAAACCTAAAGGATATACGAGTATCTGATCATTAACATAAATCATCAAAGTGCAAACTATATTTTGACTGAACGATAACGAGTTCACAGTGGCAATAGAAATTCTTCAATGCGTTTATCTCATGTAATTACATAACATGTAGTAACATATAAAAATTCAGTTTTAAAAGATCCTAATCTCAAGTACAAGTGGAACACAGAATTGCCCCGATAAACTATCCATACACTTATGTACTCGCCCAATCTTTCGTAAAGGTTGATCGTAATAGACGGTTGCAATAGATGGTTTATACATACTTCCTCTGAAAGTCTTTTCTTTATTTATAGGTCTTCTACTTGGTCATTCTGATATTTGCTGATTCATTTGTGAATACTGCAGCAGGGGAATAAAACAACATTAGATCAAGAAGGAAGAGCAAAAGAGTACACTTTTACACGAAAACATAAACATTTGTATATCAATGTTAATCAACTATGTCATGACCTTTCCCACTTTGATTGATATAAAGTTACATAATTATGTCTTTTGTTAAATATTTGTAAATACAATAGATATAATGTACCAATCTGTTTCTAATTTTGGCTGAGATACTTCGTGATTTACTAGAACATATATAGACTGTTACTACAAAGAGAACTAGTCGAAGTAGTGTAGGTAAGCATTAAGTGTAGGTAAACCTTTGCTAGCCCAAAATTGTAATGTTCTAAAAATACAATAAAATATAGTAAATAATGAAATTTAAATTGAAGTAACTATAGACTGTCATGACAGAGAAGAGCCTTATTTAAACAATCTATTAGTGAAAAAATAAACGTAAAGAAAATAATGTAGTCAAAAATAGTTAGGTGAAATTAAGGTATCTCATTGGAACGATGTAGGATCAATGGCAATATGATGTTGCACTAAATAATTCGTCTATGTATGATAGGGACTCAATCTTTTCACTCAACTATTAAAATTATCTTTTTACTCTATCCACATACGCGAAGATAAAGGGGGCGTGTTTTCCTTAACTAGCCCAACTAGCAGGGGGCCGCGAATTTCGGCGTCTCTTAGGAACTCTTCCCCCTACCATTCCTACTTTACCCAACACCTCCAAATCTCCCGTTTCGTCCTGTGCTCATCAGCAGGCGCTGTCAGCGGCTCTTCTGATCATTAGGAGCCTGACGAATGAGTCGGAGTATGTACATGATCTCGTTGTTCGCACTTAGGTTTCCTTCCTGGTTGGCTTTACAGAAACCTGGCTCGAGTGTGACTGATTCTGGTTCATGCAATTCCTTTGCAAACCCTCTGGGACATTTTTTTTATGCATCTTCCTCAGAACTACCGTAAGGGAGGAGTTGCATTGATTTTCAACTCATCCTTCTTCCTGAATCTTCTCCCCTCCCCCTCTCTAACCTCATTTCATGCTCTCATTGCTGTCTAACGTGCTGTGCATGCTCTGACTATTGTCATACTTTACCGCCCTCCCAGCTCGTCTCCGGCCTTATTTCTCGAGAAGTTCAGTAACCTACTCTCCTATTTATCATCTACTAGTTCTCAGCTTATTCTTGGTGACTTAAATCTTCCTAGCCATTATGAGACTTTTCGCGCATTAATTGACATTATCGACCTCTTCTCTCTTACACAAAATGTGTAATCCCAATATATACACATGGTAATATCCTTGACTTAGTCATCTTGAACCTCCATATATCTAATCTTACAGTAACTGACCTTTCTAATACAATTTCTGACCACTTTTTGGTCAATTTTAAATTCTATATTCCCTAACACCTACCTAATCGCTCGTCTCGAGATCTTACTCCTTTGCGGCGAATATCGTCAATTGAGACTACTTCTCTCCTTAACGATGTTGTTTCTGCCTTACCTCCTATTGATACTACTGCTTCACCTGAGCAAACCTTAAACTCACATCAACAATCAGTACTCGCCTGCCTTGCCGTGCACGTCTCACTTATCACTCTTTCTTCAAACCGCTATCACCTCGCTCCTAGGTTCACCATGGAACAACTTCGTTCAAGGAGGTCTTTACATGCCTATGAACGTGCCATTTGTAAAGCACACTCCCGTGGGCAGGACACGACCTCCTTTTTACTTGCTTATCGCCTTGCTACTTCGCCTTATTCTTTCAAATTAAAATAAAAGCATAACGCTCATTCACGCAAACTTTTGTCTGAGAGCAAGAATGACGCTCGGACTATATTTCGTCTCCTCTGTTGTCTTTCCTCGCCTAGCCCTATTTCCCCCACATCTCCTCCCATCAACCCCTCTACTGTTTTTATATTTTTCTCTGTTAAAGTTATTTACCTTTGCGCTATACTACTCTAGTCGTCTAAACAAGCCCATGCTGTTTTCCCCAACCATACTCCATTGCCGCTTAACGTCCTCACTCGGGCGTCCTCTGAGGAAGTAACTACCCTGATCTCACGCTCTAGCAAATTAGGATTCCCTAAGGACATCTTTCCACCCAAACTCCTCCACTAACTTCTTCCTGCTGTCCTGCCACTGATTCTCCATTTCTCTAACACTTCTCTTGCCACAGGGGTAGTTCTCTCTTCCTTCAAACATGCCGCAATTCGTCCTTTCCTTAAAAAAATACACCTTAACACCTCTGAACCATCAAGCTATCGCCCTATCTCCCAGCTTCCATTCCTCTCTAAGATCCTCGTAAGAGTGGTTTTATCTCGCCTTAATGACCATATTGTTAACTGCAATATCTATGATACGTACCAATCGGGGTTCAAAGCGAAGCATTCTGCTAGAACAACTCTTCTTTATGTTTCAGACGATTTACGTAGAGCTGCCGATAGTGGATGTACGTCCATTCCAATCCTCCTAGACCTCTCCTCTGCTTTCAACACTATCGAACACACTGCCCTCTTTGATCGTCTTCAAACGTTCCTTTGCCTCTTGGTCACAGCACTTGCTTGGTTCCGTTCATATCTCTTCTCCGGCACTCAGTAGGTCGCGCTCGATAACCTCTCTTCCGAGCCCGCGCCCATTCATTTTTGGGTGCCTCAGGGCTCAGTCTTTGGTCCCTTCCTCTTTTGCATCTATTTACTTCCTCTTGACTCTCTTCTTTGCAATTTGGGCATGTCCTTCCACCCCTAACTTTCTCAAACTTATCCACGTTAAAACTGATCTTCTCCTTGTTGGTACCTCTTCGATGGTGGAGAAATCTAAAGCTCTCTTCCATCCCTTAACCTTGGGGAAACCAATATCGCCTTCTCTGTTACCGTCAGTAATCTTGCTGTTAGTTTTAACGAGCAAGTCTCGTTTAAACTGCACATCCATCGTATCTGTAAGTCTTCCCTCGGTTTTCTCCGCAACTTTTCACGTGTTCGATCCCATTTTGATCGACGTATCCTTGAGACTGCTATTCATTCTTTCGTCACCTCAGGCTTAGACTCCTGCAATTCTCCCTCTAATGTATCTCCCTTCTTCCTTACTACTTTCCCTACAACTTGTTCAAAACTATGGTGCCCGGCTCCTCCCTGGTCACCTCCGGTTCTCTCCTTCGCTGCCTCTGTTACAAGAGCTACACTGGTTACCTATTCGCTTCCGTACCCACTATAAAATTCTTCTCATCACCTACAAGGTCCTAAACCTCCAGGCTCCACCTTATCTCCCGTCTGCCCTCTCCCGTCGTCAAACTCCTCGGGCACTTCGGTCTAACCTCGCTCCCATCCTGAACACTCTTCCTTTTATCCTCTGCTCGATGGGTGATCTTTCCTTCTAAGTTAGTGTTCCTGGACTCAGGAATGCTCTTCCCGACGAAGTTTGATCCTCTCCCTCCCTTACTACTTTTAAATGTCTGCTAAAGACTCATCTCTTTAGAATTGCCTTCTCTCCCATGTAAACTTTCTCTACACTCGCTACACAACCTGCGTTCTGTGAGGGCTAACAGCCCTGAAGAGCACATTATAAATACCTATTTTTATTATTATATTATTAATTAAATGAGCTGATTCAGAACAATGTCGAACAAGAACGCACTTTCATAGAGGTTGGAAACAATGTCTCAGGCCTACTTCTCAATTAACTTCTCGAATTATTCACGGTATCACAGGAATGTAAATGAAATTAGAAATAAAAATAACATTCAACTGAATTAAACCTAATTATAACTTTAATATACCAAGAGGGATCTGACCAGAATTAAATCAAATGAAAATATAAATTATCTGCAGAAGACTTTAATTTAGTAAAATTACTTGAAAAGAAATGAGGCTTCTAAATAAGCTGCTGTCTACGCATACAAATCTCGTAACTAAAAAGGTCACAATGACCTCTTAACGGGAAAGTACTTGACAAAAAACGGTGACGCAATGCGCTAAACAAACACGTAAAAGAGAACATTTTGAGCTGTTCTTTACAAATGAAACGTCAAAAAGTCGCTCAAATTCCTAATTAAAGAAGATTAAGAAATAGGTCTAGTAACCAAAAATTGCGCGCTCTCAATTATTTTGATTTATGACCTTACGACCTTCAAAACTTTGAATAATTTTTGGATTAACATTGGGACAACCTTGGTAATTGTATCATTTGAAAGAAAATCTATGGCAACATAAGGATTTCCAATTTCTTTAGAATCAGCCGAATAGCTATGAAGTTATTGCCAAATAATTCTCCGGCTAAAATTGGGAGGACTTTGGTAATTGTATTATTCAAAAGAGAATCTAAAACAACATAAGGATTACAAACTTCGTTAGAATCGACGGAATA
Organism: Ceratothoa steindachneri; assembly: GCA_963969495.1. NCBI lineage: Eukaryota > Metazoa > Arthropoda > Malacostraca > Isopoda > Cymothoidae > Ceratothoa > Ceratothoa steindachneri. The sequence continues at coordinate 185,056,385 of OZ018322.1, read as the reverse complement.
GTATGATGTTATTTCCAAAACAAAATAATTTACCGCTAACCTTGGGAGGACTTTATCAAATATATCATTCGGAAGAGAATATCATGGAACATAAGGGTTTCAAATTTCGTTACAACCGAACGAATAGTTATGATGTTGTTGTCAAAACAAAATAATTCCAGGTCTAACCTTGGGAGGACTTTGACAAATATATGCTTTGAAAGAAAATGTAAAAGTCCATTAGGCTTTAAAATTTCGTTAGAATCAGCCGAATAGTTACAATGTTATTACCAAAAAAATAAAAGCAAAACGGGGAGGGACAACCGATCGACCGACCGACATAGTTTGATTTAGCGTCGCCCGTGACTAAAAGGATTTCCAGAAGAAGTAACTTTAATGATCCAAGTGGAACATTACACTTATGGTCGGAAATTAATAATAATAACCAGGCAATGGCTTCGCCACTCCACCCTACAGGGGGAGCTTGCGCTTCGCTACTAAGATTAAAATTTAAAATCTAAAATAAAGCAGCAATGTTTAAATTTTTATAAATTTTCTGATCATTGCCAATTATAATAATTTTAAAAAGGAACTCTAAACTAAATTACACCTATTCAAAATATCACCTTGCTAAAATATAGTTATGGAAGAAAATATATAAAAATGAATTTTCTAAACTTCACCATTTCCATTTTATTTTTTGATATTATAGAAGAATTAGTAGAATTTACTTTGATAAAAAAACATAAGTCATAACCAAACTAAGATGAAATTATTATTCAAATAGTCAAAAAAATCCCCTTCTTAAATTTTAGAGTTAGTGATGATGATGATAATTACTTACAATATTCTAGGCTTTTACAAACCAAGCAACAACAAGTATCTTCAAAAGGAGAAAAAGATACTTATAAGGAGAATAAGTTTTATATAAAAAGTAGGTCAAGACAACAACTAGTCTTGTAAAGAGTATCTTTTAAACAGCCCCAAGAAAAAAATGGCTATTATCAAATAAAGCATAAAATATTAACCTGCACCCTCTCAACAAGCCGAAGACAATAACAACCATCCTCAAACCAGGCCTCGCACAATAAAAAGTATCCTCAAAACTGTCGAAGGACAAAAACAAGTACCCCAAAACAAGCCAAGGACAAACGAAAGACAAAGAACCGGAAGGGCTCAGACACTATAAATAAACAACAAAACAAGTGCAATGACAAAACAAACAAACATGTGAAATCCAAAAACAACTTTAGGTGCAATGACAAAACATCAAAACAAGTATCATGCAATGGAAGTAATACTAAGAAACAACTAGATATGAGCAATATCCAAAATAACCAATAAAACGTACTGCTTCAAATAGATTGCCAAAGAAAAACATAAGTTTCTTCCCCATAAGAGGCAAAAGACATACGACAAGTAATAGTGCCAAAAGTGGTGAAAGTAAAACAAAAATAGTATATCCATTCAGGCCAAAAACTACCCCATATTAGTATCGCCAAAAGAGGCCAAAGAAAAACCACAGGTAGGGTATCTAAAAGAGGCAAAAATAAAATTAAAACAGAGTAAAGAGATTGAATGCTAAAACCACCAATTAGGCACATTTTAATGGCGCAATGCTTAACAAACCTAAAAGGTGCAAAGCCTCAGATGCAAGGCCCAAAGGACCAGACTGGTGAATGCAGAAGTCGCAATAATAAACACACAGAGGGGCTCAATAGGCAAGACAGAGAGGGTGGCGGTGTAATGTTGTATGTCAAGGATACAATCAAATCTACGAATTCCAACATTAGATCCGATCACAAGCTCCTAGGCGTTGACCTAGAGATAGGTCCTGTCAGATACAGAACCATGCTGCTTTACAGACCCCCTTCCCAACCCTTTGAGAAGGACAGGGAACTGTACCATCTCCTGGGTGAGCTTGTTCAAGGCAGAGTGTGTATCGTTATGGTCGACTTCAACAGACAAGTTGACTGGGAAACCAGAGCAGCCTGTGGCGAGAGCGCGCTACTCCTGGAGTTCGCCGACAACGAGTTCCTCACTCAATGGGTCAGAGAACCGACGAGAGGAGACAATATCCTCGACTTGGTATTCACCTCTGACGATGATATCGTTGAGTATCTCTCTGTAGGTAAGGTCTGTTGCCAGTCAATCAAAGAAACTTGACTTGAGAAAAGCAGACTTTGCAAGCCTTCGTGCTGGGCTGACTGATGTAAGGCTAGCGGTATGCGAAGATGTTGAGGATTCGTGGAACAATTTCAAAAATAAGTGCATGAGTCTTCAATCAAGTTGCATCCCTCTGAAATGCCTCCGTCGGTCTTCTGTTCAACCAAAGTGGTTCAATCAAGAAATCGGCCAACTGCTTAGGGAGAAGAGAAATGCGTATCGGCGATCGAAGATGTCGGGTGCCTTTGACGTGTACCGGAGGGTAGCCAGAAGAGTGAAGTCCAGCATAAGGGCGGCTAAGCGCTCTGAGTAACTCCGAGTGGCGAGACTCTGCAAGGACAATCCCAAGGAGTTCTTCGGCTAGGTAAATAGCCGTAAACCAATCCATCGTAGGATTGGGCCCTTAGTGGACGAGGAGGGTGCATTAACTCACTCAGATGCAGAAAATGCTAACCTGCTCAATGACTACTTCTCTTCAGTGTTTACTAAAGAGTGTGGTCCCATCCCCCAACCCACGGATTCCTACTCGGGGGGAAAAGCTGGAGGTAATGGACTTCACCGAAGGAGAAATAAAGAAAAAGATCGCTGACCTAAAGACGAATTAGTCCCCCGGACCGGACGTGTTTCTATCCAAGGTGTTGAAGGAGGTGTGCGATGAAGTATCACGACATCTGTGCGCTATCTTTAACATGTCAATCCGGACCGGATGCGTTCCTAGAGACTGGCTTGAGGCGGAGGTGACTCTGATCTTCAAGAAAGGAGACCCCAGCCATCCGTCAAACTACCGACACCTGAGTTTGACTTCGATAGTGGGTAAACTCATGGAAAGCATGATAGTGAACAAGATAACGTCTTATTTAGAGTCAAACCTGCTACTGAAGAGTTCCCAGCACGGCTTCCGAAGGCAACGGTCATGCCTGACGAACCTTGTGGAATTCTTCCACTTCGTGTTCAGTGAGCATGATCGGGATAAAGCGGTGGATGTTGTGTACCTTGACTTCCAAAAGGCCTTTGATAAGGTACCACACCGCCGCCTTCTCCGGAAAGTGCGTGCACAGGGCATAGACGGCAAAGTAGCTGGTTGGATAGAGAGCTGGCTAAGTGACAGATGGCAACGAGTAGTGGTGAATGGAAGAGCCTCTGAATGGGTGCCCGTATCTAGCGGTTTCCCTCAAGGTTTCGTCCTGGGACCACTACTGTTTATTATCTATGTTAACGACATGGACAAAGACATGGTTGCCAAAATCTTCAAATTTGCTGACGACACCAAGCTTAGTATCAATGTGGCAAAGGAGGAAAACACTGCCCGCCTCCAAGAGGATCTTCAAAGGATTGGAGAGTGGTCGGACACGTGGCAAATGCCTTTCAACGTGGGAAAATGCAAAGTAATGCATATCGGCCACCAAAACCCCAAATCTCAGTACATCCTTAAGGGCACTGCTCTTGACTCGAGTGACACTGAGAAGGACTTGGGTGTTACTATCACTAGCGAGCTCAAGTTCTCGAAACAGTGCATCGAGGCAGAGAAGAAAGCCCAAAGGATGTTAGGCTACATAAAGCGCCAGTTTGGATACCGTAACAAGGAGATAGTACTTTGTCTGTACAACTCCCTCGTTCGGCCGCACCTGGAGTATGCCGTACAATTTTGGACTCCTTCGTTTTCAAAGGACATCGCAAGGTTGGAACGCGTACAAGCTAGGGCAATCAAACTGATTCCCTCTATCCGACATAAAAGTTATGAGGATAGACTAAGGGAATTAGATCTGTTCTCGCTGGAGACCCGTAGACTGCGTGGTCAGCTCATCGAAGTTTTCAAAGTACTTCGAGGGTTCGACAATGTTAACTACCGGGATATTTTCCCACTGAGTGAGAACAGAACGCGCAATCACGGCTTCAAACTTGAACTGAAGCGTTACAACCGCAATCTGTTAGGAATTTTTTCACCTACAGTATCTGCGGTATGTGGAACGCACTTCCAGTGGAAGTTGTCAACAGTGAATCTGTTGACCAGTTTAAGTCAAGACTAGACAAAGTCTTGAAAAGTGGCCGTTTAGGGACGCAAAACAATTGAGCAGCCATGTGCTCAATTGCTAGTCCAAAGTTCCCTCTTTGAATGGACCGTAAGGTCTCCTCGGGTACTTTCTTTCCTTGTAACTCCTTGGAATACTTTAAACGAAACAACACACGCGCAATGGCACAGACAGTATTCCAACCAGACGTAATGCCAAGGAAACACGGGCGAACAAACAACTAGAATTAAATGGAAAATGGATGAAAGCTGTTTCCAATATAGGGGTAACTTGGAAGGCCTCTCATGATTAAACCTTCTTGGTTTCTTTAAACGTAGAAAACGCTCAAGGAAATTCTGCAATCGAGGCCAAACTTATGAAGGTATGAGAGTAGGAGGGAAAAAGTTTTAGCAAAAGAGGAATATTCTTAAAATCTGCTATACTCACCTGGCTGCCTTTACGCAAGTCGAGATACAAAAAAGGTCAGTGGCGAGAGACAAAAACGGCAACTGGCGAGACATAACAAAAAAAGGCAGTAGCGCGCTATAATATAAGTCAGTCACGCAACATAACAACAAAAAACAGAGGCACGGCATAACAAAAAGTCAGTAGCAAGAAATAAATAAAGTAATGGTTTGACATTAAAAAGACGTTAGTATCGCGACCTAAAAAAGTTTAGTGCATCATAAAAAGTCTAATGACACGACATCAAAAAGCCTAGTAGCGCAAACAAAAGAGGCCTGCCTGCGCGCAAAAGACAATTAATGTCACAAAAATATAATAATCTGAGTAAATACTAGTTATGCGCCTAAAACATTACAAACTCGCAAAACATCAGTAATGTGACTAAAACACTAGTGACGCGAATAAAACTGTCCTGATGCAAATGAAAGAATAGTTAGGCGATAAAAAATACTGAAGGGACAAAATCACTAAGTACGCGACTAAAACAGTAGTGATAAAATTAATAAACTAGTCACGCGATAAAACCCTATTAAATCGACCAAAACGATTGTGACGCGACTCAAAAACTAGTTACCTTTAAATCTAATGAGCCTCAATTTGGATACAAAAATAAGCTGAATAAAATTTTTATGTAAGTTACATTAAGTGTAGGTAAACCTATACCATGAGGAAAAAAGGTCGTCCTACCAGTATAAAAGGAAAGGGGAGTCGCAAAATAATTTCAACACACAGAAAAGTCTTATTTAAGATTTAAATGATTGAAAAAAATAAAATAAATAAAATAATTTAGGCATGATCTTTAGGTGAAATTAAAATATCTCACGGAAACTAGTTAGGCTCATTGCCTATAAGATATTACACGAAATAGTTTGTATATATTACCGAATGATATGAGCTGATTCAGAACACTAATGCGCTTGAATCAATGTCAAACGAGAAGACACTTTCATACAAGTGGGACGCGATGTCCCGGATCTACTTACCAATTAGGTTTTCGAAGTATTCATAGGATCAAAATGATCCTAAATTAAATTTAAAAAACAACATACTTGTGAACCAAACCATAATCAAATTTCACATACCAATATGACTATAACCTGAATTAAATTGACTGAAAATAACTTATCAGCAAAAGCCCTTAATCTAGCAAAATTACTGAAAAGGCGGAGAAGCCTGCTTAATAAGCCGCTGTCTACGGATAAAACCTTATAATTGAAAAGATCACAATTATGTCTTATCTGTAAAGAAACTGACAAAAGGGAAAATCTAGGTGACCGCCAGCGTTGAGCAAATTCGGAAAGTGAAAGTTTTGAGCGGAGCTTCACCAATGAAAGGTGGAAACGACTTTCACTGTCATAATAGAAGAAGAATAAGAAACGCACTTTCAGATGATGTAATTGAGGCAAAATTCCAAACACACAGACGGGCGCAAAACTGCAAACATAATGCCACAAACGCCATTCCAATCAGATATAATTCCATAGAGGCACAAGCGAACAAACAACGAGAATATTTTGCAAAAGGACGAAAGCTAAGTTTCGATTGCAGACGTAAATTGAGAGGCGTATCGTGCCTTAAGCTTCTTGGTTTCTTAACCTGTATGAATCTCCAAAGAAATGTCTGCTTTGAAGGGCAATTATGAAGGGATGGGGGGAGGAAGATGAAAAGTTTAGCACGAAATCTTACAATCCGCTATACTCAACCGATCTCCAAAAGAGGCAGGTCACGACACAAAAAATGCCAGTGACACGACAAAAAAAAATGCAATTGGCGCAACATATCACAAAAAAGGTGGAGCGACATAACAACAAAGCTCGTGGTGCGACATAACTAAAAAGCCAGTAGCGCGTCATAAAAATCCAGTAGCACGAAACAGGAAAAAATCCATTGGCGGGAATTAAAAAAAAAACTAGCGCGACATAACCTAAAAAACGGTGGTTTGAATGACAAATACGGCCGGTGCCACGCATCAAAACAAAAAAACATGTGCGCGAAATAACAAAAACGCCAGTTGTGCGCCACAAAAAAAAACTAGTGGGGCGAATTAAAGAAAACAAGGTCTACAGAAAAAAGACGCGTGCCCTCATTTATGCTGATTTATGTCCTTATGAGTTTGAAAACTTTCAAGAATTCCCGGAGTAACCTTTGGAGGACCTTGCAGTTCTATCATTCGAAACAGAATGTAAACACCTTAGGGGTTTTAAATTTCGTTAGAATCGGCCAATTAGTTATGATGTTATTGCCAATAAAAAGTAATTCCCTGGATAACCTTGGGTGAATTTGGCAATTATATTATTTGAAATGAAAGGTAAAAACAATATAAGGGTTTCGAATTTTGTTTGAATCAGCCGAATAGTTATGATGTAATTGCCTCCAAAAGTTTAATTCCCGGGCTACTCTTAGGAGGACCTTAGCAAATATATGATTGAAAAGAGAATGTAAAACAACATAATAGGTTCAAATTACGTTACAATTGGCCGAATAGTTATGATGTTATAGCCAAAACAAAATAATTCCATGGCTAACTTTGGGAAGACTTTGCCAATTATATCATTCGAAGGAGAATGTAAAACAACATAAGATATTCGAATTTCGCTAGAATCTGCCGAATAGTTACGATACCATTGCCAAAACAATATAATGCCCAGGATAACATGGAAGGACTTTGCCAACATAAGGGGTTTTAAATTTCGTTAGAATTGGCTGAATTGTTAAAATGTTATTAAAAAAAGCAAAACGTGACCTGACCGACCGATCGACCGCATAGCGAGAGGTAGAGTCGCCCATCGACTAAAATGTCACAACTTTCTGAAGGTTGATTATAAAGCAGAACTAAATTATATTAAAATATAAATTTTTGTAATTAAAATGGTGGGCCTTAACGTTTTGTGATACTTCATTTATGAAATTGGAAAGGCGAAAAAATGACCACACCCTAATTGCATAGTCAAAAATAGTATAGCATAGCAAATTATGGCATAGTATAACATAACATATTATTGCATAGTGGTGCTTAACATATTATAGCATAGTATAACATGGCATAGTATACATATTAGCAAAACATAGTAAAGTATAATATAGTATAGTATATTTAGTATAGTATCTCATAGCATAGTATAGCCTAGCATAGCATATCCTAGTATAGCCTATTATAGTATAACATTTTATATCATTTTATATAGCATAGTATAGCCTAGCATAGCATATCCTAGTATAGCCTATTATAGTATAACATTTTATATCATAGAATAGTATAGTCTCGAATAGTAGCATGTCAAAACCTAGAATACCGTAGGATAGCCAACCATAGTACGACCTCAACTAGCATAATAAAGCCTAGCATAGTATAGACTTACCTAGCGTAACAAAAACTAGCCTAACATATAGCTTATCATAGAATAACTTATCATAGAATAGACTAGCCTAGAATAGCATAGTATAGAATAACCTAACCTTGTATAGTTTAGAATAATTTAACATAATATTGCCTAGCCTATCCTCGTATAACCTCGGCTAACCTAGCCTTGCAAAGCATCTGACATAGCCTACATTACCCTATTCTAGCTAAGCATAGTATAGCCTAGCTTAGTATAAATCTCTCTAGCATAGTATAGCCTAGCTTAGCATAGTATATCCTATCCTATTCAACCATGTTATATCTTCGCATAGCACACCCTACCATAGTCTAGCTTAGCATAACCTAGCTTAGGTTAGCTTAGCAAAGTACACTATAATCTAGCCTAGTATAGCCTAGTATAGTCCAGCATAGCTTTGCATAGCATAGCATACCCTTTCATAGCCCACCTTTCGTATATCATAGCATAGAATGGCCTAAAATAGCATAGTATGCCCTAGAGTAGTCTAGTATACCATAGCCTAGTATAAACTGTAAAATATACCCTAGCATAGTCTATATTAGAATAACCTAGCTTAGCATACTGTACCTGAGCCTATCACAGTGTATCCTAGCCTAGCCTAGCTTATCAAAGTATAGCCTAACCTGCCTAGCAGAGTATAACCTAGCCTATTTTAGCGCAGCATACAATTGTATATTAAAACTTATTCTAGCCTAGCTCAGCAAACTCTAGTCTAGTATAGCCTATGCTAGTACAGCTTAGCTAAGCCTAGTATAGTATATTCTATCCTATCCTATTTAGCATATTCTAGCCTAGACTAGCATAGCCTATTATAGTATATCATAGCCTACCTTACCCTCCCCTAGCCTAGTCAGTATAGTATAGTATATCATAGAATTGCCTAGCCTAGACTATTAGATCTTAGCCTAGACTTGCGTAGTATGCATAAAATAGCCTAGCCTAGCAGACCCTCGGTTATCCTAGCTTGGTATAGCAAAGACTAGCATAGTATAGCATAGCTTAGTATACCATAGCCTAACATAGCAAACCATAGCGTAACCTAGCCTAGTATATCATTTCATGCCTTGCTTAGCCTAGCATAGCATAAACTTGCCTAGCATTAACTATCCTAGACATGTATAGCCTATACTTTACTAGTATACCTTAGTCAAGCATATCTTATTATTGTCTATCCTCACATATGTACTATATGCTATCCTATCCTAGCATATTATAGCCTAAATTAGCATAGTATATTAATCACTTATACATTATATCTTAGCATAGCTTAGCATAGTATAGCCTAGCCTATAATAACCTAGCATAGTATATCCTAGCCTATAATAACCTAGCATAGCCTAGCCTATTCTAGGCTTGCCTAGCAGGGTGTAGCATATTATAGCCTAGCTTATAATATTCTAGCATAGCATAGCCTATTCTAAGCTTACCTAGCATAGTATAGCATGTATAGCCTAGGCTATAATATCCTAGCATAACATAGCCTTTTCTAGGCTTGACAATCAGAGTATAGCATATTATAGCCTAGTCTAGTCTAGCAGAATATCAGCCGAATAGTTATGATGTCATTGCCAAAACAACATAATTACCGGGCTAACCTCGGGAGGACTTTGCTAATTATATCATTCGAAAGAGAATATAAACAACATAAAGGTTTTGAATTTCGTTAGAATCGGCTAAATAGTTATGCTTTTACTGCAAAACAAAATAATTCCCAGGCTAAGCTTGGGAGGACTTTGGCAATTTTAGCATTCGGAAGAGAAGTTAAACTACATAAGGGTTGAAATTTCGTTAGGATCGGCCGAATAGCTACCATGTTTTTACAAAAACAAAACAAAAAAGCAAAACGGGGACAGACCGACCGACATAGTGAGATATAAAGTCGCTCGCGACCTGATTCGCACGCGACTAAAAACACGGGTGTGACATAACAAAAACCCAATGACAGACGTAACAAAAACGACCAGTGCCGCGAGATAAACAACCTAGTAGCGCTTCATAAGAAAAAACAAGTGGTGCAACATGACTAAAAAGCCAGTGACACTGTATAACAAAAAGATATTAACGCGATCTAATAAAGCATAGTGCATAAAAGGTCTATTGAACCGATATAAAAAAACCTTGTAGAGCGTCCCCCAAAATCCAAGCAGCGCACTGGATAAACCAATAACGAGACGAAAAATAATAGGAACGCAACATCAAGTCTAGTCATGCGACTTAAAGACTTATAACGTGAATCAAAACACTAATGAAGCTTCTAAAACACTAGTAAGGCGACAAAAATACTAGTGACGCAAAAAATACTAGTGGTAGAATCAAAACACAGGTGATGCGATAAAACACTAGCAACGTGACAAAACGATAGTGACGCATCTACAAAACTAGTGTCCTTAAATGTAGAAAGCCTCACTTTTAATACCAAAACTGTTCTGAATAGCGAGTGCACAATCGGGTTCGAAGGACCATCCTGCGACATGACCTTGGTTCTCCAAGATTCATCGCCTGAGATTGGGAACATACCTAAGAAAACCATACCAGCGTGACTAGTCGTGCACTCAAATACAAACCTGGTTCTAAAGCTGACTATAGAACTTCGTGGTTTAATTCAAATATCAAGAGTATATTCCAAAGGGAAAGAGATAAAAAAACTGATCGCATCCTAGTCACCCATCGCAGTTCTGCTACAATAGTGATATAATTACATTAATTTGAATTAAACCTTTACCACACAAAAATGGTCAAGGCATACAAGTACAATTAATTATAGTATATAATGAAGTGCAAATTGTTGCGAAGATATTTAATTAATTAATGATCGAAAAAATATACGTAAAAAAAATAATAATATTTTGCGATCGTTAAGTAAAATTTAGATATCTCATTGGGAACAGGTAGGATCAGTTCCAATCATATGTTACAATTACCAAATTAAATGAACTGATTCAGAACACTAGTTCAATTGATTCAATGTCGAAGGAGATCGCACGTTCAAACAGATTGGACATAATCTTCCGAGCAAAATTCTCAATTATGTTCTCGAAGTATTCAAAGGATCACAATGATCGTAAATCAAAGTTTAAAAAGAACATACTTGTGAACCAAACCTTAAGCCACCTTACCACATCAATGTGAATATAACCAGGATTAATTTAATTGAAAATATAAATTACCAACAGAACATTTTAATTTAGTAAAATTACTCGAAAGGAGATGAGGCCTCTCAACTAAACCTTCTGTCTACGGATAAATACTTTCTAACTGAAAAGGTCACAATGACTTGGTTTCAGGAAACATTCCGAAGAAATAAATGAAATATTTTGGTAACCGCCAAGCTTAGCAAACACGTAAATGTGAGAAATTTTAGCGGAGTTTATCGAATGAAAGGTTGAAACGCAACTCACTTTCCTAATGAATTAAGAATTAGGAAATGACTTTCCGAAGAGCTAACTAAGAAGGGTGGCAGTGGCAAATCACAACTTTCTTCTGAAATTGATAAATGTTACTAGTATTCATAAAATAATTTCGGACGGATAGTTTGCATTATAAATATAGGTAAAAATATCGTGTAAATTCTAATTTAATCAGGGAAGATATTTTTGCAGCTCCAACATTTGGAGCTTTGTTTGGGTAATTAAATCTAGAATACCTGTCTTGCCAAGATGTAAAAACTACTATGAATATCAGTTAAACTTCAGGATTTAGGATATCAGAGAGGTTTGAACTTTCCTATCGTAAGAAAGTAAGTGAAATTATAGAGTCATTGAAATATATGGGTTGTAATATTCTCTTAAAAAACGTATTCCTTGGAAGGTCGCCTTGAATCCTTTACTAAAAATCTTGGTGCCGTCAGTAACTAACGCCCTGGGTGATTCTCTCAAAATTTCTCTCTAATAAAAAAGAGCTACAAAAGACATTAGAGTAACAAAATGCTTGCTAATTAATGTTGAATCCTGAAGAGAGGAGTTATATAAGCCATTCGAAATGGAAATCAACAACATTTATACTTTAGCTTTGATATACAGTGTGCCCATTGTATACAAATATAGATCCGTGTAATAGAATATCCTGGAGGATGCCGAGATTTTAAAAGTTTGAATTAAACGTGAAAAGCACTATAACAATAAATTAGTTCACTTACATATCTATAACTTTCTTTGTTTAATGTGACAACAAATTTTTCTTTAAAGATTAATCTAAAATATTATTTAATTAGGCAATCAAATTTAAATTAGATGTATTTAAAACCTATAAGTTATCATTAATATTCTTGATTTATATTAGAACCACAATTTTTCCCTCTAGTAAAATAAAATTATCATCATAAACCACTCTTAAATGTTCAAGCTTGAAGAGTCTGCAAAAAAGAATTAGTTCCTACCCTTAAACCTTGAGTGATCGTAAATGCTCTTACTCTCCATGAAAAAAATTGATACATTAGTGAACTAAATTATATGCCACAATGTATGAAAGAATATCTGCTGTCATGAGGATACAATCAGTACTTTTAATGATCTACATACATCTGAACTCTAGAAGTAGTATGACCTGAACGCCTAAAAATATATTGTGACTCGAAACATTTTAAATGTTAATAATCCAACAGCTACGTACACCCCTGGCCACGTTTTCGGACACCTCGAAAATTTTAGGAAAATATCGATATGAATATAAATAAGGAGGAATAAATAACCATGTAATATATAATAGATGGAGCTTCGTGAAAATTATAGCAACACCAATCTGATTAAAGAACCATGAAATCCCTCAGGTCTTGCACCCACAAGGAGAGCATTCCTCGAAGAATTAATGATCTACTCACTGCCAAGTGACTTTCTAAAGTTTCAACAGAACCATCCTCCACGCACAGTCTCATTGAATATTGATCTGCTCTTTGTCCCATTAGCTTAGATGGTAGAGCGATATATATATATATATATATATATATATATATATATATATATATATATATATATATATATATATATATATGTATATATATATTATATATATATATATGTATATATATATGCATGCGAGTGTGTGTGTAAGAGGCCTTTTGATGACTAATATGATAAGGGTGGAAAAATGAGCAGACTCAAGTTCCGGCGAATTCTTAATTCCGACGTTTCGCTGTAGACCAACTTCTTCAGGAAGAGATATTTTTTGCGATATCTCTGTCCTATTTATACTCTTTTGGGTGACTCTCTGCTGGAAAATTCTAGGAGTTGCTTATGAATTCAGTCTATATAAGTGCCCGCAAATATCCATGGTGTTAATCCGGGAGAGGCGTTGGTAAAGTAGGTAAAGTCGTTGAGAAAGGCGATGCGGATTACCAATTTGAAGGTCAAAAGAGCGTTTGTCTGAGCTAAGACAGAAGGTATATTCAGGCATTCTCTGGACGCAAGAATGCAGCCTCTTTTTCCTTCGTCCCTGTGGCATCTATGTCGGTGCTCACCGCCCTTGACGCTGCCAAATCGATACGGTGTTCTCCATCCCATGATGCTCTGTGAGGGCGGTGGAAAAACTCCCCGATCGGATGTCCAGTTTGCTCTCCCTAATTATGGTTTCTATCCCTCTTTGGCCGTATGTGTCTCAACGTAGTAAGGTGTTTAACATATCATGCATGGGATCTTTTATACTACGGACTTGTCCCTTGGTACTCTGTCTTTATTGGTGCAGAATATGTCTATAATCTTTCTTCCTGCAACCTGCACCACCAGTGCACCATTACTGACTGGTCGATTAAGCACTGGTGCCAAGGATTTCAATGATAATATTAATAAGCGTTTGAAAGAATTCTTCTCATGACAAATGCATGCTTTTATGTTTACGTAGTAAAGTCTAGAATGCGCACATATTATAAATAGAATGACACTATAACATGAGCATCTCCTTCCAAAATAACCTTGTCTATAGTGAAACTAAGTAATAAAACCTTTCCTTGAATTTCAACATTCTTATTTTCCATCATTTTCTTTGTGATAAATATACTTTAATTAATTTCCTAAGACATTACTAATAATTATAAATGAACTTAATGCATTAGTTTTGCCATGTGTAGTACATGATTTTACGGAGCCGAAGCACAACGGAAGAGAGTTAATGGGGATCCTTACTTTGTAAATACATCAGATATTAAACTGTAACTTTGGGTTCTTTTTTGTAAAACATACGAAAATTTAGACACCCCAAAATTGGGCTAATTTCTTTTTTCAAAATATCACATATTCACTGTAAATGAGAAGCAGTTCCAAAAATGGAAATAGTTCGGATGCTTTACCTTGGGCACGACACAAGAATCACGAAAGCGTTCACTTTCATGCTTCTAACGAAGTATCTTTCAGAAGAAATAAACAAGTGGAAAAGAGCTTCATTAGAGAATATCCCCTTGTTTTATTCTTCAATAGTCTATTGTTTGTTACAAATTGGAGCCTAAACGTACGGTTCTTCTTGATGGCATGACGCTTCTTCGCAGCCCATCTGAACTTGAAACATTTACAAAATTATCCTTTTTTCTTTGGGCCCATGAAGCATTGATACCTGCTTCTTTGAAATCGTGAGCAATCTTCCCACTAGCGACGATCTTGGAAATCACTTCAAGCTCCTGGCCTTCTAGATGACTGCTTCACAGGAGTGTTAAAACTAAAGAGTCTTTTTAAAGTGCTTAATGATCCTAAAGATGGTGTCTTTTAATGCAATACAATCCTATGGGCAACTCTCTCGTTGTTATTTGTTCACTTTCGAGCTAAGCAACAATGAATGCACGCTTTTCTTAAGAAATATCTAATTTTGTAATTGAAAACCCCAAGACACCTTTTAAAACCAAAAAAACATTACGAAATTTATAATAATTACATCATTCATTTAACCCAAAATGGTCATTATTTTTCAAAAATTTAGATCAAATAACAAACAAACAAGGTGAAAAGACACATTCTAAACGAAGAGAACCAGATCGCCATTTAGGATTCAGCTTAGGAATGCAACGCATTTTAAATTTTTTGGGGGGAATGCTCACTTTTTAATAAATCTGCAAAGATTTAAATATTAGAATATTTCTTCATATCACACATTTTTTAAAAATTGGATGAAAAAAGTATACTATTCTGAAAATCTTTGGTCAGGATTTCTCTTCATATATACATATATATATATATATATATATATATATATATATATATATATATATATATATATATATGATAGAGTGAGAGGGAAACAAGTCAAACTGAGACTAATGAACTTTATTTCTAAGATTTTAGGACTAAGATAATATCCTTACCTAGAGATGATATCACTACCGGAAGTAGTGAAATTATATAGGTTCGAGAGATAGTTTGTAGAAATAATTTTTAAGTAGATGTGAATGATAGACATATCTTTAAAAATTTCACTTTTTTCTTGTTCGTTTCTTAAAAGTGCATTTCTAGTTGTTCGTAAATCAAGTAAATTTGTACTCTTTTTTGATCCCAAAACTTTGCTCTTGTAAGTAGGGCACGAATTTTGTAAATTGTTTATTTGGAATATAATGCTAGGGTATTATGTTTTTCGAATATATAAAAGGCTTAAATTTGGAGGAAGCATGGTATAAACTTGTAAATTTTAAAAAAAAAAATAGAATATTGTAGAATAATATTTGTTTTAAGGAAGCCTTCTAAACCATTATAGATTTAATTATAATTTCTAGAGGTTAAAGGAAAATTTTATGAAGCTTCTAGAGTATGTCTTTAGAAATATTTATATAGGGATTCACAGATCTACTATCATTTTTGCTCTAGTTACCTCAGTGAACTTATCAGAGGACAAATTACATCAAGAGGCGGCAATCATTCACCAGATACATTCTCTTATATCTTTTTTCATTTTATCAATATAAGAGCAAAAAATGTTCGTTGTGCTAGCCTTTATGAGAATGTCTGAACATGCAAAGCATAATTTGATATACAAGTTGGGTCCAAAGATGAACTTTTGGTACTTAATTTTGCTTATGAAGACTGCAAGTAAAGTTGGAAGGTAAAAAATTGTTTGTTGTTTACGAGAAAAAAATCAAATGTAACAATAATTTAATCTATTATGTTTGTTTGTAATCCAAAAGTATAATAAAGTATATTTTTTACTTTAGTATGATGGCAGAGAAGAAAAAGGAGAATAATGAAGTTAAGTTTGCCATTTCTAGGATTAAGCTTGAACCGACTGACTATTTAAAAAAACTCAAATTCTCCCTGAAGGCCCCTTTTAAACTAGGAAGTGGCCAAATTGCACGTACCTTTTCCTATCCTGATCTTTATTCCTCTATGGAATCTGTATCCCACAATGTTTATCTCCCCCTACTGACTCATAAATAAATCAATGACTCAACATAAGAAGTGAGTAACAACTCATAAGCTGTAAAGATTAATAAAGATGTAGAATACAGGGTAAAGTTATGTCTGTCAATAAGAATCCATACTATCCGAATAAAGGTGACTTTACTGGCCTTGTCAGAGATCATGTTTGACTTATAAAAGTCAAATGCTGAGATTTTGATCTTCAGGCTCGAAGAGTGGAATTTGTGTGATGGAAATGTGAAAGTGAGAGGCCAAATAAAACATCATAGGCATTTATAAAGAATATTTACTTATCAAGCTGGGCTATGCTATTGCGATGATTTATCTGGTCTTTTTGGATGCAATTGTAATTAGATGTAATCCAGATGACTGTAAGCTCTTCATTGACAGCTCTTCACGATGCATTAAATCTGTCTTTCTCCATAAGTGTAATAAGCATACATCTAGGAGAATTACAACAGTGTCACACTCTTACTACAAGTTTTTAAGAGTAAGGAGTATGGCTTGTAAACGATTGCAGAATTCTAAATGGTGACATTTTTAATGGTTTTCAATGTCATCTCGGTCTCTGTGAAGCTAGGTATAATACTACACATTGCCACAAGTAGCATTGGCCACCAAGGACTGATTTCTCAGTTTTGGGGTATAATGTCAAGGAAGAACAATTGTCAGACCCTCAAATGGTGTTGTTCTCTTCATTGCATTTAAAAGTAGGTCTCACGAAACAGTTTTCTAGGGCTTTTAACAAAGAGATTACAGCCTTCACTTACTCTCAATATTTCTTTTCCAAACTAACTGAGGCAAAGATGTAAGCTGTTTTCTTTATTGAAGTACTAATCAGTAAATTCATAGTTTTCAAAGTTCCCTGAACAGCTTACTAAAAAGAAAAAAGAAGCGTCGAAATGTTTTGTCTAGGTGCATCAGGAAAGTTGAGAAACCAAAAGGCTAAAAATTAAGTAGAACTGGTTAAGAACTAAGTGAAAAGCTATGTACAAAGGGGCAGCAGATTGTCCGTAAAGATGCATATCCTTGATGTCATCTTGACAAGATCAAAGTAAATATGGGAGTATAACCCGAGGACCAATGGGAGTGCTTTCATCAAGATAAACAGAACTCTTAACTTAGATACCAAGGAGTATACAATAAACATGATGTGAGACTACATTCGTGGTCTAATACCGGAAATTGATTTACCTTACAAACGTAAATCGAGGAAAAATGTTCACTTCTAATTTTTTTTACTTGTTTTTATATATTTTACTTGGAAGTTTCGATAAATTTTATAAATTTAACTTTGTGTTTGTTTTTAGCCTTAGAAAATTTGCCTACTTTTAGTAAAATAAATAAGGGCTATTATCTATTGTTTTGCAATAAAAGAAAAACCAAAATAACGTTTACTGGTCAGGAAAAAACATCGTATTACATAGTGTAATACCAATGTGGATGAGGACGAAAGTAAATTGAAAAATATTGGTATGGGGATGAATAGGATTTGGGTGGGCAGGTTGCCTGGTTAACGCTTTTGCTTTGTCTTAGTGTTCTGTTTTAAACATTTCAGCCTTTCTTATGATTTTCTCATATGCTTGCATCTATCCTTTGTTTCAATATTATTCTGTAAATTCTTTTCTATTTTTTGTCTCACGTATTGTTTCTGTCAATTAGTTTACCTCATGATTTTTCTTTAGTAATTGTAATAAAAGTTTTGTCGCTTATTCGGTGCTAATTCATTATTTAAAATTTGGTAATTCATTATCGTTTTTATCCGAATATAGGCTTATAAGTGTTTTTGCTTCCTATAAATCGTAGTGTATACCGAACTCGATGGATTTCCTCTTTAGTTAATATTATTAATTATTCCATTTTCAATTAGTATTCGTAGATTTTTCGCCAGAGCTCACCACTCGTTCAATCAGTGTCTCTTTTGGCTCTTAGTGACATGAATCTGGTATGCTGGTATTTGGAACGTCTGTTATCTTTTTAAACTGTGTACTGCTTATTATTAGAATGGCCAGTGGAGTCATTTTTAATAATTTCGAGGGTTTGCATGGTCTTTTACTATAATGGTTTCACGAGAATAATTTTTTGACTGTAATTCATTTTGATTGTTTAGCATTACTCTATAATAGGTGTTTTACCCAAACAATTATAAACGCTATTTTCTTCGAATTTACGTCGCAAGCTCAAGGGAGTCATTTTGAGTTCCTATATAATAGAACTGTAAAAAGGAACTTGCCCTCGTGAAAGCAATTCAGCGAATCGCATTGTCTCCATCTCCGCTTTCCCCTTTTCCCCAGTCACGTGAAACGTACCTCCTAACGTTCGTCGCTATGGCAAAATAGTAGTATCTCGGACTGCATTGTGGCTCGACGTGAAATAGGTCTCTACAATTGATGATCATCCTAAGCAATTATGCTGCCCCCTTCCCCAAAAGAATTAAACCACAGGATATGCCTTCATTTATATATCACATCCCAGAGGACGCATCTGAATACACTGATAAAAGTCAACTTGATTCTTATTCTTTTGTTCCTACTGGATTAGAATCCAGGTTTTATAAAAAGTGAAAAAGATGAGCTAGAGATACATACATCCAACAAAGAATTATTTTATTGTTCAAATGAAATAAAGAACCATCTGTTTATATTTTATAAATATATCATGATACCTGAAAATATAAACATTATATCGCTATATGTATATATATATATATATATATATATATATATATATATATATATATATATATATATTCCGGAGTAAGAATCAAAGGGCAAAAAGAATGAGAGTATTCATTCTTTATTTCCTCTGTCTACGTTTCGAGCAAAGCCATGCTCATCTTCTGGCCTAATAAATTGAATTAGCTTTGTATAGCAAAACAATTAACATTGAGATTAATCAGGACTGGAAGGTACAATTATCTATGAATATACATATTTACATTTTATAGTGATAAATCATAAATAGTTAATTATTTAAACAAGGATTGAGAAATTGTGAGCATAAGGGGACGGGAGGGGCAGATTTATGAACAGTTAAGTCCAGAAATCTTTAATTTATTTTTATTTTTACCAAATTGAAATCCTACTGGTCACACAAGTTGTAGAAACACGACTAAAACAATGAAGTGCATGAAACAATGAAGAAAGGTGAGGTATAATAATTGGTTGGTTATTATAAGACCCGGGGAGGGAAGGCAGATACATCATTGTTGGAAGAGGGTCTAGGGACTTAATATGAATGAATTCAATTATTCGTAGGCTTATATCATCATTGGAAGAACCTATAATTTTAAAATCATTAATGGTGGCATCCGTTTTGCAAAGGAAATTATGATTCAAGTTGAGAAATTTATAAGGATTCCCTCCAATACCTACTAAACAATGAGATTAGGTTTAAACGTAGCTTAGCAGAAGAGATTACTCATGACACTTCAAACTCAAAAAATAGAATTTCGTCCTTATTTTCTTTTCTTAATTACCTTTGTGCTCTCGCTAAAGTGAAAATTAAAATGATCAAGGTTAGGCAAAAAGTGTTATCTGTACATGAACGTAAACTTAAGAAAATAGGTTTAAGTTCCCCCAAGATTCTTGACCCCGATAACGTTATCCGCAATTATTCTCACTATTCGGTTACCAGGTGTGAAGAATTTCTCCTCTCCCTTGAACTTCAGTTTCATATCCCTTAATTGAAATATAAAATGTGTAAATTCTTTAGGCCACTTAATAAGCTTGCCGATGAACTGAAATCATTACAGTCACTGAGCCTCTAGATAAATTAATTTCACGTCTGGAGGATAAAATCAATTGTTTCCTTTTGAAGCTTAAATCTTCGGGCATCCTAGACATATCAACTTACAACCATCTTTATTAAACTGGTTCGAGCCTTGGTTTTCTGTATGATCTTCCTAAAATAAAGGGTCTTTCAACGAAGGACGCTCGAGCTTTGTCAGTCGATAGTGGCCATGTTGTTAAAGCGACATCTGGCAACCTCAATGTGAACTGTTCAGTAGTACTGGGCAAGTCACGATGGAAGTTTATAGCGTTGAACAGCGTGTGTAAATCATCAAATGTTATTATCAAAATCAGTGCTCCGTTCGACAAACATTCCACGCATTACGTGATTTCTATCCTTGCCACAATCATCCTGCCGAGTCCACTGTTCGACGCTTGGTGGCCAAATTCGAGGCAAAAGGGTCCGTTAACAATCAGCCAACACCCGTACGTCGCCGAAACGCAAGGTCTGCTGAAAACATCGCTGCCGTAAATGAGAGTGTACGGGAAAATCCGAGGCAGTCAATTTCTCGTCGTTCACAAGAACTTGGCCTTTCTGCGACTTTAGTTTGGCGAATTATGCGTAGGGACTTGGGTCTGCACCCGTTAAAAATCCAACTTACCCAGGAACTTAAGGTAAACGACCATAGACAACGCCGTGTGTTCGCTAATTGGGCTGTATAGCAGTTGGAAGTTGCCCCAAATTTACCCCAAAAAATCATCTCCATCGACGAGGCCCATTTTTGGATGAATATATTTGTGAACAAGCAACATTGTCGGATTTGGGACGAAAGCAATCCACATGAGATACACCAGCACCAATTGCATCCCAACAAAATCACTGTTTGGTGCGGATTTTCGTCTAACGGAATCATCGGTCCGTATTTTCTTGAGAACGAAGATGGGATTGCCATAACCGTCAACGGCGAGACCTACAGATCGATGATAAGCAACTTCTTGTGGCCTCAACTGGATTATATGCCTGATATGGATACTGACAATATGTAGTTCCAACAGGACGGCGCTACGTGCCACACTGCGCACGCTTACTCTCTCCCTACTTATAAACTGGCTAAATATCTCGTTAAGCTCCTAAACCTGTTTACCACTAACCATTAGAGCATTGCCAACAGTTTCACGCTGGTTAATGAAGTGAAATATCTCTCCCTTGGTCCTTCTAATATCTTTGTTAGTTTTCACGTTCCTTCACTCTTCATGAACATACGCTTAAAATAAAATTATTGATATAATTCTCAATAGGTCTTTTGCTACTTCGGAAAAGCTTTATGGCGTCACTCTTCCTCTTCTTAAACAAACTCTTGAACTTATTTTCAAAGACATATTTTTTGTTCAATCATAATATTTACAAATAGACTGATGGTGAAGTAATGGGTTTCCTTATAGCTCCATTAGCCGCTGATATATTTATGACTCATTTAGAAGAAAAGATTTTCCATACCTCCCCATTATATATACGACTGTCATTTAATCACAGATTTGTAGACGACTACCTGGAAATATTTGACACTCCTCAACAGGCGAAACAATTTCTCAAATTTAGTAATTCAATACATCCCAATATCAAGCATACCGTTGAATACGAAATCAATAATGCTCTCCTATTTCTTGATATACTACTTAATTAATCTGAAAACAAGCTCACTACTTCGGTTTATCGTAAACCTACTTTCTCTGGGTTAGGTTATAATTTCTTTAGTGCCTGTGACAATATATTTAAAATAAATTCCATTAAAACTCTTCTTCACATTGCCGACCATTTATCATCTTCATATTTTAATCTTGATAAAGAATCAGACTTCCTCCGCACCTATTTCACAAACAATTCTTATCCTTCACACATTTTTGAGGCTACTCTTAAAACTTCCCTTGACAATATTTTATCTCTAAAATTACCTTAATATAACGTTCCCATGGACATACGATATCTTTGACTCACAGATTTAGGCACTCTTAATCAACAATTCCGCAAACAAATACATAAATCTTCAAATATCCTTTTCGGCAAATTAACTTTAAAATGTTTTTTTAGAATAATTTAGCAATAGATTCATTATTTAATGTAAAGGACTTGCATCCGTGTAGTCAGCGCAGTGGTTTAGTATATTTATTTACATATCCTAGGTGTCGTAGAGACAATTATGTCGGCAGTACACTGCGCTCATTACACGCTCGAGCTTGTTTTCACCTTAGTATATGTAGCAGAACAGGTAACCCCCTTACTGGGAAGGAATGCTCCCACGTTCGGGATCATATTACCCTTTGCAAAACCGATGCCACCATTAATGATTTTAAAATTATAAATTCTTCCAATGATGATAAAAGCTTACAAATAATTGAATCCATTCACATTAAGAACCTAAGACCCTCTCTCAGCAATGATATATCCGCCGTCCCTTCCCGTGGCTTATAATAACCAACCAATCATTATACCTCACCCTTCTTCCTTGTTTCATGTTTTCCATTACTTCAGTCTTGTTTCTGCAAACTTACGTGACCGAGAACATTTCAATTTGGTAAAAATTAAAAAAATTAAAAATTTCTGCACTTAGTTGTTCATAAATTTGCCCCCTCCCCCTCCCCGTATGCTCACAATTTCTCAATCCTTATTAATATAATTAACTATTTATGATTTATCACTATAAAATGTAAATATGTATATTCATATATAATTATAACTTCTAGTCCTAAATAATTCAATGTTAATTATTTTGCTATACAAAGCTAAATTTGTTCAATTAATCAGGCCAGAAGATGAGCATGGCGTTGCTCAAATCAAATTGCGTCTCACCTGGAGCATTCCCTTTCTCTCTCTCTCTCTCTCTCTCTCTCACTCTCTCTTTATATATATATTTATATGAAAAATAATGGTAAACCACAATATTCGAATCAAGATTTTATTTATAACTCTCGAACTATCGTACTAATTTTTCAACTACCTGAATTTGTTACACCCATCGATGAAATTCAAAGTAGAATGGGAACAGAACAATTCTCTACCTTTTCTACAGGTAAATATCCACTATTTAAATAATTATTTTCAGTGCTCAGTCTATCGAAAGCCTACAAATTCAAATGTTTACATATATTTTGTCTCATTACATGACAAATCCGTTAAGATATCTGTTATTTCTTTCTTCTTTCTCCCACCCTATAGAACGTACGACCCAATCTTCCTTCAGGATGAAATTAACCACCTTATCTGCAATTTCATTTAACTAAAATACTCAATTCGCCTCAGAAATAGATGCCATTCGAATGCACGTGAAGACTTCTATGCTATCTCTACACCGCGAAGCGACGATATTAAAAAATGTATTAGTTTCCCATATGCTCCAGCCCTAGTTCCCCTAAAATCATATGCGAACGGAAATGACATAAATATTACATTTAAATGTGTTAATACCATTCGAAAATCGTTGACTAGACTACGTCCAATCAATCTCGATGTTGGAGTATCCAGAATATCATGCTATAATTGCAAATTAACATACATCGGAAAGTCGGGCCTCTTTAATAAGAGAATGAAAGAACATTTAGCTGATATCAGAAGGTCTACGACTTCTTCAATTCTCTTTATGCACATGCAAAAGCACGACCGTAGAATTAATTTTAACCATGCAAAAATCATTTATAAATTAAACAATTATATTGAGAGGGGTATTATGGAATCCATCATCATCAACAAAGTTGATAATTTCAATTCATCTGAAGGGCAATACAAATTTAATAAATATATATCGAATAAAGTCGCCAATCGTAATTATAAACTATCGGATGCAATGTGTCTCGAAGATTAGCAACTCTTCAGATTGTTTGCGGTTTCATTTCATTTTGTTTACCTTGTCATTCGGCAAGATTCACTCGAGTTTTTCCCAGATTGTTTCCTGCTGTTTCATTTTGTTTAGGATGTGTCTTACCTTATCTATACTGTGTTCCTTGCCTAGGTTGTTCATTATTAGTTGAAAATGACATCTTGCCATACTAGTCCGATAGTTCGATAGTTATAAATTAAAGCTTGATTCAAATATTGTGGTTTACCCTTATCTTTCACTGATATACATCACGCCAATGTGATATCTACCATTCCATATATATATATATATATATATATATATATATATATATATATATATATATATACATAAACGAAACTTAAAAAATTTGAGAGGAACTAACCTTAATTCTTATTTATCCTTTGTGTTTATTAAAGAATTTTAATAAATATAAATGATTTTTTTTCCTTAGTTTCCTGTTTGCTAGTTTCGACCATAGTAATAAGTTGATATTATCATCTCCAAAGAAACGTTCTATTCAGTGCGGTTACGTAAGGATAATAATAAGGTTCCTAAATCCTGTAGAAAATTCTCCTGGAGTTGCTCAACCCTTTTCTGGAGCGTTACATATAAGAAAAGTCATTGATCTGCTTCTTTCCCCCAAAAGGTTATTTCATGAAGCCTTTTGTATAAGATAACGTTTAACTTCAAAGAAAATGGAGAAAACGTGAACTTTACATGTGGATCCTCGCCTGTAGGGGAATCGTCCCTCCCCCCCCGTTTTCTCGCGGTGGAGTCACGAGGCGATTACCACAAAAACATCCGGTCCCCAGGCACCGTCGGGTCAAGCGCGTAACCGCAGCGCCGCACCACTCGTCGCTATGAAAGACCTAAGGGTTAAAATGCAAGATCTCCCCGACGAGAGTGAGATTCAATTTCACGTCAAGTAAGAAATTGGAGACGTGTTTATCCCAAGCTTGAAGGCTAACGAGGAGACGATGTAAGACTTGTTGAGAAAAACCGTTTGGCATAAGAACCCTCTTGGGGTCGTCCTCAAGCCCCCCTCCCACCTCTTACCACTCCCCCAGTGGGGTGACCAGGTATAAATAAGGAACACTAAGGAAAATCCTGGTAGAATACGTCAGTCTCCAGGTGACGAAGTCCTCGAATTAAGACAAGGCTACCTAGACTGGATTGGTAGTTTACTTGGCTCGCAAGACCCAGAAGTACCCTGCAAGAGAGGCAGGGCTACCTACCTTAAGGCGCTAAGAAGCAGCTCATTCTCGAGCTAGTCCCTGGTTATCAAACCGAACGCTAAGTTAACTTTGTTAAGTTCAACTTACTCTCGCCAGAGAGACTCCTCATATCCTGGTGCATCTTAAACACCAGGGGTATTCCTCGTCCTTGAGGAATTAAGAAAAGAAGAAAGAAAAGGCTCCCCCTTGAGCCTGTTACTCGGTGGCCAAACCAAACGCATAAGTTAACTTGGTTGAGGAACCAAGTTCAACTTATTCTCGTCAGAGAAATCCCCCTCCGTTATACTCGCCCTTGAAGAAGATTGGAACTAAGAAGAAGCTCATCCTCGAGCTAGTTCCTGGTTACCAAACCGAACTTTAAGTAACTTATTCTCGTCAGAGAACCCCCCCATTCATCAATCCTCGCCCTTGAGGAAGACTGGAACTAAGAAGAAGCTTATCCTCGAGCTAGTTCCTGGTTACCAAACCGACCTTTAAGTTAACTTATTCAAGTTTAACTTATTCTACTCAGAGAAACCCCTCCCTCATCGATATTCGCCCTTGAAGAAGACCCTCCCCGAGTTCAGTCCTCGCCCATGAGGAATTAAGTAACGAAGGAGAAAAGCTCCCCCTCGAGCTCGTTACTCGGTAGTCACACCGCACTCCAAGTTAACTTGGTTTAAGAACCAAGTTCGACTCACTCTCTCCAGAGAGACTACGATTACCTTGGTGCCGCATAAAGCACCCTAATTGTTCTCGTCCTTGAAGAACATCCCCCGGAATACCGTGTGGACACCCTAGCTGCTACCCTCGCCAAAAGGACCTCGTGATCCCGCCCACCTACATCTGGCCAGGCGGCACGCGTCGTGAGATAATAACATTCCTGAGGTATTTAAACTCCAGTAGAGTCTTTAAGCCTAAATCTTATATATTGCTGTGTGTAGCGAAATTAACCAATTTTAGAGGGTCAAACTAATTGAATTAATTCTTGTGTATGATAATATTCGGAGTATTGCTGTGGTTTATGGTTTAATTGCCCTTTCTATTTTTTTTTTTTTTTTAAATGAAAGATAACGTTATAGTCGATGAAGTTAGGTAAGGGTAAAAATAAGGTTCTTTAATTCTCTAAAGAATTCTCCTGAATTTCCTAAACCCTCTTTAGGAGCGTTAAATATACGACAAGGCAACCATCTACTTCCCCTAAAAGAAAATTTCAAGGAGCCTTTTGTATAAGCTAACCTTTGACTTCAAAAGAATACTGAGAAAACGTAAATTTTAGCCGTGGATCTTTGCCCTTTCTATTTATCTTATATATTTTGGGGGGATAAATGAACGATAACGTTCTAATTAATGAGGTTAGAGAAGGGTAAAACTAAGGTTCCTCAATCTTGAAGAGAAGTGTCCTGGACTTCCTCACCCTCATTAGGAGCGTTACATATACAAAAAGCCAAGCATCCATTTAACCTAAAAAAGGAAATTTTAACCATACACTTCTCAAACAATGTAACTTCAAGAAGCCTTTTGAATAAGCTAACATTTAACTAGAAAGGAAAACGGAGAAAACGCGAATTTTAGCCGTGGATCTTCGCCTTTTCTTTTATTTTTTGATAAATGAACAATAACGTTCTAGTCAATGCGGTTTGGTAAGTGTAATAATAAGTGTAGTAAAATAGGGTCAAGTTAACCCTTTCTAATTCGAATGCATATTATCTAAATGTAGGTTGGCAAATAGTCTACTATCTTGGAGGTTCCGGCTACCAGAAAAATGGGTACAAAAATTACTTTACTAATATGCAAATGAACATTATTTTACAGGGTTAAAAGGAGTTTTAAAACAAGCTACATACACATTTTATGTACACGAGTCTCAGCAGCTAAAAGAAGGGAAACTTGGTGGAGACGATCACCGTACAATATTGATCGAGGGTCGTTCGAATGAACTTTAGTGTATACGAAGCCGACGAGGAAGGTTTACACTGCTGGGGTGGTGTAGAGAGAGTACTTCCATAGGAGAGTTGCGTGTTGCTGTTACCTCGAAGATTTGTTCCGATGGAGTAATCTTTGCTTTGGCACAAAGTTGAAATAATAGTCTCTTGAGAACGACTATTTCGGGGGTAAGTTAGATCTTGCTTTCAAGTAAAATACGAGTTGCGTTTGAGGAGCGGGTTGAACCGTTGAGGTAGACTCACGTGAATTAACGAGTTTACCGGGAACTTGAGGGGGTCTCCGAGAATTGTGCGGAGTCCAACGGGACGCGAATAGCCAATACTGAAGAGGCAACGCAGGCGGCGGATACTGACTTCCAACTCTGGCGCCGAAGGATTTATAGTGTGGTCGAATAGGTTTCCCTTCCCCCTCGTCCGTCCGAAGGGGACGGTTCTAGGGTCCGAGTGCACGGCAGACGAGAATAGTCTTGCTCTTTTGGCGCGATCGCGGGAAGGTTCCTAACCCGGTGAGGGGAAACTTTGCCCGACTTCAGATGGGACCTTTTGGGTTCTCAAACTTATCGCAGCTTTCCGTGATGACTGCATTACAGGTCACCGCTGCGTCTCCTGTCGTCTCATAATTTACCACTTCCAATAGCGCAGACAAAAAGGGTTGCCAAGGTGTTTGTTGACTCTCTCTCTCTCTTTATCTCTCTATTGAAGAGCAAGGCAGCGCGTATCTCCTTATCTCTCTTTCTCCCTCTGATCTCTGGCAATTAGGTTTTATAATCCTCTAAGAATTCTCGTAAAGTTCCTCAACCCTTTTCAGGAGCGTTACCTATACTACAAGGCAACCATCCACTTCCCCCCAAAAGCAAATTTCAAGAAGCCTTTTGTATAAGCTAACGTTTATCTTCAAAGGTAAACGGAGAAAACGTGAATTTTAGTCATTGCGGATAGGTAATAAAATGGTTCCTTAATCCTCTGAGAACTCTCCTGGAGTCCCTCAACCCTCGTACTTTTTTATTCGTTAAGTACTGTAGAAGAATCGTCACTTCCCCGTTCTCTCACAGTGGAGTCAGGAGACATCCGGCCCCGGCACCGTCGGGTCAAGCGCGTAACCTCAGCGCCTCACCACTCGTC
The DNA here is from genome assembly GCA_963969495.1 of Ceratothoa steindachneri. Classification (NCBI taxonomy): domain Eukaryota; kingdom Metazoa; phylum Arthropoda; class Malacostraca; order Isopoda; family Cymothoidae; genus Ceratothoa; species Ceratothoa steindachneri. The sequence continues at coordinate 185,028,195 of OZ018322.1, read as the reverse complement.
GCTATGTAAAGTCGAAAGGTTGTAAAATGAAAGATTTCCCATAAGAGAGCTATACTGAATTTCACTTCAGAGAAGAAATTTGAGACGCGTTTCTCCCAAGCACGAAGGCTAACGAGGAGCCGATGTAAGACTTAAGGAGAAAAACTGTTTGGCATAAGAACCCTCCTGGGCCCGTCCTCAAGCCTCCCCCCCTCTTACCCCTCCCCAAGTGGAGTGACGAGGTATAAATAAGAAACACTGAGGTAGAATACGTCGGGTCTCCAGGTTGCGGAGTCCCCGGATTAAGATCGGGCTACCGAGACTGGATTGGTAGAATACGTCAGTCTCCAAGTGACGAAGTCCCCGGATTAAGATCGGGAAACCGACACTGGACAGGTAGATTACTTGGCTCGCCAGACCAAGAAGTACCCTGCAAGAGAGGCAGGGCTACCTACTTTAAGGGGCTAAGAAGCAACTCATCCTCGGGCTAGTCCCTGGTTATTAAACCGAAAGTTAATTTAACTTATTCAAGTTCAACTTACTCTCGTCAGAGAGACTCCTCATATCCAGATGCATCTTAAACACCAGGGGTATTCCTCGTCTTTGTGGAATTAAGAAAAGAAGAAGGAAAAGGCTCCCCCTCGAGCCTGTTACTCGGTGGCCACACCGAACTCATAAGTTAACTTGGTTGAGGAACCAAGTTCAACTTATTCTCGTCAGAGAAACCCCCCTCCGTTATACTCGCCTTTGAGGAAGGCTGGAACTAAGAAGAAGCTCATCCTCGAGCTCGTTGCTGGTTACCAAATTGACCTTTAAGTTAACTTATTCAAGTTCAACTTATTCTCGCCAGAGAAACCCCCCCTTGAAGAAGACCCTCTCCGAGTACAAAGTACAGTCCTCGCCTATGAGGAATTAAATAACGAAGGAGAAAGCTCCCCCTCGAGCTCATACTCGGTGGTCCCACCGAACTGCAAGTTATCCTGGTCTAAGAACCAAGTTCGACTTACTCTCGCCAGAGAGACCACGCCTACCTTGGTGCCGCCTAAAACACCGTGATTGTTCTCGTCTTTGAAGAAACCCCACTGAATACCGTGTGGACCCTCATCTGCTACCCTCGCCAAAAGTACCTCGTGATCCCGCCCACCTACATCTGGCCGGTCGGCACGCGTCGTGGAGCAAATAACATTCCTGAAGTATTTAAACTCCAGTAGAGTCAATAAGCCTACATATTATATATTAAAGTGCGTATCGAATTTAGTAAATTTTTGAGGGTCAAACTAATTGAATTAATTATTGTGTATTTTAATATTCGGAGTATTTCTGTGGTTAATGGTTAATTTTTGTGCAGTAAATTGTTAAAGTTAAAATATTAGTTTATTTTTGGAATTATTGTGCGTTTCTCTATATCCTTACGTGTTTCTAACGGCTCTCCTTTAAAATAACAATATTAGAACTCTTAGCACTCTTAGAACAAAGCCTACTTCATCAAAGACGTATTTCACGACCACAAAGAAAACCACTAAAACTGCGTTTTGTGTGTAGAAAGATGAAAAAGGATCATTCTCCTACATAAAAGTAATATTAGGTGTGGAGTGATCAGAAAAGGACGTGGCATCCTACGAAAAGTACAATAATCGAAAATAAATTCAAATATCTATCACGAAGTGAAATGTTTAAGTATAAATAACTGAAAAAAAGTAACAACAATCTTTTATCAACTTTTAAAAACAAAACAATAAGGGATTCTAAATGAATCCAATCAACAATTCGAAGAATGTAATTAGGCCCATCCTCCTTTTATTAAATTAGATGTCGGTATTATGCATAAGTTCCTTGTTGGCTAGACAAGGGCCAGGTACTGTTTCTTGTTGATTCTTCTAAAGAAGTTTCTGAGCCCGTACAGCTTTTCATGGTGGGTTTCGCTTCCGTTATTTTCTAGTTTTAAGTAAGAGTTGCATTCGTTTGGTGTGAATTTAAGTCATCGATCTCTTCCTTCTTTTGTATATGGAGAAGCATCTCAACGATTATTATTTGAGCTTTTATTATTCGGAGTACTGCTATTATTTTTAATTTGCTTTTGTCTTTAATTTGTCTTTAATCTCTGGGTAATATCTCTAGGATGTTTCTGTTACTTGTAATAATCTGTTTGACATCGTCGCTTAGTTGTAGATACATAACCCTCTCTTGTGTCGAGTTAAGTTAGGTCGGTTATGTATATGCTATAGAGGGTTGGAATGAAACCCTCTCCTGGTTATCTCCCGCTTCCAAATATAATGCCTCAACCATGTGCCCATTTTTTTTTACACTTTTTCCATTATTTCATCTAAGTAATTCCATAAATTTTTGATTATATTGTATTCCTAGTTTAGGTATTAATTTGTCCTTTCTCAAAGAATACCCAAGATATTCAAAAGCCTTGGCATCATCGCGGTATACTACATGTTTTCTATTGCCTTTGTTATTTCTCTTAGCGATATTTCCGGTAATTATCCACCATTGCCGTTTTCGTTCCGCTTTAGAACCTGAATCCTTGTCGTTTTGTTCATACCATATGCTCCGTTCTAAATATTTGTTTCTTATGTCGTCCAAGAGCTTCTCAAAGGGTTTTATTAGAAACGCTCGTAGTGAGATAGGCCGTCAACATTCAATTTGGTGCTTCAGTTTTCTTGGTTTCATCAGGATGTTTATCTTTACCATTTTGAATCGTATTAGTCATAATCACATATTCAGGCAGGAAGTCAAGATCTTAAAAGCGATTTTCCTATACTAATTATTCCTGGTGCTTTTCGGCGGAATGCTTTTAAAATACCTTGTAAAATACCTTCCTTCCTTTATTGGGTAAAATTATAAAAGGTCGTTTCATATCTTAGATTGGTCTAACATATCAGCTTAACAAGAGGAGAAAAAAGTTTGACGGGCTTCGTTAATCTTTATATTAATACAAACGTCTTAAATAGAAATAACACATAAATAAGCAGAGAATGACAATAAAAATGGATGAACACATGTGAAGATACATATGTAAGGAATTCTTAGCCATGTTAAACATTTAATAATTACAGGGTTTAAAGTATAATTTTACGTGGCTCTTAATATTAACCAACCTACAAATCGTTTAGTTTCTTCTCACTTTTATTTCTATCTAAATTTAATCTTCGTCGAATTTGATTTCAATCTAAGTCAGCCACACTTCAGAAGCAATGAAGCGATTACATAGAAAAAATTCCTAAAATAATCTAATATTTCTAATATAAAATAATAAAGCTACGTTTTCTTCCACCAAGACGTTATCATACTTCTATCATCTGAATTGAACTTCACCCATCTGCAATTTAACAATTTCTATTACCGTAAGATCCTGAAAAACAATAGGCTTTCTTCTATACTTGAGAAATAGTTTTAGCTGACCAGTTAACTTTAGACCATTGCCTATGCGTCCATTTTTTTATCTCTGATTCACTGAAGACGTTCATTCTGTTTACCTCAAATATTTACAGCATTCTTTGCGCCTTGCAACCTTTTAGTCCTAAATAACCAAAATATCGGAGATAACAGCAAAATTCCTCGTCTAATAAACGATGATGTAACTCATAAGCCAAGAAGAAACTTATGATAGGCCAAATCACCAAAGAGAAGGACCTACGGAGAGACAAGGAACAAGCCATCTCGTGTATGAGATGAAATGATACTATTGCCCAGTTCAGTACATTGAAGAGACCCCTGTCTCAAGGGGAATAATTACGCACAAGGCATAGGAAACAACATACACCTAACGAAAGCAACGACTCAGCCTCTGCCATTGTATTATACCGAAATGGGTAGGTAAAATTAATAAATTACCTTTTAAAGAAAAACATTATTATATTAAATGCAAATGATCTGTTATGGCATCTTCAAATATGAAGAAAACTAATTTATAGATTCAATAGGGTGTGGAAAATCTTTAGATTATATGTCAAATATTTATCTTTATTTTCATCTCTGGGTGCCTAATAAATTTCGAAGCAATACAAATCTCGCGCTTTAACATTTAGGTCTTTTAACTGATAACATCTACATGGACTAATTTTTATATTACAACTTTCTAAAGGCCTTTTTTCACGGTCTTTCCATTTCTGATGTCAATACACATTTGATTATAACGACACCCTTTTAACACGAATAATTGTTTAACACGAATTTTCAAATATTATGTCTTCCTCTTTTGCACTGCCATATCATTCGTTTTTAAAATATAAGGATATATGATTGTAAAATTAAGATCTTTAAATATATCTTCGTTTTATCATCTTGACTTCTATAAATCTTTTTAAAAACCATTTTAAGGGTAATATACCCCATAACTTTCGAATGTATACAACCCGAGGATAGTAGAAAAAGCATCTCATTTTGCCGTGATATTTATTTACCTAAATAAGTATACATAATTAAGGTAATAATAAATCAAAAATACAATAATAATAATAAAAAACTATGAATATTCCTATTTCAACAGAAAAAAATGGATCCTTTTCTATCCTTGATTAGTATATTTTGGCCAGTTTCCGTTTCTTGTTGCTAAAGCGAGGCGGTTTTCCTCATCAACATCTGATCTAATTGAAGTTATTCTATGCTACACATAAAGTCACGAATTCAAATTTGACGAAAAGGTAGTTGGAGAGAGAAATTAAGAGAGATGCCTAAACACTGCTGAGAAGATGTAAGAAGATGCCAGTGCGTAATTGATATTAAAGGTCTACATATCAAATATCAAGTAATAATATATTGTAACAACTTAAAATTATTTGTTGAGTAACTAATATCTTTGTACCATCTCAAATTTACCCTTATTTGGTTTGAAGCTACTGTATTTTTTTTATGCTAACCATTTCTTTTGTTCCTTGCCTACCATTTTCTATCTTATCTCCAGCATTAATTGTATTTATTTTCATTTCACTACTTTCAAAGGTCCTTAGATGCTTGTACCTCTTTAGTCTTAACGAGTTCATTTTTAATTTACCTGCCTTTTTTGACAGGTTGGCTTCGGCTATTTTATTGGTGTGCGACTCTAGGTGGGGCGGTCGGTCGATTTCTGTTTTGCTTTTTTTATTTTGGGGGGTAATGAAATTCTAACTATTTGGATGATTTTAACGAAATTTGGAAGGCCTATTTTGTTTTATATTATCTTTCGATTGTTATAATAATAGCAAAGGTGCTCCATAGGTAAGCCCGGGCATTATTGAAAGTTTTGAAATTAGACTCCTCCAGGTTTTTGTTAGAAGTGTAGTATCAGCAAGGGAACAACTGGGTTTTTTCCTTGAAAAACTCAAAAAAGAGTTGAATGACTAGTAGATGGTCATATTCGAGTTCGTCAGAAAAAATCGGGCAGGTCAACTCAAAGATCCAAATATTTTTTCCAACAGGATGCCTGAATTTATGCAAGGCTATGAGAGTACATTCCTGTTTTCAGCTATCACAAAAATTAAAGCCAATAAAAGTATACAAGTATACGAAATACTTTATTCTAATTACGTTCGAAAATAAGGATACCTAAATGTATAAATAAATAAAGAGTAGACGCTGAATTCATCATTCAAACAAGTCTAAAAAGATACTTCTTTATCTCATAACACTACTTTCATTTATCACAGAATAGGAAAATGTGATACAATTACATGTTTAACAACACTTATGACTACATAAGTGCAGCTATGTCAGGACTTAATCAGGAAACGCTACTCATTTTTTAATATACGTAGAGTTGTGGAAACTATATTCTCTCTAAAATACCTGACACTGATGGAAAGTCATGTACCCTATGTACCTCAGGCCTTTAAGCGTGAATTTCCTCGTTCACCTTAGGCATAAGGCCGGTAAAATTCAGTGATATGAATGTGAGGTGAGAGGGAATAGTATTTATATGCGTCCAATTGTAGGTAAGAGTGAACCATCAATGGTGCGTGAGAGAAAAGAAGTGGGTAGTGTCATTCTCAAATTCCACATTTATCCCCTTCTATGAGGGCAGACCATTTGGCATTAGTATTTTTTCTATTACTCCTAAATGATTAGTTCATGAAGAATCCTCCAATATGCCATTCAAACGTTTTTAGAGAAAAGATAATTCAAATTCGAGAGTTTAAATGCCAAATCAATTTTAGAAGATACCTTTTAGATAACACTGGTCTGCGTCAAAAATGTCCCTGAGGGTTTCATAGGTGATTCTTAATGGTATTTGTTTCCTAAATCCAAATCAGGTATTCATCTTGCTTAATCAGGTCTAGTTTTTAAGATACAGACCAAGATCCCTAGATGGCGTTAGAGAGCTCAGTCTCTAGCTGACCGCGAGCGCGAGTGGTTGTGTGTTGCTTGCTTACTCTCCAACTAAGTGTTGGATTTTTAATCCATGACTTTTCTCATCTATAAACAGTGTTTAAAGTGTATTTATAAAACTTTATTTATCTTTGTAAATTTTTTGCAGGCAAATTTTTTAGCAAAACTCCTTATATTTCATAAAAATGAATAGAAAGTGTAAAAAGCAGTCCTGATAGATTTTGTTTTGTTTGTGGAAAGGTAAATTTTAGTGACCAGCAATGCACTATAACGCCGTTAGTAAAGTTCCTTTATAATGCATATTTTGGAATAAAGCTAGGTGATTAAGACAAAAACTTTGCTCCACATATGTGCTGCAAAGCCTGTGTCATAGCCTTAAGACGCTGGAGTGAGGGCAAAACGAACTGTTTGTCAGTTGGTGTACCTATGGTGTGAAGAGAAGGCAAGGACCACATTACAGACTGCTATTTTTGCATGACAAATCTTAAAGGTGAGATAATTACTTTAACAATATAGTCCTTGACAAATCTAGAAATGTTTATACAAATCTTTTGGTAGCCTATTAAAATTGTAATTGTGTATAAAAATAGTGTATTATGCTGGTAGAAAAGTTGTGGTTAAATTGTATATAAAAATTGATTGTATTTAAAAATTGTAAATTTACCTGGTATGAAAAATGTGTATAAAAATGTGGAAACGAGGGTCGAGTGAATTAAAAGTATGTAAATTAAGTATGCGAAACATTTTTTCAGGTGTCAATAAGAAGAACAAACACACTGTAGTCTATCCTAATGTTCCTTCTGCCATTAAACCACAGCCACATGGTCCAGGAGTTCCAATTCCTTCTCCACCTAAAAATACTGAAATACAAGACAATATAGAAGATATAGAAGTGGATGACACTGACACTTCAGTGACATATCAGCCTACGTATACAATGACTTTGCTAAGAGCACTCACTCAAGGTCAATTAAATGAATTGACTAGAGATCTTGGTCTTTCTAAAGAGAACGCACAACTTATTGAAACCCGTCTTAGTGAGAGCAACCTCCTCTCTCAAGAAACTACATACTTTTGGTTCAGAAATAGAGACGAAGAGTTTCGAAAGTTCTTTGCAATTGATTCTTGCAGCTCTTTGGTGTATTGCAATGATGTAAAAGGCTTAATTAAGGCACTTGGCGTTCCTTACCAACCAAGTGAATGGAGGCTCTTTATTGATTCTTCTAGCAGAAGTTTGAAGGCAGTACTCTTAAATATTGGCAATAAAATGGCATCTGTACCTATTGGCCATTCAGTTCAGTTAACAGAAAGCTACGAGAATATTAAAGTATTGATTAATACAATCAAGTACTCTAACCAGAACTGGTTAATATGTAGTGATCTCAAGGTAAGATATATTTTACTTTATTGAACTTGTTAAATATTTCAAGGAATGTTTGTTTCTAAATACCAATGACAGAAGGATATTATGCACATATTAGTTTTTTCCTACCCCTAATAAACTTAGTGAAAATTGCCTATGCAATAAATAGAAGTTCTTAGAAACCATGTACATCAATATGCATTAATATGTTTTCTTTCAGGTTATGTGCCTTCTTCTTCAGATGCAAGGAGGCTACACAAAATATCTATGCTTCATGTGCTTATGGGATAGCCGGGCGGCTAGTCTTCACTCTAAGCAAAAAGACTAACCATCTCAAGAGGCATTCCAAATTAGCTGCCACAATGTGGTAGCTCAACCTCTAGTCCCTCTCCAAAATGTTTTACTGCCTCCTCTTCATATAAAGCTTGGCCTGATGAAGAACTTTGTCAAAGCACTGAATAAAGAAGGCCAAGCTTTTAAGTATCCACTGCAAAAATTTCCACAGATGAGTGATGCGAAGCTCCATGCAGGCATATTTGATGGTCCCCAAATTAGAACTCTGTTAAAGGACAAGTATTTTTACACCAATATGGAAGCCATTGAACAAGAAGCATGGCGAGCGTTTAGTGAAGTAATCGACGGTTTTCTTGGAAATAAAAGAAGCTCAGAATATATCTCACATGTAAATGAGCTTATGAAAAGCTTCGCAAAAATGGGAGATCGCATGTCGATAAAAATGCATTTTATCCAGTCACATCTTGACTATTTTCCGTCAAACTGTGGAAATTATAGCGAGGAAAAAGGAAAAAGATTTCACCAAGACATAAAGACGATGGAGACAAGATATCAAGGACGCTGGGACATCAACATGTTAGCTGACTATTGCTGGTGTCTTAAACGCAACGAACCAACATCGCTTCACAAGCGGAAGTCATCAAGGACTTCTTTTCTTGGAAAATAGTTTCTTTGCACTCTTGAGTAAGCTCATAAGTAGTCTGTAAGTTTAAAATTAATTAAAAGAAAGTCGAATTGAGTCGGTATTTTTTTATTACAAGTAATTGTAATTTATTAAATAACTTTTATATAAATAAGGGATTTTTTCCAAAATGGCCCTTTTCTAAAAACAGTAGTGCGCTGTATCTCAAAATGAATGTCATATTTCAATTGAGGAGAACAATTTCGTTATGAATCACTAAAGAAAACTACAGGAACAGAAAATTTTTTTCAAACGCAGGCCTGTGTAATAAGTTGAAAATGAAGAGTGAAAACAATAAAACAGTCCTGCGAAATCTCCTTATGATTCTTCCAGATTATAAGTCAGAAGAGACACGAAATTTTATTGATATCACACGTGATATATAACTTAAAAAAGACTCACCTATATCATTTCCTCCGGCAAGACACAACAAAGAATGCGAGTCGAAGCCCAAATCAGCAATTTATTGCAAATTATTTGGAATAGAAGGATCCATAGTTCATTGTAAAATTTATTTCATGGTGATTTAATAATAAATAAAACGGTAATCTGAGGAATATTTATATAATTGGATTAGATGCGTCGTATTAAACCTATCGTTAATTACAGACTCAGAAAAAAATAACAAAGTAACTATATAGACTTTTATATATAATGATAGCTTGTATATTCATGCATGCTATAAATATAAAGTGCCTTCTTATGGCCTGTTTGCCTCTCATTAATGCCCTAATTAGCATCCGCCTACGCGTTGAGGGTCAGGAAAATAAGCCACCTCCCTCCACTTCCACATCCTTTGTTATCTAATTTATATCAAAAGTTCTTTATCTATGTGTTTCTCTCACATACGAATATATGGCGTGTTTCGCTTCTATTCCTACTCAGGGAATGAACGCTCAAAATATGTATTTTATACCAAATACTTATACAATTTACCTCAAATCTCCTATACAAGTCAGGGTTAAAGATAAATCTAAGTAAATGCTGTGAGGTTTTATTAATGTTGATGGCAGCAATGGACAAAATCCTTATTGACTTAAACTTTCTTGAATACAACCATTAGTCTTCCAAAATATTTGAAATTGTAGTTATGATCTTCAGATGCATAACTTCGTATTTATACTGGGGTGGTTAAACGTCACCCGACAGTAATTGGACATTGGACATTAGACAAAATAAGAGATGAAATGTAGGTTCAATTAGAGAGAGAATAGTAATAGAGTAAAGTGGTTAAAGGAAGAGTTTAAAGAATAGATGATGTGTAGGAGACAGAATAGAAAGATCCCTGGTGAAACGGTAGCTCTGTCAATGTGATAGATTTGTGTGTTTTGGGGTTGTTTTTTCTATTATTTAATAAACTATAAATTATAAATTTTTTGTTTATTTAATTAAATTAATCGTAGTTAATTTAATTATTATTTTCGATCTTATTGATCGATTGATCTGATTGATCTTTGGCATTCAAGCCTTTATTTTTGGCGGGGTTTTATTCCCGCTGTGAGTTTTTGAAAAGTTTTTGAAAATTTTTTGATTATCATTTTTAAATGAATTGAAAAAGTAAATTGGATTTTCAGTTTGCGTTTTGCAAGTGGTTTTTAATTTGAGTTTTTAATTTTCTAAAGGAACCTGTGCATTGCATTGTGTTTTTTTCAGTTCTGTCAAGTGTATTTCGGAGTCACGTCATTGTCTGTCTGTAACTTGCTACTTCTGAATGGTCTTATTTTTTGGTCTACTTCGACTTCTAAGTGTGTACGAAAGAAGTCAGGGGTCAAGCGGGCGCCAATGGCTTGCCATATCCGTTTAGTTCTCTCGTCGAGCGCCACGTTGATCGGGGATAATCCAACCGAGTCGTGGAGCTCCCTCTGTCGTTTTTGTTCTCTTCTTCGGGTGTTTGTAATAAGTAAATCGCTTTGTTCTGGATGACTTGAAGTTTCGCAATGTGGGTCTTTGCGCTCGCGTTCAACAGCACCGGGGGGGTATAAGAGTCTTGAGCGAATTCACGCACTGAATATCTTGAGTTTATTTGAGCGAGTTAGGTCAATGAACCTATGATACTCTCTCAAATCTCTCTTTCTATTCGCGACTGTCCGCCCGATATGACTCTTATATCCTCCTGTGGTGATTTTGAGCCCCAGAACCGTCCCTTCCAAGCAGTAGGGGATTCTCTCCCCCTCTACCCGTATATCGTTGAAGGTCTTGCGAAACATGGGAATTACTTTGAATTTGGGGGCATTGGTTAATATCTTCCATTTCCTCTCGTAAGAGTTGATGTTAGAAATCTTCCTAGCCGTGTTTCTCGCCATAAATTCCCTGTGAACATAAGCGGCGGTACAAATTTGCGATATATCGTCAGCGAACTGGACGTATATCGTACCTTCGGAGAGAGGTTGTGGTAAGTCAGGTGTATAAATGTTGTATAAAAGGGGACTGAGACAGCCCACTTGCGAGACCCCTAATTCGAGCTTGAATTCGACACCTTTGTGTTCTCTGATTTGTATATATGCTTTCCTCTGCATTATGTAATCGCATAGACCCCTCTCAAGAATGTAGTTGAGGCCTACTTGCAGGATCAGAAATTTCAGACCTCTCTTCCAAACCTTATCTAAAGCTTTTTTAACATCGCGGAGCACCAGGTCGGCATGCCTTTTGCTTGCCTTGATGTTTGCAAGTTTTTCCGTAATAAAGGCTAGTGACGTGTCAGTCCCTCTTTTCTTTCTGAAGCCGTGTTGCTGCTCGTTATGCAAGTTGACTTCGTCGAGAAAAGAGTTGACCCTATTTTCCAATATCTTCTCAAAGACTTTGCCAAAAAATTCTAAGAGAGATATCAGCCGGAAGCTGGCAGGTGAGTCCAGGGGATTTCCCGATTTGGGAATGAAGATCATCTTAGCCACTTTCCACTGATCGGGAAAATAGCCCATGTTCAGAGCGGCATTCCTGATGTTAAGAAGCCCACTCAGAACATTAGGCGGGCCCTTGATGAAATTATCTCTGGTCAGCCCCGTGGTACCCAGTACTCTTTGACGAAAAGATTTTAGTGCAATGGCGAGCTCTGGGCAGTTATTTTACTCCCATAGCCCTCCATCACTCTTTTCGGCGACACACAATAATGGCGAAGGTTTTATTTATTTGTGTGTTTAGCTGTTGGATTATGTCATTTTCGAAGTCAATGTCATAATTGTCATTTTCTTCAGGGGTAATTTTAAAGATTGAAGACCAGAAAAGACTAAACATTTCCTGTATCTCTTTAGTCTCGTCAATTTCTTTATCATCATGTTTGAGTGTAATTTTCTTCTGTGGGGGTTGTCCTTTTAATCGTTTATACGTCTGCCAAAATGTGCGTGAGTCTCTTTCTATGTAAAGTCCTTCAATCAGTCTGTCCCATACCTGCATTTGTTGGTCCCTAATTAGTGTCTGGAGTTCGTCTTTTATCTGTCTTATTCGTCTATGGGCATTGTGGTTGGGGCCTATCAGCGCTACCACATTTGACAGGTCCTTATATTCTTGGGCCAGGGCGTTCATAGGAGCTGAAAGGGTTTTATATTCAATACGAGGAATGCTATTTTCATCTGCTTTAATTAGGAGGTCGGTGATTTTATATAGCTCTTCATCTATCTCTTCTAAATTGGCATCGAGTAAAGGGTCTGGGATATAAATTAGAAGGTAATTTTAGTAGCTTTTCCACTCCGCCTGCTTATAGCTTTTGCGTTCTGGGATTGCAACTTGAATGGGATTTACGCCAATTGTGATTTTAAGAGCCTGGTGGTCACTCGGAATAATAGGGCCCGGTTCAATATAGTAGTTGTACGGAAACCTGATACTGGATAAAACAATATCAGGTTTCGTTGCTGCATCTCCTGTAATGTATTTCGGGAATTCTGGTCCGATTCTAGTCACGTGTTTTCTGTCAAGTAAGACTTCGATGTTTCTATCTGCATTGTTGTAGGAGGTATACCCTGAGGCTGCACATCCTGCATTCAGATCTCCAGAAAAGATTACGTTTTCCTTATGGCCGAAGATCTGTAGAAGGTTGTGCAAGGGTACATAACCGTGTCTTGGGGATTGATACCTTGTTGGCCACGACAGACCCCCCCAGGGTAATGCCTACCTCAATGGCAAGGTAAGATTCATCTAAGTCGGGTAGTTTTTTGTATTTAAGTCCTTTTTTGACGACTATTGCGCAGCCGTCATACCGTTTCTGGCTATAATTTTTGCTAATGACGTCGTATTGAAATATTTTTAATTCTTTTTGTGTGGTCATTCCGTGTTCGTTTATAAGTATAATGTCATGGTCACTTTGTCGCAGAATGTTGCCATAGATGGAACCTTTACCGTCCCACCCATCGACATTCATTTGTATGATCGCAAGTCTTTTGGTCATTTTGAGTAATGTAGGTTCTTTTAGTGTGTGGGATTAAAGTAAACACTTATTCGCGATCTACTTTAGCACCATGTAGTGTACTAGGCGGAGTGCGCTCCCTGCCTTTTCTTTTCTTTCGAAACTCGGTGTCGGTTATCGTATGAAAACAGTCCGTGGTCAGTTTTACCTTATTTTGTGCGAGGGCCTCCTCAAACTGTTTCTCCGGAACCTCGTCTGAGCATTCTCCCTTGTATCGTCCGGTCCTAAGACCTTCCGAAACTTCACGGGAGTCAATCTCAGCTGGGAACGGAGTCGATTCAGGGGCGTACAATTTTAGGTTGAAGCCTCTCGAATGGTATTTGAGCTGGTGTTCCCTCCCCCGTAATGAAGAGGTAGACCGTGGGCCATAGCCCTTTAATATTCAATTATATTTATTTATTCCAGTTATTAATGTTTAATAACTGAATGATGTGAGTAGAAATCACAGTTAATTTCAACATTTGCTTTTATTAGCGAAGTCTTATTATAAAATAATTTTTTGTTATATTTGCAGGTTTTTATGATTTTTCATATTTAGATGAATTTATTAAATTCAGTCAGTTGTTAAACATATTTAAATGGTTTGATTTACTGCCTGGGTACTTTTGCTAACCTTTTATATAAAAAGGATTATAAAAGAGCTCAAAATTGAAGTAGCTTAATTAAATCTAATGACAAATTCGTTCATTATTAGAAACTAAATGGTACTTTCTGAAATGAAAAAAAACGGCCCGCAGAGAAAAAAAAGCACTAGAGAAATATATATGACCAAAAATTCAATGAAGAAGTAAAAATATAATCTTGCTCACATTTTGGAGATGTAGGAGGTGTGGGATGACTAATGAAGATTTCCGGAAGTGGAAGACAGGAAGCACGAGTATTGAGGAAATAAGAGGCTCAAAACTCGCAGAATCCTGTAAGGATTAAAATATTTACAAAAGTTAATATAACCTGAAATATTATTTTTAAAATGATTATACAAGTGCAACTCTATTTTAGGTTGTTAATTCAATGTAAAACTAGATGGACAGAGAGAGCAAATCGTTTTATAGCTCATACGGGAGAAATGGTTCGAAATTCACTTTAAAATGTTTTATAGCAACTTAATAAAAAAAAAACTGTAGGATAGTCAGATTTTAAAGTCTGAAGAAAGAACAAAGATAAAACTGGTATTAAAACATGTTAAATCATTAGACTTAAATTCAATGTTCCTTCTGGAAAAGAATCGTAGCAACAAAAGGAACCAGCTCCCAATTAGTGAGACCAAAACTACTATTTTAATTAACACTTTAACTATTGATTGCGTCCAAAGAGCTATGATTTATAAGCAAAAATATCAATTTAAATGTCTTAAGGGCGACAAAAGAATGTTGTGATAGGTGTTGGTAGTTTGAAAATTGTCAAACATTTCATCGCTACGTAAAAGATCTTAACAGGAACCAAATATTAATGATTGCAGAAGTGAGTTCTCCTTAATGATGGAAAAATATTTTTAGCCATATTGTTAGATGTCATTTTCTTCCATGCTAGATGAAAGACATTAAAATCTTATAAAATTTTAGTTCTAGTTAGTAGAGTAAACCTTAGGAAAAAGATCTCGAATAGGACATTTTGTTTCATAGTTTCAGAAATTTGTCCAAGGCTTATATTATCCCCCTGAACTATCACATTTCGGTATCTTAGGCAATTGGTAAGATCTATTGACCAAGAAAAATATCAAAAGGAGACTTTAATACATTCAAATTTCATGGTGAAACCTAAACTAGAAATATTTCGCGTCAAATGCCATAAGCTCTTACGCAAACGACCATTTCAAATGCAGAGGAACTCTCATTTCTCAATGAAAGCAAACGCTGTTTTAACCTCTGGTTCACACGTCACTCATTCACAATAAATTATACTCTTCGTTGCTCTTCATAAGCATAACAATCAAAGCCATTGTGGACTAAGCCCTTAAGAGTCTTTGAGACATGATCGCCAACAGTAGATTATTGAGTGCTTCCGTCACCCTGTAAAGCTAGATCATCATTTTACTTCAAGAGGCAACCAGAGAAAACAGGTTTAATATAGAATTAAAAAGGAATCATTGCATTTGATCATATAACAATTTACTTCAATCGATTAAGGATAATTCTTATAAAGCTCAACATTTTTATTCTACTTTAAACAAATTTCTTTATTTACTCATGTCTGGTAGTAGTAGTGATTCGCCAAACTTTTTTATATCAAGGCCGAGCCTTGATTAAGCGAGAAAAACTTTCTTCCTACCTTCTTCCAGCCACCGTCATTAATGATTTATATCTGAATAAATATTTAACGGCGATATCGCCACTTTATTCTGTGCTCAAATAAATATTTTTGATCCTGCCAACATTTTTTCACCTGAATAATTCATCATTCCATAGTTTCTTTTCGCTTAATGCCGTTATCATCGTTCTAAGGTAGCCTGTTGTATTTCATGTAACTAATCGTTTACTTAAATTAAGACGAATTCATTGAAGCTAGCTTATTGTATCTTTATATTTATTGATATTTTAGTTTTCTTCCTTACTGTAATTATAACTATAATGTAATAATATACTCAACTAGGGAAACCAAATTTTAAATTTAAATATAGACACGATATCCTTATTGACTGAGTTTAAATAAGTGAATAATTTAAAGATTTAGTGGAATTAAAAACTATAATAAATGTCATTGAATAAAGTTGGGATTAATACAAATAAACGGTGACAGGGTAAATTAAATTTTCCGTTTATGGGGGAAGACAAGACGACCAAAGAATGAGCATCGAATTCAAGGCCAAGATACTATTGACTCTTGATTGGGTTTGCTCCTATCTCAGTTGAATTAACCTTTGTCCTAATAATATTATGAATTTAAATGATTTGCAAGAACAATCCGATTTAAATTCAATAACTTTTATTTTTTTGTATAACGAACTAATTTTAGCTTCCTAATTGCACAGCTAACAGCTCAGAGGTTGTAAGGTCGTTAATCCCTACATTGAGAGAGCGAAGAAATGTAAAACACTTGAAATAAAATATGATAAATAAATAGTTGTGTATTTTGAAAATAACGATTGATTCTCAAATTACACAACAAAGTGATCCCTCAGTTCTCTTTCTTTTTGAAAAAATACAAACAAATAATAAATAAAATAACATTCGAGAAAAATCAGTGATTTGGCGAAGAATATGTAGATGAAGACCCTTACAACAGCCAGCCTCACTACTATGTTATCTAGATGAGCAAGCAGAGCATGTATTTGAGCCTCATGCATGCACGTGATATAAAAAGGAAACGAATAAATAATTAGACAACTTTATCATTGTAAGTAAAGTTGTTTTTATAAATATATTAGATAAAAGGAAAATGGGTCACCTGAGGATTTTATATTCAAAATCCCTTTTATACTTATTGTGAATAACCAGCCATCCCAGCCGATACTCAATAAAGGAACGTGAAGAGCATGATCAAACGAGTCGGCAGATATTTCTATCAGAAACATAGGCATATATATATATATATATATATATATATATATATATATATATATATATATATATATATATATATATATATATATATATATATATATATATATATATATATATATATTATATATATATATATTTATATGTATATATATATTTATATATATATATATATATATATATATATATATATATATATATATAAATATATATTTATATATTTATATATATATATATATATATATATATATATATATATATATATATATATTTATATATATATATATATATATATATATATATATATACATTATATATAGAGCGAGTAATAACTCATGATGAGAGTAGGAGAAGAGTAGAAAAAAGGGTTGAATAGAAGGTAAAAGAGAAGATTGAGGTAGTGATGGTAAGAAACAGCCTAATGATGAGAGAGTAATATGGATATTTAAAGGTGTAGAGAGAGAGAGAGGGTGGGATAAATATAGATGAATAGAGATAGCTAGGAAGCAAAGAGAGAGAGAGGTTGGGATAAATATAGATAAATAGAGATAGCTAGGAAGCAAAGAGAGGGGGTGAATAAGATAAAGAGAGAGAAAGACGGTGAGTGAGAGGGAGAGAGAGAGAGATTTTGGCAGGGATAGAGTGAAAGAAAAAGAGTGAGAAAGAGGTACTGACGACGAGATAATAAAGAGGGATAGAGTGAGTGTGTGGTAGTCATCAGGAGTTAGAGAGAGAAGGAGAGTCATTAAGTGCGAGAGATAGAAAGAAAGAGAGAGAGAAGGAGAAGGAGAGTTCGAGAGAAGGAAGGTGAGATAGATGTAAATAAACGGAGAGGGTCGTAGAGTCGGTGGAGAGAGAGAGAGAGGAGAATATAAAGAGATAGAGTGGGCGAGAGAGGTGAGAACAACGAGACAGGCATAGGGGATTGGACTGCAGGGTGCGGGAGAATGTGATGATTCTGTTAGAAAGAATTCCTTAATGAACCTCCATTTGTCTTAATATTATGTTTTCTAAAATTTTTTTTGTCTTTATTACTTGAAAATTTTTAGTTTTTAGTTTTGGCATTTTTGATAGGGTTTAATACAAAAAACGTTTTTTATTATTTTGTAATAATAAAAAAATAATCAAAGTTCAGAGTTAGGGTTAACTTCCGCTAAATCTTTAACCAATTAATGATTAACTTACCCACCTATGCTTTAATGTTAAGATATATTTATCGAGTTTAATATAAAGCGCTATATTTTCTGCAACAATAGTAAATTAATTATTAATACTAATTACTATTAAAATGAATTGTTTCATAATTATTTTGATTTCATTTAATTAATTAATTAGTGGGTATATTAGTAAGGGAAAAAATACAATACAATTAATGATTAACTTACCCACCTATGCTTTAATGTTAAGATATATTTATCGAGTTTAATATAAAGCGCTATATTTTCTGCAACAATAGTAAATTAATTATTAATATTAATTACTATTAAAATGAATTGTTTCATAATTATTTTGATTTCATTTAATTAATTAATTAGTGGGTATATTAGTAAGGGAAAAAATACAATACCTTTCGTAGCCCTACCCTGAGAAAAATGTGTACATTTATTCCTAAATTTCGTTTAAGCAGTCTATGCTATTGGTACATTGTGAGCTGAATAAAAGAAATGCCATGAGGTCCTACATGCCGACAATTTTGTGTCAGTGGCATCTACAAAATTGGTTCTGTAGTTCTCAGTCTTTTGCTTTATTCTCTTCTAAAATATACTGTTTTAACGGTATTTTATTAGAATAAAGGTTAATTACACGCACTGTGCTTAATTCGTTACCTTTTACGAGAAATGATTTAAATCGCTAGTCAAAGACCCTGATAAGAAGCCATCTCCCTTCCCTGTCATAAAATCTACCCTGAATTATGAATCAGAAAGTGCGAGTACATCTTTGAGAACTAGAGTTGTGAATTAAAAGGTGAAATATCGATACACTTTTGAATTCTCAACACAGTCATTAACTGTGATAGTATGCTTTTAACTAATATCCGTCGAGCTACCAGAGAATATACGTTACTCATTCGGGCCTAAATAATATGTTTCGCTATGTCACAAAAGCCGGGAAGTCATCATGCAAACTGAAATGAATGCAAGCCTCTTTTTCCATCTAAATTCCTTTTATTTTTCTTCTGAAGCTTAACTGAAGTGGCTGGAACAGAGGATTAACCATCAACGACATTGCACATGACTTATACAAAATGTACATTCTCAATCACCAAATAAGATATTTCCGTCTTTTGCTATGAGAGAGAGAGAAAAGAGAGAAGCAAACCTCCTCTGGTGTGCCCCGATAAGATCGTACATATCTCCTTTCCCGGGTATCATTGCCAGTAAAATTTATATCAAGGTCTGCACAAGATTCCTCCAAATTCCAAAATATTTAAACAGTATTTGAGATGTGCCATTGCCATTTTATTCCAAATCCATTTACTTCAGACGGTAGAGGAAAATAAGGCACATCTGCCTCGCGAGATTCCTCTCAATCTCTCACCAGCCAAGGTCAAGTTTGTCGCTTACTTCTTATATATATTGACCTCTATGTCTTTCAAAGTAAAAGTTCGCCTCTCTCTTTTTACAGAAGACTGAGATTCGTCGAAGCCTACTTTTCCATTGCTCGGCAAATCTTCACACTAGATCTTAGAACTTCACCGTATTCAAAGACAATATAGTTCTCTCTTTGTGGTATTACTAAATTTAACCTAAAAAAATAGTATAGTTATTGATCACTATTTAATTACAGAGATTTAAAATTGACTAAAGTCAAGCTATATTTTAAATGCAATAATAGTAAATTTATTTTCATTAGTAAATGCCTTTTACCTGAATTATTTTTGTGTGTGTTGCCATTTTCTTCCGCATTTTTTATTATTTAGATTAATTAACTATGTCTATGTTAATAAAGAATAAAATCGAATCTCTTTACTTGCAATCATACAGCATCAAGTATCTACAGTCCATGCTCACTAAATTCAGTCTGAGAAGTCTGTGCTATTATTGTTTACGGAGCTGGGAAACACTTTAGGGTCAATGGTGCCTACAGCCTGAATTTATCTCACATACTTCACTTGTGGCTTTGTTAACATTTGACGATAGGGAATTCAACATGGCGTTTGTTTCTACTTCATTAATGTATGCATGATATTCATTCTTACTACGTGGGAATAAATATGCAACTTACTGAACTTATTATTTTTAAAAGTTTTGAGATATAAGCAAACATTTCTATTGATTTCTTTCTCAATGTGTTATAAGTATATTTTTTTTTAATGGATAAATTTCAATGTTCTCCTAATTTCTTAATAGGTATCGTTCCATGTTTCTAGCTATTCATGCTTTCTAAAAAATGACTAGTTTTATAATTAATTGGCTTTTTAGAAGAAATGAAAACAACTTAATGAATTTAAAATGGTCTATTTGAAATTCATACTTACGTTTATTTTCATTTTCCTGCAGAGTATCGATATAGGGACGTCCTCAGCCATAGCAATGGATAAGAATGCAATAGTTGAAACCCGACATTTGCCAATGCCTCTAGAGGAGAACGCCAAGGAGGACAATGACCTAATAACGAGGTCAAAAGGAACTCAGCAAGCTTCAATCTCTTGTTCGTCCATAAGCGAAAGCGAGATTAATCAGGACAGAAACATTATTGAAAGACCATTTTCAAATGTGAGCCTGATTTCTACTGAGAGCCCCAGGCAGCCAGGCATTCAAACTCAGCTGCATCTAAATCGCCGCGCCTTAGCAGAAGGAGCTGAAAGGGAGAGCTTCCTTTAGACGAAATTAAATCCTTTCTTTTGGAGAAGGTAAAGAAAAGAAATTCCATTTATTTAATCCATTTATGAGAAAAGGTTGAGTTTTGCTGGGGATATAATAAAAAAAGCATTATCATGATATGTCTCATAGATCCTTAATGAAATAATGATTTGCCATAGATGATTAGGCTTTACGCATTGGTGTAGACTTTGGCCATAATACCAGGAGGATAAAATACACAGATTGAGGAACTTATGTTCATGAGAGAACTTTACATAAGTATTCATGAGTTTAGTCAGGACAAAATTAGGAAGAGAAACCAGGGAGTTCCTTCATTTATTTATTTAACCAAGATTTTATAACTGATTTTTGTTAACGTTGTTATTGTTTTTAGTCTATTATTTGTTTCTCCTACAGGCTTTGTTAGCTTCTAAAGCCCATAAGAGAATCTTGTTTAAGGATTTACCTGAGTAACTCATATACTTTTGTTTCGACTAACTTCTTCCACCATTATACTAAAGATAAGTTCTTCGCACAACTTCCTTATTACTTTTTCCTTATTCATTTTTTTGGTACCGAGAAGAATGATTTGACTCTTTTCATATTGTTAGCATATTTAAACATATAGGAATAACAAAATATTTTATCATGGAATACTACCGACGCAGTCCGTAATCTCAAGTGGAATGACTTGCCAAAAAATACGCATCAAACGAGACTAAATTTAAATCTTGAAATGGTAATTTCAGAATTTATATCAATTTAGTGCCTAAAAAACAGAATAATTAAATAGATATACAATAAATAAATGTAATACCTTTATTCAGAAAGTTAATTAGATTAAGGTTGAGAAATTATTAGCATGATTAAAAATTTAACATAATTAATTTTCTTATAGGATAATCAAGAACGCTGTCTAAGGTTAGTGTAATAGAAGAATTCCTTATTCGCTATAATAATAGATGGTTGAAGAATCGCGGGAACATTTGCATTCCTGGTGTCTGTTAAAGTAAAAGCTAGCTTAGATTAAAAGATTATTGAAATTTATCTTTTTAAAAGAAATGAATGGTTGCTCAATCGTATAGGGGGAACTCATAAAGAGGTTGAGGAACTCCGGCCGATTGTTTTATTGCTTTAAGAAATTCTTACTATTACCCTTACCTAACCGCATTGACTTGACAGTTATTGATGAAAATAAATATATATTTATATATATATATATATATATATATATATATATATATACATTATATATAGAGCGAGTAATAACTCATGATGAGAGTAGGAGAAGAGTAGAAAAAAGGGTTGAATAGAAGGTAAAAGAGAAGATTGAGGTAGTGATGGTAAGAAACAGCCTAATGATGAGAGAGTAATATGGATATTTAAAGGTGTAGAGAGAGAGAGAGGGTGGGATAAATATAGATGAATAGAGATAGCTAGGAAGCAAAGAGAGAGAGAGGTTGGGATAAATATAGATAAATAGAGATAGCTAGGAAGCAAAGAGAGGGGGTGAATAAGATAAAGAGAGAGAAAGACGGTGAGTGAGAGGGAGAGAGAGAGAGATTTTGGCAGGGATAGAGTGAAAGAAAAAGAGTGAGAAAGAGGTACTGACGACGAGATAATAAAGAGGGATAGAGTGAGTGTGTGGTAGTCATCAGGAGTTAGAGAGAGAAGGAGAGTCATTAAGTGCGAGAGATAGAAAGAAAGAGAGAGAGAAGGAGAAGGAGAGTTCGAGAGAAGGAAGGTGAGATAGATGTAAATAAACGGAGAGGGTCGTAGAGTCGGTGGAGAGAGAGAGAGAGGAGAATATAAAGAGATAGAGTGGGCGAGAGAGGTGAGAACAACGAGACAGGCATAGGGGATTGGACTGCAGGGTGCGGGAGAATGTGATGATTCTGTTAGAAAGAATTCCTTAATGAACCTCCATTTGTCTTAATATTATGTTTTCTAAAATTTTTTTTGTCTTTATTACTTGAAAATTTTTAGTTTTTAGTTTTGGCATTTTTGATAGGGTTTAATACAAAAAACGTTTTTTATTATTTTGTAATAATAAAAAAATAATCAAAGTTCAGAGTTAGGGTTAACTTCCGCTAAATCTTTAACCAATTAATGATTAACTTACCCACCTATGCTTTAATGTTAAGATATATTTATCGAGTTTAATATAAAGCGCTATATTTTCTGCAACAATAGTAAATTAATTATTAATACTAATTACTATTAAAATGAATTGTTTCATAATTATTTTGATTTCATTTAATTAATTAATTAGTGGGTATATTAGTAAGGGAAAAAATACAATACAATTAATGATTAACTTACCCACCTATGCTTTAATGTTAAGATATATTTATCGAGTTTAATATAAAGCGCTATATTTTCTGCAACAATAGTAAATTAATTATTAATATTAATTACTATTAAAATGAATTGTTTCATAATTATTTTGATTTCATTTAATTAATTAATTAGTGGGTATATTAGTAAGGGAAAAAATACAATACCTTTCGTAGCCCTACCCTGAGAAAAATGTGTACATTTATTCCTAAATTTCGTTTAAGCAGTCTATGCTATTGGTACATTGTGAGCTGAATAAAAGAAATGCCATGAGGTCCTACATGCCGACAATTTTGTGTCAGTGGCATCTACAAAATTGGTTCTGTAGTTCTCAGTCTTTTGCTTTATTCTCTTCTAAAATATACTGTTTTAACGGTATTTTATTAGAATAAAGGTTAATTACACGCACTGTGCTTAATTCGTTACCTTTTACGAGAAATGATTTAAATCGCTAGTCAAAGACCCTGATAAGAAGCCATCTCCCTTCCCTGTCATAAAATCTACCCTGAATTATGAATCAGAAAGTGCGAGTACATCTTTGAGAACTAGAGTTGTGAATTAAAAGGTGAAATATCGATACACTTTTGAATTCTCAACACAGTCATTAACTGTGATAGTATGCTTTTAACTAATATCCGTCGAGCTACCAGAGAATATACGTTACTCATTCGGGCCTAAATAATATGTTTCGCTATGTCACAAAAGCCGGGAAGTCATCATGCAAACTGAAATGAATGCAAGCCTCTTTTTCCATCTAAATTCCTTTTATTTTTCTTCTGAAGCTTAACTGAAGTGGCTGGAACAGAGGATTAACCATCAACGACATTGCACATGACTTATACAAAATGTACATTCTCAATCACCAAATAAGATATTTCCGTCTTTTGCTATGAGAGAGAGAGAAAAGAGAGAAGCAAACCTCCTCTGGTGTGCCCCGATAAGATCGTACATATCTCCTTTCCCGGGTATCATTGCCAGTAAAATTTATATCAAGGTCTGCACAAGATTCCTCCAAATTCCAAAATATTTAAACAGTATTTGAGATGTGCCATTGCCATTTTATTCCAAATCCATTTACTTCAGACGGTAGAGGAAAATAAGGCACATCTGCCTCGCGAGATTCCTCTCAATCTCTCACCAGCCAAGGTCAAGTTTGTCGCTTACTTCTTATATATATTGACCTCTATGTCTTTCAAAGTAAAAGTTCGCCTCTCTCTTTTTACAGAAGACTGAGATTCGTCGAAGCCTACTTTTCCATTGCTCGGCAAATCTTCACACTAGATCTTAGAACTTCACCGTATTCAAAGACAATATAGTTCTCTCTTTGTGGTATTACTAAATTTAACCTAAAAAAATAGTATAGTTATTGATCACTATTTAATTACAGAGATTTAAAATTGACTAAAGTCAAGCTATATTTTAAATGCAATAATAGTAAATTTATTTTCATTAGTAAATGCCTTTTACCTGAATTATTTTTGTGTGTGTTGCCATTTTCTTCCGCATTTTTTATTATTTAGATTAATTAACTATGTCTATGTTAATAAAGAATAAAATCGAATCTCTTTACTTGCAATCATACAGCATCAAGTATCTACAGTCCATGCTCACTAAATTCAGTCTGAGAAGTCTGTGCTATTATTGTTTACGGAGCTGGGAAACACTTTAGGGTCAATGGTGCCTACAGCCTGAATTTATCTCACATACTTCACTTGTGGCTTTGTTAACATTTGACGATAGGGAATTCAACATGGCGTTTGTTTCTACTTCATTAATGTATGCATGATATTCATTCTTACTACGTGGGAATAAATATGCAACTTACTGAACTTATTATTTTTAAAAGTTTTGAGATATAAGCAAACATTTCTATTGATTTCTTTCTCAATGTGTTATAAGTATATTTTTTTTTAATGGATAAATTTCAATGTTCTCCTAATTTCTTAATAGGTATCGTTCCATGTTTCTAGCTATTCATGCTTTCTAAAAAATGACTAGTTTTATAATTAATTGGCTTTTTAGAAGAAATGAAAACAACTTAATGAATTTAAAATGGTCTATTTGAAATTCATACTTACGTTTATTTTCATTTTCCTGCAGAGTATCGATATAGGGACGTCCTCAGCCATAGCAATGGATAAGAATGCAATAGTTGAAACCCGACATTTGCCAATGCCTCTAGAGGAGAACGCCAAGGAGGACAATGACCTAATAACGAGGTCAAAAGGAACTCAGCAAGCTTCAATCTCTTGTTCGTCCATAAGCGAAAGCGAGATTAATCAGGACAGAAACATTATTGAAAGACCATTTTCAAATGTGAGCCTGATTTCTACTGAGAGCCCCAGGCAGCCAGGCATTCAAACTCAGCTGCATCTAAATCGCCGCGCCTTAGCAGAAGGAGCTGAAAGGGAGAGCTTCCTTTAGACGAAATTAAATCCTTTCTTTTGGAGAAGGTAAAGAAAAGAAATTCCATTTATTTAATCCATTTATGAGAAAAGGTTGAGTTTTGCTGGGGATATAATAAAAAAAGCATTATCATGATATGTCTCATAGATCCTTAATGAAATAATGATTTGCCATAGATGATTAGGCTTTACGCATTGGTGTAGACTTTGGCCATAATACCAGGAGGATAAAATACACAGATTGAGGAACTTATGTTCATGAGAGAACTTTACATAAGTATTCATGAGTTTAGTCAGGACAAAATTAGGAAGAGAAACCAGGGAGTTCCTTCATTTATTTATTTAACCAAGATTTTATAACTGATTTTTGTTAACGTTGTTATTGTTTTTAGTCTATTATTTGTTTCTCCTACAGGCTTTGTTAGCTTCTAAAGCCCATAAGAGAATCTTGTTTAAGGATTTACCTGAGTAACTCATATACTTTTGTTTCGACTAACTTCTTCCACCATTATACTAAAGATAAGTTCTTCGCACAACTTCCTTATTACTTTTTCCTTATTCATTTTTTTGGTACCGAGAAGAATGATTTGACTCTTTTCATATTGTTAGCATATTTAAACATATAGGAATAACAAAATATTTTATCATGGAATACTACCGACGCAGTCCGTAATCTCAAGTGGAATGACTTGCCAAAAAATACGCATCAAACGAGACTAAATTTAAATCTTGAAATGGTAATTTCAGAATTTATATCAATTTAGTGCCTAAAAAACAGAATAATTAAATAGATATACAATAAATAAATGTAATACCTTTATTCAGAAAGTTAATTAGATTAAGGTTGAGAAATTATTAGCATGATTAAAAATTTAACATAATTAATTTTCTTATAGGATAATCAAGAACGCTGTCTAAGGTTAGTGTAATAGAAGAATTCCTTATTCGCTATAATAATAGATGGTTGAAGAATCGCGGGAACATTTGCATTCCTGGTGTCTGTTAAAGTAAAAGCTAGCTTAGATTAAAAGATTATTGAAATTTATCTTTTTAAAAGAAATGAATGGTTGCTCAATCGTATAGGGGGAACTCATAAAGAGGTTGAGGAACTCCGGCCGATTGTTTTATTGCTTTAAGAAATTCTTACTATTACCCTTACCTAACCGCATTGACTTGACAGTTATTGATGAAAATAAATATATATTTATATATATATATATATATATATATATATATATATATACATTATATATAGAGCGAGTAATAACTCATGATGAGAGTAGGAGAAGAGTAGAAAAAAGGGTTGAATAGAAGGTAAAAGAGAAGATTGAGGTAGTGATGGTAAGAAACAGCCTAATGATGAGAGAGTAATATGGATATTTAAAGGTGTAGAGAGAGAGAGAGGGTGGGATAAATATAGATGAATAGAGATAGCTAGGAAGCAAAGAGAGAGAGAGGTTGGGATAAATATAGATAAATAGAGATAGCTAGGAAGCAAAGAGAGGGGGTGAATAAGATAAAGAGAGAGAAAGACGGTGAGTGAGAGGGAGAGAGAGAGAGATTTTGGCAGGGATAGAGTGAAAGAAAAAGAGTGAGAAAGAGGTACTGACGACGAGATAATAAAGAGGGATAGAGTGAGTGTGTGGTAGTCATCAGGAGTTAGAGAGAGAAGGAGAGTCATTAAGTGCGAGAGATAGAAAGAAAGAGAGAGAGAAGGAGAAGGAGAGTTCGAGAGAAGGAAGGTGAGATAGATGTAAATAAACGGAGAGGGTCGTAGAGTCGGTGGAGAGAGAGAGAGAGGAGAATATAAAGAGATAGAGTGGGCGAGAGAGGTGAGAACAACGAGACAGGCATAGGGGATTGGACTGCAGGGTGCGGGAGAATGTGATGATTCTGTTAGAAAGAATTCCTTAATGAACCTCCATTTGTCTTAATATTATGTTTTCTAAAATTTTTTTTGTCTTTATTACTTGAAAATTTTTAGTTTTTAGTTTTGGCATTTTTGATAGGGTTTAATACAAAAAACGTTTTTTATTATTTTGTAATAATAAAAAAATAATCAAAGTTCAGAGTTAGGGTTAACTTCCGCTAAATCTTTAACCAATTAATGATTAACTTACCCACCTATGCTTTAATGTTAAGATATATTTATCGAGTTTAATATAAAGCGCTATATTTTCTGCAACAATAGTAAATTAATTATTAATACTAATTACTATTAAAATGAATTGTTTCATAATTATTTTGATTTCATTTAATTAATTAATTAGTGGGTATATTAGTAAGGGAAAAAATACAATACAATTAATGATTAACTTACCCACCTATGCTTTAATGTTAAGATATATTTATCGAGTTTAATATAAAGCGCTATATTTTCTGCAACAATAGTAAATTAATTATTAATATTAATTACTATTAAAATGAATTGTTTCATAATTATTTTGATTTCATTTAATTAATTAATTAGTGGGTATATTAGTAAGGGAAAAAATACAATACCTTTCGTAGCCCTACCCTGAGAAAAATGTGTACATTTATTCCTAAATTTCGTTTAAGCAGTCTATGCTATTGGTACATTGTGAGCTGAATAAAAGAAATGCCATGAGGTCCTACATGCCGACAATTTTGTGTCAGTGGCATCTACAAAATTGGTTCTGTAGTTCTCAGTCTTTTGCTTTATTCTCTTCTAAAATATACTGTTTTAACGGTATTTTATTAGAATAAAGGTTAATTACACGCACTGTGCTTAATTCGTTACCTTTTACGAGAAATGATTTAAATCGCTAGTCAAAGACCCTGATAAGAAGCCATCTCCCTTCCCTGTCATAAAATCTACCCTGAATTATGAATCAGAAAGTGCGAGTACATCTTTGAGAACTAGAGTTGTGAATTAAAAGGTGAAATATCGATACACTTTTGAATTCTCAACACAGTCATTAACTGTGATAGTATGCTTTTAACTAATATCCGTCGAGCTACCAGAGAATATACGTTACTCATTCGGGCCTAAATAATATGTTTCGCTATGTCACAAAAGCCGGGAAGTCATCATGCAAACTGAAATGAATGCAAGCCTCTTTTTCCATCTAAATTCCTTTTATTTTTCTTCTGAAGCTTAACTGAAGTGGCTGGAACAGAGGATTAACCATCAACGACATTGCACATGACTTATACAAAATGTACATTCTCAATCACCAAATAAGATATTTCCGTCTTTTGCTATGAGAGAGAGAGAAAAGAGAGAAGCAAACCTCCTCTGGTGTGCCCCGATAAGATCGTACATATCTCCTTTCCCGGGTATCATTGCCAGTAAAATTTATATCAAGGTCTGCACAAGATTCCTCCAAATTCCAAAATATTTAAACAGTATTTGAGATGTGCCATTGCCATTTTATTCCAAATCCATTTACTTCAGACGGTAGAGGAAAATAAGGCACATCTGCCTCGCGAGATTCCTCTCAATCTCTCACCAGCCAAGGTCAAGTTTGTCGCTTACTTCTTATATATATTGACCTCTATGTCTTTCAAAGTAAAAGTTCGCCTCTCTCTTTTTACAGAAGACTGAGATTCGTCGAAGCCTACTTTTCCATTGCTCGGCAAATCTTCACACTAGATCTTAGAACTTCACCGTATTCAAAGACAATATAGTTCTCTCTTTGTGGTATTACTAAATTTAACCTAAAAAAATAGTATAGTTATTGATCACTATTTAATTACAGAGATTTAAAATTGACTAAAGTCAAGCTATATTTTAAATGCAATAATAGTAAATTTATTTTCATTAGTAAATGCCTTTTACCTGAATTATTTTTGTGTGTGTTGCCATTTTCTTCCGCATTTTTTATTATTTAGATTAATTAACTATGTCTATGTTAATAAAGAATAAAATCGAATCTCTTTACTTGCAATCATACAGCATCAAGTATCTACAGTCCATGCTCACTAAATTCAGTCTGAGAAGTCTGTGCTATTATTGTTTACGGAGCTGGGAAACACTTTAGGGTCAATGGTGCCTACAGCCTGAATTTATCTCACATACTTCACTTGTGGCTTTGTTAACATTTGACGATAGGGAATTCAACATGGCGTTTGTTTCTACTTCATTAATGTATGCATGATATTCATTCTTACTACGTGGGAATAAATATGCAACTTACTGAACTTATTATTTTTAAAAGTTTTGAGATATAAGCAAACATTTCTATTGATTTCTTTCTCAATGTGTTATAAGTATATTTTTTTTTAATGGATAAATTTCAATGTTCTCCTAATTTCTTAATAGGTATCGTTCCATGTTTCTAGCTATTCATGCTTTCTAAAAAATGACTAGTTTTATAATTAATTGGCTTTTTAGAAGAAATGAAAACAACTTAATGAATTTAAAATGGTCTATTTGAAATTCATACTTACGTTTATTTTCATTTTCCTGCAGAGTATCGATATAGGGACGTCCTCAGCCATAGCAATGGATAAGAATGCAATAGTTGAAACCCGACATTTGCCAATGCCTCTAGAGGAGAACGCCAAGGAGGACAATGACCTAATAACGAGGTCAAAAGGAACTCAGCAAGCTTCAATCTCTTGTTCGTCCATAAGCGAAAGCGAGATTAATCAGGACAGAAACATTATTGAAAGACCATTTTCAAATGTGAGCCTGATTTCTACTGAGAGCCCCAGGCAGCCAGGCATTCAAACTCAGCTGCATCTAAATCGCCGCGCCTTAGCAGAAGGAGCTGAAAGGGAGAGCTTCCTTTAGACGAAATTAAATCCTTTCTTTTGGAGAAGGTAAAGAAAAGAAATTCCATTTATTTAATCCATTTATGAGAAAAGGTTGAGTTTTGCTGGGGATATAATAAAAAAAGCATTATCATGATATGTCTCATAGATCCTTAATGAAATAATGATTTGCCATAGATGATTAGGCTTTACGCATTGGTGTAGACTTTGGCCATAATACCAGGAGGATAAAATACACAGATTGAGGAACTTATGTTCATGAGAGAACTTTACATAAGTATTCATGAGTTTAGTCAGGACAAAATTAGGAAGAGAAACCAGGGAGTTCCTTCATTTATTTATTTAACCAAGATTTTATAACTGATTTTTGTTAACGTTGTTATTGTTTTTAGTCTATTATTTGTTTCTCCTACAGGCTTTGTTAGCTTCTAAAGCCCATAAGAGAATCTTGTTTAAGGATTTACCTGAGTAACTCATATACTTTTGTTTCGACTAACTTCTTCCACCATTATACTAAAGATAAGTTCTTCGCACAACTTCCTTATTACTTTTTCCTTATTCATTTTTTTGGTACCGAGAAGAATGATTTGACTCTTTTCATATTGTTAGCATATTTAAACATATAGGAATAACAAAATATTTTATCATGGAATACTACCGACGCAGTCCGTAATCTCAAGTGGAATGACTTGCCAAAAAATACGCATCAAACGAGACTAAATTTAAATCTTGAAATGGTAATTTCAGAATTTATATCAATTTAGTGCCTAAAAAACAGAATAATTAAATAGATATACAATAAATAAATGTAATACCTTTATTCAGAAAGTTAATTAGATTAAGGTTGAGAAATTATTAGCATGATTAAAAATTTAACATAATTAATTTTCTTATAGGATAATCAAGAACGCTGTCTAAGGTTAGTGTAATAGAAGAATTCCTTATTCGCTATAATAATAGATGGTTGAAGAATCGCGGGAACATTTGCATTCCTGGTGTCTGTTAAAGTAAAAGCTAGCTTAGATTAAAAGATTATTGAAATTTATCTTTTTAAAAGAAATGAATGGTTGCTCAATCGTATAGGGGGAACTCATAAAGAGGTTGAGGAACTCCGGCCGATTGTTTTATTGCTTTAAGAAATTCTTACTATTACCCTTACCTAACCGCATTGACTTGACAGTTATTGATGAAAATAAATATATATTATATATATATATATATATATATATATATATATATATATATATATATATATATATATATATCATGAACTGTTGAGCTTCTTCCAAATCGGAGTTTCAATATGAAGATGAAAACCAAGCACGCTATTGATAAAAACATCTTTATTTGTCTGGGTTTGAACGTTTAGAGATTAATAGGTTCATCGGCACTAAGAAAATAAATGGTTAAAATTTCTAGTTTTCATAAAATACTAAAATTGAATTGTGCATTTAGGATAAGCTGCTTAATACAAGAATAAAAATTTCGATAATTCAAATAAGATAGAGATTGGAAGCAGTTTGATTTATATATAAATTAGGTTCAAGTTTTAGCATATAAAGTGTTCCAATATTCGTAGTGCGTTAGGATGGGGGATATGACTAAGTATTTTAAAGTTATCCAGATTAATTTCAGACTTGCATACTTAGATGTGATCTCGTTTGGGCTCGGGGTCTGGTTTGTTGAGAATCAGCCCTGTGCGAGGTCAACCTTCCCCGATGCTGCTCGAAGCGACAATGGATTGACCTAATGGTCAAACCAATATAAAATGAATCGCAAGTTTCATAACCATCTTTATAAGTTACAGATGAGTGTAGGGAATGGAATTCGGTCCTAATAGTTGAAATAAGATCCAATATTGTGCCCATTTTTTAAGTAGGAACTTTGGGTAGAGATATGGATAGAATTTATTTAGTCTTTTTAATTTCACTTATAAAGTAGTTTGGTTTTTACTAAGGTATGGGATAGTAAAGAAATGGATAATTTCTCTAATGTATTTTCTGTTGGATTAAGAAAATTTTAATATGTTTTTCCACTAATAAGTCTGGGTAGCATTTATTTTTTTAGAAATATTGTAAAAAAAGAAAATTCTAAATGCAACAGGCTATATGAAGAACATATATTGTAGGCTCGATGAATAAGAGTATTTTCTGGCAAGAAACTAAGATAGCTTGTGCCTAAACCTGTAAGTGTAGGCTGCCCCTAGACTGATATTTCATACTCTTTTCCTGAACGTTTAATATCTATATCCAAAAATGAAAGTCTACTCTTTTTGTCGATCTCCATTGTATCATTTATATTTTTATGTCTAGAGTTCCGGTATTTAAAGAATTGTTCCGCCTGTTGTCGTGAATTCATTAATAAAGTGTATCATCGAGATAACGTCTGCAATACATAGGGTTATATGAAATGGGACAGTTATTGAGCTAAAGTTGTTCATAAGTTGTTCATAATGGCCTAAGAAGATGTTCGCGAAAGTTAGCCAAAGTGGTAGGCCAAATTACCCTCCTTTTTGGAAATAAAATTCGTTATTAAATATAAAATACGAATTTAAGACGGCCAATTCCCCCAAACTACTTAAATAGTTATTTTGTATCAAATATATATCTAACGAAAGCCCGGAACCCAAATCAGCGAGAGAGCGCAAAGCTCGTGCCTGCCGCGCCTTGAATCGGAGTCGGACCCACTTCTGACCGCAAACAAAATCGCTTCCGGCGAATTCGTATATATTTCTCACCGCAGAAAAGAGCAAATTAGTATTCACCCAGGAGTCAAACAATGTTCGCCTAGTATCTAAGCAGTAATCAAGAGGATTCATTGGAACCAGTCAAAGAACACTACGGGCCACTTCATAAGTGACTCTCAGGTACCCTGAGAACTCGCAGACAAGAAACCAGTTGTTCAGAACTACGGCGGTCAAGGACGTTTGGACTCATTCTGGAATAAGGCGCTTCGCTCCGTGCCCTGCAAGGATACCCCTTCGAACAAGCACTTTAGCACCCTCCCACCTCTTTAGAATTCGTAAGCTTATTACATTTTTCTCTATCACCGTCGAAGAGACGTGACGTTTTTCGAATAGTAAGCGACACCTCATCATCTCCTTCCGTTTTCTTTCCGGGAAATATTGTGCTATTCATAGCTCGTGCCGCAGAATTCCTTCTAAGTTAATTTCCTTTTGCTGAACGTTTATTTTTCTCATAGTGTATAAATTATTGCTAAATTATGTTATCTGTTTGTATAATAGTAAAGATTTTTTTTTTTCTATTGTTTAAATCCCAGAACCACATAAAAAGCCATTGATCTATTTTCTAATGCGTCAAGGGTAGAAAACGCACAAGAAATATCCCCTGTACTTAAAAGGGACTTCCCACGCGTCTAGCGAGGGCAAAGGAAGGTTTGTGAAGCCTACCTGACCTACGGTATAATAATAATAATAATAATATATATATATATATATATATATGTATATATATATATATATATATTTAAACTGGTGTCAGGTTTTTAAGGGTCGTTAAAAGGATTTATTTGAAGGCTTTTACGATTCTGGTTCTGGATATCAAAGAAACAATAATTTTCTTGCTAAACTATTTACAAATTTAGATATACGATCCCGGTGAATATTTGAAGTTAATTACTTTGTGAATATTGTGACTGTTTTATCACTAGTGTTACTAAGCGGATTATTATATCTGTTATTTCGGCCCCGTATACTCTGCCATTTGAAAGATTCAGGGAAATTATATTTATTCGGTATTGTTTGGCGTACATAGGGGTAGAATTCAAGGCTTGTTGGCTCCAATCGCAAAATTCTCATCGTGCGAATTAAGCGAGTTCTTTTTGCGTGTGTTTTTTGTGTTTATTATTGGGTCACGTAAAACCCATTGGCACTTCCGTTAATGCTCATAAGTGCGTTAAATGAAACACGATTAATTCGTGTTCGACAAACCCGCTGCATCCTCTTGTGTGTGCGTTAAGTTTTGTTTTAAATACGAACAGGTGACACGTCATGACTTTGTTCGAACTTTTTAAGGCACAAAGACAATCACTGGGTCTAACTGGAAAGGAACTAATTGACTATATCCAGGAAAAAGAGAAAGCAGCCAGACAGGAAAGAAGAGAAAGGGAAAAAGAAGAGAAGAAGAGAAAAAAAGAATAGAAGAAAAGGGAAAAAGAAGACAAGAAAAGAGAAGAAATAAGAGAAAGAGAAGGGAAATAAAGAGTAGAAAGGAGGGAAAGATAAAGAGAAAGAAAGAGAAGAAAGAAGAGAAAAAAGAACAGAAATGAATTTGTTTGCACGAATAAGAGATGACAAAGAGGAGAAACGAAACCCTATCCGTTACTTCGGGAACGGGAATCCATCAACCAGCATCTGTCAAACTGCCTGTCGTAAAAGAAGGGCAAGACTTCGTTTTATATTTAATTCACTTCGAGAAGATCTTCAACGTAAATCATTGGGAGATAGAAACCTTTGGCGTAGCTAAATTGTTGCCCCTACTTAACACCTACCTGAGAGATATTTTTCTTTCCCTAGCCTCAGAGGCACAATTGATTATTCTTCGTTGAAGGCTGAGCTACTTGCCGCCTATAATATGACCCCAGATTTTTACCGTGTAAACTTAAGGCATGGCAGAATTCAGCCCAATCAAACCTTCAGACAGATCGGGTATACATTAAAACGGCACCTTAATTTCTGGCCTGACGTATCAAAAGTGACCCATGACTACGATACTATGATCGATTTTATTCCTAAGGAACAGTTTTTGGCATCTGTTCCTTCATAAATCAGATCGTTTATCAAGGACAGAAGATGCATTAGTTTCAAGGAGTGAATATAAGAAGCTGACGTCTATGCCTCAAGCTACAATTGCCTCCTCAAAAAAGGGAAAAAGGTGGAACCATCTTCTTTCAAATCAAAGGTAAATAAGCATAAATTCGGGCCTCACAACAAGAAAAACTTTGTCAAGATGACAAGCCACTCTAAGCAGAAGCCTGTTCGAACATCCGGTAAACGGTAAGTCCAGCTTTCTCCTCTAATCGCTCTTCGTCAATTTTTCCCAGGAGGAGTATTGTGTGTTATTCATGCAGAATCGAGTGGCAGGTGAAAACAAATTGCACTCAAAACTCTCACTTGAAGAATATCAATTCGCACCAGGTGCACCAACTGAGTGCCACCCCTTCTCAGACCACGTCTCAACAGGAAACTCCTCTCTCTTAGAACAAACCAGATTTTGCCAGCCCCCAGGTGAACTTTTTCTTCAACAAAAGCAATCTTGAGAGCCTTCAATACGAGAATGCTACGGTGAACGGCTGCCGTCTCTCCACCCTAGTCCGAGGTAACCATTGCACGTGTATCTTGGTCTCAGATTAGCTACTCCTACATGTAGCTCCGGATCACGATCGGCTCAACCTCATGCATGATTTCTTAGGACGTGCTAATCGGTTCCCCATCGTTAAGTGCCGCCATATAGACTACGCCTACTTCACTTGCTGGGACGAGGCAGTGGCAGCCCCACATCAAGGTTTGTGCCGTTCTGATTGGGCAGTCCCAGAGGTTTTTTACACCCAGTGGCTCAACCGGTGTCCACCCGCTTACAAGCGAAGCAGGATTTAGAAGCACCCTCACCCCTGGAAACCACCAGAGCTTCAGAATATAATAATGTCGTAAACGTGGAGTTTGCTAAGAAACAGAAGAAGTGTGAATCCATTCGTCCTCTTTGACTAAGGACCAAAATAATACTCAAAATCCATTAGAGGTAGCAAATTATTTCCAATCAGAAGTATAGATAACCACCTCTACCGCATAGACTGGAGGGAGATCCCACCAAGTCTCAAGCCTTATGTGTTTCCCGCTCCATTGTGCGACTTATTTTACAAGCCGCACATGACAGCCTTTTCTCGGGTCACTTTAGTTATATAAAGACTGCACAATGAATTTTTAAGTACTTTTATTGGCCCGGAGCGTCGGATAAAATTTTTCGCTATTGTCAATCGTGCGACATATGCCAGAAACTGCCATTAAGGATGGGGAGTTAATCCGGCCCACTTTCAGAAGGGCCCCGATAGCTTAGAAAACTTCTCCCGAGTGTCATTCGACTTGGTTAGACCAATCCATCCACCCACTAGTGAGGGCTATAGTTATGTCTTCACTCTTGTCGATTTTACCACCAGCTTCCCCGAGGCTGTTCCCCTCAAGAAGATTGACAGCATTCCGTATTCCGAAGCCCTTAACACCCATCTTTTCTTGCATTGGATAACAGAATAAAATATTGTGAAACCGAGCCCCTCAATTTATCTCCTATTTGGTGGAGCAGGTAGTAAAATTACTCATGGTAAAGCCCCTATTAACCATCCCATTTCACCCCGCCGGAAATGGTATGTGCAAGAGGCTGAACGGAAATCTCAAAGCCATTTTGCGGAACATTTGCGCCGAGCAGCCAGGAGAATGGCATCGTTATCTGCTCGCGGCTTTTATTTTGCCTATAGAGAGATACTACATCACACTTTGGGATTCGCACTATTTGAGTTACTTTACGATAGGAACGTTCAAGGCCCCTTAAGCATGCTCAAATTACTTTGACTAACCAAAAATAGATAGGGACGTACAATCCTCATACTCGTACCTAATCGAACTCCGTCAGAGGTTGGAAGAATGCGCCCAAATTGCGTACCAAAATGTCGACGTTAATCTGAATAAATATAAGGCTTAATTCGACTGTAAGTCCCAAGATCGAAGATTTAAACCCGGTAAGGAAGTGCTGTTTTTGCCCCCGAACGACAATAACTGTATAGCCAGTGGAAGGGCCCCTATCAAATGATAGAGAAACGCAGTTCTGGTGATTATTTGGTTGAAACACCCAAGGGGAGGAAGCTTTTCTATATTGACCTCCTTAAGAAATATCATCGGCGCGCAGGAGTTAACCAAATAATGGCTATAGACGAAAAATCTGCCATTGAATCAAATTGCCCTCTCGCCTTCGTAATTTAGTAGAAATTTCATGTGTAGAGTAAGCTAGCGAATACCCCTTGCTCGTCCTAGATGTGATGGAATCCTCTCCTATCGAGCTCAATTTAAGTGACCAGTTATCGTCCGCTCAGAGAAACCAGCTCACATCTCTCCTAAATCAATTCGGTGACGTCATCTCAGACATTCCAAGTTGTGCTACTCAGTTTGGGCAAGATATTCAGTTAACCACCCAAGAGGCTATTAGGTCCAAACCGTATCCGTTACCCGTGCATTTAAAAGAAGCTTTTAATACTGAAGTTAAAAAGTTGATAAATTTCAGATAATCGAGCCGTCAAAGTCCGATTACTGTTTCCCAGTCGTCATGGTCAGAAAACCAATAATTATACCGCGTGTAAAGAACTACGTAGTGATTGAGGAAGAGCCCCTTGCTATCATATGGGGAATTAAGAAATTTGACAGGTATCTGATAGAAAAGGAATTCGTGATCGATACTGACCATAAACCGTTGTCGTACCTTAGAAACATCAAAAACAATAATGTGAGACTAATGCGTTAAAGCTTATTTCTCCAAGCATCCCAATTTTAAATAATGTATTTAAAAGGCTCCGAGAATTGTATAGCCGATAGCCTAAGACGAAATCCAAAAAATTTAGGTGAGAAACGTTTACCCTTTTGTAAGTAAATAAATTTTACAATTATTTTGGAACCGAGGCAGATATACCCATTGCTTAAAATTCAGTGTATATAATTATGATTGTTGTAAATTAGTTTTGGGGATAATATGTAAATTTTTTGGCACTGTCTTGGAATTGTTTTTTGTATTCCTTTTTGGTGGATTTTATATAATGTATTGCTTTGCTAGTTCTTTTTTTATGCTGTGAAGCGAATTTAGTTATTTTGTATTCCTTTTTGAGTTTGTATAATGCGTTTTTTTATTTAGTGAGGCAAAGGTATTGCACCCCATTTTCCATTTCCCCAGATATCCCTTCTTCCGGGAGTCCAATCTTAAGGGGAAAGGAGATGACAGAGAGAGAGATTCACGAGGACAAACAGGCCTAAGGAGGCACTTCATGGACGACCAAAACTTAAACCGGCATCTTAAGTAAATTTCCGGGGCAATAACGAAGCAAGACGAGTCAAACTACACCCCGAACCCAGATCAGTGAGAGGGTGCTAAGCCCTTGCCGGCCTCACTTTGAATCGGAGTGGGATCCACTTCCGACGAAGTTGTATATATTTCTCAGCTCGGAAACGAGCATATTAGTATTCAAGCAGGAGTCAGGCACTGCTCACGCAGTATCCAAGAAGTAACCCAGAGGATTCATTGCAACCAGCCAAAGTACACAATGCACCCCTTCACAAGCGACTCTCTGCTCTCTGGTATCCTCAGGACTCACAGACAAGAAACCAGTTGTTCAGATCTACGGCAGTCAAGGATGTAGGGACTCATTCTCGATTAACGCGCTTTGATCCGTGCCATGCAAGGATACTCCCTCGAACAACCATTCGAGGCCGCCCCCTTTTTTAATTTGGTAAGCCTATTATATTTTTCTCTTTCACCGTCGAAGAGAAGTGATGCTTTCCAACTATGAAGCCTCACCTCATCTTCTCCTACCGTTTTCTTTCGGGTAAATATTGTGCTACTCATAGGTCGTGCCGAAGCATTCATTGTAAATTAATTTCCTTTTGCTGAACGTTTAGTTTTCCCATAGTGTATAAATTATTGTTAAATTCTGTTATTTGTTTCTATAATTGTAAAGATTATTTTTTGATTCTCTTGTTTAAATCCCAGAGCCACAAAAAAGGCATTGATCTATTTTGTATTTCGGCCAAGGCTAGAAAACGCACTCGAATCTCCTCATTACTTAAAAGGGACTCTCCCCGCGTCTGTGGCGGGCAAGCAAAGTTTAGTGAAGCCCAGCTGACTTGCGTCATCGATAATAAATTTGTTTTAATGAAATCACGACTGAAAAATTTCATAAATACTTGAACTCTTTACATAAAAATAGAAATTATACAATAGAGATCGAGAAAAACAGTAGACTTCCATTTTTAGATATAGATATTATACGGTCAAGAACAGAATATAAAATTTTAGTCTATAGAAAGCCTAAATTTACAAGTTTAGGCAATAGCTTCCTTAGATCCTTGCCAGAAAACATTGAGTTATCCTTCATAAAAGCTCTTATTCATCGAGCCTACAATAAATGTTCTCCAGATAGACTGCTGCATTAAGAATTCTTTTATCTAAAAACTTTCTTTAAAAATAAATGCTACCCCGACTTATTAGTGGAAAAACATATTAAAAAGTTTCTAATCCAACAGAAAATAAAATAGAGAAATTATCTATTACTTTAGTATCCCATACCTTAGTAAAAATCAAACGACTTTATAAATGAAAGTTAAAAGACTACAAAAAATTCTATCCATATCTCGACCCCAAATTCCTATTAAAAAATGGGCACAATATTGAATCTTATTTCAACTATTAGGGCCGAATTCCATTCCCTACCGCTCCTTTGTAACTTATAAAGATGGTTATGAAACTTGCGATTCATTTTATATTGGTTCGACCATTAGGTCAATCCATTGTCGCTTCGAGCAGCATCGGGGAAGGTCGACCCGCACAGGGCTGATTCTCAACAAACCAGACCCCTCGCCCATAAGAGATCATATCAAATTATGCAAGTCTGAAATTAATCTGGATAACTTTAAAATACCTTTTCATATCCCCCATCCCAACGAACTACGGATATTAGAATCACTTTATATCCTAAAACTTAAACCTAATTTAAATATAAATCAAACTGCTTCCAATCTCTATCGTGTATCATGAATTATCGAATTTTTTTTTTTCATATTACGCAGCTTATCCTAAATTGCATAATTGAATTTTAGTAATTTATGAAAACTAGAAATTTTAACCATTTACTTTCTTATATTCTTATTGCCGATGATGAGGCTAGGTCCTCTAAACGTTCAAACGCAGACAAATAAAGATGCTTTTATCAATAGCGTACTTAGTTTTCACCTTCATATATATATATATATATATATATATATATATATATATATATATATATATATATATATATATATATATTTATATATATATATAAGGTCAAAAGTACGTTTTGCTTCTCTCAAGAATGGTTTTAATAAATTAATATTCTCTCCATAGGCACTCACAAAAGGAGTTATTAATTTTATCTAGGACGAGAAGTATTCACAAGTTTTAGCCTACAAGACATCAGCAAGCAGTCATCTTTAACGAAGAATTGGATTTGAGTTTATAATTGCACTTATTAAATTAAGTGTGCGGTGATTATTCCATTGCTAGCTGTTATTAGGGCAAACAATATTTTTTCCATTTCTTGACCCTCGTTTTTCAGATGAATTACCAAATGTGTTAATGATTCAACGAGAGATGTTTAGTGCAACTCGCGATAGAGAAAACTAAGATTTCCAAAAGCTGATTCACTTAAATCGATTCTTACCAACGTTATTTTGATCAGGTTACTCTCCTCAAGCGATGGCGTCCTATAACTTACAAGTGATACGTGGAAGACCAGCAATTCCTCCTGGCACTTGGTATCGCTCAGTCCTAAACTAGATTGATAGTGTTCTGGCTTTATTCTTTTCTTCTTTTTGCCCTTTCAGAGTCACTTTGCTTGCAAGACTCTTTCTCCTTATTTTTGTGGCAGACGTCTAATTTTATAACTTAGTCACATACCTGGTTTCCTCATTTCATCCCTCTTCGGGGCCGGGATCGGGGTTAGGTGGACGAATAGCGTTCTCTCATCGCCCCGTTTATAGGGGACTAACTTTTCCATCTAACGTAATGAACAGTAATGAAAGAACCCAAACATAACGCAAAACACCGAAATATGCTTCATCTTCAAATCGGTACCATCTTGCTTATCAATCCAGGTAAAGCGATATCTAGGCGTACAACTGCGCCACGGGGATTTTTTATTTCTATAAACGCTATTATAATCGCGAAAATAGCCTGTTTTCTCTTATATATTATTATAAGTATGCTTATAAATGCGAGCGGATCCTACAAGATGCAAAACTCAACTCCAATATTAAAATGAAAGATATAGAAAGTAACACACATGAATGAATGGCTAAGCGAAACTTAATATAAAACTGATCAAAATACATCGGCGAATCGGGAAGGGACATTTCTATAATTTTTCACCTAATAAATCTAGAATTGCAAGCAATGAAATTTTTCTTAGAAAAACGCGCTCTTGATTAGTCATCTGGTCCTAAATTTCACTCTTACGAATAAAATAGCTTTGCCCTTAGGTTAGCATCAACTTGGATGGCCACTTTTCTTTCGCGATTTGTTGAAATTTAGTGGTTTATGTTTCTTAGAGAAAAGTCAATTTTAACCTCTGGTATTAAAAAAAAGGCTATATTCATGAAATGATCGTCAAGATATTAGTTGAATTGAAATGAAGCAAAGGTTTGAAAGTATCAATGGTAATCGAAGTCAATTATTATCATATCTTTTCTCCATAATATATGTATTTATTCCCGAGATATTGCCAAATTTTATTGATACTTTATGAAACAGTAATTGGAACATAAAATAATTTTTAAGCTTTGAGGGGAATCACATAATTTTAACAAGTTTGACAAAAAAATAAAGGAGTAATAAAACTTTAACTTAGGTCAGAACTGACATTATTCATACACTAACAATTTAATAACATTATATTTAATTAATTTATATTAAATTATAACAGTTTTAAAATGATATGAACAGTTTCTGTGACCTATTTATAATTTGCTCTAGTCAAGAATAATCTATTACCTCCTAACAACCTTTTCTTTGCCATTCCACTCATCATGGCGAAAACTAGTGAAAGGTCTTCCGAAATCAACAGAAGAATAATTAAGAAATTCAAATCTAACAAATCTAACATGAGATAAAAAGATTTAAATGCGACTAAATTCCTCTAAATCTATAGTGCAGTTGCCCACTTTCTGACTTTCCTCGAAAGATTCCACTCCTCATGGCCTGGAGTATCTTTAGATATGCCAACTATATTGCATAAAGCCGAAACCCATGCGAGTCTCAAGAGGAAGAGGCCTTTTAAGAAAAAAATCCATTTGAAAGTAAATCTGAAGTATGTCTACAAACATCTAGAGTAATATTTGAATTTTTGAGCTGTGGATTAGGTCAAATGAAGCGATTCATGACTAGTTCGCCACAAATTATGTAAATAATGTTAAGCGTAAAATTGGTCTTCCTAAAAGATTCTCCCACAGTATAACATATTGGTCGATTTATTATGTTACGGGGAAGTTTCTATTTAACAAGTGTTGGTACACTTAAGTGAATCCATTTTTTTGCGCATAAAAAAATGTTACGGAAATATTTCTTAAGATTATTTAAAAATTGATGCTCGCAAGCTTGAGCGAGGGTTAAGGTGAGTCACTTAATAATCTAAAGACCATAAACATGCGCTGAAATTGTTTTTTTTTCTGGAGGAAGTAAGCAAAAATAAGCGGTTAGTTAAAGCATTTTACAGTTACTAGTCCTTAACAGCTATACAAAATTTATAGCATTAACTGTTCCGCGTCTAATACAAGATAGCTTCCAAAAGATCAATGAAGTTTATAAGATTTGCAAATAGGAGTGGGAAGTAAATTCACCAGAAGAATGTTCTTCCTATCATAATAGACTTAGTTGTTCCTCATCTGAAGAGGAAGCAATACCACCTCTGAATTCAGTCCTGCATAATTTTGGGAAAAGTAGGGATGTTATGCTTGGTATTCAACTTAGAAGATCGTTGAATCATTGGCTCTCAATTGGAAGACATGCTAGAGGATCAGTAGAGATTAATGTGAGTCAGACTTTCGGTAAGAGGGTACGGCGGCTCGGTAACGATAATTTAAGCGTTCTTATACGAAAAGAACCCCAGAATTTGTCAGGAGATCCAGGCAATCATTGATAAAGTTCCTAGCACAAATGACCTTCAAAGCAAGGAAGAAGGGTGTTTGAGAGTCTCTAATCAGGCCCTAATGAATGAGGACATCCGCGCTACTCATACAAGATGAAAATATGCCAGCTTCAATAACAGAAGGTGTAGGAGAAACGGAAGGATTCTGGTATGTAGCTTATGGACAAAGAAAGCATCCCAGCAAACATGCCAAGAATTGATTCTTTTCAAAAGAGAAAAGTTTCTGCCAGGACCAGGTGGTGAGCTCGCAAACCAACCGCTTGCTTGCTGGGTCCCGCAATGATATACTGAGCATCATAAAGACTAAGTTCCCAGTTTACATCAATAGGATGGGCTATATCAAGTTCGTGGATTTCTTGGTCGTGCCATGGATTCAAGAGCTGGACGCTAGAATGACCTACGAGTTCTACACAAACCGGATAATTCAGTATTAATTGTTAGAGAATATGATTAATCACAGCAACCCGAACATCTGGCCTACCAATTGTCTAGACTGAAATTATGTGTAGAGCGTGGTTGAGAGACTGACCATCAAGTCCCTGTGCACTAGCATGGTAAAATTTTTTTCCAGCAAGATCACGACAGTTTTCACCCAGTTAAAAAGGGCGACTTCAGAGAAGGTCGCAACAGGTTTCGACGCTGACTGGTAGCCATCGTTGTGGCCAACCGCAAATTCATACAAGGCTTAACCATGTAAATATATTTGTATAATTGAAATATTTGTGTTATTTTATTGACTATTTTATCCTAGTTTTATGGGATTAATACTTTTTATTTCCAATGTTTGTAAAAAAAATTATTACTCCTTTATTTAATTTCAAACGTGTTGAAATTAATAATTTATCCTCGAAACCTAAGCAAAGGTGCCAAAGTTTTGACATATTTTCATACTAGAATATTAATCCCATTTCAAATATAATAATGGTCTTTAATAATATAATTGCAGGTAAAAGACCTGAGCCATTTTTATCACAAAAAAAGACAAAATTAAGGACAGAAATTGTTTTTTCTCAGTATTTGAACAGAAAAGAGGTTATTCTATGGCCTAAGACTAAAAGCACGAATGACATTACTGATTATGCTCCTATATTTATTTTCTTATTTATCTAATGCAATTACAATAAATATTATCAGCAATATGTATAAATAGATGTAATTCAATTCTTTGCTAAAATTATAGAAAGAAATTGTATAATTCTATTTATAATGACCGTAATTATTTATCTAATAATACGTTTTCCAATATGGTCTGTAACTTATAAAATAATATTTTATTTTTATGTACAGTCACATTATATTTTCATATAATTGTTTAAAATAAAATGTAAAAAGTATAGTTTTTTCCTGTCGTCTGATCCTTCCGACGAGCTAAAACCTATTACAAACTCATCCAACCTCTTAATATAGGTGATTTAAACAAGACTTAAATCAAACTTTGTCAGTAAGCCTTCTTGAATCTCCTAAATACCATTCGTTCTACTTGATTATTCTAGATTAGGAAAGCAAGTATACAGATTCAATTTGGAATAAAACAATTAATGCATTTAGTTTTTTCTGTATATTAATGGATTAATAGGAAACTATTAAAAGACTAATATGATAACGTTATATATAAATTTGGTGAAAATGGTTGAGAAAAACGATGGACTAAATATAATAGAAAGAAAAAAGGAAAACGCGTGAAAAATACTCCTCCCCGAAATATATATGTAGATAGAGCGAATTAAAAATATTAATGTGCTGTGGCTTCTTTGGTACTGGTATTGGGATATCGGTAATCCTAATAAAGAAGTACATAACTTGTAAAGAGAGAAAATGTACAAATGTAAATATAATAAAAATATACTTGTTTGGAAACTGACTACACGGATAATTCTCTTAAGATAAGTGATGGATAAATAAAGTACTTTCTTTATTTTTCAACTATTCAAGAAGGTTTTGCTTTTATTAAAAGTTCACTAACTTTGATAT
Organism: Ceratothoa steindachneri; assembly: GCA_963969495.1. Classification (NCBI taxonomy): domain Eukaryota; kingdom Metazoa; phylum Arthropoda; class Malacostraca; order Isopoda; family Cymothoidae; genus Ceratothoa; species Ceratothoa steindachneri. The sequence continues at coordinate 184,983,474 of OZ018322.1, read as the reverse complement.
GTATCCTTTTTATTTACATTGTTATTAGTTAGTACGATTAAAAACTCCGTTCGTATTTTCAATTTTCATTTGTGTATAATTATTTCAGTTTAATAACTTGATACGGCACTATTCGTATCTGATAATTTTTGTTTTTTTTCATTTATTTAATCCTTTCTCTATTATATAATTTTTAATCTCATTCAATAATTATCTTTTATATACAAGTACTATCCGCAATATAGAGTTAAAAGTTTACCCAACAAGTAGGCCATGATTCTCTTTGTTTTTTCTCAGTGTCGTAGATCAGGGTCAGATCCTAGATATTGGTCGAGGCAGGGGGAGCGCGATAAATTTGGGGAGGGGGGAATTTAAAACCCCCGAGTGCGTGGCTTTTAATAAATTAGGTAATACTGCGATTGGCAAAATTAATATAACTTCTTATAGGTTCTAAGCATATAAAATGGTGAAACAAAAATGAGCCCTATTATTATACAGATAATTTACAAATAATAGAATGGATATGCAAAGTTAAAATTTCAAGGTCAGATAAACTCCGAGATGTTAAAGGTTCATTCATGAGGTGGCTAGGCGCGCAAATAACCTACCAAACAATTCAACCAACACGGGAAACTGGATTCACGATTGAGTCAGTTGCGGCGCCTACTTTTAGCGGTATGCTTTGGGAAGTGGTCGGAGAGAGAGAGATGATGCAAAATGGGAATCGCAATCGCTACGTTTAACCTCGGGGGTATGAATCGAGAGAGTATTACGCCTGACGGGCACGGAGCCAATATCAGAATAATAGTCTGTTGTCGCTAGACTATCGTTAATCTGGAGAGAATTCTTGCCTTCGGACTCGAGGGGTGCGGGAACCGAATCGAGAGTTTACGCGTCGCGTTCAACAAGGTGGCTGGTACTAATTTCTTGAAGCCTGCATCTGATATTTTATACTGCCTCGCTGGAAGTGACTTGCCCGAGTCCTCATAAGGTGATTCTACTTTATCAGACGTTGCACCAAAAGTAGTAAACCTTAACTTCACACAATCTCACGAAGCTTACTCGCTACCCTCGGTTCGCTCGTTCTCTCCATCCTTCTTGTTATCGCCTGGAGTGGGTTGGATTTCTCAGGGTACTGCTCGACGATTTCTGTTCGCGTGGCCCATTTCTCACTCTCTCTGTGACACACAGCTATATTACATCTTAATAACCAAAATATTTTACATTTAAGAACATCCTTATCCTTGTTATATAATTTCTATTTTATTCCTATCTGTATTGCCATTAAATTTCCTATTACTTATTTAATTTACTTTATTCCTTTTTTAATTAACTTTGACGAGCTGATCTTACAAATTTCCTATACACACTATTTAATTTAAATATTTTGTTTTCTCTTGACAAATGTATATAAGAAACAGAGTAGAATTCATATTTTCCTCTTTCTTGTTATTAAATCTAACAAAATGACAATTCAAGGACAATAAAGATTTATAGATATATCTAAGAAAGCTAATTTCTCCTAAAAGATGTAAATAAATGCTTTGACGAGTACCAGTACTAAGAGTATGGGTACAGAACCAATTTGAGGTATAGGTTTCATCTTTCAATTTGTACATAGAGTGACAAAATATCCCCCAGGCAAACATTTATATCCCCCAACGAAAGAACAAGATAATAGATAATAACACCAACCAAAAATGACAAAGATTGTTAAAAAAATAATAATAACCAAGGAGAATGAATGTCGCATCGAGGGAATATTTACAAAATGGTGTGATCAAGTGATTCGCATTTGGGGGGATAATTAGCAAACTTATGACATGGAAGGACCTGAAGTTATATTTTTGGTCTATATATAGTAGTTTATGGCAAAATGTTTCACGATGACTCGTGATACTCGTACCCCGTAAATAGCTCACTACCCATATCATTAAATGTTGTTGTTTTAATAGCGGAAGACATCTCGATTAAGGATTTGAGTCATGGCTAACATTTTAATAATTTTACCCCCTTTATTATCTGCACCTGTCACCATTTTTAAATAATAATAAAATCGGAATTCTACATAGACAAAATATCTTTTTATTACTTCTTCTATATAAATTTAGCTTTCTATCGAAAATTTAAACTTCCTATTTACCTAAATTAATCACAGGCATATGATTCGATGTCGTTCAATAATATATTTACTATAAAAGCTGATGAGAGTTTGTTGCTAATATTTATGTGTTTCATCCAATATTTTATATTCTATTAAAGTTAAGGACAGTTTTTCAACAGTATTTACGCAAAATCACGTTTCAAAACTTAATCAATGTATGTATGTACATGTTTTAATTTGTTAGAATAGATGATGCAAAAGTATACATCTAATAATGGGCCCTACATTAAAATCAATAAAAACAGATTCGGAACTCGTTCTCCTCAAACACTATTTGGATACAGACTTGCGCCTTAGACTGGAATGTACTCAAACTGATTTGCGAATACATCAAGCTGTTCTTAATGGGTTCACATGCTCTCTATGATTAAAATTTAATTAATTGAGAGTTATGGATTTAATAATTAAATAAGAAAACAAAAATCGATATATGAGGTATATTTCCAAATATCCAACTAATCTTTTGTTAAAACAGTATTATATCTGCCAAGCTTACTAAACATTTCACCACATGAGGCCACCATTCTTTTCTCTCGCTCTGAATCTGGAGCTGGAATAGAAATTTAGTGAAAATTACTTGTGGTTTAAGTCCTCTAAAAGACTTTGGGTCCATATAAAAATAAATTAGAGATTCAAAGCGTGACCCCGCAAAATTAAGGATTAAATATTTCGTCTTGCCAGAGCTCCTGGTTGCCGTACAGCTCCTGCACAGCTGGGAGAGCATACAACGTGATCCTGTGAGCATACAGCTAGCTAGCGATCCCTCACCTCAACGCAGCTGTTTCCACTCTGCCTGCCACATCTGCTTCGGGTCTGACACAAAGATTAAGGCATCTGCAGGAATGAGACCCTTTCAGCTCATGAAAGAATCTTGAAGGAATGATAAAACTTCACCTGCTAAACCTCAAGCAGCTCACCTGCATCCTCCCAAAACCTAGTCTAGACAACATCATCTTAGTGTTGTGTCATGCGCCGTTTAACCATGACACTAAAATCAGTGTTGATAAGTTTTCCCCAAGTTAGTCCTCTCGTTCATAACCATGACATAGTGCTGCAGAGCTCACCTTGCAAACTCCATCTTCCTGACCTTGTGGCGATCCCTCATACCCTGCACCGTCCTCCTATGGTATTTTATTATGTAATAAATCATGAAATAATTCATCCTACATTTTATGGGTCTTTCTTTAGTTTTCTCCAAAATCTCGTCGTATGAGGTACCGTGTAAAATCGCATGTCCATTGATGAGGTGTGACTTAAATGGTTCTAAACCAATTTTGTACATTGTAATCTAAAAAGTATTGAAGATAATAATATTCAATGATTCAAATATTAGCAAAAAAAATGGTCTCTCATATTAAATTAACTCCATTATAAAGTTTTGTGTGAGGTTATGAAACGTACATACTCACATGCCGCCAGACAATCGTGGGAACAAAAGAAATTTGTCGTTTGAGTTGACCTTTGTCTCCTCTCTCTCTTCCCCCACACTTCTTCCAACTGGCGACAAGAAGTAGGACGAAAGAACTCCTATCTCACAAAGAGGCTTAAATCTTATTTGCTTTCTTTATGATACCATGGAGATTGCTTGCAGGCACTGCGATAAGCGAATTGTCGTGAATGGGATCTCTCTCTCTATTTCCCACAATACGTGATATAAATAACATCGCCGTTTACACCTCTACAGCAGTGTTGAAAATCTACACGCGTAATCCTCACGTTGAACGAGAGTCGTTGCCGTAACGTATCGACTACAAACGCGCCGTCGAGTCAGCTTGGTCGCTGTGTTAAAGTGTTCCTGGAAGTAAATCCCGCCCCGCAGAGTCTGTGACTAGAAGAGTACGCTCTGTTGCTCAACTTAACTCGAGTAAGAAAAGAAACATCCAAATAGTTACTGGAAGTTACTATTTGTTAGTGTCACATCCAGTTAGGAGTGAACTAAACGGAACTGCAGTCAGCAGCCCCAAACCCGTCGTCTTATCTCTCATCTCCCCGAGAACTCGTTATAACGCCACCCGAACCACCCCGACTGGACCTGAGTAGTCGTCTCTCCAATCAATTAATTAATGGTAATCTGTAAACCCAGTGTTTCTCTATTCTTAAATTACCTATTTAATTAACAGTGATTGATAAAGCCATTGAGTCATTATATATCTAGACGCTTAACGTCAGTGTTTAATATTTAATCTTTAATTTTTCCTGTTAACTATTGCTAATTATTATATTTGTGTAAAGTAAAGTTTAAATTGAGTACGTGTGTTTATTTGTGGCGAATCCCTTTTGACGTACCCTTGGCAAGACTTTAATTAAGCATCCCTTCGGCTAATTTATCCAACCTGTATCATGCACTCAATTCTACGACATATATAAAAGTGGTGTCAGCTTTAAGGGTTTAAATTTTGAAGTAAGCGAACTCATATAGCCTAAAACTTGCCAACATCCAGGGAAGCCAAAATAAACTAGCGTAAATTTTAATAATTAGAGTCTATTCGCCGAAGGAATATAAATAATAACCATTAATAACCATTTCAAGATAGCAAAAACAAAGCTAGGAAAATATTCATTATTTTTTGGGGTTACTTATTAGATTGTATCGGTTAGGATTAATTTCGGCTTCTAATTCTCTTACCAGGTGCGTAAGTTCATTCGTGAGTCTCCAGTTGCGTCAGCAAGAGCTGCAATGGCTTCACAATCGTTCGAAGTTTTCGTCAAGCAAGGACAAGCTCTCGGTCTCACAGGACAGGACTTAAGAGAATTCGTCCAAAGCGAACAGCGAGAGGAAAGAGTACGAGAAATGGAAGTACGAAAAGAAGCGTTATAATTTTAAGAAAGAGAAAGGATTCGAAAGCATTAAAGGAAATTAAGCAGAGACCAAGTTGAGGTCAGTTCTGTTGGATCCCGTGATTATCAACCCCAGGCCCCCGCTATGAAACTTCCCCAATATAAAGACGAAGAAGATTTGTGCTCATACTTGACACATTTTGAAAAGATCTTCGAGGTAAACGGATGGGCCCTAGAATCCGAAGGAGTGAGTAGATTGCTCCCATTGCTCAGTTCGCGCGTAAGAGAAATTTTTATCTCGTTACCACACGAAGCTACAATAGCACCTTGAATGCCGAATTGCTATCCGCCTTCAACTTGAACCCTCAGTTCTACCGCGCTAAGTTTAGATCGGCTAAAATCCAGCCCGGTTAAACTTACCGAGATTTTGGATATATCCTGAAGCGGAACCTCAAGTTCTGGTAAGAATTCTCCAAAGTCGAATCGGAGTATAAGGCACTGATTGACTTCATGATAAAAGACCAGCTATTGTCCACCCTCCGCCAGGAGATCCGAGCATTTGTGCAAGACCGCCGAGAGTCTACCTTTCAAGAATGCCTCGAGGAAGCCGATCTCCATGCGACAAATCATCGCCTATACCCACAGGATACCCGGAAGAATAATCGTCCGTCCCCGAAGAATAAATTTAGTCAATGGAAGTCCCAACAAAGGAAACCATCTCCATTGATAAAGACCACAGCCCCGTTCAGGCCAAAGAATAAGCCTTTTGTAGCCCACGAAGACTGAAAACCACCAGTCTTTATACCCCTTACAATAACCAGCACCAGAATAAGCAGGTTATATGCTACTGCTGTTGTTCCCCCGGCCATTATAAGTCTTAATGTTTACAGAATTCCAGCCTACGTCCCACCCAGAGCCAACAAGTCCACCAAGTAACTGCTACCCTTCTCCCGGAACAACCGGCCGCGCTTAAGTCATCCCCCTCGTCTCCATCCCACAGGAATTTCAAGTGAACTTCCTGTTCAACAAGAGTACCCCCGGAGGACTAAATTTCGAAACCGGCTCAATCAATGGCTGTAAAGTGTCTACCCTCGTCATAGACACCGGGTGCACATGCATTGTGGTGTCGGACAAATTCCTCCCCCCTGTCGACTCCCAACATAAGAAGTAGGCAATTGTACACGGCTTCTTGGGTCGAGAAAATAGATTCCCGGTAATCCGAGGCCATGTACAGTGTAAATATTTCACTGGTTGGGCCGACGTAGTGGCAGCCCCCATCAAACTTTGCTCGGTTCTCATTGGCCAGAGCGCACTACCTTCCCCGAGTGAAGTGACTCAAGCTGTCGTCACTCGAGCGCAAGCTACCCACGAAGCCTCTCCCGCAACAGGCCTTTTCACCCCAGAGGCTCCTTTAGAGGTCCAAACGAGTAATGCACAATTCCTCAGAGTTCAGCAGGGCTGCCCTTTACTTCAATCCCTTTGGGAAAAGGCCCGAAAGAACGAAGAGGTGATCGTTCGAGGGAACCGACCCATAAGGTACATCATTAACGACTCCATTTGATTTGGTACCTAACGAGATGAGTCGGACCCACCTTTCAAGGTCATGTGTATTCCGCGCACACATGTAGACCAAATCCTGCGAGTAGCACATAAAAGTCCATGGCCGGTCATTTCGGCCATAACAAGACTTCTCAGCGGCTATTTAAATACTTTTTTTGGCCCTGTGCAGCCAAAGATATTGCAAAATTCTGCAAAACGTGCGACTTGTGCCAGAAAACCACTGCAAAAGGTCGAATAGCCCCAGCTCCCCTGCAAAGAACCCCAGTCATTTCGGAGCCCTTCTTGAGAGTCACCATCGACCTCATCAGACCAATTCCCCCCCCTTCCGCCGAAGGTCACAGGCATGTACTAACATTGATAGACTGCGCTACCCGATTCCCAGACGCTGTCGCTCTAAAAAGGATCGATAGTATATCTTGCTTTGAAGCCCTTATTTCCATTTTTTCTAGAGTAGGATTGCCCAAAGATATCTTGTCAGATAGAGGCCGCCAGTTTACCTCTGAGCTCATGGAACACGTGAACACCCTGCTCCAAATCAAACTTATTTTTACCACCCCCCTCCATCCGAGCGCGAACGGCGTGTGCGAAAAGTTCAATGCGACCTTGAAAAGCGTCCTCAGTAAGCTTTGCATGGAACAAGCACAATAATGGCACCGATATTAACCAGTTGTGTTATTCGCATGCCGCGAAATTCCCCATAGGACCATCGGATTTTTCCCATTTGAGCTCCTGTACGGGAGAAACGTATGGGGGCCCCTCAGTATTTTGAAGAAGTTATGGACAAATTCCCGTTTGTGTCCAGAATTAGGGAACACTTATTCCTTCGTCCTCGAACTAAGAGAAAGATTAAAAAGGTGTTCTGAAAGCAGTCAGAAATTCTGAAATTAATATGGAAAAGTATCGCACATACTTTGATCTAAAGGCCAAACACAGAAAACTGAAGCCCGGAGATGAAGTTCTACCCTTACTGCCCTCGGATTCCGATAAACTTCTCTCCCAATGGAAAGGCCCCTACCCCGTTCAGAAAACCCACGAATTGGTCGATTACCTTATACAGACACCCGCAGGTGATAAGTTATATCACATAAACATGCTAAAAAAGTATCATAGACGGGCCTGTATAAACAATATAGTCGCCTCCGACGAAGAAAGCGTAATTGACCCCGTCCACCCAAACAACCCCCTAAATATTGTTAATTCGATTTGCGTAGAGTCAAGCGAAGATTGTCCCCTCTCCGTCCTCCCGTCCAAGCTGCCCCCGATAAAACAACCTTTCCCCGAGTTGGATGTAAACTCCGACCTCACCCATGCCCAAAGGAACCAAATGATGGCACTTTTGGAAGAATTTAGTGACGTCATTTCCGAGTCCTCAGGATTCTCGACTCAGTTCGAACATGATGTCGCCCTCACTACGCTCGAACCTGTGCGATGTAAGCCCTATCCCGTACCGGTGCCCCTAAGAGAGGCTTTCAATGAGGAATTCGACAATCTTTTGCAATTAGGGATTATGGAGCCATCTACGTCTGACTACTGTTCCCCAATAGTCATGGTCCGCAAGCCAAACCAGTCCTTTAGGATGTGCGTCGATTTGGGGAAGTTAAACACCGTCACCGTGTTCGACGCCGAGCCTCTCCCCATAATCGACCAAAATTTACATCTCTTCGAAGGAGCTGCCTACATCACTGAGATAGACCTATGTAAGGCCTATTATCAAATCCCCCTAAAGGCATCAGTGAGAAAACTAACAGCCTTTCCTACGGACAAAGGTTTAATGGAATTCACTCGTCTTCCTTTCGGCCTAGTCACTCCCTGCAGTAGCTACAACCGCATAATGTGGCGTGTAATAGACGGTTTAAAAAACGGGTTTTTTTATTTTGATAACGTGTATGTGGCTACACGTTCATGGAACGACCATATCTTGTCCCTCCGCCCGCTTTTAGAACGCTTAAAGCATCATGGCTTAACTATTAAACCATCAAAATGCCATTTTCTTATAAATCCATAGAATACCTTGGATTTAAAATAGGCAAAAGTCATCTGGCCCCACAGAAAAAGAAGGTAAAGGCTATTTTAAATATGCCCCTACCGCGCACCAAGAAGCAATTACGGTCATTCCTCGGTGCTGCGTCATTTTACCGCCGCTTCGTACCCCAATTTGCTTCTGTAGCAGCTCCCCTAAACAATCTGCTGAAAAAGAAACTCCCGAACCCCCTCCAGTGGAACCCCGACGCCGAAGCGCACTTTGAAGAACTCAAAGAGAAGCTAGTCTCCGCCCCAATCTTAAAATGGCTGAACCCACACAAGAAATTTGGCGTAAGGATAGATGCCTCCCAACTGGGTAATGGCTGCGTATTACTCCCATACGACGAGGACCAAGAACCCGCTCCTATAAGCTATGCGAGTCGCCGACTGACGGCTCACGAAATGGCATACGCTATGATAGAATTAGAAGCTCTAGCGATTGTTTTGGGGATTACAAAATTTAGGATGTATCTGGTAGGTCGTCCATTCCTCATAGAGACTGATCAGAGACCGTTAGCCTACTTAAAAACTTGTAAAAACCAAAACGGCAGGCTAATGCGCTGGTCATTATTGCTAGCGGAGTACCGTTATCAAATCAGGTATCTAAAAGGGTCTGACAATGTACTCGCAGACAGCCTTTCGAGAAACCAAATTTCAGATAGCGATTAATAGTCAATTATTTATTTTTTTGTGTGTATCTCTTTGTATTAATAATTATTTCTTGCCTGTACTCAGTATGTGTTTTGTTTTGTTTTGTAAATGTAAATTAGAGAAACTGACGTAGCAGTAGTATTTTGTAGCTATTAGATACTAAGGTAAATTCCTAATTTTTTTGATAAAATTACCGACTCAATTGTTCGAGTCGAGGAAAATAATGACAAATTTTCCCAGGAAAGTAAATTTTCACATTATTCCTTATTTTATGGCAAAATAATGCTCCTCGAAATAGGTGGGCGTGTGAGGGTATGGAACTTACATACTCACATGCCGCCAGACAATCGTGGGAACGAAAGAAATTTGTCGTTTGAGTTGACCTTCGTCTCCTCTCTCTCTCCCCCCACACTTCCCCCAACTGGCGACAGGAAGTCGGACGAAAGAACGCCTATCTCACAAAGGAGCTTAAATCTTATTTGCTTTCTTTATGATACCATGGAGATTGTCCGGAAGGCGCTGCGATAAGCGAATTTTGGTGAATGGGATCTCTCTCTCGATTTCCTATAATCCGCGATATAAATAACATCGCCGTTTACCCCTCTACAGCAGTGTCACAAATCTACTCACGTAATCCTCACGTTGAACGAGAGTCGTTGCCGTAACGTATCGACTACAAACGCGCCGTCGGTTCAACTTGGTCGCTGTCTCAAAGTGTTCCTGGAAGTAAATCCCGCCCCGCAGAGTCTGTGACTAGAAGAGTACACTCTGTTGCTCGACGTAACTTGAGTAAGAAAAGAAACATCTAAATAGTTACTGGAAGTTACTATTTGTTAGTGTCACATCCAGTTAGGAGTGAACTAACCGGAACTGCAGTCAGCAGCCCCGAACCCGTCGTCTTATCCCTCATCTCCCCGAGAACTCGTATTGACGCCACCCGAAACACCCCGTCTGGACTTGAGTAGTCGTCTCTCTAATCCATCAATTGATGGTAATCTGTAAACCCAGTGTCCCTCTATTCTTAAATTACCTATTTAATTAACCGTGATTGATACTCTCATTGAGTCATTATAAATCTAGACGCTTAACGTCAGTGTTTAATATTTAATCCTTAATTTTTCCTGTTAACTATTGCTAATTATTATATTTGTGTAAAGTAAAGTTTAAATTGAGTACGTGTGTTTATTTGTGGCGAATCCCTTTTGACGTACCCTTGGCAAGACTTTAATTAAGCATCCCTTCAGGTAATTTATCCAACCTGTATTATGCACTCTTAGAATTCAACAATCACAAACCTCCCCCCCCAGTAACAAGTGGGACTGTTATAGTGAGAATCCTGGCTATGGCACAACACGCCTCTAACCAGCTTTCGCACGTTCAGTAGGAATTAAAGCTTACCTATATATATATATATATATATATATATATATATATATATATATATATATATATATATATATATATATATGATCGTAGGATTGAGTCATAGGGTCAATACCACCGACTTAAACAAAAGCGGTGTGTCCAGATCAACGACTAGAATCATTTTTGGACCAGACTGAGCAATTCTACGACATTGTGCATATATTTTAGTTTGTATTTTCTTACAAAAAAAGATATGAGAGCTGGCCAAAATTGATCAACTCTAACAAAAGTGTAATTCTTTTATAAATTTGTAATGAATAATTGGTGTATGAAAGATTGCTATCATTCGTGTATTTACTCCATCCTTTGAAAGCGTTAAAACAAATATATCAGAAATATAATGCTTGTCCCTCAAATTCGTAGGATTCTATCCAAAAAGCAATAGTGAAAACAAGTGTTGTAATAGATTTAAGGCTGTCACATATAAATGAATGACTAAAGAAGTAAGTTTGAGTTTGCTTCCCTGGAATTGATGGAAATACTTTTGCTCTTTAAAGTATTTTTTGTCAACAAATTGAAATGGAAATTAGGGAATGTGAAAAATTACAAATAAATAAGGGCAAAACACAAGTAAATATTTTGTTTAGAAGAAGATGCTACTAAGGATGCCTGCTTTTAATTTTTCTATGGGCAATCCTGGAAAAGCATCTGATAAGTTATTGAAGTAGCCGCTATTCTTGTCTTAAGCTTTGGTGAACTGTTTGATCAAACCGAGATTAATGTGCACCGACAAGACGAGTATTCTGTCTCTATGCACCAGACGTATGTTTATGACGCTCCTTGCTCGACACGGAACCAATTCCTCTCCTACACGTCAGCCCTTCTGCCTATATTGTTAAGCTTTGTCTCTTCTATCCCAGCCAAAGAAAGAACTTGGTGAAGCCATAATTTTGTACTAGGAAATAGTTCACCATCTTTATGTCCAGACACTTTAACCACTCATGCTGATTATAACGATTTTTTTCCAGTACGTTCTTCACTTGTTCATATTTTTCCTATAGTGTAGTTAAGTGAACGAAGGGTAGATGGGCAAACTGGTTGCCGGTGAGTAGCAGAACACATTTCAGTGATCGCTTGCAGCTCTCAATTAACAGTGATGCAAGCAAAGTCAGGAAGGACGTTTTTTTTCCTTAAATGTGGACACCAACAGTTAGGCAGAGGACTGACAATCTGCGATAAAAAACTTGAACTTTAAGCTCTTTTGGGGTTAAAAAAGATGCAGGTCATCATCCTTAAAAACAACTTCTAGTTCATTTGATTCTACACTGGAGGATCCTTCGTCCCTAATTTCGGGAAGCTCTCCGAAGACTTGGACTGGAATTTCATCACAATGAGCTACAGAACGACATACTGAATAAAAGTCAGGATATTTGAGGCTACTCCGAATTTTTCTGCTGATCCTAGTCAAATCATAGGGCAGAAGTAGCAGTTAATGCCTTGGATGGGCGGCTCACTAATAGCATAGCATGGGTATTCAAAACTCTAGGCAACTCCTCTTGCTATTTGACCAACGATGCAGATACTCGCTGCATGTTTTGTATATCATGTGTGGCTCTCAATCTTTATCCTTCTCATCAGGTTTTAAACCAAAATAAGCATGTAATCACGCTTTGTGTAAAGTTTGATTAGATTCCTGTTAGGAGCCAGGGTGGATTCACTTCAGATCTAGCAGAATACATCGGGCTTATGTGTGCTAGATCTTTTGGCTGAATTCCTTTTATTTACCTCCCCAAAAAAGATATAAGTTAGTCAAAAAGTGTTGGATGCAATCTCTTCAGATTTCAGCACATCATAATTTTCCTAAATCAGCTAAAACAACTTAATGGTAAAGATGCTTTTGGCCAATATTATTAGATTACATCAATATTGGTTTTGATTCTCGATGAGGTGAAAATCACATGGTGAAGATCATGTAGTTGCCATTTTTTTTAAACAACTCCTTTCTTACCTTTAAAAAGACGAGCGATCTACTAAAATAATTGAACTTCAAATTATTTAAAATGTATAATAAAGCTGGCTAGCCAGAGATGCAAAGAGTAGCTATGCTCTATTTATCAAAGAAGTATTATGCCATGATTTACATATTGCTTTAAAATATCGGTAATACAATATATATTTTAAATATCTCTTAGAAATTTTATTAATCTTTGTTTTATATTCTAGTCAATAAATAATATTTTTTCATCCACAATTGTAATATATATGAGCTAGAATTCCTAAATATCATAAGAGTCTGAAGATGACATCCGTGTATTATCGAAAATTCAATGCACCATGAAATAATATATATTTAAATCACCTTGATTTTTTATTAAGTAACATATTCTGCAAGAAAGAGATTTCACCAATTAAACGTACATTCATTAAAATTTGCAAATTAATTAAAGAAAATTAATAAAGGGGATTATTATATTAATCCCCTTAGAGCCATCAGCTCTTGCAGAAGACTTTTCTAAAATTGAGAAAAGTCTTGAGATGAGATGACATTTAGGCGGTTTTAAAGGCCTCGAAAGAGGGAGATGGGCGTTCTTTTGGTTGTCCATTCTTTCCAAATCATTGGGGTAAGATTAAAACTGTAGCACAGAAAATCACGAGGAAACTGCGATGAAGGTATTTTCTGCGTTTTCATGTAGCGACCCCAAAATTGTCATGTGAAATATACTCAGCGATGAACCTCACAAATAAGCAACCTGTTGGCCCTATGATATCCTGAATTGTGCACACGTAATAATTCTCGAAATAATATGTCATGTAGTAGTAATTAACCAGTGTAAAATCAAGCGAAATACTTATACATATAAATACAGTGCCCGCGAAAAGTATCCGATCATCCTCAAAATTTGTATTACTTTCAATGTTATTCATAGCCACCTCATTCACTTTATATTTGTTCAGGTGACATCTGGTAGCTTTCATATAACGCTCAACATGACAGTTTTACAATGCAATCTTAGGTTAGTATTGTGGTAGCCTTCGTTTCCTGTGAGCGTCGGTCAAATCTTTTCGATTTTATGGTTTTTGACATTTCGTTATATTTTGTGATTTTTTACAGAAAGTGCTTAAAATAAAAGAAATTTCTAATGTGTGTAAGAAACAATTCGAGAGTAATTCTCGAGGTGCTATTGTTCTTCTTCAGAAAAGTGGGAAATCTCAGAGACAGATAAGTAATGAAACATAGCCCAAAGTACTTTTAATTTATGGGTTTCACGTACTAAAAAACAATGTTAGCCTATCTACACCAGTACCTTAAAAACGATCTGGCAAACCAAGAAAAAGAAATTTATGAACAGAGAGGTTTATGAAACGTTTAGTATTGAATAATCCAACAATAACGGCGAAAGAACTAAAATTTAATATGAATAATTTATTTTTCTGATGTTTCTGAACGAGATTGTGATTTAACATTATATAAATAAATATATAAATACAGTGACCGCAAAAAGTATCCGATCACCCTCAAAATTAGCATTTTGAACATAAAAAACATGTTTAATATTTACTAACCTTATATTACTATTTTGTTATCTAACCTGTTGATTTGCCCACTTGTTGTAGACGCTTCGGCATGGATTTGTTCAAGTTTTGACAAACTTCCACAGATATTTTGTTGCACCATACCTTTATGATGTACTCTTTTTAATTTTTCTACGGAGCCAGTGTCTTGTACTTCAACCTTATTTTTTATTATTAGCCATAAATTTTCGAGGAAATTGAAATCTGGGCTATTACCAGGCCAATCCAAAATATTAAATTTATTGTCAGCAAGCCATTTTGTCATATATTTAGCCTTGTGACAAGTTGCCTCTTCTGATATGAATGTTTCTGTCTCATGGATCGTGATTACCACTGGAGGTTTTTCCTGTTTACATTGCTAAGTACCATACCTCATTCATAGTTGTGTTCTTTGAAGGAAATATATTCTTACTCACGCTTGAAAACTAGAACAACCATAAATCGACACACTTAGAGGCTGTTTCATTGTCTTTAGGGTGTATTTGAGGTGCATTTTATTCTAGCTAATGTGCCGATGAACAATTTTAGGACAGCTTGTGAATGTTAAAAATGTTGAAGAATTATCACTGAATAAAACTTTCTTCCACACCCCAACAGTCCAATGAATGTATTTCATACAAAATTAGACACGTTTGTAGCCGCTCCTGGATAGTTCGTTCAGAAACATCAGAAAAATAAATTATTCATATTAAATTTTATTTTCTTTCGCAGGTATTATTGGATTATTCACTACTAAACGTTTCATAAACCTCTCTGTTCAAAAATTTTATTTTCTTGGTTTGCCAGATCGTTTTTAAGGTTCGCTTGCTCATTTGGGCATTTGGATTTTTGTTTTTGGGGGCCTTTTTCACTTTTGCAGAAGTTTTATATATATATATATATATATATATATATATATATATATATAGTATATTTATTTAATTTATCCATCTACATTCTTCGCGTTTCTTATCATTGTTTCTTGTTCATATTCTCATTAGTGTGTAAATTTTTGTTTGTTACATTAAGATTGTCCGTTCAATTTCGGTTTCAGTTTTCTATATCGGTAGTTTTATTCGTTTTCATCATTTCTTTATTTATATATTGGGTTTATATTTATCATTGTAATTTTTTAGCTTGGGTCAAATCGTGTTTTATATCTGATTTGACGGATATCTTTGTCAAGTATGGTTATTTGTCTATTTGTTTCCTGGGTAGCGTTTCGCTTAGATTTACGTTTAATTTTGGCGAGTTTATGTAGTGGATTATTCATTGGTTTGAGAGTAGTTCTCTCGTGTAGATACTCGTATTCTGATCTTATACGATCTTGCCTTCTCTTGTTTTCTATAAATCCTGTGGCACAGTTTTGTATTTTCTTTGACTACATATGTTTATTTGGGTTTACTCGGCATATTTGTAAGGATTATTTTGTATCTCATCTTGTGTCAAACGAGTTCTGTGTATAGTTTTCTCTTATTCTTGTTTGATGCGTTACGGAATCATTGTAGTGTTGTTCCTGTCGCTTTTGATTGTTTCACTTTTTGTGTAAATGCAAAGTGTGTCCGTTCGTCATAACTCGAGTCCGAGTACTTTCCGTTCCGTGGTATATGGGTACGTCTCTCTATCGACTCTAACAAATTAAACTTGTTCATGTTCGTTTTGATTTTGTTTTGTTTTCGAAGTCATTTAAGTTCTTAATCTCTTGGTTTATTTTTATTGCTGCTTATGATTTGTGTAGTTATCCACTAGTAGGATGTACATCATACTCTGATATGTAGGTTGAGATAGATCACAGGTGTATATCGTTTACAAAGTTAAAAAAGATACCGTGTCCGATTTGGCCGTTTATGTGTAGAATAGCTTTCCTTCCTTCCAGGTAGTGGCATATTATTTTGCTTAAGTTAGATTCCGTGGTAAGGCTACTGATTTTAGCTTTTAGGCCGGGTATCCAAACCTTCTAGGTATGCTTTCGGTAACATCGCGGAGCATGACGTGCACTTTGTTGCTTGGCTCTGTTTCGGTGCCAATGTTTTCGGAAATAATTGCCAGTGCAGTCTCCGACCCTCACTTGCCCCTGGACCCGTGTTGCTGCAGATTAAAGATGTTGATGTTTTTGAGTTATTTCTTTAGCCTCTCATTTAAAATCTTTTCGAAGAGTTTCCCGAAAAACTTCAGTATCAAGATAGGGCGGTAGCTTTCGACTGCATTGAAGATCTTTAAAAGTAATTCGTGCGCGTTGTTTGGTGCGTTATTCGGATGTGCCTTGTTTATGCCGCTTATATATGGCGCATTTTGCTCGAATGACTTTACTGCAGTCAATTATTTCTCCATTGTGAAGGATATTCCTTCTTGCGAGTGTGTGTGTCTCTCCTTGTAAACTCCTCAGTATGGCAAGATGTTATTTTGTTGTATTTGTAGTGTTTCTATGACTCCTTCTACTTATTCCAGGTTTTCTTCTCGAGAGATTGAGAATATTTGTCTCCAGTTTCTTTATAAGTATTCTTGAAGTTCAGCGTTTCGTTGCCATTCCTCATTTTTGTGCTATAATTTTTATTTTTTTCTTCTGGCTGTGCTACTCGTACTATTGTATCCAGAATTTCCTCAGATCTGATTATATGTCCATTTTCCAGGATAATAATATTCCAGACAAGATTTGACTTGTCTTTTATTAATATTCCTACTACCATTTTGATTTCTTTAGTCTAAAGCACTTAGCCCTTGTGGTTTCCAGTTCCCTTATCTCTTTTATAAGACTTTGGAATTTTTCCATTTTTTACTTTTATCTTATTGTCCACCAGCGGTACAGTTAGGGTTCTATGTTCTATTGTAGGTGTGTACATTTAATCGGCTTCCGTTATTTTTTGGTTATTGTTTGTAGTTCTGCTTCTATTTCGTTGGTTTCTTGATTGTTTAGGGTTCTGATTTCTATGGAACTTAGGTATGCTTTGTATTTGTTTTTGTTTAGTCATTCCTTAATTTTAAGGGAGATGACTTAATTTATTAAAAGTTTACCAATTATAAGAAAATTAGGATTGAACCGTTAAACTTAGGAATTATACAAACTTATATATTTTTCTAAAAATGGTTTCGTGTGGAAAGTCAATAGGGTCTAAGGAACATAAAGTGAGTACAAAGAAGATATTAGATAATGATAGGGGTGTGAGGTCTTGGAGTCAAACCTCTTCCCAAAAGGAGTCCGGTGTGGTGCTGCCTCAACGGGAACTGGCAAATGAATGATAACAGCCCGTGCCATCATCGCCTTAGAAGGCCATGCTCGGGGCAGAGAGCTAGGCTATAACCGAAGATTTCTGCCGGGAAGGTGGTTCAGGACGGCATGTCCGCTGGGTTACTGGAAGAACGAATGTAACGGATCTTTTTGGAAGAGAAGCGTCATTGAGTGTGGGATCCTCTAGACGTTGTACGATTTGAATCGGGATTTTTCCCCTCTTTATGTTTTGTATGGCGGTAAGCAATCGGAGAATAATCGGGCCTTCGGGAGAAGAAAGATGGTAACGAGATGGGCGATGGATTCGTACATGAGGGAGTAAGGTGGAGGTGGGAATGAAACCGAGGGGTATGCCCATGCCAGGTTAGCATGGGAGATAGCTATGCCTGTTAAGGATGCGTCACAGGCAAACGGAAAATGTGAAGACCTGGAGTTAACCAGGCCTGCTATCTGGTGTTGATAAGCGGAATTAGGGAGAGAAGGCGATCTTCTTGCAATCGTTGGTTAGTCTTTGTGTTGCAAAGCGTGACATGAGAAAAGGAAGGTCCAGGATAGGAAGTAGAAAATTGAGAAGTCCACAAAGGCGTTGCTAGTTCTTGTGATCTAAATTACTGTGAGTACAATATCCGAGTCCTCTATAGACATTTTCAGATAAAAGTACAATAGTTAAAAGGCCAAATTTGCCAATGACTAGAGAAAAGAAAGTCAGAAAGGACAAGTACATAAGGAAGAGGTCAATAGGAAGTCAGCAAGCGTCAATACCTTGTCCGTCCATAATAGAAAGCGAGAACAATAAAGGCAGGAACATCATTTAAACTGAGCTGCATTTATTTTGCCGCACGCTAACTGAAGGAGATGAAAGGGGGAGATTCCTTTAGACGAAGATAACTCATTTCTCTATGGAGAAAGTAAAGAAATGAAACACCATATATTTAATTCATTCCTGAGAAAAATCTTATATTAGCTGTGGATATAATATAAACTGCATTGTCTTATTATACCTTATATATCTTTAAGGAAATATCGATTTGTCTATCTAGGTGGATAAAATATACAGATTGATGAGCTTCTTTTTATGAAAGAATATCACTTCAGTAGTGATGAGTGAACTCAGGATAAAATATGGAAGATCAATGAGGAAATTCCTTCATTTATTTGTTTAAACCAAGATTTTATAGCTGAATTTTAGTCAAAGTTGCCCCTCTTTTATTTTTTCCAACAAACTTTGTTAATTTCTAAAACTCCAAAGAGACTCTTGTTTAAGTATTCAACTGAGTAACTCATACATTTCCGCTTCAACAATCTCCTTCAACTTTTAAACTAAAGAAATACCTCAATAGGTTCCTCGCACAACTTTCTCTTAATAATTTTCCCTATTACTTTTTTGTAGCGACATTTAGTCAGAATGTTAGAAATATTAATGGGAAGGACTTGCAAAAAAATACACATCAAACGAGAACAAACTTAAAATTGAAATGGTAAGTTCAGAATTTATATGAATTTAGTGACTAAAATTTAGCAATAATTGAATATATGTACAATGAAAATAAGTTTTGTAATCACTTTATTAAGAAATTTAATTAGGGAAAAGTTTAGAAAACATATGAATTTGCTTTTAGCATCATCAGGAACAATTTATAAGGTTAGTTTAATAGTAAAAATTCCTTATTCACTATAAAATGAGATGTGCGAAGAACCGCGGGAACCTTCACATTCTAATTTTCAGTTCAAGTATCACCTATCTTTTACAAGAGGTTTTTAAAGTTTCTCTTTTCAGAGAAAAGATGGTAGGCCAATAGGATGGCGGCACTCCTGAAGAGGTTTAAGGAACTCCAGGAGACATTTTTAGCAAATTAAGGAATTGTTACTTTTACCCTTACCTAACGGCATTAACTTGAACGTTATTGTTAATTATACAAGAATCAATATATATATATATATATATATATATTCTAAGTTCTTTAATAATGGGATAAATTTCAAATGTACTTGGAATCTTTGTTTCCTTTTCCTTGAGGGTTTGGTTGCACACACACACACGCACAAACACAGATATAAATAGATAGATAGATAGATATTGTTGAAGAACATTATATATTTAGCCTAAATGTATTTTCTATGTAAACTTTCTCTGTTTTTTTCTAGTTATTGTCTTTGTAGAAACTATACTTTAATTTCTGAGATGTCGATCCTGCGCGATCTTCTTACAGCTGAAAATATGGTAAAATCTCATGTCATCGTGGAGTGTTTGGTGGCGTGATTGTTTTCCCTGTACGTTTTTTTTCTCTATTCGCCGTCCGTAGTAATGATAAGAGTTTCGGATGTCAGTTTTTTTAACCCTCGGAGTAAAGCCTCCTCGACTTGTTTTTTATTGCAATTATCCGAAGTGAATTCTCATTTGTATCTTCCGGATATTCTTCCTTCCGATACAACAATGGCATCCATCTCTTTAGGGAAAGGGGAACTTTCGGCAGCGAATACCTTCAAGTCAATTTTCCTTCAACGGTAAGATTGCCTAGATTCCCTCTTACAAGGAGATGATGAACTCGGACGTCTTTGGTACTGTGAGGTTTTCCCTGAGCGAGGTGAGCGTGTCTCCACCCCTAAAGTCACGCATTCTCCGTCACCGTAACTTCATTCTCATTCTGTGTGCGTGTGAGTTTGTTTGTTTGTTCTATATTTTAAGTGGTGTTGTTCTGCTTTTCAGTACGTGTATTCGCTTCTTTTGCTGCCTGAACCTGAAACCTAGGATCCCTAGAGAGAGCTGGGCGATGCTGAGGGTGAGGATCTTCTAGGAACTAATCTCACACTGGGGTTTAGACTAATATTGCGAATTTCTGCCGACCGTAGATTTTGGACAAACTACATTTCCTGCATCCCATTATGAGTCAACATTCTATTAAACTCTTTTGTAAAGCACCCCGGTGAGGAGAGATTTGCAATGTGTGCATAATAGATTTATAACATAATTTTGTTGGAGTTTTCATTCTCGACTTGCAGGTATGTCCCAACGTCCCAAGACTCTGCAACAGCAGCTTCAGCAACATTGTCGTTCGTACTCTTTGCTTTGTCCTCTTCTTCCTGTCTTCCTTGATTTGCTTTCCTCTACAAGAAATCTTTTTTGACCCAGAAAGCCATGGCAAGCGTCTTATTTGCATCTGTACAGTTCAGGCACTTCAGAGAGGTGCCATTGCAACATCTCTAAGAATGTGATGTGCATCTGGCGAGTAAAAAGAGCACAAAAGAACGTTCCCCTTAGAGCAGGTGGCCGTGGTGTCTTCTTATTAATTCGAGCACTTGAAACACATCTGAAGGTCAATAAACTACTCACGTTCGATCTGCTCATGGCAGATACGGAAGTTAAAGAAGAGCATACCTTCCTCTGTAGCCTTAATCATCACTGCCGTATCACACAAGACTATCTTGAATACATGAGTATAGACTTTGAATTTGATAATTTCTGATAGCTTTGCACATGTGTGATTCTTTTTTCACCTCCGAGTGAATTTCGTCCACGGAGTGCCCCCCAACCCAAGGATAGAGGCGGCGTAGGATGATACTTCGGTGAGTCTTATTTTGTAGTGAGGTGTGTGGTTTCAGGCTTATTGATTTCAAGCACTCTGCAGCTTTTTAGGAAGTGAGTGCTTTGCAGTCAGCCTCCTAAGAGCATATTGCAGCATAGCCATTGCGTGTGGACTTGGACTTAGACGTGAAAAGTTGGTAAAAACTAAAGAGAGACAGATTGAAAACTAGTTAAATTGGGTGAGGTTAAAGAATTGTGGTGGTGTGGGAGACAGAATGAATAGGTCCCTGTTGAAAGGGTATCTGTTTTGTTTTAGTTTTTTGGTTGTATTTTGTGTGGTTGATTTTGGTTGTTTTTGTAAACTATAAAATATATAGCTTATACTAATTAAATTGAACCTGTTAATTAAATTAGGTTAGATATGATCTTATTGGGGCGTAGTTTTTGTTGCCGCTATTGGTTTTTGAGTAAGTTATTTAAGTGAATTTTAGCATTTGATTTTACTTCGGAAATTCATTAAAAAGTAATAATCTTAGTGTTGATATGTGATTAATACTAAAGGAACCTGAGCATTAGGGTGGATCGAAATAGGGAGGTCTTGCAAATATTTTTGAAATTAATTTTCCCACCCTGTTTTTTATGGACCCAATATCAAATCTATTGTGTTGAAATTTTAGAGTTATAAATTATATTTTCAGGTTCCTCAACGCAATTAAAAAATTTTAAAAAAGAAAAAATGTAGGAAAATTCTATCTATTTGTTTTCAAATTTCGAGTCGTCACATCAACATTTATGTCCTATATGGGGTATATTATTTCCCTAAAAGTTTAAAAAAATATATTTCCATAAAACATTGCAATCAATACTTCTACTTCCATTTTATTGCCTGAAAAATAATTTATTAACTATTCGATAGGTTTTCCTTCCTTTTATTCTTCTGTTTGTTTCCACGCAACCAGTTGATTTTTATCATCGTCAATCTGAAATAGAAGAAATTTAATAATTGACAGTCGAATATTTAAATTTCCACTACTATTCAATATCCATTTATTCAATGCAGTTAGATATTTGTAGTGTTATTACCTTTCCTTACGAAATCCTTCTTGGTATAAAATAAGGGGTGCATTTCAAGACAATGGATTTCAGCGTGTCAGAAGGGTCGGAATTCGAAACATATAATAGAAGTATCCGATTTGTCGTTCTAATCCATCGTGCATGCGAAATTTTACCAGGACCCTTACGAGCCAATTCAGCTGAACATTTATCTTGTGAGATAGATCGAAGGATATGAAACAGATACTTTTGTTTGGTGCTCAGTGTCGTAGAATGGACTCTCGACGATATAC
This sequence comes from Ceratothoa steindachneri, assembly GCA_963969495.1. Lineage (NCBI taxonomy): Eukaryota > Metazoa > Arthropoda > Malacostraca > Isopoda > Cymothoidae > Ceratothoa > Ceratothoa steindachneri. The sequence continues at coordinate 184,961,308 of OZ018322.1, read as the reverse complement.
CATATATAACTATTCGTTAAGGGAACTTATTTAATTATCTTTAGAGTGCGTGGATGTCTGGCGGGCCGATATTATGTATCTTCGATATGCTTAAGAAGTGGAACTGAGCTCAAGGATAATAATATTGCTATCATTAATAAAATAGAGTTTTATTAATAATAACTATCAACAATACACAAAACGGAAAATATTGACATAAACAGAGAATGGAAAGGGTCGTGGGGGCTCGGCTAATCCGAGGATTAAAAGATTTAAAAAGGTAAAAGCAATATAAAGTTAAAGAGATGGGATGGTTTGCTAAACCATTTAAAGCACAGGATAGAATTGACAAAAGGGTTAACTACTCAAAGGTAACGTTCGGCTTACGTAATTTTGTACTAGTGGTGCAGAGGAAGTCTATTTGAAGGAATTTTGGTCCGCTGGCGAGTTCCAGCCGAAGGGGGGGAATAAAATGATCCTGACGTGGCGTCTTGGGAATGAGAACCGTTTCTCGACGAACGGCTTGAAGAACAATGGCTGTTCTACGTTGTTCTCTCCTGAACAACAGAGGGGGGTGAGAACCGTCTCTTTTCTACGGGCTCAAGAACAATGGCTGTGCTAATGTTGTTCTCTTCTGAACAACAAGGGGGAAGGGTGAGAACCGTTTGTTGGCGAACAGGCTTAAAAGAACAATGGCTGTTCTACGTTGTTCTCTTTTGAACAACGGGAGAAGGGGTGAGAACCATTTCTTGTCAACGTGCTCGAACGAACAATGGCTGTTCTAATGTTGTTCTCTTTCTGAACAACAAGGGGGAAGCCTTGTGGACTTGGCGTCACGAAAGGCTCGAACCTAAACACTCAAGGGATATTGTTCTTCTTCTAGAAAAGTGATGGTGAATCTCGAGGTCGAGGTCCTTTGGCGCACAAAGTGAGAGAGGGTCGTGGCGATGTTTCGCGACGAAAATCTGGATCTCCAATCTGATCTTAGTGGTAAAGTTTCCATCTAAATAGTCGAGACACTCCCTTGGCGTGGGGGACAATGGAGAGGGAGCTTCGAGGAAATGCACAGCCGAGCCTGGGAACAATGCCTTATCTGCCTATAAGCCTAACTCAATCTGGCGAGGTCGGCGTAGGGAGCGAACGGGGGAAGATAAACCTCCTTGTTTAAACATTGACTCAGGTGGCTGCGATAAGGCGCCAAGCTTCAAAGCGAAGATGCACGTGGGAAGCATCGTGCTTTTAAATAACATGTGATAGGGTTTGAAATTAACGCGGCCTCAACCCGTTCTATCACACCCCTCCATTCCGGGGGAAGCTGTCACTTCGAAAAAAAGAGAGAAGGGACAACGATAGAGCGCCGTTGTGGGGAACTCGTTTTCTTGTACCAACCGTACTTTCCTGCACCTAACTAGTATTACCTCAATACATATGATTATTTTGATATTTTGATTATAGGGGAAAATAACCTTTAATACAAACTTAATAAAAAAAAGGCATGGAACAATGAAATGATATAAAATTAGTACATATGGGACCAAATAATTTATACGTAAATTAATGGGTAAAAATACATATACATACAAAAAAAAATAAACATTTAGCGTTACAAAATTCAGACATATACATTAACTAATTATATTGCAAGAGAATCTAATTTAAGTCGTACAAGACGGTATATGCCTACATAGAGATACTAATCCTATGAATACAATTACTATACGCTATTCAGTAACGCATTCCTACTGAGTGCGTCAGCGACCTGGTTATCGGAACCTTTTGTATAATTTATTTTAAATTCATACTCTTGCAAGAATAAACTCCAGCGCATGATTCGGCCGTGGGAGTGTCGCACATTCCTAATATAGGCTAACGGACGGTGGTCGGTTCCTATCTAAAATTCTTTTCCTATCAAGTACATTTTGAATGTGTCTATGACCCAGATAATTGAGAGAGCTTCCTTTTCTATAGTGGCATATCTCTTTTCGCGTGGTAATAATTGACGACTAGCATATGCAACTGGATGACTCGTTCCGTCATCCTCGTATTGAAGGAGTAGACCTCCAATGCCCTCGTTGGACGCGTCGGTCTTAATCCCAAAGGATTTTTCCGGGTTGGGCAACTTTAAAATGGGGGCAGAAATGAGCTTACTCTTGAGCTGATTAAAATGGGAAATAGCGAAATCATTCTAACGTAGACTATCGGGTGAATTCTTTTTTAAAAGTGAGCTGAGGGGCGCCGAAATTGCAGCGAAATTCGGAACAAATCGCCGATTGTACGAAGCTGATCCTAGGAACGATCTTAATTGCTTCTTTGTAATCGGGAGGGTCATGTCGGCGATTGCCTTAATCTTATCCTCTTGGGGACCCAACTGGCTTTGTTCTATTTTGAAACCTAAAAATTTTATGGTCTCGTGGGCAAAATGGCATTTACTGGGGCCAATGGTGAGGCCATTTTCGCGCAGTCGCTCGAAGAGAGCTAATAGGGTGGTTAAATGGTGACTCCATTCACGAGTAGCGACGTAGACATTATCAAAGTAAAAGGATACGTTTGGAAGTCCATCTAACAACCTTCTCATGAGACGGTTATAGTTGCTACAAGCAGTGACGAGGCCAAAAGGAAGGCGCTTGAATTGCATAAGGCCTTTCTCCGTTGCAAAGGAAGTATATGCTTTCACCTCGGGCCGGAGGGGGATTTGATAATACGCCTTGCACAAATCGAGTTCTGAGATGAACTTGGCGTTTTCGAAAAGGTGGAGGTTTTGGTCTACCAACGAGATGGGCTCGGCGTCGAACACAGTTACCGAATTTAACTCCCGGAAGTCGATGCACATCCGATAAGAGCCATCAGGTTTCTTGACCATGACGATTGGGGAACAATAACTAGAGGTGGAAGGTTCTATAATGTCTAAACTAATTAAATTATCAACTTCGCCGTTAAAGGCTTGGCGTAAATGAATTTGCATGGCATAGGGTTTGGAACGGACGGGTTCTAAGGTTGTTAATTTGATATCATGCTTGAAACTAGTAGCACACCCAAGCTTCTCTGAAATAACGTCGTCGAACTGACATAATAGTTCTTGTTGCTGACTCTTTTGATGTGGTGTCAGCTGCGCGTCGATATCCAGGTCAGAGCGTTCAAAAGGCTCGCCTGGTAGGGAAGGAAGAGGGTAATTGGCATCAGGTTGGATGCACGCTGTCTGGATTACATTAAGGGACTCCGCGGGGTAATCCTCTTCAAGCGCCGATGTTTCGTCCAGTGCTACGAAGGTATCTCCATGGGCGCGCCGGTGGTACTTTTTCAATAAGTTGACGTGATAGAGCTTATCGCCTGCTGGGGTACCAATGAGGTAATCTACCGGTCCTCGTGCCTTGCGGACCAAGTACAGACCTTTCCATTGGCTCAGTAATTTATTACTGGCTGTGGGAAGGAGCAGGAGTACTTCATCACCGGGCTTAAATTTACGATCTTCGGACCTGACATCAAAATAGGTTTTGTATTTCTCCAAATTGACATCGGCATTTTTATAGGCGATGTTTGCGCATTTCTCAACCCTCTGGCGTAGGTCCAAGACATAGGCGTAAGATGACTGGAGTTCTTGATCCAGTTGGGGCTTGATTAACAACTCTTTTAAAATACTGAGTGGCCCGCGTACATTACGTCCATAAAGGAGCTCGAACGACGCGAAGCCTAATGTACGGTGGGGAATTTCCCGATAGGCGAATAGGGCGACCGGGAGATATCGGTGCCATTCGCGGGGCTGCTGTGCACAGATCTTCTTAATAATGGATTTTAAATTTCGATTTAATTTCTCGCACATCCCGTTTGTCTGTGGCCGGAAGGGGATGGTAAAAACGGGCTTTACTATGAACAGCTTCCCTACGTACTCCATCAACTCTGAGGTGAATTGTCGGCCTCTATCGGAGACTATTTCCTTGGGGACGCCTACCCTTGAAAAGATGGAAATGAGGGCCTCGGCGCAAGAAATACTGTCGATTCGGCGAAGGGGAACAGCCTCGGGAAAACGGGTAGTAAAGTCTACCAAGGTGAAAATGTAGCTGTGCCCTTCGCTCGAAGGGGGGTGGATAGGGCCAACCAGGTCGATGGCCACTCTGGAGATGGGTTCAGTAATGACTGGTCCCCTTTGTAAGGGAGCAGGTTTGACCCGACCCTTAACGGACGTCTTCTGGCACACATCGCACGATCGACAATGCTTTAAGATGTCAGCTGCAGCACCAGGCCAATAAAAATATTTAAAAATGCGCTGGCCTATTTTAGTGTGACTAAAATGACCGGAAAAAATTCTGTCATGAGCCACTTTGAGCACTATAAGGACATGGGATCGTGGAAGGCATAGGACAGTAGTAACAGCGTTATTACTGTCCTGGGCGGATCGATAAAGTAAGCCAACTTCCTCCAGGTACCGGATGACTTTGGGTCCACGGACAGTCTCCGTGTCCTGGTTTTGGGCCTTATCCCATAAGGGTGTTAGTGCTTCACACTCCTTTTGTGCCTTCAAAAAGTTCTGGTTAAGGATCTCCGAGAATTTGGACGGTATCGGGGTTCTGAGGGGGACGGACTTCTGGTCTTCCTTCTTAGCTCAACTTCGAGTAAGGGCGGCCTGGGACACAGGGTCGGAGCTTACTTGAGGGCTCTATCCTATAAGTACAGAACAGAATTTTATGGGTGCTGAAATGACTTCAGCCCAGCCATCATAATATTGACACTGCAGGTAACATCTAACGACGGGGAATCGGTTCGCCGCCCAAGGTAGTCATGTACCACCGCAAATTTTTTGTGGTTAGGGTCCACTGGGGGGAGGAGGAGTCGGACACGATGAAACACGTACATCCTGTGTCCCTGACGAGAGTCGATACTCAGCAGCCGTTCACGCTGCTCTCCTCAAATTTCAAAGTTCCCGATGAACTTTTTTCCAAAATAAAATTTACCTGGTGGCCTGACGGAGGGGGAGAAGTTTCTGCTTGGGTCTGCACCACCGGGGGATCCAAGGTGGCATTAATCTGGTAAACTTGGTGGGCTGGTTCACTTTTAAGCCTAGAATTTTGGGGGCAATTCCAGCTCATGTGGTTTTCTACACCACAAGTGAAGCATATGATTGGTCGCTTCTGGAAGAGAGATGGAGGAGAAATCTTAACGGGAGGTTTGGAGTCCCGTTGTTGGTTTTGGGGAAAGAAATTTTGGGGTTTTAAGGGGCTTGGAAACTTCGTCGGCTTTCTTGTGAAGGGGAGCGAATCCTTCCTTCTTTCCTGGTTGGGGGGTTGGTCAGAAGTTCGATTCTCCTTTAGGTATAAATTATGGCTTGCGGCATAGACATCCGCTTTTTCGGTACATTCTTTAAAGGTCTGGCACCGACGATCCTTGACGAACGCGCGGATCTCCGTCGGGAGAGATGCCAAAAATTGATCTCGCAACACGAAGTCTGTTAAGAACTCGTAATCGGATCAACCTTTGAGGATTCTAACCAAAATTTAAAATTCCTCTGAAGAATGTATCCGAATTTCCGGAACGTCTGTTCGGGTTTAATACGAACTCCTCGAAATTCTTGGCGGTAGAAATCGGGAGTCATATTATGAGCGGCCAATTACTCAGCTTTTAAGGTGCTGTAGTTAATTGTACACTCAGATGGTAAAGATATGAAAATTTCGCACAATTTACAATTTAACAGGGGAAGTAATCTGGCTACACCTTCAGCCTCCAGATCCATGTTATTGATTTCGAGGATCTTTTCGAAGTGGGCTAAAAATGCTCCGAAATCCTTACCATCCGTGAAATTGGGGAGCTTTAGTGAGAAATTGGGAGGGGGGGCTTCGGAACAGGAACTGGCGGACTATATCTTTGCTTCAACACGAGCTAATTCAATCTGATGGTGAAGCTCAGCTTGTCTTCACCGTTCCTCTCCTTCTTCTCGTTGAAATTCTCTTTCTTCTCGTTGGATTTCTCTTTCTCGTTCTTCTCGTTGGATTTCTCTTTTTCTTTCTTCTCGTAGGATTTCTCTTTTCTTGTTCTTCTCGTTGGATTACTCTTTCACTTTCTTCTCTTTTGATTTCTCTTTCTCTTTCTGTTCTTTGCTTCTCTTGAACGTACTCAATTAGCTCTTTTCCGGAGAGTCCCAAGGATTCTCCTTGCCATTTAAAGATTTCGAACTGAGTCATCTTTGCACTTGGGGGCGCACTAGTCAACCAACTAAAATTCCTTGCAACAAGAATTATGCCTTCTAGAGAAATTAGCCTACCTAAATATGGGCACTGACCTATTCGTACTTGGATTCTCGATCTAAATAACCACTGACTAAAATCACAAAAAAACACAAACAAATTATTATAACAGTTCCTTGAGCTACTCCAGCTTCTTAAGTTTCAAAAAAGGGGATAGCAATCATTAAAACAAAAGGGAACTACTATACTCTATAAGTATAACGAATAAAACTATGCTTTACTCAACTGAGACCAGTGTTTGCAAAGATATAGCGTTAAACCTTACACACCTGATACCAAATTTAAATAGTATATATATATATATATATATATATATATATATATATATATATATATGTCGTAGAATGGACTCTCGACGATATACCATATATAACTATTCGTTAAGGGAACTTATTTAATTATCTTTAGAGTGCGTGGATGTCTGGCGGGCCGATATTATGTATCTTCGATATGCTTAAGAAGTGGAACTGAGCTCAAGGATAATAATATTGCTATCATTAATAAAATAGAGTTTTATTAATTAATAATCAACAATACACAAAACAGAAAATATTGACATAAACAGAGAATGTATAGGGTCGTGGGGGCTCGGCTAATCCGAGGATTAATAGATTCAAAAAGGTAAAACAAATATAAAGTTAAAGAGATGGGATGGTTTGCTAAAACATTTAAAGCACAGGATAGAATTGACAAAAGGGTTAACTACTCAAAGGTAACGTTCGGCTTACGTAATTTTGTACTAGTGGTGCAGAGGAAGTCGACGTGAAGGAATTTTCGGTCCGCTGGCGAGTTCCAGCCGAAGGGGGGGAATAAAATGATCCTGACGTGGCGTCTTGGGAATGAGAACCGTTTCTCGACGAACGGCTTGAAGAACAATGGCTGTTCTACGTTGTTCTCTTCTGAACAACAGGGGGGGGGTGAGAACCGTCTCTTGTCTACGGGCTCAAGAACAATGGCTGTGCTAATGTTGTTCTCTTCTGAACAACAAGGGTGAAGGGTGAGAACCGTTTCGTGGCGTACGGGCTTAAAAGAACAATGGCTGTTCTACGTTGTTCTCTTCTGAACAACGGGGGAAGGGGTGAGAACTGTTTCTTGTCAACGGGCTCGAACGAACAATGGCTGTTCTAATGTTGTTCTCTTTCTGAACAACAAGGGGGAAGCCTTGTGGACTTGGCGTCACGAAAGGCTCGAACCTAAACCCTCAAGGGATATTGTTCTTCTTCTAGACAAGTGATGGTGAATCTCGAGGTCGAGGTCCTTTGGCGCACAAAGTGAGAGAGGGTCGTGGTGACGTTTCGCGACGAAAATCTGGATCTCCAATCTGATTTTAGTGGTTAAGTTTCCATCTAAATAGTCGAGACCCTCCCTTAGCGTGGGGGACAATGGAGAGGGAGCTTCGAGGGAATGCACAGCCGAGCCTGAGAACAATGCCTTATCTGCTTATAAGCCTATCTCAATCTGGCTAGGTTGGCGTATGGGAGCGAACGGGGAAAGATAAACCTCCTTTTTTAACCATTGACTCAGGTGGCTGCGATAAGGCGCCAAGCTTTAAAGCGAAGATGCACGTGGGAAGCATCGTGCTTTTAAATAACATGTGATAGGGTTTGAAATTAACGTGGCCTCAACCCGTTCTATCACACTCAGATTTCATCTGTCAGCAAGCTGCCATTTAGTGGGAATTGGCTCGAATTCAACAAATCATAGACTCATATTTATCCATTGTTTTCCTATAGGTCCAACAAATCCACGAGGCCCGGTTGTTTCCCAATCTAAATTGCTGATAAGATGGCGCAATGGGAGCTCATTTACACGGCGTTGGCAAATAAACCAATGCAGTGGTATATTAATTCTTCTGATCACACCTTCTTTGTTCCTATGCTCACTGCCGTCACATCGTATTCCACAACAATTAATTCATCAATTACGATGTTATTTGCTTCAAGATACGAGAATATTGTGTAGCATTTAGCTTTTGCAGAACCTGTCTTTATTATCAGGTGTCCAAAGTATTCTAAACCAGATTCTTCTTGTGATGAGCTCCATTGTCTGAACAACAAATGTGCTTTCTTTTCTACAATCAAAATAAATAAAATATAATGGCTTATCAGATCTAATTTATTTGTGTAGTGTCATATGTTCTTTGACACGCTTTCGTCTAACTTTTGACCTGTCAACTACAACAGAAGTTTTTTTGACGTCAATTAACGATAAATCTTTAAGGATTAAACTCGTTATTAAAGATGCAGCTCGATCAGACACACCAGTGCGGTCACATGACAACACAAATATAGACAATTTTATTCGTTTGGATGGAGTCTCGGATGCAAATTCTTTGTTTACTTCTTTGCGCTTCATGAATTAAGGAAGCTCATACTCGCTACTTTCGTTAGCAGATTATGTTTCTGTGCTGGATGAAAGATGAGTTACTTCGATATCATCCTTCAAAGTAGATGGTTGATTTAAGAGACAATATTTACGATTTTTCCTAACTGCACTCTGAATAATCTTCTTTGATAAAATTTGATCGATATTACCTATTGAGATTTTCCTAGTTGTTCGTTCGTTATCCAAAAACGTTTGCTCCAATCACGGCACCTTTTATTCTTTGCTACAAGAACAGTTTTCAAAGCCATCGCATTTACAACACGAACTATCAAACAATTGTTCTGCATTATTTGTAAAATCGTCACATTTCTTTTTGAATGATATCACATTTTTCTTACTAATATTTCTTATTAAAGCCTGATATTTTGAATAATAATTGAAAATTCTTTTTCTAAATTCCTCTCTTGATAATTTGTTTAATTGGCTCAAACAAAACAAGGCAGGGTGCGACAAACAAACGGTTTTCAAATTGATGACGCGTTCTAGGTTTAAATGCTCTAATTAAATATTGTTTTACTTTTTTTATTTCATATTATTTTGCTCTGAAATATAATAAAACGTGTATAAATATTTATTTTACACAATAAATAAGTGTTCTTAAATACAAATACAAGAATGTGATAAAAACAATAGACACTAGACAGATCCACACAGACACACGCATATCCACTGTCAAAGAGACCTCCGCGCTACTGAAACATAATTGTCACGTACGCCGGTATAATATGTCATTCAGGAACCTTTGAATATCAATTAATTACTTTTAAATTCCGTTTACTTGTTCTGACAAATACAATAATTATTTTTGGGGAGGTATCCATTCAAAATTCGAATTTAATTTTCAGATATAATCCACGAAATTCAAAATTTAGTTGAAAATTGCATTATTTTTAATTTTTAATGGCGTTGAGGAACCTTTAAAAATGATTATATCAAAATATACTTTTAGGAGTTTTATTTTAACATAGCCTCATAAAACATCGTGGTGAGAAAATAAATTTCAAAGAAAAAGGTTTTCGCTCCACCTTTATGAGCATTACACTAGTCGTTTGTTGTGATTTGTCGATTTTGTCATGTATATTTTGGAGTCACGTCGCCGTTAGTCTGTGCCTTACTACTTTTAAAAGGTCTTATTTGTAGAGCGACCTCGATATCTAGGTTTGTACGAGAGAACTCCGGGGATAGGCTGGTGGCAATGGCTTGCGTTTGTGTTCTCTTCTACTGGTGTTTGTGATGGTAAGTAAGCAGCGCTTCGATCTGGATATTTTGTAGTTTTGCAATATGGGTTTCGGTGCTCGCGTTCAGCTCGGTGCTCGAGTGGAAGAACGCATTGAATATCTTGAGTTTACTAGAGGGATTTAAGGCCTGGAACATATAAAATTCTCTCAAATCTCTCTAGCTATTCGTGACTGTTGGCTCGATATGACTCGTGTAGCTCCTGGTGGTGACTTTGAGCCCCATAGCAGTCCTTTGAGTGCAGTAAAAGATTTGCTCCCGTCTAGATGTATATCTTCGAAGGTCAGGCAAAACATGGGAATTATTTTGCATTTGGGGGCATTGGTTGATATCTTCCATCTCCTCTCGAAAGAGTTGATTTTACCTATCTCCTTAGCCGTATTTCTCGCCATAATTTCCCTGTAAACATAACGGCTGTACAAATTTGCGATATATCGTCAGCGAACTCAACATATATCGTACCCTCAGAAAGAGGTTGTGGTAGGTGACGTGCATAAATCTTGTATAAAAGGGGAGTGAGACAGTTCGCTTGAGGGAGCCCTGCTTTGAGTTTGAATTCGGGGCCTTTATGTTCTCTGATTTGTATGTATGCTCTCCTCTCCATTATGTAGTCGGACAAAATCCTCTCTAAAATGAGGTTGAGGCCTTAAAGAATCTTAAATTGTAGGCCTCTCTTCCAAACTTTGTCAAAGGCTTTCTTCCATCGCGGAGCATCAGGACGGCATTCCTTTTGTCTGCCTTGATTTTCGCAAGCTTTTCGGTGACGACGGCTAGTGCCGTCTCAGTCCCTGTATTCCTTCTGAAGCCGTGTTTCTGCTCATTATGCAAGTTTGCTTTATAGAGAGAAGGGTTGACTCTGTTATCCAATATCTTCTCGAAGACCTTGCCGGCAAATTCTAAGAGAGATATCGGTCGAAAGTTGGAAGATCAGTCCATGGGCTTTCCCGCTTTAGGGTTGAAAATCATCTTGGCCAATTTACACTGATCTGGCAAATAGCCCGTTTTCAGAGCGGCGTTCATAATGTTGAGTAGGCCACTCCAAACGTTGGGCGGGGACTGGATGAAATGCTCGCGGTTCTGCCCCGTAATACCAGGGGCTCTTTAACGAAAGGATCTTAGAGTAACGGAGAGTTCTAGGGCAGTTATTTTATTTCCATAGGCATTATGGTTGGGGCCTATTAGCGCTACTACATTGGACAGGTCCCTATATTCTTGGGTAGTGGTCTCATGGGAGGGGTCATGGAAGCTAGGAGGGTTTTATAATTGTTACGGGAATGCTATTTTGATCGGATCTGATTAGATAATCAGTGTTTATCCAGCTCCACTTCTATTTCTTCTAGATTAGCATCATACAAGTGGTTGGGGATGTAATTTTAGAAGTAATTTCTATAAGTTTCCCAGTTCGCTTGCTTCTAGCTTTTTGTGTTCTGGGATATACTCCTAATGTAATTTTGGTAGGCTGGTGGTCGCTCGGAATGATGGGGCCCTGTTAAATGTAGTAATTGTAAGGAAGCCTGATAATGGATAAGAATATATTGGGATTTGTCGTTGCTCTCGCAGATATGTACTTCAGGAATTCTGGTCCGATCTTTGTGATGTATTATCTATCAAGTAGTAGTTCCATGTTTCTACCTGCATTGTTGTGGGAGGTGTAGCCAAGGCCGATGCACATCTTGCGTTAAAATCTTCGGCAAAGAGAACGTTCCTCTGTTGGCTAAATAGCTGCAAGAGGTTGCGCATGGGAACATAGCGCATCTTAGGAGTTGCTACACTGTGTCAACGACCAGTCCCCCTTAGATCATGTACCCACTGTAATTGCAAGGTAAGATTCATTTATGTTTTCCAGAGTCCTGTATTTTAGTCCTTTTTAGATGGTAATTGCGCAACCGTCATTCCGTTTCTGGGACTTTTGCTGATAACATTGTATTAAAAAGTTTCAAATTTTTTTGAGCGGACAATCCGTGTTTAATAATTAGTATTATGCCAGGGTCACTCTGTCGCATAATATTGCCATAGATAGAACCTTTACCGTCCCACTCATTAACATTCGTATGTATTATCGTAATATTTTGCCCCATTTTGTGTAGTGTTGGTTATTTAGTGTGTGGTATTAAAGTATACGTTTATTCGCGTTTTACTTCAGCCCCGTGCGGTGTACTTGGTGGGGTGCGCTCCCTGCCGTTTTTTTTCTGTATTTAGTGTCCATGATCGTATAAAAGCAGTCCGCGGTCAATTTCACCATGTTTTGAGCGAGGGCCTCTTCGACTTGCCGCTTGGGAACCTTATCCGAGCATTCCCACTTTTACCTTCGGGTTTTGAGACCTTCCGCTAATTCACGGGATTTCAGCTCCTATGGGAATGGAGCCGACTTCGGTGCAACGATTTTAGTTTGAATCCTCTCGCATGGTATTTGAGCTGCTGCTCTCTACCCAGCAAAGAGGAGGAGGTTGGCTTTGGGCGGCGTGGTTTGAGGTATTTCTCGACCTTGCGGACCTGGTCTCCTTAGGGGCACTGCTTCAGTGTTGGGTGTGTGTTTGGGTGTCGTTTATAGTGGTGGAATTTTTCTTGGGTGCTCCGGGGCTTGTTTTGGGGTTTCCGTGTTTTTTAATTTATTTAGACGCGGATCGCGTGTATTGGTTTTGCTTTGGGGAGCGTAAACCTTTTGGCATGAATATACGCACTGGGGAGCTACGCTTATTCGCATAACTTCCTCCCAAGGTGGGTCGTCGAGAAACCTCATCTATTGCATTCCGTTTTTTTATGAGCATGCGGTTGATTTCGCTGGCAAAGGTACCTGGGTAAGTAATGTTCGCAATGTGAGCATAATATATGCAACACATTATTTTGGCTGCTTTGGCGTAAGTGGTGTTGTCTTTGTTCTACCTACCGAACATGCCATGGACATTGTCCCGTAGTTGCCTTAAAGATTTAGGCATTTTTGTTCCTTACTCTTACAATCATGCCAGAAATGGTTGCGACCTGCGCAGAAGTAGTGGATTGGAAGTAGTGTGTTTGCCGTACTTATAGCACCGAAAGCAAATTTGCAAGCCGTCAAACTCCTTGCGTTCCATCCAATCTGAGTAAACCCTTACACTGAAGAGAAGTAGACCGTTTTCCTTCGATTTTGGGCTATGGTCGTGTCCTCAAAGACAACCTTAAGCACGTGCGTATAGTATTTGAATATGATGACCTCAACTACCTTTGTTCATGGGTAGATCCTTTAAATTTTAGTCTGTATTTTGTCTGCCGAATGAACACGACCCAGGAGTCGAGTAGCATGCAGATAAAACTATGGTGAGATCGTATTTGTGGTGGTTTAGTCGGTTTCAACCTCATGTTCTTTAGCAATTAAACGGCCTTGCTTGAGGTCAAGGCTACACAGTCAGTCTATATCGCGCAAATGGCTGAGTAACCGTTTTGGATGTCGATAAGTTGTACTATTGTGATATTAAGGGACCCAAAATCTTTCTCAAATTCCTTACCTCTATCCTGTTTCGGGGCTTCCGAGAGGGCCCGGAGAGTAATTCGAAGGGTCTCTCTCTCATTTCTCCTGCATACTATGGTAAGATAGTTGGAGGTAAAAAGGAGAGGGGGTGTTTTGAGGGAATGTGAATGAGTTAATAATGCACCAGGAAAAATATTTAGAAAGGAAAAGGAGAAAGAAAAGGGGTGGAATGAAAGAATGAAGAAGAGGGACCAAAGTCTATGTATATGACTTTCACTTTAAATTCAGGCTCTTCTTGGGGTTTGCGAATAGGCTTAATGGGGCTTCGTTCCTTATATTTAGAAAAGATGTGAATATTTCACCCTCCACTTTCTCTAACCGAAAAACAAGTGAACCACTTTCCGAAAATTATCGCGCTTTTCCGAATTACCAATTTTTATACTGCTGCTGTGGACGCCTCCGTGTGGTGGCAGAGGGCGGTGGGAGTCGGCGGGCCATGGGGTGCTGGCGGTCCAGTCGGGGCACCGAAGATGCGGCGGCCGCGGTCGGCGAAGCGTCCACAACTACCTCCTGCTGGCGTCCGGGAGGAAAGGAAGAGGATATTCTTCAGGAGATCTTCGCAAGTTCTGTTAGGGCGCTCGGCAGAATGCCGGGGATTGGCTTTGGTCGCCCCGGGCGATCCGTAGGTCGCTCGTTGAATTTTCGGTGAGGGAATTTGGGGACCGGCGCCTCAGATTCCTTCTCCTAGTAATCGCCGGAGACATAGAGAGCAACCCGGCCACAAGACAAATATACATATGCCAGATTTGCTCTCAACACATAACATCAAACAAAAAAGATGAAGGGTCAGTTCTATGCTGTCAATGCAAGAACTGGGTCGACATCAGATGCACAACACTACCTAATACAAAACATCATACAAACACTTGGAAATGTCCCAAATGCACAAACCCAACTCAAACTACTACAAACTCCCTAACAACAACAACTATAAACAACAACAATCAACCCAATCCCCACGACACCAACACCCACAACCACAGAACACCCATCACAACAACTCTCCAAACTCTAAACCAAAACAACGCACAAATCTTTAACTATACAACCAGAATTCCCCCCCCACGCCCTCCCCACCCCCACCTCTACCAAACCAGACTTTTAACAAAATACAAACTACCATCACAAATAATATAAATATACTATAACTAAACATAGACGGCATAAATTCAAAGACACATGAACTAACTGACCTCATCAATAAACGCACCATACTTAGAGCAATGATACAAGAGTCAAAACTCAAAGGACACAACATCACCCGCTCCATAGGAGACAACTTGACTGCTATAAGAAACGATAGAAAAGATTCAGATGGAGGGGGCCTTATCACGTACATTCATAAAAAGATTAGCTACATCGAAACCACAAAAAAACACAAAAGCACTACTCCCCCAACAAGACAAAACAATAGAGCTACAATCTTTCAAAATCAGTACAGGATACAACAAACACATAAACCTCATCAACATATACATGCCCCTAATAGACACAAGCACAGTACCTAGCCGCTGTCTTCCACCACTATACGAAATCACACAAATACCTAATCTTATCATTGTGGTGACTTCAATGGTAAGAGCACCGTGTGGTACGAGAACAACAATATAAACAACAAAGGCACACACATCAAACAGTAATTACAGCACTTATCCATACTGAATGACCTAACAGCACACACACATATGCCCCACCAAGCCAGGCGCAATATATCCTCACCAGACATAACATTCTGTTCTTCAACACTTACAATCAACTTCTCTGGAGTACAGCCAAAAAACTACCATCAGACCATTTACCCATTAGCATCACAACTAAAACAACACACAAACAAAAACAAGTCAAGAAAACTATCATAAACTACAAAAAGGCAAATTGGTCAGCTTACACAGAAGACACAGAAACCCCTTTTACCTCACTAGACACTACAAACATAACAGAAACAACCTACAGAATAATATCTACACAATTCAACTCCATAATAACCAAAACAGGCAAGAAACACATTCCACGAGGCAACCGATAACTTCATAACCCTAATTTCACACCAGAGATAAAGAGCCTCATAGAAACCTGAGACAATGCAAAACACTCATCTCCCTTTCCCCATTCAGAAGAAACTGTTCGCACTGTCTAGTCACTCAATGAACAAATAAGAACAAAAATAAAGCAACAGCAGACACAAAACTGCACAAACTTCGCTAACACTCTCAACTATAAAGACAATAGCAAGAAAGTTTTCGAAGTACTCAGAAGCATAACTAAATAAAACTCACAAACTCCAACATCACACGCAGTGATCACTCGTGACAACACAATCCCTTCACACAAACAACAAGCCAACATACTCATCAACCACTAGGCCAACATAAGCCACCTCCCACAGACGCCAGAAGACAGAAAAATAATAACACATAGGAAGAACTTGCCACTTGACAACAACTACAAACCTTCCACATACAGACAAACAAACCATATCATTTGTAACCTCAAAAACTCACTAGCTGCTAGACCTGATGTTATCTCAAATTACCATCTTAAACATCTCGGTCCTCGAGGAATCCAAGCCCTCACTGACATAGCAATTTACAGCTACTCATATTGCAAAATCACAGACACATGGAAACACGGTATCATTGTTGCTATCCTTAAACCCCACAAGACCACACACTTGTCCCCTTATACAGACCTATAACACTGTTAAGCACAGCTTTCAAAGTAATCGAACGACTCATACTAAACCTGATTACACCACATGTCCCATTATCGCCCACCCAACATAGCTTTAGACCATAACACTCAACAAGCACCTTACTCACACAACTGACGCAAGACATGCTGGACGGCTTTAACCACAAGGCACCACACAAAAGAACACAACTCATAGCAATAGACATAAGCAAAGCCTTCGATGCCTCCCCGACATAAACTTATAACAAAACCTACACTAATATACCTAACAAGAGCAAAAGATGGCTTGCCAACTATCTGTCTGGTAGAAAGGCTCACGTAGATTTCGATGCCATCCCATCAAAGATACGACCCTTCAGAGACGGAGTACCACAAGGCTCAGTCCTATCCCTCACACTATTTAACCTTTTCCTCTACGACATCCCAACATCCATTTCTCAAGACATCAAAATCGTATCCTATGCAGACGACATCACAATCACATCCACCCATGCTAAACACAACACAGCTGCCACAAACGCACAATACTACCTAAACACACTACAAACATGGCTCACTACCAACAGACATACAGTAGCACCAGAGAAATCCACAGCCACTCTCATAACGAACTAAAAACAAGAATACAACCATAAGAAAATCACACCCGACACTTTTTACAACACTCCCATCCCATACACCAACAAGATGAAAATCCTTGGAGTCATCTACGACAACGGTTTGACCTTCTAGGACCACATAGCTGACATCAAATTCAGATGCACACCAAAACTCAGAGCACTCAAAGCCATAATAGGGCAGGACTTTGGACAGAACAAGGAGAGAACCACTACCATCCACAAGCGGTTCATTCGATCCACTACCGAATACTGTAGCACCAGTTGGACACTAAACCTCTCAGATACGCACAACATAATGCTGCAAATACAACAAAACAATGCACTGAAAACCGCTACCGGTTGTATCAAAACAACACCCATCGACCACCTACATCGAGAAACTAAAACACTAAAAGTTAGAGATCACATGGATCTAAAAGGTGCAGAATTCTATGAAAGGGTCACAAGAGACACCTCACATCCACTACATCACACATTGCACACAGCACCAACCCACCGAAACATCAGATACACCCCATCCATATACTAGACAAGCATTCAGGACACCTTACAAACAGCACCAAGGGGTACAAGCAACTCAACACACATACATAACACCCTAGCAACACGCTCCATCAACGGACTCGGTCCATACAGAGTTCTGGGGAGAATCCCACCCGAAGTAGATGATTCAAAAGCAGAGCTAAGTAAAGAGGACCGAGTTTACCTATCAAGGCTCAGATGCGGACACCACAATGCTCTTCTGTCTAACAGAAAGAGGATACACCCTGAAGTATCAGACACCTGCCCTCTCTGTCATATAAGAGCACACACAATTCCCCACATAATTGTGTCACTCAATACACTGAGACACTCACACACACCACCTCTCCGTACGTTGATATGTGGGATCGCCCGGGTCCCTCTGTTGCCTACCCCACGAAGGCTGGTCTGTTCGCTCAGGACTGACTGGAGAGCAACCCAACCAACCCACCAATTTTTATTCAGAGCTACTCTTATGCAAATCCAAACAAATTCACTTTTATTAATCAGAAATAATAAATGGCATAATGCTATACAGTAGCGGAAAGGGTTGACTAACTGCCGACAAAACGAGAGGTCAAAATATAATAAAAAATGAAATGAAATAAAAGGGAAAGTAGGAGAAAATCTTTTAGATCTCCGTGCCCCCCCCCCCCCGACCAATCCCTCCCAGAGGAGCGACCTGGTCTGGGCTGCGTGGCAAGGACTCGTTGCCCCAGCGTCCTTCTTCCTCGGGGACTAAAGCCACCGAGGGAAAAGAGCTCATGAGAGGGAGAGATAGGGACAGGAAGAAGAAAGAAGTAAGGATAGGACTGACTGAAATAAAGTCAAAGGCTTGAAAGTTAACCAAGTTAGCCTGTGGATCTGCTTAACGTGGGACCCGTACCACAGGGTTTTAATGTTTTCCTATCTTTTAATTGTTACTATTAGCTGTACCTGTCCCTTGTGTTAGTGATTGGCACATCTTTAGATAGCAGTAAAGGAGGAAGATGATTGAAGTGGAAGGAAGTTGGAGGTTTGCAGAAAGGAGCAAATTGCGTGGAGGTCTTGCTAATCTCTGTTCCTTAAACTAATTTTAGAGTTAAGTTCGAAATAAGTTAAAGTGAAAGTGTGTCTGTTTGTTTATTTCTGTGTTGTTTTGTTATTATGTTATATGTGTATGAGATAGGAGTTCAAACCGTTGTTAGCATTATTTGTTTTCCTGCTATGTTAATAACTCGATTTTCTATGATTTTTTGTAGCATTATTCTCCTATCTGTATCCATTGTGTGGGCTCATATTCCTTTTTCTCTTCTTTATTTATGTTGATTCCTTTTTCGTTCATTGCACTTTTTGGTTAGTTTTGTCATTCCTTGTGGGTATTAAGTCCAATCCGGTGAGTTTTGTTATTATTCGTGTAATTTTTGTCACAATTGGATTTCCTTATTTGGTTTACACGTAAATCTACTCTTTCCTTTGGTCCGCTTTGTTTTTAGCACTAGGAATCAGCATATGTTTTCTCCATCCTTCTTCTCGTGCTATTTGATTATTTAATTCCTCTCCTATTTCTTCTTGTGTTTCTTCGGCTCTTTTTTCAATTATTTTATTTAATGGTTTTATTTACGCTTCGTTGTATAACTCTGTTTTTTCCTCTTTAATCCTCACGTGTTCGTAATGATATTTACTGCCTTATTCTGTATACGTTGCATTCTTATTAGATTGCTTCTTGAAGCCGTATACATTGCAATTGTTGGATATATCAAAATAGGCTGTATCATGGCCTGCTAGACCTTTTTCTTATTTTCATGTTTAGATTTCTTAATCTGTAGAGTAAAGTTAGCATGCCTCTTGCTTTGTTTATTCTTTCGGTCACGTGTTTCCAGTAACCATTTTTGGTAATAGTTAGGCCAAAAATCTTGCCTTCACCGTTATACTTGTATTGCTCTCCATCTACGTAAATGCCGGATAGCTTTTTGCGATACATAGGTATAATTTTATATTTATCTTTATTTGTTTTAATTTTCCATTTGCGTTCATACCCGTTTAGGTTTTCTATTTCTGTTGCCATTACTCGCCTGCATCTTGGCTTCCGATAAACACTGGAAATTAATTAAGTGAAATCATCTGCGTATTGTATGTTCACACAGCCCTCGTTCCTGGGTGGGGGAATATCGTAGGTATACACTGAGTATAGAGAAGGACTTATACGCCCTCCCTAAGTGAGGTCCGCATTAAGCTTGAATCTTTTACCTTGTTAATTCCCCGTGTCTATTTATGCATATCTTTCCATGAAGTAGTTGCATAAAATCCTTTCCAAATAGTTGGTTATTTCCAGATTTAGAACTTTATGTGGTAGGCCTCTTTCCATACCCTATATAATGCTTTCTTTTCGTACAGGCATACAATGTCTATACTGCATTTCTCTCCTTTTACTTTCCTTACTTTTTCTGTAATCACGCTGTGAAAGGAAAAGGAATCTGGTTCAAGATAGGTTTTGCATAGCATCACCAATATGTGATCCATTCATTCAAAACTGTCAGAAAGAATTTATTCCTGCAGCATATATGACAGCTGATGAACAATTACTACCATGAAAAACACGTTGAAACTTCCTACAGTATATGCCAAATGAATAAAAAATTTGGCTTGAAATAACGGATGGCTGTAGATGTTGAAAACAAGAATTTGTTCAACAGAATTTCATATATGTGAAGAGATGATGGAAGAAACAACGATGTTAGTGTGCCTAATAGCGTAGTCCTAGAACTGATGACTCCTCTATTCAAAAAAGGCTACAAGGTCATTTGTGATATTTATTTTACTGCTTTAGGCATTTTATTGCAGCTGTCAAAACATAATTTCAGCTTCGTTGGAACAATTGGCCAGACCAGAAGAGAATTACAAGAAGGGGTAAGAAATGTAAAACCAATCCATGAAACTCTGGTTTTGAAATCTACAGAGAAGTCTATGGTCACACTGACATCATACAAGTGCAAAAGATCAAAGTTTGTGGTTATTTTGAGCACATTACATCAATAGGTAGAAATTCCTTCTGAAAATAACCCCTAAAAGAAGCCTCAAACCATAATTTTGTATAACGAAAATAAGGTAGGAGTGGATGTTATTGATCAAATGGCAAGGCATTATTTGGTCAGAGCCGGCAGCAGGCGATGGCCCATGCATGTTTTTTATAATAGTTTGAATCTGCCTCATCTCAACAATCGGGTAATATAAAAAGGTGTTTGTAAATCAGGCATTAGGTGGAGGGAATATGTTTAAAATGTTGCTGAGGAGCTTTGTGGTGATTCTCCTCATAGTCGCTCAAATACTAGGAAATTGTCAGTTAATATCACTAGTACTGCTACACATAAATTTAGACGTAGGCACATGTGTCAGTGCTAGGTGTCGTGACAGAACCACATAAATGTGTGGGGTTTACAAAAAAAAATTATGTGGCAAGTGTGCGATAAGATTTTGTGAGGAAGGTTTTTTATAGATTATAAATCTGATTTATTGGAGATATATAAAGACTACTTTTCTTTTTTTCAATGCAAACAATTAATAGCTTTATTTAAATATCAAAAAAAAACATGTTTATTTTGTTCCTTAAATAAATGCTTTTCCACAGCTTTCTTTTTTTCTCATTTAAAATTAAAAATAATCTGTTTGCGTTAATTGACGCGCCTCGGTCCTTAGAGGTAGTTGAAAAGTCTGGTCCTTCTAGTGTTAATTCCGTGATCTGATATTAGAATTATGTCTGGATCTATTTTTATGAATATATATTCGTATGTGTTTCTTTATCTTTCCATCCGTTGGTGGTTGTCTGTAGAATTGTTAATTTTCGGTTCTCCATTTTGTCTGTTGGCTATTAAGCGGTTCTTCTTTTATGGGAGAGTGTAGTTTTTACGATTATTTACTTGTATCTATTTCTTATGGTTCTGCTTTTCCTTTCTGTTCTCGCCGAGATTTGGCTCTTTTCCATCTCACACTTCGCAGCTGCTGTTTCCGGTATCCTGTCGCGCAGTGAAGCATCCTTGGTCGATTTCCTTTTTTGCCTTTTGTTTTTACGCGTACTTTCTCTTTGGTTTTTTAATTGTTCTCGTCGGTGCTGCTCTCTGATTCTGTTTATTCGCTCTCTGTGTCGTCGTCTTGTTCTGATTCACTATCATTTATTTTCGCTTCTTCAATGAGTATCTATTTCGTGTCCTTAGAGATCTTATTGTTGAATATGGTCGATGAATCAATGTCCTTAGGGAATTTCATTAGTTCTAGCCCGTTTTCCTTGAGCATGGAGTTTAACATTCTGGCAAATGTTCCCGCCTGTGCGATATTCATGACGTCTGAGTGGAGAATACACGTCAGTATTTTTATGTTCAGAGTCAAGTGATTGTAACTTGAGTAGTTGGCCGTTAGAATTAGCTACCGTTCATGCATATCTGGAATTTCGTGAAACATCTTTTCGTTGGTGGATTTCAGCTTCTTCTGTCCTTATAATTTCTTTTCTCTTCGGGCATGATATAGCCATTGTTCTATGGCTTCCTCCACAATATACACATTTTTTTATTATTATTTAAGCAGTTCCTCCATGAATGGTGGCCGCAGTACTCCGAGCATATATCTTCCTTTGGGAATAAGTTGGCAGTTATTTTATCTTCCATCTTATAACGCCTGAAGCAAATTTGAAAATTGTGGTACTGATCCCTTTGAATATATATGGCGGGGATTCTCATACTGTATGCGAGAATTCCCTTTTGTAATGCGTTTGTGGCAATCTCTGTAGACTCGCACACAATTTTAAAAACACGTGTGTGCTCTCTGAATTGGATTATGTCGTAAATCTTAAGCTATATTTGTTGCTCTTGTAGCTCTTGCCTTAATTCCTCAGGTGTATGTTCTCCAATCCAAGACTCGATTTTTCTGCAGACGATACATCGAATCGCGATTATCTGTAAATCCTTGAACAGGCTTTTGGCCACTTATTTGGATTTTATTTTATTTCCGTTCGGTATAAGTGGGAGGGGCAGTCTCTTGGTGAAATCCAGCGTGTCCATTAACTTAGGTCATACGCCCTTCCTGGTTGGTCATCCTTCTGAAAATTAAAACCTGAAAAAATATTATACCTTCCTTGAGGTGAACACTCTCCGACCGCCCTACCTAGATGGTCTAGCCCTATAATCGATCTTACACTTTGTTTTGGGGTCGTAACCGCTAACCGAGCTCCTTCTCTATCCCCTTAACGGGGTCTCATTTAGGAGTTCAATATACCCAACTACCGACTGTTTCTGCGGCCTTTACTGCTAGTAGGTTATACTGTGCTAGGCAGAAGAATAATTTAAGAAAAAAGGCTGAGGTCAGTGATAGTTAGAGGTAGAAAATTGAGGAAATCACCGCTTTGTGGTGATGCCCCGCGAATCGGAAACAGGAGATCTCTCCAATCAGTTCGATTTGCGCATATATTTCTTCTCTCTTCTGCCTCATGTTTATGGATAGGTAGTCTTATGTAGAGAAATGCTTCTTGGGTCACAAAGTTATTCAGACAAATAGTTGTCGTAACTTAGCTGTGCGTAGATCGCTGTGATTAGTGAGATGAACTGAGCCTTCAATATCAAGAGAAAAGTGTTAAAGGGGTAATTATTCGTCCAAGCTTGAAAATAAGGTCAAAGTGACTGGGCCAATTAGGAAGATGAGTTTTTTAAAAGAATTTTAATGTTTTTTTGCCAGTTGTAGCTTGAATGTTGAGACGTCGTTTTTTTCATTCACTATAATTTATTCTAAGATGTTTAGTCTAGATGGATTTCTCTCTTTTCTTTTTACCATGCTGTTGTTTCACAACAATATATCTCTTTTTAGGCTGGTCTGATGAATGCTCTACATGTGATTTTTAGTTGCTTTTATTGAAGATGCATTATTAAACGCCTCAAAAGGGTGGTGGTTGTCATGCGAACATATTTAGTTATTATAAAGATTGCAGTCTTTGTGTGTGCAGTTGAAATAGTAGACTATTTAGCCACACTTTCGAGGATTGCTGGCAGACATTATTTATCACAAAGAGATTGTGCTATTTGTTTTATAGTATATGTTAAGTTAATTTTATTTTTGTTGTACAGCCTACTTTGTAGGCAGTAGACATTTGGTTTCTATAAAAAACTTGATATTATATTTTACTTGTTGGTTTTTCTCAGTTTGATCTGTGACTTGGAAGTGGTTTCTTAAAAATGTTCTAAACTGGTGTTTTATCATGCTGTTTGGAAACGAGTGTTTACGAAGGTTTGTTTTAGGTAGGACATCTCTTGATAGAATATTTTAAACATGGAAAAGCATTTGTATGCTCGGAGTATGTAGAAGCCGATTACAATCTTTTTACATCTTGATAAGGAACCTAATAAAGTTCGAAAGTACTTGAAAACACCTTTTCATTTTTTCCTGCGGGATATTGCATTCATATATATATATATATATATATATATATATATATATATATATATATATATATATATATATATATATATATATATATATATATATATATATATATTTATATATATATATATATATATTTATATATATATATATATATATATATAATAGTGAAACCAGTATATAGGAGCATATAATTTATTTACGACACTAGTTTTGTTATGAAGTTTACCATAGCCTCTTCAGTCGTATACTAAAGAATGGAGTCAACACTCAGGTCACTAAACTCCTCAAATTCTCTAGGATTAGGGTGTTTTTTCGAGTTTTTTTGGTGTTTAGTGATTTGTATGTTCATTCCATTCTCAGTATATAAGTAAAGATAGTATTGCAAACTTCATACTATACCTAAACTAGTCGCGTAAACATATCCTATGCTACTATACAGTGGTTTCAATATTATATACCATAATTCGCTATTGGGCCCCTTCACACACACATATATATATATATATATATATATATATATATATATATATATATATATATATATATATATATATATATATATATATATATATATATATAAGTTAAATACTAAGTTTTGCTCCCCTGAAGAATGGTTTTAATAAATCGATATTCTCTCCATAACCATAAATTTCACTCTTACCAATAAAAAAGATTTGCTATTAGGTTTGCACCATTTTTCTTGTTTCCTTTTCTTTCGAGTCTTGTTCCAATTTGGTGATATATGTTTCTTAGAAAAAAGTCAATATTTTACCTCTACTAATAAATAACCTTTATATTCATGAGAGGATCGTCAAATAATCAGTTGAATTGAATTATCCTGAATCAAAAATCTGAAACTTTGAATGACAATGGAAGTCAATTTATAACCCCAAATATTACCAGTTTTATTGATATTTTATGAAACGGCTATTGCAATGTAAAAGAATTTTAAAGCCTTAAAAAGAATATATTTATGAACACATTTACAGAATTTTATAAAGTTTGAGAAAAAAGGTCACTGTTTAGGGGGCACTTTTTTCTAGCCGAATCATTGTGCCGTATTTCTTCGAAAATGATGCCGGGAATTCTGTTAGGGTGACAGGCGAGCGATACCGTGCCATGATAACCAACTTTTTATGGCCAGAATTGAATTCTGAGGATGTCAAAGATTTGTATTTTCAACAGGATGGCGCCACATGCCACACAGCCAATGCAACAAAGGCTTTATTGAATGAGAAGTTCCCAGGTTGCATCATCTGTCGAAACAGCGAGGTCAATTGGCCACTACGATCGTGTGACTTTACGCCTTTAGATTTCTTCCTTTGGTGTCATCTCAAAAGTAAGGTCTATGCCAACAAGCCATGTTTATTATTAAAGAAATTGGAATATATAAATATATGTATATATATATATATATATATATATATATATATATTGATTCTTGTATAATTAACAATAACGTTCAAGTTAATGCCATTAGGTAAGGGTGGAAGTAACAATTCCTTAATTTGCTAGAAATTTCTCCTGGAGTTCCTTAAACCTCTTCACGAGTGCCCCCATCCTATTGGCCTACCATGTTTTCTAGGAAAATGAGAAACTTTAAAAACCTCTTGTAAAAGATAGGTGATACTTGAACTGAAAACTAGAAGGCGAAGGTTCCCGCAGTTCTTCGCCCATCTAATTTTATAGTGAATAAGAAATTTTTACTATTAAACTAACCTTATAAATTGATCTTGATGATGCTAAAAGCAAATTCATATATTTTCTCAACTTTTCTCTAATTAACTTTCTTAATAAAGTGATTACAAGCCTTACATCCATTTTACATATATTCAATTATTGCTGGCTTTTAGGCACTAAATTAATATATATTCTGAACTTACCATTTGAAGATTTAAGTTTGTTCTCGTTTGATGTGTATTTTTTTTTAAAGTCCTTCCCAGTAATATTTCTAACACTATGATTACATGTCGCTACAAAAAAGTAATAACAAGAAAATATTAAGCGAAAATTGTGCAAGGAACCTATTGAGGTATTTCTTTAGTATAAAAGTTGAAGGAGATTGTTGAAGCGAAACTGTATGAGATACTCAGTTGAATACTTAAACAAGAGTCTCTTTGGAGTTTTAGAAATTAACAAAGTTTGTTAGAAAAAATAAAAAAGGGGCAACTTTTACTAAAATCAGCTATAAAATGAGTTATCTTTGTCTAAAGGAATCTCTCCCTTTCATCCACTTCATCTAACGTGCGGAAAATTAAATGCAACTGAGTTTAAATGGCGGACAGCCTTGGGCTTTCAGCAAAAGGCAGGCTTACTTTCGAAAATGGTGGCGCAGTGATGTTCCTGTCTTAATTGTTGTCGCTTTCTATTATGAACGAACAAGGTATTGACGCTTGCTGACTTCATATTGACCTCTTAATTAGGTAATTGTCCTTCATGGCTTTCTCCTTTAGAGTAAGTGGCAAATTTGGCCTCACTATATCCATATTCTGTGAGAAAATAAAAATAAACGTAACTATAAATTTTAGAAAAACTGCAAAACATACCAATAGCAGATATGATGGTGTAATGATCTGAGTGAAACTTGGAATCTATTACACTAAAGTAAAAGTCCTAGAAGAATCTTAGCTTGCAATAAAGATTACAATGCCTACAAGTGATCTTGTAGTAGCCGGGGCCTACCCTCCCCCACGGCAACCGTACATTTCCGTCCCTAGCTTCGTTAAATTCCTATGCCGACTAGCTTTAACCATACTGATCAGAGGTCTTAACACCTGGTGCAGGGAAGCAGGATACACCGCTCATACTAATGGTAGAGCTCTGCAATTATTGATGCAACGAAGCCTGATACACAAAGAAGGACCAGATTTTTCAAACTTTCTAACCAACAGAGCTTCGACTACGGCAGACATAGTCATCATGAACGACAATTTCAACTTCAATCTCCATACAGATCCTGTTTCTGCAACCCCATCTTACCATGTAAGCATGGTCACAACCATATCTATCTCCCCCACCACAATAAAGATCCCGCAAAGAAAATTACTTTGAACCAGAGCATTCATCTACTTGGATGACATACTTATAACAGGAAACCTAGACGCGGTTTTAAACACTCTTGGAGAATTTTCGGACTCTAGCCTTACCATCAACATGGAAAAGTCACAGATTTCCCCGACGGAACAAATTGAATACCTGGGAGTGTTCAGTGATTTTCGCCAGGCAAGAGCAAGACTTACGGCTACAATGTCCGAAAATGTCAAAAAGGGTCTCGGATATTACACTCACAGTAATTTAGATCAAAAGGACTGGCAATGCCTGGGCGGACTTGTTAATTTCGTACTTCCAATCCTAGACCTTCCTTTCCTCTACTCCAGTTTTGCAACACAGACACAAACTACCGATTGCAAGACGGACGCCTTTCTCCCTATTTCCGCTTATCGATACCAGATAGCAGGTCTGGTTCAACTCCAGGTCTTCACATTTTCCGTTTGCCTGTGACGCATCCTTAACAGGCATAGCTATCTCCTATGCTAACCTGGCATGGGCATATCCCACGGCTACATTCTAAACTCCACCTTACTCCCTCACCTACGAATCCATCGCCCTTCTTGTCATCCTCGTCCTTCTCTCGAAGCCTCCGATTATTCTCCGATTGCTTACTGGCCATACAAAACATAAAGAGAGGAAAAATCCAGATTTAAATAGTACACCGGCTAGAGTGTCCCACCCTGCCAGCCACGTCCGCTCAATGGTGCTTCTCTTACCAAAACATCCGTTACTTTCGTTCATCCAGTAACCAGGAGGACATGCCGTCCCGAACCACCTTCGGTTATAGCCTAGCCTCCGGCTATATAAGGCGATGAGGGCACGGGCCGTTATCATGCGTTCGCCAGGTCCCGTTGAGGAAGCACCACATCGGACTCCTTTTTGGAAGAGGTTTGACTCCAAGACCTCACACCCCTATCATTATCTAATATCTTCTTTGTACTCACTTTATGTTCTTCTGATTCTATTCACCTTCCACACGGAACCGTTCTAAAAATATTTTAAGTTTGTATAATTCCTAAGTTTAGCGGTTCAATCATACTTTTCTTATAATTTGTAAACTTTTAATAAATGAGGTATTCTAACTTAAAATTATGGAATGACCAAACAAATACAAATACAAATAATACCTAAGCTCCATAAAAATCAGAACCCTAAGCAATCAAGAAACCAACGAATTAGAAACTGAACTACAAACAAAAAACGCAAAAATAACGGAAGCTGATCAAATGTACACACCTACAATAGAACATAGAACCCTAACTGCACCGCTGGTGGACAATGAGATAAAAGTAAAAAATCGAAGAATTTAAAAGTTTGATAAAAGGGATAAGGGAACTGGAAACCACAAGGAAAAAGTACTTTAGAGTAAAAAATCAAAAGGGTAGTAGGAATATTAATAAAAGACAAGTCAAATCTTGTCTGGATCTTTATTATTGAAAATAATGAACATAGAATCAGATCTGTGAAAATTCAGGACACAATAGTACGAGGAGCCATGCGAGAAGAAAAAAATAAAAATTAAATTACAAATTGAGGAATTGCAACGGAACACCGAACCTTAAGAATACTTCCAAAGGCACTGGAGCCAAATATTCTCAACCTTTCTAGAAGAAAACCTGGAATAAGTAGAAGGAGTCATAGAAACACTACAAATACAACAAAATAACATCATGCCATACTGAGGAGTTGACGAGGAGAGACACACCCACTCGAAAGAAGGAATACCCTTTAAAATAGAGTAATAATTGACTGCAGTAAAGTCATTAAAGCAAAATGCACCAGTTATAAGCGGCATAAACAAGGCACATCTGATTAATGCACCAAACCTTATGTCCGAATCAGTTTTAAAAATCTTCAATGTTACTGAATTTTTTCTGGAAACTTCTCGAAAAGCCATTAAATGAGAGGCTAAAGAAAAAACTCGAAAACATCAACATCTTTAATCTCTAACAACACGGGTCCAGGAGCATGCGAGGGACGAAGACCGCACTGGCAAATATTTCCGAAAACATTGCCACCGAAACAGAGAAAACCAACAGAGGGCACGTCATACTCCGCGATGTTGACGCTAGCATTCGAGAAGGTCTGGAGGTCTGGATACCCGACCTAAAAGCTAAAATCAGTAGCCTTATCACGGAAGGAAGGTCTAAAAGCTATTCGGCACATAAACGGTTAAATGGGACAGGCATTCGCATTATAGACAGGTGTACACAATGAGGGTGACTTTCTCTAACTTTGTAAACGATATTCACCTGTGACCTACCTCAACCTAGAGTCCAGGGTGTGATGTACATCCAACTAGTGGATAAACACACAAATTATAAGCAGCAATAAAAATAAACCAAGCGATTAAGAACCTAAAAGACTTAGAAGAACAAAACGAACATGAACAAGTTTAATTTGTTAGAGTTGATGGAGAGACGTACCCATATAACACGGAACGTAAAGTCCTCGGACTCAAAGTTACGACAAACGGACATACCTTGCATTGACACAAAATGTGAAACAATCAAAAGCGACAGGAATAACGCTATAATGATTCCGTAACGCATCAATCAAGAATAAGAGAAAACTATACACAGCCCTCGTTTGACACAAGGTGATATACACAACAATCCCAAAGAATATGCTGAGCAAAATCCAAATAAGTATGGCCAAGAAAATACAAAACTGGGCCATAGGATTTATAGAAAACAAGAGAAGGCAAGATCAAATAACATTAGAAGATCTAGACCAGAATACCGCTCTAAAAACAATCAATAATCTTCAGTTGATGCCTATGAAGAGTAACTGAGAGTGCAATTAAATGTGAAGAATCGACGTTTGAAACCGGTTTAAAACAGCCTTTGCTTTTATTGATAACAGATCCTCTGATATGAAACGGTCTTTACGCGAGACCTTATGGCATCCTAACGTGAAATTTTCTAGTTTTCTATGTTACACACTGAAATTTTACTGTATGAAGTTTCGTTTCGATGTTATTCTTGCTTGATACATCTTAGAATTTGACTAAAATACCGGATTGTCAATTTTGCTATTTCTGTCACATAATATTATCGTTAGTTTCTTATTAGCCATGAATAGAATGTTTCGAATAGCCATCTAAACTTTTAAATCACTTTAATGTCTTCCATATAGCTTAGAATAAAATGACATAACTAGGAATATATTTTTTTTTATCATTAACGACCACTTTCCTTTGCAATCAAAAATATATACTAATGGAAAAATCTTTTAAGTAGGGATGGATAGTTTTCAAAAGTTAAACCTACATCAATCACAAAATATTTATTTGATCAACATTAAGAAATTAAATTGATATTTTTGCTTATCAATTTTAGTTGTTTGGACGCAGTACTTTTTTAAACTGTGAACTAAAACAGGACCTTCCATCCCTATTATTGTGAACTGGATTATTTTTGTGGCTACGATTCCTTTCCAGAAAAAGCACTGAATCATGTTCAATTGTCTACGTTTTATCACTCCTTCCTTCTTTATCTTTCTCTAGACGCCAAAACCTAACTATTATTAAGGTTGTTTTAAAAATGTTGCAATAAAACATTTCAACCTGAAATTCCGAGCTCTTTCTCCCGTATAAGTTAAAACACCACTCGCCTGTCTCTGTCCAAAGGTTCTAAATAAATTGTCATTATTAATTTTAAATTTTACATTTAATTAACAAGGTTAAATAGATTTGCGTTTTTATGTCATTTTCTAAATTCACAATTCAGGTAATATTTTCGTCTGAAAATATTTTTAATCTTTAAACGATTATGCGAGTTTTCAGCCACTTATTTCTTGAATGCTCCTGCTTCTTCTGCCTTCTGGTTATGAGAGTCTTCATGAGTGTTCCCAAAACTCCTGCATCTTGAAAATGTAAGCAACATTCTATTTTACTTCTCTATTGAATTCTTCATTATAGATATTTCTTTCCCTCTTTGATTCCCTTTGCACGCCTTTTTTCATCTTATAAAATACAATTCAGTTTCTAATAATGAACGAATTTATCATTAGATATAAGTATGCCGCTTCAACTTTTAACTCCATTTATAATATTTTTAAGTATAAATACGAAGTTAGGCTACTAAAGAAGATAACTAAAATGTCAAATAATTTGGAAGACAGGTGGGCTTATTCAAGAAAGTTTAGTTCAAGAAAGAATGAGTCCATTGCTGACGTCATTAATAGTAAAAGCTCTAGCATTTACATAGATTCACTTTGATGCAAATATTTATAGGAGAATCGATATTAATGGAAAAAGTAATTGGTATGAAAATAAACATTTTTCACTCTTATCCTTTGAGTAGGAAGAGAAATGAAACGCGTATAATATGTGAGAGAAGCATATGGATAAATAAATTCTGAAATATATTAGATAAAAAAAAGAAGAGAAAGTGGTCGCAGTTGAGTTATTACTCTTAGATTTGTTGCGCAGGGGCAAGCTAACTAGGGCATTAATGCGCTAGAAATCAGGCAATATTCATAGCATGCATGAATATCAAATCTATTATTCTAGATCCTACTTCACCTTAAGTTTTACTTCATCACGCCTCAACTACAAAGGAAGATAATTGAATGGGAAGAGAAGGTAAAGTCTATTAAGATTGTACGGATTTATATCTGAGTTCGATTCCTGATAATCAACAGAGCGTGGATCTAGGCGAAAAAAATAGTGTGAAACTAGTGGCAGAAGAGAGCTCATATATATCCACTAATCTCAATTTTGGTAACCAATCTAATTTGTTTGCGGAATTATCGGGCAATGTAGTACACTTCATTATCCACTATTTTTGAAAAATACGAACATATATTTTAATAGCCGCAGAGCTTTAAAATTATATAATTATCTGTTATTCTCTCATTCTTAAAAAAAATTATAGTTTTAGATTAAAGACTTAAAACCATATTTATCCTATACTCTCAAATAAATGTTTAAGAAGTGTGATAATACAGATACTGGAGTTGCTATTAATTCCTTTTTTATGCTTTTAACTTCATCATTCCCCTTCGACAAATTAAGTATCAACGCAAATTTGATTATGAGGTCGATGAACTATTCGGGAAAGTGTCTGACGCAAGTAGCACATACAAAATTGGCGGCTTTGATTTGCCTTGTCTTTTCTATCTTCTGTTTACGAATGTATTTATTCTATAGAATAACATTTGTTTGTTTTCTGATTGTTGAATACGGCTCAACCGATCCATTAACCTCAATATCCTTCACATGACCTATATATATATTATTAATTTTCAATAAATTATGGGCCTTGCAATTTTAAAAGTTTGCAATAAATGGTTGATTCATGCATTGATTGCATTCTTAATGTACCTTGTGGTAGGAAAGGATATGAGAGAGCGTTTTTTAAGTCATATCACGTGCGCCATATATAAAATCTAGCGTCTCTTCTGCCCTCTGACCTGGAAGAATTTGCCACGAGACAGAATTTAATGAATGTAAAATTTGCTTAAAAAGTAAACAACAAAGATCATTCGAGAGATTTAGCAGGACCGTTCTATTGCTTTCCCTCTTCATTTTTAGTTCATATTCTAAAAGGTATCTTCTAAAATTGATTTGCTTTTCAAAATCCCGAATATTAATTACCTTTTCTCTAAACATTTAAATACAATAATGGACAATTTTGTATGCTGATTAACAAAGGACAAGTAATAGAAAAGAAACTTTCCCCAATTAGCAGAAGCTCATAAAAGGAAATAATGTGGAATTTTAAAAGGACAAGAGCCTCTTCTTCTCTCTCACGCACTATTGCTTGCTGCATCTTACCTGAACATGGGCGTACATAAATACTTTTCCCCATCACCTCATCTCCACCTCGTTGATTTTTACAGGCTCTATACCTAGCGGAAATGGGAGATTAAAAATTAACGGCCTGAGGTACATGACTTCCCAACGGTGTTAGGTATTAAGAGAGAATATAGTTTCTCCAACAATACCTATATTAATTAATGTTTATCTTCCCCAGGTTAATTATGACTTAGATGCACTTAGTTTTAAGCATTTTTGTGGAACTTGCAAATGAATCACAATTTCCTATTCTCTGGTAAACGAAAAAAGAGTTATGATTCAATAGTGAATTCACTGTCTACTCTCTATTCCATTATAATATAAGGTATCGTCAGGTTCAATCTTAATTAGCATAAAGTTTGGGAGTTATTGACATAAATGTGAGTATAAAAAGAATATTTTGTATAGTTGTAAAATGTTTTCCACCTTAATTTTTGTGAGAAGTGGCAACCAGTATTCTAGTTTTATATTCATAGCCTAAATTCACTTAGCCTGTTGGAAACGAATATCTGGATCTTTAAGGTATACAGGCTGATTTCTTCTTACTCATTCGAATTTGAACATCTTGTCAGTCAGCTCTTCCTTGACCTAATTACGGAATAAACACAGTCTTTCGCATGAAGATACTACACTTTTACCAAAAGCATGGTTATGTTTAATTTCGAAGTTGTAATATCCACCATTAAGTTATTTTAAGAAACTAGGATTCCTTTAAGTTTGGGGAAATAAAAATTTCAAGCAGACGCGCCCAATCATGGACAGTTACATCCCATTAGGGGAAATTAACCATTTATTTCTGTTGGAAAGCAAATTAGGCTTATTGGATATTTTGCCTTACGTTTGGGTGCCTCTCAAAGTAAAGTAAATTCTGCCAGACCGAAACCTGCAGAGTTGACTAATATTTGCCAATATGTCACGGCTCATCGTAGAATAATGTAAAAGTATGGCCAAGTGTACGGGAATCTAAGCACACAGGGTATTAAGTAGGCTAAACAAGGCAATAACTGTTATTGTTCTAAGAGTGCGATTTGAATAAATAGATGCAGCTGCGTGACCAAGGAATATTCCAAATAGAACGACAAAAATAGATCTTAATACACACTAAATAAAAAGCAAAAAATAAATATGGATATATATAGGTACAATAATAAGATGGAATAAGGTTCCGAATACTAATTGGATAACCAATTTTATTTAATGGTTATAATGGGAGATTTAGGGTGTTGAGCGATTTTGTTCCTTTAAAACTTGAGAGTAAAGCGAGGCGAACTTCATGGGAGGTCTTGGTGACCTTGATTACTAACAGGTATAGGTAAAAACCCGCTGAGGGTGGTGCTACTTCTCCAAATTTGGATTTTTCGAGATGCGGACCTCTTATCCTCAAGAAGTCACGGGACAAACTTCGAAGGGGGGAGGTGACTTCTCCAAACTCTGATCGAGGAAGCTATCGGGCCTCTTGTCCTCAAAAAATCACCAGAAGAACTTCAGAGGACGCCTCCTCCAATCCTTGATCCAAGGGCGGTAGAAAAAGGCTGTCGTTGCCTCAAGAGACTATTCTCTCCTGACCCGAAGATACGAGTGTGATGTCTAGCTTTTCCGTGGCTTGCGACTGTCACTAAACACTTCTCGGGAGAGAGCGTCGTTGAATCGAATTCCTTTCGGAGAATTTTCGTCTAACCAACTCTATGAGTAATCCTTGTAGGGTGCATATATACCCGGAGTTCTCCTAAACAGGGAGAGAGAGAGAGGCCTTCTCGAATCCTTGTCATCGTCCGTGATAACCGAGTTTCTCCTTGCAAGAAAGTGTAAGAGGCAGGGATCAGGGGGACAGATGGCTGGAGCCATAAAGGTAGTTCGCGGCAAACCTACAAAATAGATAAGTAATCTCCCAACCAGTGGGGGGGAGGAGGTAAGATTGAGATGCGGGGAGGTAGCCATCAATTTCAGCCTCATGTCTCGGTGTGAATTTCTTAGTGACCTGGCGGCAAGTCCAAAAAGGGTGACTTAGGAAGGGGGGGGGGAGATGATTCGCTTTCTCTCCCGAAGTAATATCTTAGAAGGATAAGAAAAACTACCATTTTACTGGAACGCTCTACAAATAAGAAGAACTTATTAATTTTTCCTCATTCCTTCGCAATGAGCCATACTCTCTTAACAAAGAGAGCTTAGGAGTGAGAATATTTTCCATGCGGTTAGCATCATCTTGGTGTGACCCTTAGCCAAGAATTGCCCTTTTTCTGTATAACATAAACATTTTTAGCAATAGGATACTTTCGGTTTACTTCCAAATTACCCCTTTTTCTCTATCATATACACATTTTAAGCAATAGAATACTCTCATTTACCCTTAAATTACCCCCTTTTTCTCTATCACATAAACATTTTGAGCAATAGTATACTCTCGTTTACCCCCAAATTACCCATTTTTCTCAACCACATAAACATTTTAAGCAATAGGATACTTTCGTTTTTTTATTAATACCATAAAAATACCGTATCTAATAGCTTTTCTCATTTTAAAGAATGTTTTAACAATCTACCTACGGATGAAAATAATAAAACATTGCTTGACTTCAGTTTTTGTACAAATTTATTTTGGAAATACAAAGGATAATGCTACTGTAAGTCAAATTATGCGGAAGTAGGTGCCGCCAAATGTTTCCACATAGGTTTTTCTGCATTGTTCATTATGTGTAAAATTTCGCTTTTTACTTCCACAACACATTTAAATCCCATCTACCATGATACCTTTCCTCCATGGCCATCAAATCTTAGTAGAATCTTTCAACATGCTCATCGCTGATTTTATCAAGGTTTTTTGTGAAGTTAGGAAGATGGCTAAGCTGACAAATGCAAATTGATGCTCGTGTTGCAAAAGATCCTTTTGTATTTCTCTAATAGTTTCGCGACAACATTCTATGTGCCTCTTTACTCACTTATATCCAAGAAAGTTTTGGACAAGGTCTTTCAATGAGAACCTAATATTCTTTTTGAATTCTGAGATTGTCTCGAGGAAATATTTATCTTTGATAAGCTCCCGAAGCTGTGGGCCACTAAACACACCGACCTATTTTATTTTAAATGACAACCTAAGAAATCAAAGAAGGAGTTACTTGTAAAATTCGCACTAATTCCTTCATTAGACTCATTTTGTTGTGCAGAGGTGGGAAAAGTTGTTTTTTTTGTCCCTAAATAGCTCATGTAGAATATTGTGATAACCAGTGTGAGCTCAGATCTTGGATGTTACTTCATCTCGAGCTCTAGTGACCCACATGTACAGAAAACAGAGATAATTCATGTACACCCGTTGCTAATCATAGAGAGATCACAAAATTTTAATTTAAGCACAAATGATCAAATTTCTTGTGATATTGGACAAACTAAATGACTTTATGACTCCATATTCGTCACGAAGAGTAAATGCATGCCAAATTCTGACTGGACTATATATTTTTCACTCACAAGAGTTTTTCATTTAAATTCAAACTTCTTCTAGTAAACCATGAATGCTGTAGCAAAAAAAAACCTAATATCACTTCTAACTTACTAGAGAAATCAACTTTCTCTAGATCAAATTTAGGATGCTCTCGCTCGTTTTCAAGTAGGTTTTTATATTACTCCTGATGTTTGAATTCTGAAGACTGTGGATCGTCCTAAATTTTGTACTGAATCATTCAAAAATTCTGATCGATTCCCTTACGTGATGAGACATCTTCAAATAAATAATCTACATGATTTCTTTTAATAAGTTCCTAATCATTATCCAGTTGTTCAAAAATAGAATAGTTGAACGAAAAATGGTACTAGGATTTCAGATCAATGAGGCACTGGATGTAGAGCTATTGGTAGACTATATCAGTAGATTTTCCCTTTGATTTTCTCGACTTATCAGGATTTTTTCACTAAACACAAGTAACATTCTATACAATGATCTTTTGGCTCTCACCAATTCCTAGGTGTAAAAAATGCCATCTTATGAGGTCTTCCTTTGGTTTATATCAGTGAGCTCTCAACACATTTCTTGTACATCAAGTGAGGTCAAACGCTTTTTATTATCATTGATTTATACATACTTCAAAATATGCAAAATTTGCTTGGTTGAAAAATACGCTGATATTTTTCTTTTCCCTGTAAATATTGAAAACTGACACAGATATAACAAATAGAGTCCGAAACTTTTTATGCACTTATGGCGAGAAGTAGCATAGAAAGACATAATAAGAAAGAGATAAAATAAATATGTAAATAAAAAATATGTTAAACTTTCACAAGCTTAGAAAAAAACTTACCTCAGATGAATTAACTCCTTCTCTACAGACTTTTATGTATTGCTTCCAAATTATGATAATGGTCAGCTGTATAGAACGGCGAAAAGCCTCTCACTTCACTGTTTTGCGTTTTCCTTTTTAAACGAGTCACAGGCTGTTGCCCTTTGTCTATACTGACTTTTCTCCCCAAAAAGCAGCTAGATTGGAGCTTGCTTGCCTGCCTCAAATGTTAGAGGATGAATGGTCCGAATTATTTTCACCTGAATAGAAAAAAATGATGGTAACAAATAGACTAGGCAGAAAAAAAATGTGAAAAATCTAATTTATTTCAAGGGTCATAACAGTGGAGTTGTTGTGGCGTTGGTATTAATTTGTGGAAATTAGCAAATTACCACCTTTTTCATCAATGGGCGCTTCAATTCCAACCATTACATCGATAAAATTTAATGGGCATGTATTCAGAATGAAGGAACTAGGAGAAAAGTTAATTTATTTGGAAAGAGACACACCAGTGTCCCTTTATGCTGGTAAATAAGTTTTCTAATGGTCAACAAGAAGCTCCGAATTGGAACCGATGAAGATTGCCTGGCAATGGCTCTCAAAAGTTGTATACAAAGAGAGAAAGCAATATTGAAAAATTGAAAATGTGAAAGGGAAATTTTAAAGGGATAGGAGGAGCAGCCTATTGAAAGGCTACACAGGGTGACTATGATGATTAAGTCCCACATTTTGTATTTTATTCTGAATGTGGAAAGTAAATAACATTAATGTTGAAATAATATTTTTGAACGACTATAATTATTTTTTCCAGTTCTTGCATGATGACCTTATAGCTTTAAACAGGGGTATTGTTACTCTTATTGATTTCTTTGACATTAAGAAAGCTTTGTAAGATTTCAATAAATCTGTTTATTTCAAGACCTTTTACAATGTCCTTCCTTTATTACAAAAAAAATCTTAAAATTTGTCAAATTATTTTCCATAAAAGAAAGTAAAATACTATGAGTTTATTATTTTTAATTCTTCTCTTTTCATTGACCATTCGTTTCATCAAGTGTGCTTCTTTGGTGTCATGGAACTTATTTATGTGTTTATTTTTCTGTTTATCATTTTGGGGGATATCTTGTACAAGTTTGAGACCAATAAATTAATTTTAAGCATTTTATATTATATCCATATTTGTAAGTTAGTCTTTGGAATTTTATAATACAGGATATTAGTGTGAAATCACAGTATAGGAATAATAATTAAATTTAAGAGACTAGTTTCAGTATGTAGTTTATCATACCCTCTTCTGTAGGATACTGAGAATGCGATTGTTACAAAAGTCTCTAAATGGCGTACAGATCACAAGAAAATAATAGAATGAAACACAAAGAAACACAAAACGGGGAAAACAGGGCATTAATAAAAAGGGGGAGTTTAAGATTTTTGACTATGTTGTTTACGATGAGGTTACGTAAATGGAGGCTTCATCTCCTTTGCCTATCTGACAAATTAAAATTGGAAAATTTTCCTATTAATATAGGTCTTGTATTTTTCTTTTAGGGAAATCTTTTTGCCTTTGAATAGTCAATTTGGTGGTTGAAACTGCTAATATGATTAAAAAAACTGGATGTGGTACTGCCTCGTCTGCATCACCTTTATGTTCATAAATTCCTTTTGTTAATGTTCTTCCGGTCTCTCCTTAAAATGAGGGATAGTTTGTAGAGCCACAGGGGATTAAATATACACTTGCTTCATTTGGCTGATCCACGGGCTTGGACTAAGGAAAACATTAAGGGATAGAAAAAGAGTATTTAAATGTGGTTATGACTGGAGAAATAACTTTTTTTCCTCCTTTGAGGAGGGGAGTAAAAGAGAGGGATAAACACTTCGTATTACATAATTTGTTTTTATCCTTGTGACGGTAATGAGTTGATTTTGATTTAGTTAAACTTTCATTGATCACGTGGAGGGGATAATTTAATTAAATTGGACTGCATATTATGTATGTAATCTCATCTTATAGAGAGCAAGGGTAACATATCCTAAGTGCTCTCAAAAAAACACCTGATTCAACGGCTCGCTTAATGTTAATATCATGATGAGAAAAGAAATGGATATAAGAGTTAGAATTCGTTGGTTTTCGGTACACAGTGAAGTTAATTTTGCCAATGACTCTAACAATTTTTACATCAAGAAAGGATATAGAATTATCTTTTTTATACTTAACTTTCTTACACACTGAGATGGTGCCAAATGACCCTTAACCGCAATCGTCTAAAGTTTCACCACCACTTCCATAATTAATTGAAGTGGTTATTCCAAAGTAACCTATGGAAGAAGTCTTTAAATCCTGCGAAGAATTTTCTTAATCTTTCTTCTTCTGAGCTCTCGCGTCATCAAGAAATTATCCTCGGCTACGGGCTATCCTTCAATTCAGAAATAGGGTCATTTTCCCTTAATCATCTTCTTTCTCTAAATAAATTTTGTGAAAATGATGAGTCAAACATTGGGTCTTTAAGTGGTTTTGTAGCTGGTGCTTTATCCCATAGTGACAATGTGAAATACTTAGAGATCCCCAGGCGCCTCATGACTGCCCTCAAATTACTTAATGTAACAAAAATATCGTCCTTTACAAAATCGGACAAAACTAAAAAATCGTGGTGTTAGACAAAAATTCTTATACTAAAAAATTATAAGATTTACTCAACGATATGAAAATTTACGAGAAATTATCTTTCAACCCAGTGAAAAATAAAACAGATCTTTAACAAAACTATCACAAAATTGATCAAACCATCCAAACCAGACCTTCTACATTGTTTCATACCTACCAACCCATCACTGCCCTATATGTTTGGTTAGCCAAAAAGCCAAAGGGAAAAACCACTCCGACCTATTATATCGGGTATTGACTCTCATACATACAAACTCTCGAAGTGGTATGCCTCCCTTCTTGCTGACGCTGTTGGATTGACCTCTCCTTCAAAGTGGAATTCAGCTACTTCCATGGTTCAGGAATTCCGCAGACACGAATCAGATTAAGAGGTATAGTGTGTGTTGAAAGATGCAATACACGCAGGGGCAATTACGAGCAAAGGGCATCTCATATGCCATCTCAATGAAGTTTAATTCAGATGTAAGCGAATCCATGAAATTTGTAAAACATAGATCAATGCCATGTCAAGACGTGTTAAAGCACTCATATATGCTACGGGTGGCCAAACGCTTTAGTATTGAAAGTAAAAGACTTAATAATGTGCCAATTTGTCAAAATAAATGTATTTGCAATAAGAAAATTACATTTATTTGCATTTTTATAGTAAAAATAAATTTAGTGGAAAATCTATAATAATTTCGCCAGTAATGTAGTTTCAAATTAGTGTTAACCGAGATAAAATCGTAAACAAAACCTTCCAGAAGGTCTGGTTTTTCTTTAGCATTAGGTTTCTACCACAACAGATAGAAAGAGATCGGCGCTTAAACATAGTAATATGCTTCAAATGCAATAAGATGGATGGCAATGATAATAGAGAAGAAATGCCTCAATTGCGGCACGCTTCACCGGGCAAAAACAAAGGCTTACCCATTGAGGAGTGATACAAGTATCATTTGAAATAAAGAATCAGAAGAAGAACCAACCGGTAATTAAGAAACGAAAGAGTCCTCACTGGAGCTTCATAATTGCATACCATACGCGTCTGTAATGAACATATGAAAACCAGGAAAGTTTTCTGATACATTCACTAACTTGTTGGTGAATAATGGTAGGAAGAAGATGTAATTCCCTCAGATAAAAACCTCCTCAGAAATTTTAAATTTAAATGAGGCTTATCTCACAGGAGGGGAGTAAGAAAAGAAAAAAGGAAAGGAAAAATAATTCTTGAAGAAAACGGGAGGGAAAACGGCCGTGGAAAGCAATATTACGAGTTTCGATAGAGTAGACTTTAAGCCCTAAGTTTTTATCAGCAATGAATACCACCTACTGAGGAGAAAAGGGCAACAGGACTTAATCAAAACCATAGGTAAAGGCACATGCAAGTTGGTCTTCAAGTGGAAGTCAGATGAAGAGGATCAAAGATCTTATTGAGGACTTACTATTCAACGACCGAATCAAACTCTTCTGTAAATACTGCCTCACCTTATACCAGCACACAATTAAATATGTTTCAATAGAAAGTGCAAGGCTGTTCAGGCAAAAGAAAATAGACAATACCCGAACCCCCCTCTCTTCCATCCGCCTTTTACTGACACATAATCATTTTACTCTTCCACCTTTAACTAGCCTAAAGGTATTTATTTTCCACTGTGCACTCAAGAGTGAAGCGGTAGGGGTGGATCCCATTTAGTTAAGAAGTATTGATACCTGAAACTTCGCAATAAAACACTAAATATTCGCTATTTTTCAACCCCTACATTTTAATGAAGCACAATATATTATGACTTCTCAGTTGTCAGCGATTGAAATTCGGAAGTTTGTGATAATTTCTTCATTAGACGCTTATCTTTGTTCAGTAGCGTTGACAGATCATACGTATAGCATTTACAGCAAAAGCACGTATTTTTCAATGCAGTGACTTCGAAATATCAGGAAAAGTTTTCACCTTATATAATGTTTGAACTTTAAAAAAAACTCAGCCATTTTCAATTGTATGCTGCCGCGTCTAGAACTGTTTGAAGATTTATTTTTTTGGTAGGAAGCAAGAGCTTTAAGTGCGTTATATATCCTTCAGTTTTTTCAGTTTATTTAGGTAATAACCTACTTCATTGATTATTTGATTAAGTATTATGTTTTTTATTCATGGAGCCTCTATGTATCAGACCTTATTTAAAAAAAATATTGTTAATCACCTAAAACTAAGGCCTCCTGATTAATGTCAGTTGCTGGTTTCTGTATATTTTAGTATTTGTGTTTTCTTTGTCAATTTCTCTCAGTTAACGGCTGAAGATGGAATGGGAAACTTCATACCGAAACTAGTGGAGGTGTAAAATTATGAGATGCTTTTGGTGACCTGAAATGCCGCCATCACAGGAAGATGAGACCAGTTTGATAGCCCAGAATGTCCCATCTGAAGAGGACAAACTTGGCCTCACCGCCTTAGTAACTTTCCCATGCTCGCACTAAAAGGCCAAGATTATTCTCATCTGCCGATGCGCATGACGCTAGACCCTCTCATTCGGATGGAGGATTGAAACCCCATTCGACCCTTATAAATCTCCCAGGGACAGAGTTCGAATTCAGTATCCGCCGCCTGCCCTTCCCCATCCGTATCCTTCGTCTGCACTTTCCCGTTCGTACTTGCTATTCGCATCGCGTTGGACTCTGCCTATTTCTCGCAAAACGTATCAATCTCCCGGTATTCTCGTTAATTCACGTAAGTTTACCTCGACCCGCTTCCTCCCGCTCCTCAAACACAGCACGCTTAGCCTTAATTCGTGTTACTCGAAAGCAAGATTTAAGTTGATCCCGTAATAATCATTGTCAACAGACTATTGTTTGAACTTTGTGTGTATAGCTCGGTTTAAACCTCCTTTTAATCTTGTTAAATTAGTGAAGTTATTTTTGTCCCGGTTTTTCACATCCTCTCCTAGCCACTTATACTTACTGATCTTTAATCATAATATTAGATGTTCTAACCACGCTTCTAATCATTATTTTAGAGTAAACTTTCCTAGTCACTATGTCTAGACTAGGTCGTCGATATTTCTTAAATCTACCTTAGAATATGTATGTAAGAACTCAGTTAATCTCCTAACTCACATGCCTTACACCTGGTTCTTTTGCACTATATTTACTTAAGTATTTCATATTACGGCAAATTATTCAACATTGCTTATGAAGCTCATCCGTATTTTCACTAAATAGTTATTCAAAACCTCATAAGCCCTACCAATTCGGCTTAAGAAGAATAAACTTCAATTAATATTGAGAAATTTTCTGCCCTTTTTCTTCGATCCCCATTTCATTTTAGTATTTAGAAAATATCAATAAAGCTCGACTTTCTTATTCCCTAGAAATATGTGTTTTTAATGAAGATCATCACTGACTTCCACCCTTTCGGTTGAAATCTTAAAATTGCCTGGAGGGTGATCCTTGCACTTAAGTATGTTTTGGCTAGTTTTGAAAGTAGGTAAGACCTATTAATTTAATTTTAATTTACAAGGTAGTCAAATTAATACCTTCTATTTTATTTTGTGGGCTTAATTAACATCTCTTCCTATTTTTTCATAAGGGTAAAGAGGATGATGACATAAACAAAGTTTTGAACAA
This sequence comes from Ceratothoa steindachneri, assembly GCA_963969495.1. NCBI lineage: Eukaryota > Metazoa > Arthropoda > Malacostraca > Isopoda > Cymothoidae > Ceratothoa > Ceratothoa steindachneri. Next base: position 184,918,357 of record OZ018322.1, on the reverse strand, counting down.
AATTTCCTTGAGAATTTGTTGAATTGTGAAGGGGTTTTGGCCGGGTCTAAGTAAGAACGAGGCGAATTGTTGCTCTCCTCAACCTCTAGGCTACCTGGAATCAAGGCATTTTCGTTCTTGTGGGAGGAAATCTTCAAATGTTCAATACATTAAATAACATGTTTTGATCTACCAGTGACCTTGTCAAGGAAGTAACAATAATATATTTTATAGCTCAATTTTGGATTTTTGTTCTCCCACCGAAGCTTAAAACAATTGGGTATTAACCGATAAACTACAAGATATTTTCATGTTCCCTTTCAACAAAGTATAAATAAAAGCTTTTTCAATAAAGCGACCACTTTTAGAAGACAAGAAGAATTTTTATTCGAATGCATCTGTCTTTGCCTCTACCAAATCAAAGCCAACGATGGAGAGGTTTTTATTTTTTTCTCAAGAGTGTAGAAATCAGGGTTTATATCTACTTAACCCTCCAAATAATATCATGAAACGATCAAATTGAGCAATTTAGATACACCCATGAAATACAAAAATAAAAATACATTTATATTCCATCTCTGTAACAAAATAAAACACATTTGGTTATTGTAATTTAAAAGAACATATAAGTACTTTCACTTTAACAAACAACACTTTGGAATGAGATTTGATGGAATTCAGGAGTGATAACTCCCAATTGAATCATTTGAAAGAAATTATATGAGACAATTTTAAACGAAAATTTGAATGAAAAATAAAATTTAATAAAGACTGAAAGAAGGATATTAAATTGAAAGAAAAAGGTTACTACTCGTATATAACTTTTGCAGATATAATTGCAATGTTTTTAACTTTAGAATATCCAGGCAATATAAGATAATAAAGTTTAAATGATATTTCTGCTATACATATTTAATGTCACATATTTATACTTAGAATAATATTACTTATTATTCATTAGCAAGATAAAGGGGAGAAATAAACAAGGTCTGATGAACAAAAAGTCGCGTGCTCTCACTTATTTTGATTAATAACCTTACGACCTTCAAAATATTTAATAATTCTCCGACTACCCTTGGGATTACCTTGGCACTTCTATTATTTGAAATAGAATGTAAAAGAACATAAGGGTTCCAAATTCTCTTATAGTGGGCCGAATAGTTAGGATGGTATTGGCAAAGCAAACTAATTCCCGGGCTAAACATAGGAGGACTTTGGCAATTATATCTTTCGAAAGAGAATGTAAAACAACATTAGTATTTTAAATTTCGTTAGAATTAGACGAATAATTACAATGTTATTAACAAAAAAGCAAAACTGAGACAAATCGACCGACATAGTGAGATGTAGAGTCGCCCGCGACTAGACTCTCATGCGAATATAAATGTGCAATAATAAAGTGAAGAAGATTTAAATATTAAAATGACCGTTCAAACAGTTGTATATTTATTGGATTGTAACTGATACTTAGTCAGTGCATTAAAATGGTTCAGCTTGGTTAATGCTAGGAGACGTTGTGATTTTAGTTCCTTAATTAGCACTAAACAACTGCTTCGAGAAGTTATTCTTTATCAGAGAAGATGGAGTGGCCATCAAGAAATATACTATAATACTGATCATATCTTCACATATTTCGAGAAATCTTTTGTAGGAGCTTAGTGTATCTGTATGAGCGAAAAATTAAGGTGCGATGAGACAATATAAAGCCAAAGGTCTGGCTAAATTAGAGTTTATATTTAGTAAGAATTCTTAGTTATCTTGCAAATAAATTTTGTGATTAAATAACATTTTTAAGGAGTTTTGAAATATGCTACAATTGTCTGTTTTTCAAATGAAATCGTTTAGTTTAAGAAGGCATGGAAAGTCTTCCTCTTGTTCATACTACGTTAACCTTGTCCGCCAAGAATCACAATATCCAGCATTTTCTTGCCGAAAAAACCACACATCTTGTTCAGGAGTTTTCAAATCTTTCTTCCATCTGAATTCCCTATCAACTCTGCAGAGTGCGTTACCTTGTCTAACAAGGTACTCCATATCTGTCCCGGTACCACCTCTGCCTAGCTTTATCGCAAGATGAAACTTGCGAGAAAAGGAAGTTCCATGCGTCAGGAGGAAACAAAGGTGTTTCTCGCCACAGGGTAACTAACACCTTTGTTTCGTTCTGACACCTAAACTTCTTTTTCTCGCAAGTTTAATATAGGGAATTAACTTCCTTCTTCCCATTTTGAACAAGTTTACTTCTCTCCTAAAATTATTGCATATGAGACTTAACTACCAATCCTCTATTTTATTCCCATTTACCTGAATTAATAATAGCATATTACGTTATCAATACTTATCATAAAAATTGAAACAAAAACTACTGTGTAAACTACCACCCATTCAGTGAAATTCCAATCGTCTTAAAGGTCCTTAAAATTCTGAAATCAGCCCCAATTCTAAGTAACCTGATATCCACCAACCCTGATGTAATATTTGTCAATCCATTTTTAGAGCACGATACAACACTCACTAGCATTTGTTGCGTTTAATAGAATGCCTTGAAAGTAAGCCTGACACAGCTCAGTCTTCCCTTCTGTTACTTTAGCACCACTGTGAAGCATTTTAGATATTAAGAACAGTGTTCTTCACCTAATATTTTGCCTCTTGTGTGGCTCTGGAACTACATATAACTAACTAGGGTTGTAACTTTCATATCTTACTTAATCTATTTGTATTGGATATTATACATCTTGGAGGCCGCAATTGATATTTTGCTCTTTTCTGCCCTTTGCTTTGTATTTCCTATTATTCCCTTTGTTTTTTAATCCAATGTTTTGCTTTTATGGCTGTTGAAATACTTTCTGAAGTCACCAATGACAAACCATTGGTAACATTAGGTGAATTCACATGCAAATATTGGTTTCAGCAAATCTATTGCACCCTATATTAACTGTAAAGCTTTACATACCCCTTAAACCGATTAGGATTAATTATAGCCGTTAGCTTTAATAGTCAGTTAACCTTTAAACCTGAAGCGAGTATTTTTTACTGTTCTGTTTCTTTAGCCTATATTTTGATATGTATCTGTTACTTAGAATAATTTAACTTACTTCCCATTCGATCACAGTCTTTCAACTTTCGCCCTCTCCAACAGTTTCAAATAATAGCAACCAGTGTTTTTGGCGGGGGACGTACCTTGCGAGAATTCCCTCGAAACCATATCTTCATGAACTGTCAATTTATATAAGTTGACGTCCTTGCTTTATATATTATCTATAATTACACAGAATCCTCTTATCTGACTTTTCCCCGACGCAACCCAAGCCCCTTAGATACATATACTCTTGATCAGGCCTTCACGGATTATTCTTCGTTGTCGTCTGTATATTATTGTTTCTCGCGCTTTATCTATATTTGTCCCGTGAATTGATGACCAACCTCTTCTCTCAATAATTTTTCTATACTTGAGGGGAGGCCATCAGTGAAGGCCCTTAAACAATAACAGCACAATACAAAATCAAACTTATCATAATTATCTACATTTAAAATCGTTCTTTTGAAATTGTATTTTTTGCCTCTTTAAATTAGTATAGCAATTTAATGTTCTTCTTTTTCAGAGTTATTGGTCTAATATTTCTGTAATTGTTCGACTTTTTGCCTCAGAAAGTATTTTACCATTATGGAAGGTTGTTCTCATGTAATCTGAATACAAAATTTCATTGTTTTTAGATTTCATCTAGAATTTGTGTCCCTTTTACTAAAGTTGATATTCTAAAAAGGTAAATATTTTAATTAATTTAAATATACAAACGTTTATATATAATTTTGTATTAAAACTTTTGCTCTTTAACGGAATTACTTCCTAAAAGATTAGTGTTTTTAATTATCTCAAAAAATTATAATAGCTTAAATTTGTAATACACATTTAAAAAAGTTGTGTATATTTTTGAAGCGCCAATTTCTTTTCTTTACCCACAATTGCAAATAAATTCTGAATAGCAAATAACCATTAGAAACCTGATCACTACGTAAAATTCAGAAAGTTATTATTGAAATACTGAACCAATTTTGATGTAAAGATCCTCTTAAGAACAAAATTGATTAACAGTGAAAAGTAATGGAGTAAAGTAGTAGTAAGTTGAATTTCCCCCCTGACTCCCTTCAAACTTGGACGAGGTTTCACGATAGGATAAAAAATTCACACAAATATCCTAATTTAGATCGCTTATAAGCTGGAAGTAAGCATACTTCGTGCTTCATTACAATGTATGTGTGGGTTGGTACCTAAATAGCAGTATTATTGTGTTTTTTTACTAATCTGAGAGCAGGGAGCACTTTTCAACAAAGTAAGAGCCATCTCTACTTCTTCAGCGCACTGCGGATATGAAAAAGCTTTAGACTAGTTAGAAATTAAAGAGGAAAATGATGTATATGTCAGGAAATGGCGGTTGAAAGAGACACTAGTGATATAATTCGGCTTCCAGAGCTAGCCAATCGTAAATTATATTATAATCGTAAGTTATTACAAACTAAATTCAGTAGGATATGTTTATACAAATAATAAAAAGGTTAGTAAGTATAATTTTGTATATAAGAGTTAGATGAAGCTTTGCCAACATATTACCAAGTGTTTGTTGGGAAAGGTAAAAAAATACTAGGTTGCCTCTCGAAAATGTTTAAAACAAAGGATATTTTTCTCAGAAATTAAATTACTACATGACTAAACCAAAAAAAGGAGAGCAACTAGTGTATCCATGGATCAGATATTTTGAAGGAAACCTCTCTGCATTTTAATATGAGTCTTTCCACCTTAGAGAATTGAACCTTCAAAAGTTTTTACAATATTGCTCTATTTGTCAATATTCTGTTCATTTATATTCTAATTAGCATATAAAACCCTTCACCTTTCTGCTTTGTAACTTGCCTAAGGGTTTTACATTTCCCCAGTTCGTTGACAATTTTAGGGTGGCTCTTCCTTTGTTATGAAATATTGGCTGCTTATCACGGGTGCCATTATAATAAATTTCATTTTTATTTTCAGATCTGGTTTGATATCACAATGAATCATATGAGCAATAGCCACCTAGAGAGATTTTTTTCTTCTGGGAAAGATGAATCTTTCAATATGTCAAGCAAACTAGGCAACCCTCCTCATATACGTTGCAAAATATATGTTTATAACCGACAGGATTTTAGAAACAATCCGAATAAGAGGCTGTGATTTAGTGCTCGATGCTGTGGAGCGAATGGAAATAGAAAATTAGCGACTGTTATATCGTTGGCCAGAAAGTCTTCACTCACTAAGGAAGTAGAAAGAAAACAAAAAAAATAATGGAGCAATACTAAAATTGGGAAGGGTAACCTTACTCTTTAGACTAAATTAGGTTGGTTAGACTGCTATTGTTTGTTGCCCTTGCCCAGTCGAATTTTCTTTGTTTAAGCTCGAAATAACAGAAATGAGTTTAGAAAAAAGTGGAATTAAAGTTTTGATTCGCTACTAATACTAGAAAATACTTTCCACAAGAGTAACTCTCAAGGAAACTTGCGATACTAAAGGAGAAGCCAAAGTCAGTAAGGCGAAGGTCTCGAGGTAGTACATACGGTTTAACTTTGGGGATCTCGCCCTTGATTATCACTCACGTTCCGGCCGACCATCAACTTTTGACAGCGAGGCTTTAGTGACATCAATTAAAATTGAACCCTCTGTAAGCAACCATGATCTTGCAAAAATTGTTGGAGTGTCAATCCATTAGACTGTGTCTAACTGATTGGGTACCGCAAGGTGAACAACTGGCATCTGTTCCACAATGGAATCGGATAGACAAGAAGGTCAATCACTGCCTGGTTGAATTTCCAAGGAGTACTGCATTTCGAACTTGTTCCACATGATTGCGACATCAACCTTAAAGTGTATTGAAGTGACCCTGGGCTATTTTGCTCAATAGCATACTTCTTTCGCGACCAGCAATTCATTATTTTTTAACGGAGTGTGAGAATCTCGTTTACAGTATTTTCATTTAAAGCAAACTGACTGGTATCTAGGGCAGATTCTGCTGCTGTCTGATCGCTGCAAAAAGATCATAGAAAATAATAGAGTTATTTGAAGAATAAATGTTGGTGTTGCTCCATGAAATTTTGTTTCTTTCCACTTCCTAAGTGAGTCAGGACTCTCTAGCAAACCATATATTTTTTTTAGATATATTTATAGGATATCATTCGCCAAAACAAGCATAGTGTGCATTATCAGCCATAAATACATTTTTCCATGTCTCAAATATGCCTTTTCCTGAAAATGTCGTCTACATCCGTCTCCATGGAATACCTATTTGAATAAGATGCTTAATATGCGACATTCAGAAAAGTCTGCTCCATCTAATAGTCGAGTAGGTAAAGATAATTCATGACCCTTAGTAATATTTCCTTAACATGAGAGCAGATTCCTTAATCTCGGTCTCAACTGTCACTATATGAGCAAACATAACACTCTATCCAAGAGAATCGAAATTGAAATCATTTTGGAGAGTATATTCTGACTTGAACACACAGGCGAGGTGGACCCCAATGACAAATTTACGACTAAACTCGCCACTGAAGGAATAAAAAGCAGAGGACGCACCTACACAACATTTGTGACACCTCGTCTTCGGAACGTAGCCAAACACCTAAGAGGAAACGCAGACAGTGTCATTCGCTGAGTAGATAAGTCATTCAAATCGACACCTATTACCATGCCAAAGTTCAAAACTCACTCATTTCACCATATGTCCCATCTGATTACAGATTACGTTCAAATGACTACTTTTTAAAGATCGTCGAGATCTCCAAATCAACTGCGTTCGTATTTTCAATTTTAATGGACTTGTTTACCAACGTTCCCGTCGATGAAACCATATAGCTCATTTGCCGGAAATTCTACCACAGCGAGGATGATACCCGCTCCCGTTCTCTGAAGAGATTCTGCGAATATTCTTTCAGGTTTGCACCATAGAGGTATGTCGAGGAATAGGCCGAGGGGTGGTTCGAGTTTTCCCCGACTCTTATATATATATATATATATATATATATATCCTATTATCTTGAATGCGGAGGAGTCATCGTACTACTCCTTATACTTTGTTCGGCCCGTACCCTAAATGGGTTTATTGACTCAGAGTGCTTAGAGGATGGTTACGGAGGGATTGGAATGTACTTTGCCAGCAAGCGACCCAAAGGAAGTTAGATACACAACAATATGAAAATTAAGTTTTAATGAACACTAAACAAGAAAATTTATATATATATATATATATATATATATATATATATATATATATATATATATATATACAAATAATGTGCTTTGAGAGATAAATTAATAAGTGAATCTCGGATATCTCACTTGGCTTGTAAATAACTATTCACTATGCAAATCCCTATACACTTGAAATGCTGGTAAGCTTCGCGGTGAAGTTGGGGAATGGGAAAGGGAAGGGTTACCTTCGAACCTGATTTTCGTGTGGCGCTGGTGAGTAAGAGTGGTGAGATAAGGGGTAAAGACTATGAGGTAGGCTCTCCAGGGACCGACCTAATCCCACAATTTCGTTACGATTCAATTGGAAGAAGGCGGTAAGGGGAGCTTCTTGTTAAAGAGGGCCCCACGCTCGTGAACTCCAAGGAATCTTGGGTGCCTCTAAGATTGCAAGGCGCGTTGGGGGGGGGGATGTCGAAGTGAGCTATCGACGCGAAGGGACACGGAGAAAAGTTAGGATGTAGATTTCTCGCTTAGGGAACCAGAGTGAAACTGTTTGTAGCTTCGGATCTGACACGTGAGTACGAGCTTGGGTCCGCACTGACTTACAGACCGACGGGGTAAGGAGCCTTTCTAACTGGGACCGATTTCCTCTCTGAAGACTTAGTGCTTCGACGGTTTACCACTACACCGAGTTAGATTGCGATTCCTGCTCAGCCAGACGCTCTGCAAACTCTAATCTGAAGGGATAAAATAATTCATCTTTTATACTCGAAACTCAGGAGAGGTTCACATGGCTCCGGAAGTAGATTTGATATCAAGCTCCTCTATTTCATCCTTTAAAAACTTCCGGGGACCACTGGAAGCTAAGATTGGCTCCCATCTATCGATAACCAGTCGAGGAAGGAACTCGGTGGTTAGCTGAAATGGCCTGAGGTTTCCTGAGGCGTGATACCATCAGATATTGGGCTGGAAGGGGAAGGTTTGATAACCGGCCTGCCCAAAAGGGAGGTGGGGGAAACGTTGGTGCATTATGCTATTTTTCTACATCTTACCTTTCTAAGCGCCTGATGGCCGGAGGTATATGTAGGTCAATGGAGTGGCAATGGGCTCTCTACTGGATATGTTAGTAACCAAATTCTATATATCAACTGTGGTGGATGCCATTCTAAAGAACAAGCATTATTGAATTCAGCGATCTTCGTGCATATATTGATAACATATTCATGAATGCCGATAACCAAAACTTTATCTTTGCCCTGATTCAAACATTCAAGGAAAATCTCTCTTAAATTCACCGATGAAGCATAAAACAACGTTATAATTTCTCCACGTCTCGTCCATTATCAACAGACATGTTTTATGACTAAAGTTTATGTCAAATCACAAATCTGGGCTTCTGGTTGATCATATTATCAAAATTTTCTGATCTATATAATAATTCTGTAATAAGGGCCTATCTTAACAGAGCCACAATGGCCAATTAACAATGTAAGAAAGAAGATGGACTCATACCACAATCCAAGACAGAAAATAAACATTCAATTACAATGGAACTTTATTAAAAAGCATTCATAACCAAATGATATAAGGAAGAAGAAAAACTTATCAAGACCATTATTCACCACCACATCACTCACACCTAACCAATAAAAAAAATTAAATTAGTAATTTAATTTAGGCCAAAGAAAACGCGTGCTCTCACTATAAAAATATAGCTAATTTACGAAAGAGGCCACTTGCAAGAGTGTAACCATTTGTAGGGATATATATGCAATCTCTGGGACTGTGAGCATCCCGCATGCTCATACACTGGGATGACATCAACAACCCTGACTCGGCAGGTAACCACACATTTATATCGAAGCCATCAAACGCCACCCTTTGAAGCATCGTGCGACCCTCATCCGAGAATGTTAAAGAGAAAAACAACCATCATTCTCAAAGAGAGTGATCGATGAAGACTGCGCACATCTAAAGCCGTCACGATATGGAAACGAAGAAAGAAAATTAACATCCCTCTCCAGCAAGTATCCAGTGTTTGCCTAACACTTGCAGTCTTAATATCAACCGCATTGCATCATAACTCGCCTCTGTTTACCTTCCTTCCTTTAGCGATCTTTTTGTGGGAGAAGAATAGCGGACGGTCCAGAGGGTATACAACCTCTCCACACCATGGGGAGAAAGAAAAAAGAGGCACCAAGGTGAATCCTCTCGGCTCCCCAAAGATCTTCTCTCTCAGCTACCACCATGTTTGGCGGGTCCGAGGGAGAACGTACGGATGAATACCGTGAAATGATAGAAGAAGAGAGAAAATTGATCTAAGTTCACCTTCTTGCTGCTGGAAATGGAATAAAAGACAAAGGATGGTACATTTAACTATTACGACCTACTGATTTGCGTGGAATCTGAAGCACTGTCCCCAATTTTTTGAGCTATCATTCGTCTTTCATCTATCCAGGCGTTCTATACATACTCCTTAATTAGTTTAAGGGGCGCTTAATCTCATATCTCTCTTGTTTTAATTCATTCATTGTTGCATCGATTGTAATCTATAGCATTTACACAGTTATATTTCTTTTTTAGTTTATCTCTCAAGATGCGCGCTGCCGCGCCTCCAATGGAGAGAGAGACAAAAGACACCCGGTCGACCCTTTTTGTCTCCGCTCATGGAAGTACGAAAACATGAGACGCCGTGGTGGCCTAAAGACCACCATCGCAAAAAGCCGCGACAAGTTTGAGGGCCCAAAAGGTCCCATCTTGTGTGGGACAAAGATTCGCCTTTCCGACTTAGAAACCATCTCATGATCGTGCTAATAGAGCGAGACTACTCTTGCCTGCTGCTGCGTCGGACCCTGGAACCCTCTCTTTACGACGTAAGGGAAAGCCCCATTCGATCTGCCTATAAATCTCACGGTGCCAAAGTTGAAAGGCAGTGTCCACTTCTTGCCTGCCCCTATCAATACGCGCTTTTCGCGTCCCGTTAGACTCGGCACAATCCTCGCATAAAAACTCAATCTCCGGGTATTCTCGATTAATTTGCGATTCTACTTCATACTCGTTATACCTGCTCCTCGAACGCAACGCGTTGAGTCTCGATTCGTGTTCTAACTCCAAAGAAGATCGAAGTTCATCCTGTAATAGTCATTTTCAAGAGACTATTATTTGAACTTTGCACCAAGGCAAGGATTACTTCCTCGTTCCATACGCTCAAGGTCATTCGAGAGACTTTTGGTCAATATTGTTCGTTTGTTTGTACGGTGACCGTCCTCGCCAAGTCCCACTCCCAACTTTTAGCAGCTAAGACTCGAGTACGTCTAATGTGTATATAGTATGTTTTAAAACTCATTTTAACAGTGTAAAAGAATATTAATTTGAATATTACTTATGTTATTTGTGTACTCGTTTTTCTATTGTCCCGGAACCTCCAAGATAGTTGACTATTTGGCCAACCTACAATCAATTAATTTGCTCTCTGCTTGTATTATAAATCTCTTACGCACAGAGCCGTCATCAACCTCGGCTGAGAAATACAGAAATAGTTAACTTGACCATATTCTAGGACACATATTGATTATTTTTTTGTAATGAGTGTTTGTTTGCCTGTTTTAGTTTATTGCCCTTGTTATCTCTTAAGCTTTCCCATTTCTGAATTTAAACTTTTAGTTTATCTCTTTGTTCACTGCAGTTTTTCTTCTTTCTTTTCCTTATTTGTTCTTGTTCGTAATTCTTGATCACTAAGATTGTCTTTACTTGGCTTAATTGTATTAGCCGTGAGTTCTTTGGGTTTACGAATCTAATTTTTATTTTTCGGGTTATTTTGGGGGCATAAGAGCAGGATCTAGTTATGAACGCTGTCACGCTTCAGGCAAATTAATGGCTCATTATTCCTCCTCGGTTTGATAATGTGGATGGGGAATGTGACGCCATTATCCACTATGGATCGTTACAATTGTCCCATGTTACTTGTCTTCTCTGCCTCTATGTTAATTTGGCGACAACAGCATTGTACCTTCCACTTACAAAATCTTTAGTTGTATTCGTATTTAAGGTGAAGCAGTCGCCATTGAAGATTCTGATTCTGTCATTGAAAAGTAACTCCTCACTGATTTCTTCACCCTCGTTCTTGTCTTCCCATGAATGCTCTTTTGCATGTTATTTCGCGTATGGCATTGGTTACGTCCTGTTGCCTTTTTCGATCGGTAGGTGTTATTTCTCAATACTTGAAATACTGCTTTCCACAGCCATTTTTTTTCCTTATTCTTCGCAAATTTATTTTTCTGTTAGAGATATTGCCTATTTTATCTTTTCTCTTTCTTCTAATCATAATTTATATATCTCCCTTCATACTGGCTTAGCTACATTGAGGTTTAAAATTTCTGAGGAGGCTGCTTTCTCAGGAACCATTTAATCTCCATACCATTATTTACCAGCATTTAGTCAGTGTATGCGAGAAAGTTACTCGTTTTCATATGCTCATTGTGTAAGCGTATGGTATGCAAGTAATTAGCTTCAGTGAGGACTCATTCGCTTGTCTTAGATGAGTTTTTGTTTCTCTCATCTTGTACCTTGGCCGTGGCCTCTCCTGCGTAGGTCAAGTTATTCTTATTTTCCGTTTTGGTTTTCTTCATATTCTTTTCTTAATATAATCTATATCCTCACATTTGGCCATCCATTGTCATTGTGCGGAGATGATAACTGAATTGAGGCATTTCTTCTCCGTCGGTTGGGCATAGTTCTCCCAAAGGTTTGCTCGTTAGCTGCATTCAGAGCAGCTTTCGTCTTTGTTTGTAAAATTTCTTGTTTCGTGGTCCTCCAACTTATAGTAGTTGAAGTACATCTGTGTTGTGATGTGCCTCTCTCTTCCTATATTTTATTGTCGAATCCACATGCTAAAAGAGCAAGCAAGTCCATCTGGCAGATTTATCTTACCATTTCTGTTTTTGTGAACACTATTTGGAAAATTTTTGATTTCCACATTTTATTATTTCGTGTAGAAATATTTCTCAGTAATTTATTTCTATTTCGTTCTTTATTTTTGTTTTGTGTGTCCGCCTACAGACAAGTCTAGTTTTCGAAATATCGAGCTCATGTCGGCCCTAACTTGTGGCCAATCTTTTTCAATTCCTCTTGATCTCTCCTTATTACCTCTTTGAATAACTTGGCTTCGTTGCTATTGCTCTTGAGATTCGATTTAAAAACAGGTTGTTAATCAATTTGTGATTATTTCAAAGAGGGAATTCCCTTAAGTAGGTTCATATCCTTTTTTATTTGCTATTCATTAAGTAGGAATTTATGTTTTTCCATCGTGTTCAATGGCACAATACCTAAACAACCGCGTATGATGAACTAGCTAGTTCTTGTTCACCCCGTGTAGCAGAAAAGACGAATGATCGCTGAGGTTTCAAAATTTCCTCCTGTAGTGGAAGTTTGTACTGAATTAACCCATAGTCTAATGTAAATCTTTTCTTTATTTGTAAGTATATAATTTTGCGTTATTTCTTCGGTTTTATTTGACTTTCTTTCAGTAGTATAACTTAACACTGTTTTTTCCTTTATTCCTCAAAGGCAAACTATTGGAAATCGAAGCCAACTAATGAGGTACCGTTACGAAAAAAGTATTGAAAACCTAAAATATTTCATATCTAAACTAACAATTTGTTTTACTGCAACTGAAAAAGGAATTACGAGTGAAACTACACAATACGCATCTGTTTCCACATTTCACTTCTAGGTATATAAAAGAAGAAGAAAGCAACTACTAGACATGTGGTAAATATCTATAAAAACTTGCAATAGAATTTTATGAGAGAACATGATGAAGGCGTCGATTCAGTTCAAGAGACGGTAAAAGAATCGTATATGATACAATGTTAAAAGAATTGTTTCCGATCTTTCCATATGGGGCTATTTGTAGTCTGTTGCACGTTCTCCAATAATTGTGTAAATTCTAGCATTAATGCATTTTGTTCCTATAATTCCAAATACGTAATTCTTTTTTCTTAAAATATCGCTAGTTTTAAAGATAGGTTAGGTAATGATATCTTATTGTGTTAAAATAATATAGAATTCCTTTCAGAATAATCATTAAAGATTTTAAGTTAATCTATTAGTTTAAAGTTTATACTTCGAAACCCTGAGCAAAATCTTCTCAAATACGTCTGTATTTTTACATTTTCTACACTAAACGAATTCCCCCAAGTGGGATTGTATTATGGACTGGTCTCTCCAATAACACCATTTGTTTGGAAGTTTTAGACAATTTCAGATACTCTTAATTTGCTTAGTGTGATGATTTTCCTCTGAAACGACCTCGTGACCAGGATTAAGTGTTTTGTTTGGAGTTAGAGTAGGGAATATCAGTGATATCATTGTAATTCTTAAACATGTCACCGTATTCATGGAAAAAGGAGATCTGCATCTTTCTCCGTTTTCTAATCCAACAACTTTTTGAGATTCCACACGGTTTCAATCATAAACGCAATTTTAAAGCGATTATTATTATATTATTTTTATTATTTTTGATCAACGAATAACTATAATAATATTTATTTTATTTTCATTCAATAATTTAAATATTTAAATAATAACTATCTAACGTAACAAAACCTAACTTTAAAAATAATAAATTCTCAAAAAAGGAAAATGATTATTGAAAATAAGTATAAAACTTCATCATCTACAGCATTAATACGTTTGAAGAATTCAATTTCACTTTGTAGTCCTAAATATTGTTAGTGGTACAATTTAGCATGGACAGACAGCCTCAAGAGCCAAGGGAGCAACGAGAATTTCGCGCGCAAGCGTGATCCGTGTGGGTTTTCTTTCTCTCCCCGTCACCTCGACTGATCGGTGGCAGAACTATGGTGTCGGGAACCTCAGCTCGAGGGTGGGATGCCCTCTGAGAACATTCCCTCGCCCCGACGCACCAAGTCTAATGAGATGCCCGTCTCCCTTTTGGGGGCCTCCGGCCAACCACTTCAGCCAAGGCAGTATAAATACTTGGGAAAAGTTAGGAGAAATTAGTACCATACAGCCCCGTCTTTGTTAGCAGCCACGTACAGTCTCATTCACCCTGCTTCGCTTCCCAACAGCTCACAGCCAAAAACATGACGCGCCACCTCTATCCAGACAGGTTCATACCGAAGGCCAGAGTTCCCGCCCGATATATGATGGACACGGACAGGCATCTATCACTCGGATATCCACTTCGTTCTCGTCTGGAGTACTCCCTCGTTCATTTCTCAGCAAGGATAAAGATGGAATTTTGCCAGTGAATCTTTTCAGCGCCTCACTTTCTCGTCGTATCCAGGGCCTCCAGTCAATTGGGCTTTACGTGAGTCTCAGAGTCACTTCACTCTCACCCACTTTCCCTGGAGGCAATCACCGTTCATCCTATATCGGATATCCCGTCGAGTCATTTGTATCCTCCCCCCCTTTGGTACCCCGGGTCTCTTCTTATTTAATGTCATTTAGTTAATTTTGCTATTAATATTTTACTTTTCTACAATGAGTTTCTCTAAAACCCAGAACCTCTAAGAATTGATTATTAGACCAACCGCAATCGAATTTGATTATTTAATCCTCGCACTGGGAACTATATCCCAATTTCTATCGTGGTCCCTTTGTGAGTACCGTAGAGTCAATCCTCAGCTAGCATTGACGTTCGATCCTACGACAGAGCGTTACCAATAATTATGATATTATGGCAATGTATCAAATATAAATTGGTGTGAGACGTCTATGTGATGCATTTGAACAGGATTTTCAGTCCAATGGCGTAGCTTAGATCGGGAGGAAGTAGAGGCGCCAACATCATCCTTAAATCAATTCCTTCGGAGTGATGCTTTGCATGGTCTCGGGCTCTGCCCATCATGACCCCCATAAAAATGGTGGTATGGATGCGTGATTACCTCGTTAATCTCGTTGTACGACACTATCATTCTAATTTATTGGATCATAAAGTAACATGAACTACTTTCCATAGGGATGATTCAAACTCTAGTGGGGGTCCACGTTTAAAACCCCTAAAGTTTGCAAACCAAAAACATAGTGAGAACCTTCGATAGGTTTTATGGTTACCGTTATACCTTTTCTCACAAAGCTAACAAAAATATTCGATACTGTAAGAAGGAATTGATCTTAAAATATTCTAGTTAATTTTATAAGCTTCTTACTGGTTGGACAAAAAGTTAGGCAGGGGTGGGTGTGTGATCCTGCATGTATTTCCTGACAAGTAAACAACATACGTTTCTTATTCTCACTCATATCAAGTTCGATACAAGCTTTTTTACATATGATTTAATGACTGAATAAAAAAGTCGACTAAAAGGTTAGAAAACTACCTCCCTCATGACTACAGGAATATGATGCCGCGGATTTCCTGTAAAAGCATCGTGAATAAATTTCGCAAATGTCTTAGTCGCCCGTGACTGTAATTAAAATATCTGGAAGATAACAAAGTTTGGTAATTGCTAGGAAGAGCATTCTTTGACATTTGAGAATTATATTCAAGATAGCAACATTCCGGGGAGGATCACTGTTCATAAGTGCCTCGAAGGACATCAGCCAGAAATCAATGATCTGTCAGAATGATGAAATTTTTTTTTTTCAATTTTATAGAGCCCATCTGGCAAATGCCCACTTGGTCATAAGTCGCCGAAAACACGACAGCCTAGAACAAGGCTACTTTCAAATAAAAATATGAAAACATAACAATGATATAAATTGAAAAAACTTAAAAATCAGAAAGCAATCTCCGGCAGCGGGGGGGGGTCTCCTTCACCCCGGTGCAGAAGAGTGCAAACCTACAAACAAAACAATAACAAACAAAAGACAAAAAAGAACCTTAAATAAAGGGGAGAAGCCCGGCCTCCCCCCAAAAGTCAACAAGTCCACAAGTCAATGTGCAGGAATCCCCCCGAGTACAAGGGACAGGCGGTAGCGACCCCGCCCATCCCGGTACCGGGACAGGTATCGTGCATGAAGATCACCCATACTGGGACATTCGACAAAAATGTGCCGAACAGTCTGGAGAACGACGCAGTCTTCGCAACAGGGCGCAGGCGAGCGCTCAATCAAATAGCGATGCGTCACACGAGTGTGTCCGATTCGGAGACCCCAGAAAGCAAACGAAGCCGCCGTGGCATTGGGGGATAGGTCCATGGGAACAGTAGAGGCGCAATGGCCCTCAAATTTAAGTTCCCTTCGACCGTCTCCCATCTTCTTTGCCAAGCAGTCCGAAGAGCTGCCCGTATTCCTGCCATGTAGTCGGTGTGAGGAAGAGCAAAATACTGGTCCGGTCACAGAGTGCTCTCGGACTCTTTGACGCCCTCATTGGTGCGCTCATTCCCCGCAATTCCTACATGTCCAGAAACCCAGTAGAAGATAATCTCGACATCCGCCCGGCTCGCCAAAACCGTGGCGTCACGGATATCGCGAACCAGGGGATGCGGAGATTCCAATGCCCTGAGAGCACTCAGGGCGCTTTGTGAGTCGCTATAGATCACAATCCTGTTCTCCGAACCAGGCACGTCGCGTAATCTCCCGTACCGAGTGGTTTATTGCCACCAGCTCAGCCGTGAAAAAGGACGCAGCGCCTGGTCTACGAATAACTAACATTTATAAATTTGTTAGATGACATTGCAGCAAAATTACAAGAGGCTCTGTGGGGGTTGATAGACCCCAAATTAGATTTTGATATCTTTATTATGTATCAAGTCATAATTTTGTACCCGTGTATATATGTTACACAGGAGCACTTAATAACCTATTTTTGTCCTTTGACCAATTACACTGGCTAGCAAATTTTAACTTCGTCTCTGTTACTTGAGTAAATTTCTTTTTACCTAACTAATTTTGGTGCGGTGATCCCAAATATGTGCTCAGATCTGTCGTAGCCCTTAGGGTTCCTGAGTTATGCAACTATGCTATATGGATCACTTTCTCACCCTGGATCAATTAATGATATAATTATTACAAGTTTAAGAAGAATGAGACGTTTCTGGGCAAAGATTTTGAATCGAAGCACCCTATTTGGCATTATGTACGTCCTTTTGAAGACCCAAACAAGATATGTATTAAATATAGTAGAGGTAGTACTCACCTAACTATAAATTTCTTCCAAAATGTTTTAGACTCTTGCTCCTGGGCTTGTAAGTGGAAATAGGATCCTCCCGTTGTAGAAACCAGCAGTTGTTACCCATAATGTTTGCATTGTAGCGGCCTTAATACATGATTTCCATCATTGCGATATCTTGGTGGACCTTTCCCCATGTTCATCACTAATATCACCCATGTTAGATGGAAAGAAAGCTAAATGCGTATGCAAGAAATGCAACTCAAGAAACATCCGACACCCCATTCATTGATAGGCCTTTAACATGTTATCCACTAGGTCTTCATAGTTTTCAGCCCTATGATTACCAAAAAAGTTCTGCCCTACATGGAAAAATGAATCCCATGCTGCCAACTCAAGTGGAGTTAGTTTATTTCTGAACTCCCTTTCACGTATCAATTCTCTGATCTCTGGCCCTAGAAAAAATGCCAGCTTTAAGTATAGCATGGGTTTTCTTTGCTCTAAATTTCTCTTTGAGATACTAGAATCCATCAAAATAATGGGCTATTGCTTTAACAAAATTCCTGATAAGGCCAAGTTTGATATGAAGTGGTGGAAGGTAGATCTTCTTTGGGTGTACCAAAGGCATGTGCTTCTCATTGCATCGGCCAACTATGCATTCTTCTCTTTCGGGTTACTTTTTGACAATTTAATGATTCCTGTCGTCATGGACCCTCCATAGGCATAAAAAACATATTATATATCCTAGCTGCAGTCCAAGAAGTAAAGAAATTACCTTTAGATCAACACACAAATTCCACTTATGATGCGAGTAATAAACACCTTCCAAAATGAAGTTCATTGAGTCATATGTCTCTATCATCCCAACAATAAGTGCGACAAGAATTGAAGTTTTTTTGTTACTATTGCATAGCACCACAGCTGGCAGTGCTTGCATCGATGAATAGTGTCCATTCATCAGGTAAATGCTTGTTTCCAAACTGATTATTAGGCCATTAACATCAGTACAGAAACAAGCACCGTCTTCTATAAGATTCCATTGTGTAGACAGGAGCCCAACAGTTCTGCATTTTGCTTTGACAATGACAAATCTCTCACCAAATCATTTATTCTTTCTTGATTTATAAACTGGATCTTCTTTTCCTTACAATCATCCTCATACATTTCATCGTCATTGTTATCCTCCTCTTCCGGCGATTAATCATCTTTTTTTAACATCACTAGCTGATGGAGGAACTGGGATTGGCTTCTCCATATTATGTTGAAGGCTGGTTTTATAGATGACTTACAATCAGGATATACAATTTTTGACTTTTTCTTATATGAGAATCACGCAATATTTGTCATACAAAAGTAGCAATCAAAAACATGATTTGTTGACTCACGCTACAGCCCAGTATAACACACAGTACAAGATTCATGAGGTGCCCAGGGCTTACCTTGGTCACCAACTTTAAAAGCAAAATAATAATTATATGCAGTTTTCACTCGTTTAGCTAAATTTTTACCCTGGTTGCTTGAAGTATATCTTCCACAGATATAATAAAAGTTGTCTAGGTTATTTGTACAACCTCCTAGATTAATGTTTTTAACTTAGTTTGTATATATCCTGTTATATATTTTTGTACAATCTTATTTCATTCACAAATTAATTGATAAATAAATCTGAAAGAAAATGTAATTAATCACTGTATGTAAATACCGTTTCAACACCACTATTATAATGGCTAAATTTGACACACGTGATAAAGCAGGAGTTTAACGCAGGAACCAAACACACACACCACATCCTCTCAATACGGTAGCCGAAGCAACACTGCCCATATATGTAACTAAAGAGTATGTGTGTAACTCATGAACCTTACGTGCTAGAACAATTCTGATTACAGATTCGGACTCAGCATACTTGATTTAGAATAAATAACAAGCTAATACCCAAGTTGCAAAATCATTGTTGACTAGTGTTATGGGAAATAAATGCAGCTTAAATTGGTCGGCGACCTCTGATAGTGGTAAAATCTTCAACTGGATTGGAAGCATCCATGTCAAATACATCTCTCAGATAAAAAATTATCTATGCCATCGATTTAACTTAATCATTTTGTAATTTACACATAAGAGAGCAGCTACTTTGTATTTTTTTATTCTACAACGTGTTCTGTTATTTCATCTTTCTAAGAGAAACAAAAGGATTAGACTGAGTATCTGTCGATACCACTCCATGTGACCTAACCTTTCCCAGAAAGATTCTTTATAATATTCTTCTCTGACCGGGAGGCTCACTGCACCACTTAAGACATTTCCTTATCCCTACAAGAAGTTTAACATTTACATAAGCACATTCATATCATAAACACTACTTAATCATTCTATTTAACAGGTCTTTAATTATTTCATCATTG
Source organism: Ceratothoa steindachneri (assembly GCA_963969495.1). NCBI lineage: Eukaryota > Metazoa > Arthropoda > Malacostraca > Isopoda > Cymothoidae > Ceratothoa > Ceratothoa steindachneri. The sequence continues at coordinate 184,898,688 of OZ018322.1, read as the reverse complement.
CCAAGGTCAGCTATGTCACTGTCTGAATCATTATCTCGTACTAAATCTAATTTATCTTTTTCATCTGTAATTAGCTTTTTAATCTAATGCATTGTTATGGTAACGGCTTTTGCCCTAAAAACAAATTTTACTAGAAGAGTTGAAATAATACAAAAGATAAATTAGTATCGTCATAGGTCTGAAGCATGATCTTGGATCTCCAGCAGTAAATATTTACCTGTCACGCCCATTCGAGAGCAGAGTATTAGTTACAATAAATTCAGAACGTACATAAACCATTTACAATACATGTCACGAGGGATACATTCTCTAAATTGAAAATATTAAAAAAATATTAAATTATAAATACACTTTTGGTTCCACTAGTACCCTGTGAGCACGTTTAGAGAAAACGTATACAACCACTAAAGAAAAAGTATGTCTTACAAATCGCTAACTAAGGATAGCAAGGTGTCTAATACCACTTGTAGAGAATAACCCTAATTTGATGCATTTCGGACTAATTAGGTCAAGACCCCCTTAGACATTTTACTTCAGGAAGATGTATTTTGGACTATTAATAAAATACTGAAACTTGTGTTAGTTTCATTTATTATATTTTATATAAAAAAATTGTGAAAAGTTCATTGGAAGTGGTAAATATATGGGACTGGACGTCATTTCTACTTGTAAGAAATAAGAATAACTTGAAAAATCATTAGAAATAAACAAAAAACACTCTATGTTATTGCGAATTAAAGCATACCCAAGTGAATTATTCTTAGTGTAATTGGGCATTACAAATGAAAAAACTATTCTAAGCAAATTAATGATTTCATATAATCATGCACTGATCACTTGTCTGGGCTCTTTTCAAGGTCTAACAAATAATATATGATTCTTGGACAGTTTTCGGGCTGAATCCGAAAATTATGCTCGTTTTATGTAATAATATCAAGTTTTTGAGATATAAGCACATGCAAAAACTTCCTATATTCCGATCTTTTGTTGGTGAATGTATACAACATAGTGAAATTTTGAACTAATTTATGCACAGAAGGTTTACCAAGAAGAGTAAAGCATATGATAAAAGGTACTCATGGATGAATGGTCTCTTCAGGGAATTACGATTGTGCTTAGCAGACACCAAATCTCTTTGCAGGCACCAAAGGTAGTCAGACAAAAGTTGAAATCCCAACTCACTTGTTAGCGTTCCTCCATCAAACAGATATTTTGATGAAAACGCTCACAAAGTTCTTCATTGAAGTCTCCACAATTCTCGAGAAAATAGTCCAAGTGCGACTGAAGAAAGTGCATTTGCTTTAGAACGCCACTTGCCCCCCCCCCCCTTCCCCTGCGATAACACCGTGCGCAGCCCCCTGTTCTCTACCCCATGCTTTCCAGGCATGTCTATTTTCCTGCGAGGAGAGCCACATTAACCCTACCACATATCACGAGGCAACTTTCACAGTCTGGACCGATTCATTATCATGAAGTGTGTTTGCATGTACTGGCGCCGTAGAATCCTCTAGGTACAGCCAGGCTCTGAGGGTATCTATCGGACTAGCCACCGAGCTATTTAACCCGAAGCCCACCATTTCTTGCAGAGGCTGAAATCCCGCCATTTCCTTCGTTCCAACTGTCTGTCTGTTTCCCGTGTAGCCCTGTAACCCGTGTTCGAGTCGTCATACCTCGTCGAAGATCTCGCTAGCAGAACTACCTTCGTTAAGATTTGCCCCCTGTTCAGAGGGAAGTTATCGAGCCCCTTCTTCCTGGAGAGTTGTTTGGCCCTCTCATCTTCACCACCCCTTCAAGATTCCCATTCTTTCGAAACTGAGAATGAGACCCCCTGCCGATCTCTATATTAATCGCCCCAGAACATATCTCAAGCATCCTTTGGTCAGCAGTCTGCCCGTACTTATGTACGATTATGTGCGCTGAGCTAGTATACACAAGAATACCTTGACAGCTTTTATTAAGAAGAAACTTCTGTTAGATGAATCTCTCTTCGATATCATAATACTTCAAGCCCATTTAGTTGAGTAGTTCAGCAATTTTGTTATAGTAGACCAGTAAAGAGGCTTCATCAAAGGGAAAAATTTCCTAGATTCTCTCTCGCAGTTCCGAAACCAGTAAAATGTTATCCCAGGTTCCGGCATACATTTCTCTCGAAGACGTGAACCCAATACCTGAGCAGATTCTTCATACAAATTCAAGTCTCGCGTCAGGTTATTGAGTTCAGCTTGCGTAGGTGGCCTCAGTTTGTTCCCCTCTTCTGCTTTATATGCATCGAATTCAGCTTTATCGGTAGTAAAACTAAGCTAGAATCATAGATAGAACCCATGGTAAAAATAGGTTAAAAAACAGGGACATCCGTGTCTTTTGAGACTGGTTTTATATCAGAAGGAACACTGGTGTATTAAACATGGTGCTTGTTCTTGTACTTGATACCATTAAAATTTGTCATGCAAAAGTAGCAGTCGGTGACGTGATTTTTGCCTTTTCTCCTTTCATTCACACCATTTGATCAACATATGGCATGTTCTTCCTTTTCTTAATAGTCTAATCTTGTAAAAATTGTATATATGTTTTACAGCAAAGTAAACTTGATATGGCATTTTCCCAAAATATGTGATTTTTGCTTGAGGGTCTGAAAGAGCGTCTTGTCACAGATGAAACAAAACCTATTCAGATGTTTTTTAAACGTACGACCATTGTAATGCAAATCTTGACCATTAAAGATGAATAAATGATGTTAGGTATAGTCACTCATCACTCGATGTGACAAATTGAAGTAGTAAACGGTTGGATGATCACCTTAATTGGGAGAATATAAATTCAAGTATAAATCAAGCATATCTTAAAAACAAAACCTGGCCAAAGAAAACTAATCATTTTCTTAAATTCAGCATACAAAAATAATTATATTTTATTGGAAAACTTATGACCTTTGAAAAAAGTTTTGAAACGCAGGTCAGTCTAATGAGAAGAAAATTGTGGTGTCGAGCAAACCTCCTCGGTATCAATGGAAATAAATTCATTTCTTGTACTGCTCTATTACCACACTTTGGCTAAATTCTAAATATATATTCTCAATATGCCTCACTTTTGGGGTGGGAGGGTCAACATTTATGACCACTTCATTTTAAATAGTGAACTATTATTTACTACAAACAATTCATCGCGGGAGATGAGATGTTATGGAAATGATATTGTAAAATTGTAATATCATTAGGAAGTAAAGTTTATTGGTGGATATTAGTAAATTCTATAGTAATTAATACTGATAACAAACTGATTAATATAAAATGAAACAAAAAAAATTGAGTCTCCGGCGCATGTTCGCTTTATCCATGTCACCACTTTCATTACGTACCCTTTGCAAAAACATGATGTGGAGATGCTATCTTTCTTGACTCTTCTTAATTTTAATTTAATAGCATAAGAAGTGACAAGATTTCATCTCATCATCCACTCATGGTAAATGTCTTCAGAAATATAAAGCATTACCGTCAGTTACATATGTTCGAACATAGAAAACACTTTAACGAACAAATGTGTCAGAATAAATGTGTCAGATCAAATACATAATATACAGATATATTTAGTAATTAGATCAATAAATGGTAAATGTATTTATCCACCTATCCCTTTAGATTTGTAGAGACTGTAATATTTAATGCTTCGCTCCGAGGAGAGTAGGGAAAAAAAGAAACACTTAATTATTCAGTTCCAATGTTTTGCAAGAGAACACTGCCCCCCGACACCTGTAAAATGAAAGAATCTCAAGAAACAGTGATGAGACAATGTTATTAGAACCAAATTAGATACCAAGCAATAAATTCATAAAGAAAATAGAGCAGATGTGAATAAACAGTAAAAAGGCATCAGAGGAAAATATAAAGGGTAGCATAAAAGGGAGTGAGGTTAAGCTACAGAGATCAAGATCACATCTAATGCCTCGGAACTGTAGCCCTTCTACAACAAACATTTGTAGGAGACATGTACACTACTGTTACACATGGCCCACACATTGCCATGTGCCACCCAAGTGATTAAACAGCACAGTCAAACGCCAACTACAATCGTTGACATTTTTATAATGTCCGAAAGAACCAAGCCCCAAATATTTCCCGAAACTAGATGAAGACTACCTCTTCTACATTTCTTGCTACCCTTATCCCTAGGTCGAATTTAACTAAACCCCAATTGAAATGCTACCAATGACGAAACATTTGCTCATCTCATATAGTACTTTCAAACTCCAGATCGCAGGTACCCACGCTTCCTGTGGAGACAAACTCATTCTATTCCCAAATGTCACAACAAAACAGTGAGGAGAACGGCTACCCTCGTCTATACCTCACAAACAGCCTCCGAGGTATTTTCCTCTCTCTGCGGTAGTAGGTTACACACCTCTCATAGAAAATGAAACATAGTAAAAACACTTATAGTTTTGCTAGGCAGATTCAGATATACACAGCGTTTTAGATCTTATTAGATATTTCACTCGATTAAAATGTAAACAAGAAAATCTGTGCATACCATCTCCTCTCCATTTCCATAGGCTGTAGTTGTCATGCGAATCATAATTTGTCATAAGTAACTTTGAATAATGTAAAAAAATAACTATGATCCCTCCTCCCTAATTTATTGGAGACCACCTGTGATGGCATCGCGCCATGGACGACGTCATTTCTTGTTCGAACATTCACAAATTTCGACTCCTGAGCGCATTGGGAAAATATTTCCATATCCTGCGAATTCGTTCCCAACGCCCCCCTCCCCAGTGACAAGGCGAGAAAGAGTCGCATTGTCTCGCCCCTGGTTACTAAACGATAAATCAACTCCGCCACCGGATTAGGATGTCAGGAGCATGTGACTCCTTTCTCTAAATTCCCCCTTCTCCCTCAGAAACGGGCATACAAATACTCGGGTTATTCTGTAGTTCGAAGGGTCTAGCCCGCACCTGAAGGCCGTCCTTATCGTCTCGTCCCTTGAGCGTTCATTAGACAGCAGACTTCTTCAGCCGTGGTTCTACCCAAGTCAAATGGTAGCTTTTGTGAACGGTAAGACTTTGAAATTGCGTAACAGTCTCCCGTCGTTTAATCGAACCGAACAAAATCTCCACCGATTAACTTTGAGGAAAAGAGGATTCCTCTTTCAGTGGAATTACGAGAATTCCCACATTCCTCGTCGAACGTCATCTTTGAAGTTTGGCTATCTTTATCGGAAAATTGGTTCGGAACTTGCCCCACCTGCCTCATTCAGATTGTGCCTCACCTGCCTCATTCTGATCATTCCCCACTTCCCTCATCAGATCGTTCCCCACTCGCCCCTCATCGCAAGAAGGACTTCCTCGAAGTCATTGACCCGTAAGACTAAAACCTCTTCCATTATTAGTATTGTCAAGTTCCCCCTTTTAATCTAAACCCAGTAACATTAATCAAAAAATGTTATTTTAGAATCCCTCTTCATAATAATTATCAAGAAACTATTTCAATTTAAATAATTCTCTTTTACCCATCATTATTCGTATTTTGATCTTTGTGAATAAAATTATACTTTGTTGTTTTATCTTTAACTAACCTTGAACGATACTCTCGGCCTACTCAAGTAAATCTCGCTAACTATTTATGCACTCTCTTTGATTATTAAAGATTTGAAACCCAATGCCTCAAGTGTCACCTCCTAGTCGGTCTTTAATCCCTGCGAACAGATTTTCAACGGTTCGCGTTGCGGTGGGTGAATAAATCACCCCCACATAATATAGGAGTAGTGTATGGTATAGATTGGTTGTACGACGACAACTAATAAGAAGCATTCAAGCAATCGTTTTTTTACGCATCAGTCATCTATCTAGCAAAGGACAGCGCGAAGTCTACTACTTGAGCAACAAGGAGTTCGCGGACCTGAGATCTATCGATTTACTAACAAGAAATTCGTCACTCTTTAACTTTCTCATCATCTCCGACATTGATGATCTTTTATACCCTAAACGCAGCAAAACTTGCCTGCCATCCTTTAAGACACTAATTGGATCGGGTGACCAAAATGGCTGATACCCTCCTCATATCTGAATCCATGGTATTTATAGTCAACCTTATCCTCGTTATCAAAACTAGTGAGATTTATACTTTGAGGAGCTAGATTATGCTACTCATGGCTAAAAGTAAGAAGCACTTCTCATCCCCGTGCTCAGTAAACAAACAATTTTGAAGATTAGACGCCTTAACTAGTTGTTAGCATAGACGAGGTCATCATCTTTTAACGGAAACAAAAGATATTGCTAGTATCACCATTAATTTGGTTATCAACCACACAAGTGCACCTAGACCTTCATTTTTGTGGTAAACTAATCGCCCCCAAGTTATGTAAATGTAAAGGGGTACAAGAAACTTCACATAAAACGGGGCGACCTAGTTACTAAATCTGTTTTTTGGGATCGATTATTGAGCAGCTCTCATCATGGTAGAAGTAATTTCCGTGGCGAACAATGTCACTCGTTTTTTTACTGCTCTACTGCATTCCTATTTAATACCCCAGCGGTAATCTTCTATTATATGTTTGTCCCATCCCCATTGGTAACGCTCTTCCAAGGTCTTGATGTCCTGATGTAACCACTCGCCTTGCTCGTCACTTACTTCTCCTAGGTTTTTAGGGAACCTATCAAAGTAAGTGCGCAAATAATGGAGTTTGACACTCATGTTACATCCAAGGTCGCGAAAAGCTGAGAACATAATAGCTACAAAAGATTCATAGTTGTCAGCTTTTAAATTACCGAGAAAGTTTGCCATCACCGCCACAAAGAAAGCCATGCAGTTCTTTTCTTTTCGTTCTTCTTCTGGCAAAATCTTGATCACGTACGAGTGTTGCACAAATCTATGGTCCATTAAAACACATGCCTTGATCTTTTCAAAGGATAAACCAGTGAAAAGAGAATATATGTGTTGGAAGCATTCACCGTCAGTATCCATTGCCTTCACAAACTGTTTCATCAAACCTAGCTTGGTTGGAGCTGAGGAAAAATTATGTTTTCTAGATTGACAATTGGATCGTGACAATATTTGGCATACCTGCTTTCGGACTCTCATGTATGGGCCACTCCTTCCGGTTCTAGTGCTTTTCTTAAGATCAGCTGTCTCACATGCAAAAATAGCAGGGATACTTTGTTAATCCTCTTTGTTAACCTAGGAGAAAATTAACCATTTTAAAGGGCCACACAAATTCTTCAGGTTTGTTCGTTGTATTTTAGTAGGTTAATCACAGTTTTAATGTCATTATGTTCCTCTCTTAAATACACAGAATTTCCAATTGGAACAGCTGCATAGACAGTGCCATTATGAAGTATAACACACTTCATACTGCGCTTAGATCTATCTAAAAATAATCGCAGGTCATTTGGATTATATACTGGCATCCCTAATTCCTGGAGAAGACCTGAGATATTATGACAATAAACAAAATTATTCTCCTCTGTAAAAAGATAGTACAAAACTTGCTTTCGATTTCGGAAGTATGAAACTTTAGTTGTTTGGCTCAGCGTATTCTTTTCTTGCAACTTGTAGGCTACAACTTCAGCTGCATTTTCGGAGAGACCCAAATCACGCACAATATCATTCAGCTCTGGCTGGCTAAACTGTTGAGGAGTTAATGACTCTGGGGTCTCATAAGAAGAATCCCCGTCTTTTGTACGTATTTATTGATTTTCATCAGTATTCTCTTGGTCTTGGTCACTACCCACATCTCCAGATGGAGGAAATCTTTTAAAAACTGGAATTTGGAGCTCATAAGAGATCAGAATAGGTCTGATTACTGAGGAAATACTAGGATATGGGATTTGGAGACTGGTTTTCTTTCCAATGCCCTTTGTATTTACCAGACAAAAAGAGCAGTCAGTTGTGTGGTCCGTAGGCTCTCACCAGTTCATGGAAATTTTGAAGGTAAATCCTTACGTTTCCCTCTTGTCCAGTCACGCCGCATTTCCTCGCAGTTATGACACACAGTATATGGGGTCCATTTCCCCTCTTGGTCGCCAAGAGTAAATCCAAAGTACGCTTTATAAGCACGCCTTACAAATGATGGTTTTTTATTACCCTTTGACGAATAAGCGTAAAGCATCCGCATATATGACAGAAAGCTTCCGGTTTGTTCACACATTGACGTTTCCTTGTAGCCATGATCAGATCTGAAAGAAAAACAACAAAATTTTAATATCTCTGTTGATAACATAAACGTGTAATTAATTAATTTGACCACAAATGGCCAAAATGAAAAAAATAAAATTGCATGAGAATTAGAGCATGTAGATCTAAGCCGTTTTCAGATTGAAATTTAAAAGGTCAAAAACAGTAAGAATGAGTAAAATAATCTTATGCAACTACGATTTCGAAAAAATTTGTTGACCAGTGTAATCTTCAAAATTGGTGTAAAGAAGTGAAATATTTAAATTATTCTATTCCACGATGTATAAAAATGACTTTAAATGAATTAAATTTCAAAGATCAATAATGATTCAGAGTTACATTATGAAGTTCACTGGTTGAGCAAAGTTTATATGCTTAAGGATTTCTATGAACTTAGAAATGAATTAAAATTATTCATGCAGGATAAAGGTATTCGAGCTATGAAATTAGATGTAAAAGTGGTTATGTGATTTTGGCTTTCTAGTGGCCATCGCTAGCCATATAAATACTTTTTATCTGAAATTATAAGGGTCAAATCAACCTATTACCTCTCATTTTGCCAACATCAAGAGCTTTGAAAAATCGCTGGAGTTATTTATATTTCATTTAAAGAGATACTGTGTGGGGCATCTACGAAAAGTAAAAGAACAAAATCAAGAATCCACACTAGAGTATGCCGTTGAGTGTTCTAATCTACTGGAGCAATATACAACAAGGTTGTTAGACTTACACAGTCATGAACTTGCTCTACGAATATGCAAAACTCCTTCTAATGAGATGCAAGTTGAGGTTTTTGATTTCTTACAACTCGATTTAATTCATTTAGAATCCTAGATTGCATGGAATATAAATTTGATAATTAAGCTTTTTTATATATTACAAGTAAATATTGAAGAATATCCGTTTCGAGAGAATCATGCTCTGAAAATTTCATAGTTATTTTACACCAAGCACCCATGCGAGGAATTTTTCCCCTAGTTAAAGATAGCCAAGAATCACTTTCGTGCTAGCCTCACAGAAAATAATCTTAGAGAAATCCACTAATGATTCCTTAATCATCAGTCACCTAACATCTCTGAGCTTTATAAACAGTAGCAAAACGATCATTAAAACTTTCCAGGTAAGTAAATTTAATTAATTTAAAATAGCATATTTTTTAGTTTATTTGATGCATTTTCAATCAAAAGTCTCAGAAGTGTCGGGTTATTTAACTTAGCAATATAGGTATATTTGTTATTCCCGCACAGTTTTTATTAGGCACATGCAATTCTACCGTAGTACTTTAAAGGTTCTCTCACCCTACTTTAGAATATTGTAATGGGTCCAATTATTATGATCTATTGGCCACAGAAGAAGTTTATATTTCTTTACCTCAGATATGGATGACCTCTTTCTATTTTACTCATCATGTAATTGCTTTGGGTGATATTTTTAAACTGAAAGCTTCAGTACTCTGTCCATCAATGTCATATATATATATATATATATATATATATATATATATATATATATATATATATATATGCAAATGTACCACGGAAGGAAACTGAATAAAAAGCAGATTGGAGTTAGTACTTTCGTCTATTAGACATTTTCAAACTCAATGGTGAGAAAAAAAAGGACACCCAGTATTTATACAAAGCACGTTGTCCTATAAGGACAACATTTTAATGCTATCAGATAAGTCGGATTTTAGAAAAAGTGATAAAATTGGATCCAGCAAAAACAGCCCTGGGCTAATGTTGAGATTACTATCCTTTGTGTGGGAGAATAAAAATGATTCCAGGATATTTCTCTTTATAAAATCATTACTATGGATTATAGGATCAGTTTTTGACCAGTTAATTTCGTGTCCCATCTTGGAATTGTGGACAACCAAGGCATTATTCAGATAACCCTTAATTACTGCATTTTTGTGTTGTTGGGTCCTTTTGGAGACATTTTTGGAAGTTTGGCCTACATAGAATAAATTCAATAAATTGATCATTATTGGGTCTATGCTTTATTAAGAGATTTTTTAATGTATGATTTTATTTAAAGTCTACCTTAAATACAACTTAAGCTTTCATTTATGCATGTAATATTCTCCTTAGTGTTTTTCCCGGTTGTGTTACCAATCTCGAATTTCTGTGGGCCTTTGAATACGAGTACATCTATATATCACACGTCATTTGATTTTTAATTATTACAAACAAAAAAGCAAGTGCCCCTTCCTCGAGAAAAACACTTGTCTTTGTCTCACACTGGATAAAAACCTACACTTCCTTATTCAAAAGGTTTCTTGAATCAACCTTTTGGGGGGAGGATGGTAGCTCTGGCGATGAATGTCTTGCTTATATAAGCGATGAGCGATTAATGTTACATGTTCAAATCCAACTTCTTTATTTATTTCATATAACGTTTAAAATAGTTTGCCATAACTGTCTCTTCTCTACATCTCCTATTTTCCTTCTTAAGCTCTAATTGGTACATGTAATATTCTCCTTATCGTTTTTCCCGGTTGTGTTACCTATTTCTATTTTCCTTGGGCCTTTAAATATGTCTCATGTGTTATATAGCTTGTTTCAAAACCCCTTTTAGCCTTTGTAAAAAGAATATTAATTTGCATTTTAGCAATTTTTTTTCGCATTCGTTTTTCTATTGTTCCTGAGCCTACGAGATAGCCGACTGTTCGGCCAACTTAAAATTCGGATAATTTGTACACTGTCTCTATTAGAAATCTTACACCCACATACCTGTTATCTATCTCAGCTGAGAAACGAAGGAAAGGTTGAACTCGACCCTATTCTACGCTATATATATGATCAAGCGATCCGATTGAATTGGAACAGATATATGGACGTTTCGTATATTTACTCTGTACATACATCATCTGCATTTTTTTGTCAATTTTATATAATTTAAATATGGTTATAAGTATTTAAACTAGGTCTGTAATATAATTAACAGTTAATTTTCGACCTCAAAATGTAAAAACAAACAATAAAAACAATTAACTAAATTAATAAACATGACAAAATTGGCTTACCAATTTGGTGTTACAGACTGAACTATGGTAGTTAAATAACTACTGGTAACATGTATGTTAGTTGTATAGAAATGTATTAATTGGTTAAATATCAAATAATTATAGATAGGTTGAAAAATCTTTGTAATTTAATTTAGCGGTTAGTTTTGAAAGATATAGAAAGTCCCAAATATCTTGGTCACGACACCTAGTACACAAATCAAATTAGATACGGAATTGTTATTGATGAAAATTCAAACGTAGTCAGAGGCTTATAGGAATAGTGGGAGAAACCGAAATGTTTACAGATCGTCAATTGGAGTTGAAAGGTAGTGTTACCGATGTAACTGACATGGCAGCCTACCAACCCAAATTGGTAAATCAATGAGGACAGAAGCATTTTGGAGTTTTTCTTTATGGCTGAAAAAAAATTTCATACTCATGTGATTGATTGGAATAAAATGGAACTGACAATGAGGGTATCTCCTAAATACTACCAACTTTAGTTCATTCATCAATTTTTATGTAATAGGCCCAATTTAAGGTATTTTTAAATAAAAGGCCATTTTCTTAGGCTTAATTTTACAAATTGATTTATTATAGAATTTGTCTGAAATACGTTTAGTAAGAAAATAAGTTAAATTCACAATACTTTTTAGGGCAAAAGACTTCTTGGTATAACAAAGCAAAGTTAGATATTTTGTAATTCTTTGAAAAACCAAAAACAGGACAAAACTTCCATAGGTCTACACAATAGACATCACAATTGATAACAGGGAACTTAAAAGGGTAGAGATATATATCTATTTAGGTTACAATTTAAACGGGGAATATCAGTAAAGTTAACACCAAATCCCGCTAGGCTGGAAAGCATTTGGAAAGACAACCGTCTTCTTCAAAAGAAAATGCCCTTATGTCTGACAGGAAAAGTTCCAAATTAATTCATAATCCCATCTATGACCTATGAAGCATAAACTTGGAATATGACAAAAAAATTACAATAAAAATTAGAACAACATATTGAACTCATGAACGCATTATGCGGGGGAATCACTTAGAGTGAGAGAAAATCATCCCTCATGATGCTTGAACAAAAAAAAGTTCAGGGTATCGTGGAAACTATAGGAGAGCTGAAATAGAGCATGGCAGGCCATGTGCCAAGATTCTAAGACGATAGCTATCACAGAAAAATTTGCGATTTCTCTTTACTAAATAAACGACGACCGAAAACTCACCAAACAAAATGATGAGAGGATCTTCAAAAATAGGCTAAAAATTAGAAACAAATGGCACAGGACCGAAATTATTCAGGCAAATACCTGAAATTATATATATATATATAATTTCAGTGGCTTATTTTGCTGGTGTATTACATTAGAGTAGTAGTTTAATATTTTATAAACCAAGGAAGAATAAACAAGGCAAAACATATGGCTGTTACCCTCATAAAATAGTGTTATAATGTTTGTCATGCATGAGATACGTAATCTTTTATAATAAAATAGTTATATGTAGATACGACTAGACCAAGCAAATTTTCACCCCAAATAATCCTAGAAATTCCCAGAGGTGATGAAGACGAACAATATGAGGGACAGTAACAAAGGCTGTCGATATATCAAGACGAATAAAAATATCCTATTGATTAGCTTCGAGCGTTTCCGAATGCGATCTGTCACGTTATTTGAGCCGATTTAGTGCTGTGGATTGTCTAAAAATCAGATTGGACTTTATAATCATTTTAGAGCTTAATATATGAAAAATAATTATGCTTTTACTAGCTATTCATGAAATTTAGAATAAAAGAAGAGCTCAGAGATAGGCCGATATCTCGGCCATTATCTTGGCTTATGATAGGTTATCTAAGAATTCTTCGAACCTCATCATGTTTAAATACACATGGTACTAACCCTGAAAAGAGGAAAGCCTTGAAGATTCGGGTTGGTTTATGGAGGAAGAGAATTAGGAACAGACCTTTCAAGTAAAGCTCGTAATAATTGAATGGAGCGAAGAGGTAGACTTTTAAGACGAATGGAAAATTACAGTTTTTTCATCATGCAACAATGGATCAAGAGACCTTCCATCGGCTGGGGGCACAAATGGTGCCAGTTGATGTCTAGGAGCAGAACCAATGAGAATACCGGAGAAGATATGAATTATCTTGCTGAAGAAAGGAGATAGAGAATCACTCTGAGAGCCAAACTGATCACACATGCTCTATCCAATCGTGAGCAAGCTTGACATTGATAGCAATCATACGATTGAGCTAAAATTTTACCAGGAGCTTAGCTTGACATTCATTTGAAGCAATTGGGGGTTTATACGACTTCATCACAAGATTGTAACCAGTTAGGTAAAGTATTTTATGATCCTAAAAAGATGCTCCTTCATGAAATACCCTTAGCAACTACGAGTATATCCTTGCATTTCCAAACACTTTTTTTGGCAATGCAACAATGGCTGTACGTTTATTTTGAAGAGAGGAAGAATCATTTCTGGAATTGAAAAAAATTAAAACATTTATTTTTCATCAAAAATATTACTAAATAGATAATTATACACAACATCTCTCATGTATTTTATTTTATTTTTTTAAGAGCTCATCGTGTGACTGTCTACTTGGGCATTAGTCGCCGTATTAAAAACTGCCTAGTACTAGTCTACTTTAAAATCTAATGCAATAACACAAAGAAACAAAACAAAAATTAAACCCGAACAACACCAAAAATTAAAAAAAAAGAAGAGGAAACGAGTAGTAAGCAAGCTCCTGCATCGGGGGTAGGTCCCCCCGGCGCAGGAGCGTGAAAGGTATAAGGAAAAAACAAAACAAAAAAAACTGGTTAAATAATAGGGAGAAGGCCTGCCTTCCCCAAAAGTCAACAGGTCCCCTAGACAATGCGCGCGCACTCGTCCCGAGTAAAAGAAACAGGCGGTAGCGTACTTAACCATCCCGATACCGGGAGAGGTAACGTGCGTGAAGATCACCCAGACTAGAACATTCAACAAGAATGTGCCGAACAGTCTGGGGGACGACGCAGTCGTCACAATAGGGCGCAGGCGAGCGCTCCATCAGATAGCGATCGTCACACGAGTGTGTCCGACTCGAAGACGACAGAAAGCGACCTGAAGCCGTGGTGGCATTTGGGGATAGGTCCATGGTACCAGTCGTGGTGCAATGGCACGCAACTTTAAGTTCCATTCGACCGTCTCCCATCTTCTTTGTAAAGCAGTCCGAAGAGCTCCCCGTATTCCTGCCATGTTTTCGGTGTGAGGAAATGCGAAACATGGGCCAGTTGCAGAGTCCTCGCGGACTCTTTGGCGCCCTCATCTGCGCGATAATTTTCCGCAATTCCTACATGTCCAGGAACCCAGCAGAAGAAAATCTCGACATCTGCCCGGCTCGCCAAAACCATGGCGTCACGGATATCGCGAATCAGGGGATGCAGAGATTCCAATGCCCCGAGAGCACTCAGGGCGCTTTGTGAGTTGCTATAGATCACAATCTGGTCTCCGAACGGGGCACGTCGCGTAATCTCCCGTAACGAGTGGTGTATTGCAACCAGCTCAGCCGTGAAGACAGACGCACCGCCTTGCAGAGCAGCGCTGACTTTAAACAGAGGGAAAACTGCGGGGAAGCCGACCCTCTCTTCTGACTTGGAGCCATAGGTATACACTGGAACGGTTCCTGCGCGATACGAAGTTTGCTCTAAAAAGGTCAAACGCAATTCCTCCGGCGCTGTAAAAGCTTTGGGAGCAAGGCGTGGTAAAAAAATAGCTAAATGTGATACCCTCCAGGGTGGCGTGCTGGGCAGAGCCAGTAGCGCCACTGGCCTCGAGAGCTATACCTAAAACAAAGGGCTTAGGGTATGACTGGCGTCTTTTGGCGGCATAGGCACCATCGAGATCAGCTGCAGATGCAGTAAGAGCTGTTGGCGACTGAGGGAGGCGCCGTACTCGCGCGTACAGGCAAGTGATGAACTGTATGCGGCACAAAGCGAGTGTCATCAACCCAGCAAAGACCAACAGGCTCTTAATGTGGGAAGTGCGGAAGGCACCGGTCGCAAGGCGAAGGCCGGTGTGGTGGATCGAGTCCACCTTACGAAATAAACGCTTGGCTGCGGATGCATTAACCTCACATCCGTATTCGAGCTTTGAACGAACAAAGGATCGATAAAAAAGTAAGGCAGTAGCCCTATCAGCGCTCCAAGTGGTGACCGTCACGGAATGAAGGATATACATGGCGCGGGTATAAGAGACCGTAAGGCTGTGAATATGAGCCTCCCAGGTGACGCGTCAATCAAATACAAGACCAAGGAAACAGTGCGATTCAACCGCTTCTAGGCGCATCCCATTAAGAAACAAATCTGGGTTGGGGTGGAGCCGTGGATGGCGGCAGAAGACGCGGTTCAATGCCTCTGGAGTCGACGCTCCACAGTTGGCATCTGGGCCGCGGCAAAAGAGATCAAAGCGTCGTCCACGTACAGCGTAGCTAGAACATTTTCCGGCAGCACCGATGTCATGCCGAGTGTGAGACTGAGGACACTTTTCTGCAAGGCTCTACCATCTGAGGCTGAGTTGCTTCAAGGACCATGTCTACCTCAGGGGGTGCTCCAGTTGGCCATCCCCCTCCTTCAAACATCGCAGGTCACGTTGGCAGTATTGTCACTAGTCAGCTGGTGCGGGGAGGCACAGGCTTTGACCCCAGCAAGGTTCAGTATTCTTGCCAGCAGGTCTTTTGAGGGAAGCAACCGAAGGGACCCGGCTTCCCTCTCCCCCTTAAGGGGGTTTGCCCTACAAAGCCACTTCAATGGGGGACGTTCGCAATGGTCTGCCTGCTGGCTTTCTTGGCAGTCCTTTTGAAAGAAAAGAGGGGATTGACGCTGGAAACACGGAGATGCACGAAAGCACCTACAGAGAAGAGAGTGAGGGGGGTCCCCTACACCCGTAGTCTTAGGAGTGGAGTAAGCCTCCTCGCCGGTTAAAGAAATATGGAGGGTCCTCTGCGCAAGCACAGGGGAGGGAACCTTTATTTTTTCGGTGGAGCTCCCGATGGTACAGGGGGAATTAAAGGGTTTTTTTGTACTCATCATTGGGCATGGTGACCCTCTTTTTATTACGGGATGCAACAGCTCATCACACTTCGCAGTAGCCCGCACTTCAAGGGATGCGTACAGGTCTGGCAGAGCCAGGTACCACCATTCACGACCACCCTTCCCGCCTGGTGGCCTGGCAGCCCATCAGCATGGCGGCTCCACCTTAGACATGGTGTAAAAATATAGATTGTGAAGAGGAAATAGAAAGGGATGTGAGAAAGGTATGGGTGATGATGAAGCAGGTTGTTAAAAACCACCCACCCTACACCGGAGCTCAGTGGTTAGGGAACATTATCCTCTCCTCCCTCAGCCCCGATCCGGGAAGGTTGGCTGAGTAGGTCAGCATCGACCCTGTGAAATTAGAGGCTGACCAGAGAAAGTTGTGAGAGAGGTTGTATGAAAAGTGAGGAAACACAAGTGTTTTGAAGGAAGGAGAAGAGGCTAAGCTGGGGTCGGACGAGGTGCTGAATCCCGTCAGCACGGCGGTCAGGATGGTAAATCGCTGTGCCCCTTACTGGGCATCCCCCATGTAATCCATATTTGTTATGATATTACCCTTTCATTCGAATACAAAGCTACAGGGAATAAAATTCTTTTGCTACCGGAAGTGCAATGTTGTTTTTTTCTTATTGTTGAAATGCTGACTTTCTAATTAATATACAATAATTTAAATATTAAAATACTCAATTATTACAACACGTAAACTTTAAAAATCAATGAAACAAACAAAAATATATATATTACTGTAGTTTCAAATCTTTTGACCAGGATTGTATGTACGGGAGCAGAATATAATTAGACTGAAATAGTCGATGATGCGTTGGTTGTAAAAAAGATGAAGAAATGAGCAGGAGCATTTGAAGAGGTCAACCAGATTTCTGAGAGTATGGTTGAGTAAGTGACGCAATAACAGAGAATGTAAAGTTTTAACTATTTCGAGAAATCATTTAAGAGGCAATTTCTTTTATATGCCCACCGTTTCATTGGTAATTGTTGTTATCCCATTGTTCAGAGAGAAATCAGGTTAATAATTGAGACTGAAATTCCAAGTTGAACAAGATGATAACTAGCTGTCTCATTTAAAAATATTTGCCAAATTACAAGACAAATTAAAGATTTAAATAAAATTAGAGCAACATAGTGGATAAGTGATAAATATTAGTTCATCATGAAAGTTCCTGTCTTGCTGAATTTTAAAAGTTAAGTAATTTGATAAATACTCTAGATTATTATTTGGTTCCAAAACCTTCCCTTTTTTTAATGGTTATAAAAATCTTAAAAAAATCGTTGAAAAATTAAAAAATGGCTGTTAATATTTTTATGGAACAACACAAATCTCGTAATGAGTTATAAAGCAGGTCTGACTATTAACTTTGACTAGACTAGTTTATTTTGTATAAATTAATAAATCATTGGCTAAACAGGTTGCTGATAGCCTAACTAAGGGAACTTAGCTCTCATTTTTTGCACATTAGTGGCAGACATGTTGTTAGCTCAAAGTTCTTTCCAAAAAAGATCTTAATTTTTCGAATAATTTTGTTTCGTTTCTTCAAAACCATATAATAGGAAAGATTGTAGGAAAATTGGAATTAAATAATTGATTAAACTTTCTTTAAGATATTTGGGCAAAAGCGGAGGGCAAATGTTCAATAACAACTTAATTAAATTTTCTAATTCGAAATGGCTGTGATAATTTTTGTTTCATTATAGGAAAATTTATATATCTAGAGTTTGAAAGATTAATATTTCAATGCACCCGTACTAAAGTAGAAATGTGTGTAGAATATATTTAAATTTCTCCGCTAAAGTTCATAATAATCACGAGATTAATTACTTTATGTAACAAAGAGAATTTTCAAAGAGATCTCAATTCAGTAACGACAAAAGACACCATCATTTAAATTAGTGCTCTATTATGAGAAAATTTCTTTTTCAGCATAAAGTGCATCAAAGATGAAGGGAAGGCTTGCAGCAACTAATCAAATGGTAATTTGTCAAATAACTTTTCCAAACTGATGAAAACAGAATGGCACCCTCTAAAAATGTTATTCTTATTTTTCATTTTGAATAGGTAGTTTTTAGTTAATAAATGGTAACGTCGAAATGATTTGAACCAAATCTAACAATTTTATCATTTTGTATAATGCCTTTTATTAATATTAGGATTGCATTTTTTTCAGATTAAGAATTTAGTCTCTTTTGCCATTCAGCCAATTTATGCTAAAAAACAACCAATTTATTGTCACCTAGATGGAGCCAAAGGAGAGCATATATGGTATGCACTATTAAGAATAAGGCTAATTTGTGTGGAATCTCATCTAATATTTGTAAGCTATTTTACCTTTATTGCCTTTTGATTACACTGGTCAACACACTTTTTGCTAATTTATTTTTTGTGGTGGTATTTAACTAATTTTGACGTACTGATTATAAATCTGGCATCCATCGTTTTGTAAAACATCAATTTTTTATTCTACAGCATATTCGTATTAACGACGTACTGCAAATATTTACTCGCTAATGATAGTTTCCTAAGGGTTAGAGCTTAAAAGCATAACTTAAAATGTCAACAGAATTTAAAAGGATAAATGTATTGTAAAATAACACCACCTATTACTAAATACATACAGGTTATTTTTCTAATATAATGGAGAAAACACAAGCATTCGTATACATACCTATACATTAATGCAAGAAAATTTCGCTTGCGATAGTGTCTGGAGTGTTTGAAGTACACAGAGTCTCGTTGAATACTCTAACACTAGTTTGCCATCATGTATATGTTCCATTGGCATTGATATCTCTCCTCCATAATCTTGATATCTTGATGAAAATGCTCTCCGTGTTAATTAATCACTAATGTTGCCAAGATTAGCAAGAACTTCATCAAGATGGCTCTTGAAGAAATGAATCTTTATGCTCATGTTGCAGCCTATACGATGAAAGCTATCAGGTAATGTCTCTACCAAATCTTTGTAGTTAGCAGCCTATTTGTTTCAAAGAAATCCTTTCGCATCAGCCACAAATGAATCCCATGCTCCTTTTTCTATCTCAGTCATTGAACTCGAGAAGTTTGGGTTTTCCATTAATTTCTGATTTGTGGCCATCAAAAACTCCAACCTTTATTTATCATAACTTAAGCCAGGAAATATTGTACATATGAATTTGAAACAGTCACGCTCACATTAAGAGCTTTCATAAGTTGTTTTATCAGCCCTAATTTAATATGAAGGGGTAGGAAGATGATTTTATCTAGCTCAACAATTGGCTGATATATAATATTCTTCTCCCCAACAGTCAAACTTTCTCTAACTGTCCAGAGTTTCTGTTTCTAATGTTTGTCCTTGGCTCGGCTGTCCCATAAACACAGGAAACACGGATAATTTGTATAGCCTCCTTGTTTGCCAAGTAAAGTATTTACCATTTTCAGATCCCCCCCTATCATCCATTTGTGTTCATCATATTTAATAAATCTGATACAGAACATAGGTGTTCATGCTTCTCTTTTAAATTCACAGGGTGACTCATATGAATCGCACCGAACAAGTTTTCATTATGAGGTAACACACAATTTGGATTTTTCTTTGAACTATCTATAAAAAGTCTCTATTTACTTGGATCATACTTTGAAACATCAATCGCGTTTAACAGTCCCGCCACGTCACATCAGTAAACAAAGTTTTTTTCAGTTTTAAAGAATGCCAAGAGATCTTTCTCCCTGTTCTGATACAAGGTTACATTTGGTTTTCCCTACAACATATTCTTCACTTTAAGTCTAGAAGCTAACACTTCTGCTAATTCTTTTAACGGGCCTAGTTCTCTAACTAAATAATTCAGTTATAATTGGCTCAAGTTTCCACGTTCTTGGGTCAATGTATGTACAAAGTGTGGATCACTGTCAAAGTTCATTACTCACATAAGATTGACGTATATCACTTAAATCGTCCATTGAAGGAAGTTCCTTGAATACAGGTACTGAAATTTCATCTGAACGCAGAACTGGACGAATTGCTGAATCGGAGGTGGGTAACTTATTTTATGTCACGTTTTATGCTAGAACCAGAAGTCTTTGTGAGACAAAAGTAACAAACGTTTACATGGTTTTTTGGCTCCCGTCACACTATAGGAATGCCAAATCCTACTTTTTTCCTTGTGACATTTGTCCATTGGCGTAAATTTTCGACACATGGCTTACAAACATTGTGCGTGGCCCACAGTTTATCCTGATCACTTAATTTAATCTTGAAGTAAACCAAGTGTGCTCTTTTCACAAAGATACTAATGTTCGTTCTTCGAGTTGGTGCAGTAAAACAACCATATATATCAAAACGAGTCAGGGGAATTCAAACATTTCCTTCGTAATGAGGCCATACTACTAAATTTTAATTGATAAAACAAATCTTAAAAAACACAAAATTATATTATACACAATTGCTTTTTATATTTAAATGTACATAAAGAGAAGTCTAAATACATAAATAAAATGAAATAAGAATACCAAACGACTCAACTTCCATTCACCTGGTCGTAACATTTTAAACTCAGTGACCCCGAATTTCACAAGAATAGGTCTCAAACTTAAGTCAGCACAAAATAGTTAAAATTTGTTGACCAGTGTTATTTATTGAATTTAGTCTTCATAATTTCTGTGTTTGGCTTGATGACTTGACGAATGCGGTTGCTGGAAGCAAATAATCTCATTGATGTTTTGAGTTTCAATAAAATATATAAAATATACTTCCTGTGCATTTATTGAAAAATAAATTTAAAACATAAATGCTTCAATATATCTTCTTACATCTAAATTAATTTTTAAGTAATTAAAATTTAAACAAATATTTATTTTTTAATATTAGAAAAAATAAGGAAAAAAAAACTTATTGCTAAATTTAGCAGATCCGTAAATGAAAACAATAAACGTGAAACCAATGACCACCATCCTTCTGTACAGACCAATGTCCTAACTATCTGTAAAGAAAAATAGAACCACAACGAATGAATAAAAAATGTGTTTCATGAATGATAAATATAACAAAATCATTACTTTCGTCAAGGAAGTAATTATTTTATCTTTGACCAACTTTACACAAAAGGTTATTGAATGGATTTAGATGAAATTTTCACACAAGGTTGATACTCGACCCAGAAACAGATTGTAAGTTTTAGGGGTTAATCCCTTCAAATACTCCGCAACACCCCATCCTTCCTTAAAATATGTGCTATGGGAGCTTTTTGAGTATTTTGGAAGGCCATGTATCCAGTACTTTGTGCATAATGTTTATATAAATTCAGGCGTCCAAATGCATTTAAATAGATGTCATGGGATATAGTCAAAGTGAAATTAGTGGTAATAAACACCAAATGCTAATTTGCCTGTATCTAATTGCAGTCATTGCAGAAGGTGGCTGCGTGTTCCTTTCACACTGGTCACTGGCAGGGCAGGCAACAGAATTTGGTCTTTCTATCAGACTTCCGTTCGCACAAGGCACATCGCTTTTTCACAGTAGAGGTTTCTCGTTGCTGATAGAGAATGTTGGAGGGTACTTCTCTGCATTCCCCCTGCAGGACATCATCTCTTCTGGCCGTTGGCGAATCATCGTTTCTGCTTGCTCAATCAAATATGTCCAGCGTGAAAGTTCTATCCCTCCATTATGTTTCATCATAGCGTTGCATGAGACATAGGAGTTGACACCGATAGCGTTAACCAATCCATATAATAAGCACAAAAGCCACCGTTTAGTCATTTGGATGTACGTTTTTCTGGCACACATTTGATCAAATGTGTCAAACCCTCCCTTTGTGATGTTGTAATATAAGATCAGCTCTGGTTTCCCCGATTCATCTAGCACGGGTTGTTGGTGCATAGAGTAGATCAACTGCACAAATTTCCTATTTTTTATCAGGTAAATGTGACACAATTGTCATGTCTGTTTCAAACAGGAACACTGTGCATCCTCTCTCAATCATCTGCTTCTCTACCATTAGATCTGGTACTTGCGGCTCTTTCCTGAGTAGGCCTACCTACGTGAGCCCGTAATTGTGTATGAGGTCTTGTACAAGGATGACAAATGAGAACCAATTGTCCCCCGTAATATTCCTCCTTGTGTTTTTGTAGTCTTCCACTAAGTGTGTTGTGACGTGGTGGCCTAAGTTCTTGCCTTTGTTTGCCCAGATAGGGAAAGGCTTTCAACATATACTTAGTTTCACTGGCACATACCATTATTAATTTTATTCCATATTTGTGAGGTTTAATAAGAATATACGTGCGGAAACGACATTTACTTCTGAAACCAAGAATCTCTTTGTCAATTATGATGACTTGCACTTATCAATAAACATGTGCCAGATCTACCTGAAAGCGGCAAACTTCTCAGTCTTCTGCCTCTACACCCTGCTACTGGTGTCATCGAAGTAAGGACAACGCAGTAAGAAGCAAAATCCCCGTTCAGACATTGCTCTCCGATCGAGTGCAGGAATATAACTTCGACTGAACATCTCTTCCGTGGCCACATTGTTGTCTTCCTTGACGCCTGAAAAGATCAGGCAGCCAAGTACTGTGTGTCATTATTTCAGAAATTGTTGCTTTATAAACTGTGGCAGTTTTTCTGGTATACTGGATGTCTTTCAACTCAATGTTCATGTTTAGGTATCTCTTTATTAGGCCTAGGAAATCAGTATCCATAAAGTAGTCAAAACAGTTGATTGGTGTTGGCTGAAATGTGTGATGGCTGGGAGAAAACTACGAACTGGTGTTCTGAGAGATGGTCTGTGGACCGGGTCTGTGTGCCACACATGTCCATTACGTCCATTAATGATTCATGCTTGCAGTTTCATGCGCAGGTCATCTGGGGACATTCCGACAGCAGAATTAGAGGCTGAAGCTGATGTCAGGGTGGCTTGATCACTTAGTGTCGGACGAGTGATAGGTCCACGATGTCTTGGAGGCCGACTTGCAAAATTAAAATCTGAAGCTTCAGTGTCACTTTCACATGATCAGTCACATGAAAAGACTGTTCTTCAACGTCAGCAATGTCACCTTCTTCACCAGAGTCACTCAGTACCACATCATCAATTTTATGGACTCAGAAAGGAAAAATAACAAAATATTTAATATATTCAACAAAAAAGAAACATCATCCCTGTTCACACTAGAGAAAATCATTAGTCTTTTCCTTTAGTCAGTTATTATTATTAGTTACTATTGTCATCTTCATGCTTCATTTTCAAATTAATTTTTATTTCACTACAAGTGTTGTTATTAGTCACTATTTTTATCTTCATGTTTCATTTTAAAATGAATTTTATTTCACTTTTAGTGGCGAGAACACTTTTTACTTTTCACTTTTTTTGTCAATTCTGTCAGCTAATCATCTATTCTGCAAATAAAAAGAAAAAAAAATAATTGCACATGATTATAAAGGTTGAAACATATATATGACAAAGAAGATATGAAAACTTTAATTTAATTCTTGACTATTATAATAAAAGTGTAGTATTATCTCTCTATTAACGAATAAAATTGTATCATCTCTTTCCATACGAATAAAATGTTAATATTAGACTGTGCTCTTTGGTTAGCGGTGCTCACAGTTCTTCCAAGAGTTCCGAGAAGTCGAATAATAAATAACGAAAATGTTGAAGTGTCACCAATACAAATACTCCAAATGTATTATTCTCTGTTAATTCCCCGTTGGAAAAGTGAAAAAGATTTCTATTGTATTGTGAGGAAGTGTTAATTATGTGAGTGAGAGAGAGAGTGGTGTACGAGAATTGTGGGCTTTGGGATTAGTGGTGAAAATAACGAAGTCTTAGGGTTGCAAGATTTGAAAAGGTGCCTGGAGATCAGGCTAATCTCTTTCATTGTTTGTTTTATTCATATTGTTTTTATTTATAAATGTATATAAGTATGTATGCATATATATATATATATATATATATATATATATATATATATATATATTAATAAAGGCATTCAAACCTTTAAATTCTTTCATTAATTAAGCTTTTAATGTTAACTTGAAGTGTAGTTTGGTTGTTTAGGTTACTTTTATGGCTTTTGTTCCTACATTGATACTTATCTGTGTTTTCTTTTGATTTTTCAAATGAATTTGGTTATTTTTATCGTTAGTTGTTTGTATACGTGTTTTTGTTTATTATTATTATTATTACACAACATGAGAGAGGTAGAACAGGAAGAGTGCAAGCACTATAGATTGCAATTAGCAATCCTCACACACCTGCAAAGTCGAAGAGGGAACGATGGTAAGAAGAAAAGGAAGTGGGATAAAAGAACAAACGATGAAAAGATAGGTAAAGAAAAACCTTAATGCTTCCATTCATCTATGTGTTCCATGTTTCATACTTACTTAGTTTCTACATTTTGATTCTTCCTTGCCTTTATTAGGGTGTTTTGGTTTTCTGCTGTTTGGAGGTAAAATCGATTTGGTTTGTCGTTATCGGTTATTTTTCTTCGTTGGTTTGGGTCGTGTTTTTTTTCCTATGCACAAATTGGGATAATTACTTTTTTTCCAAGCTTGCAGATAATGCTTGGGAATCTTGTGTGACTTAGACCTCGTTGATTTTCTGGGATTAGTGTTTAATTTCGTCAGTGATATTCGTTGTAATTTCTCTTTCATATGTGCCACTCTTTCCTTTAAGATGGTATTGAGCGGTTTGATGTCCACCGCTCTGTGCTGATCCAGTTGCTTCCTCCTATCCCTCCTTCGTGTTTTCGTGATGATATACATACACTTGTTTTGTATCCTCTGCATTTCTTCTTTTTCTATTTCTAAAAGAGTAAACAGAGATGCTGAGAGATAGATAAGGGAGGATCTGACTAGCGCCAGATACAGTTTCCTTTTATTACTTTGGCTGATGTTTGTGAAGGTATAGAGAATTCTGACTGCCAATTTTGATTTTGGGATCCGTTCTCTAACGTGCTTCCTGTACCAGTTATTTCCAATGGGACGAACTTGAAATGTCGCTTTTAGTCCGGATTTTCCATTTTGATTCACATTCGTTGACTTTTCCTATTTTCTACGCAGTCATTCGAGCTTGCAAAGGCGCGTTTCTATATCCACTATCTATGAGTTAACTTATTTCATCGGCGAAATGGATGTGTAGGCTAGTGAGGTAGCTTGGCTCTGTAATGTCAGCTGTATTTCTCGAGTATAAGGTTGCACTGAAGCACCCACCTTGAGGCAATCCTCTAGATGGAGGATTTTGTATTGCATCCCCCTTAGTCATACTTCACTGAATGCCTTTGACATGTTCCTGTATAATATGTCAATATAGCTCTTGTTTTTCTTCGCTTGAGCAATCCTCTCTGTGATGAAATTTATTGCCATCTCGGTGCATCTCTTCTTTCTAAAGCCATATTGATGTTCGTTGTAGAGCAAATTTTCCTCAAGTGCTCGTCGAGTATTCTGTTTAGGATTTACTCGAAGAGTTTAGCCCCAATTTTCATAAGGGATATTGGGCGATAACTCTCCTTCCTCGTGGGGGGCGTTCCAGGTTTGGCAATTAAGATAATTTTTGCGGCTTTGTGAGATTTGTGGAAGTAGCCCACATTTAGGCAGGCATTAAAGATGTTGAATAAATCTTCCCGCAAACATTTCGCTGCTTTGAGGAAGTTTAAATTCGTCGAACCTGAGCGGCCTAGAGCTTTTTTTCCCTGTTTGTCACTTGGTGGTTAGGATAGTCCTTTCAATGATTTGCTTCAGCTCGTCTATAATCTGCTTTTCAAAATCAATTCGAAGACTTTATTTTCTTCTTCACTGATTCTGAAAATCTGTTTCCAGTATTGCCTGAGAATTTCCTCTTTTTCATTCTCCTCTGATTTAATTTCAACTTGGTTGTTTCTAATTCCATTTTCTTCTGGTACATTCATCTCATCCTCTTATCTTTTGTCCAGAATTCCTTCGGTGATGGTCGGCTATCTAGTTCTTCAATAGTTTCATTCCATTTTTCTTTTTGTTGTTCGTAAATTAGAAGTTTTAGTTCTTCCTTTATTTCTCTCATACGGAACATTATCTCGCGGGATGTACCCGTGGTTTTGCTCATTTGATATAATCCTTTCAGCTCACGGTGTAAACCTTTTATACGTTCGGTCCAGTTGTATGAAGAGATCTATCTGTATACAGTTTTGGAAATTGACTCTCTGTCAACCTCGAACATCTCGGCCTCTAGCCCTCCATTTCTTCGTCTATTTCTTCGAGCGTCGCTTCCTCGAGGTTTGCTGTGATGTAATTTCTTAGCAATCGATCGTAATTATCCCAATTCGCCCTAGTCTCTGGACGATGTTCCTATCCTGGACAGTATTTAAGCATTTGCCCATACCGTTGGTTCAAGTATACCCGGAATCGGCACATCGTGTGTTCAGGTCCCCCATTAATATCCTGGGGACCCTTCGCTCAAGTATAGTCGCGTCTCGGGGAGTGATATCCCGTGGCAACGACCATCTTCCCCAGGCTCATTTCTACCTATATGTGGAGGTAGGATGCTTCCAAGTTTTTAAGTTGCTTGAATTTTATTCCCTTCTTAATCGTAATGGCTGCTCCGTCGTATGCGTCTTGGGAATGGTTCACTATCAGCACGTTATAGATCCATATCTTGATTATGTCACTATCCGTGCTAACTCCGTGTTCCGAATTGAGTATTATATCAGCATCTATTTTTCGGAAAATGTTACCGTATTGCACTTTTTTCGTGTTCCATCGGTCAGTGTTGATACTCAAGATTCTTAAGCTGTACTTTTGCATTATGAGGAGTAATCTATTGCTTATTTAGTCTGTGTCCCTGTTGGGGACCTTTGTGGGAGAAGGGGGTGGATTTTCAGCAATTTCTTTCTGGATTAGTTCCATGCCTTTGTTCCTTTTTGATAACTGTTTTCTGGAAGGAAAGGGTTCAACTTACTCTCGGAGGCCCTCTGGGATGTTCTTCTTAGTTTTGTCTATTTTTGTTCTTCTTCGGATTGCAAGTCGCTTGAAGACTCTTCTTGGGTATCGTCTGAATCTTCCTCGGATATTACCTACTTCACTTCTTCTTTTTAGATGAGGCTGTACTCATATTTAGTATTTTTAGTGAGGCAGGAGATATGGGTACTTTAATTGTAGGTAGATTGGTTGCTTGTATTACTGAATTAAGATCACTTTTATAATTTCCTGGGTTTCCCATATTAGTGATGTGGGCGGTAATGATGTATGTGATGATCTTCGAGCTCACTTCGGATTTTAGTTCCATCGTAGGTTGATTTATGGTTAGGGTTTGGTTGGGTCTTGATGCCGCAGCCGCTTAGCTCTGGACATCATTTGGCCTCGATCTTCTTTTTCTTTCTTCTGTATTACTTCTTTTGTTTTGGGGCAATTTAGTGCCTAAGTTCGGTGGCCACCTTTGCAATTTAAGCACTTTTTGGTCGTTGAGGCACAGTCTCTAAACCTATGATCCTCCTGCCTGCATTCAGGCAGTGAGATGAAAATTCAGAAAAGGGGTCTCCCCCGCCGTAGTGCGGCCCATGCTCGCACAAACGAGTACTGCAATTGATGGGGTGATAAATGATGAAAGGATAGACTCAGAAAGGGATCCTCCCAAGTGGTGAATTATGGCGGACTTGATGACGAGTGAAGGCCGAATCAGCTTCTTTCACCCGGAGGCTGCCGCCCCCTTGTTTTTTTAAAAATTCGCGAGTGCATTCTCCATAGCATTGAGACGATTATTTGTTCCTCCAAGATCTTGCGCGGTAAATCCCATAACACTATTAGGTGGGGAGCTGTTATTATCCTGAACTATTTTCTTCAAGTTTTAGGGGCCATAAATTGAAACTTTATTCCTCGAACTGTGGCATTGCGAAAATTTGAGTGAGGGATTGTAATAGATTTATCAAAATGCATACCAAGTCTTGCAATCCTTATACCTTTGAAATGACTCCTATCCCTTCCATAGAGATCTCTTTGATTTCTAATATTGTTCTAAACGTTAAAAAATCTTTACTACTTTTAATGATGAACAGATATTGCGTAAAATATTATTTATTTTCATTGCTTGATCTGTTCGGTAGTCAGTTACTTTTATTCTAGGCAACATCCCAAAACTGCTTACTGTCATATGCCTATTTATTATATTTTGTAATAGCACTTGTTACTTACTAAAGATTTTCGACATTTCTGCACTTCTGTATGGTTTCCGCTAGCCATTATGATAAACTTTTTCTCTTCGTTAACGGTTATTTCAGCATGAAAGGTGGTTGAAATATCGCTTATTGACCTCTTGGAATAAAACCGGAAAGGAGGTAAACATATTTGAGGCAAAGTATACTTACTCAGTTGAAAATCTATTGATAATCATAATTAAATAAAATTACTCGTACGTTAAAAGGGTAGTATATAAGCAAAGGAAAACATCTTTATCGATCGAGCAGAGAAGGAACGAAAATTATTCGTATACATTAGGTTTCTCTTGTTAGTTCTCAACAACTTTAACTTGAATTAACATTCCTAGAATGAAGGAATTGATTGTTTTTTTAAATATGTATATGCAAATATACTTTAAATCATACACAATTAAATAATCCAGGTAAGAAATATTCTATGGAAAAAATTTCATTGTGGAGAAAAAATCAACTCCAATCTAGACTCGTCGTAACTTGTATTATTTAACGTGTTTCAAATTCACTTTAAGCTTACTAGTTTGCTAAACTACTAGCTGTAGTATAGTCACCGATATACTGTTAAAAGCGTGTTAACTTTCATATTAAGATTACACTACATAATACTTACATATATTAAGCTTCCGACGTTTGTGAAAATGAGTATGGTTTTGTGAGAATGATCCCTGAGATCCATATGCCTCATCACTTGATGGTTCTGTTATAAAGACTATAGTTGGCGATACTGTAAACATCAGCAGTTAAAAAAAAAACAGTTGGAGAAGAAATTAAAGCATAACATTTTGATTTAAAGCATCAATGGCAAATTTTCCTTTTCTCTGGTTGATGACAATCTCTAGCTATGAAGTTTATTATTCTTAATCTTGGTCCTACTTTTTATATCAAGCTTAAATACTACTAATAAAAATGATAATTATAGATATAGTCTATATAAAAGCTATGCATATTTCCTCAAATCTTTAATCTAATGCTTGGTTTTCTCAACACTGAAGGAAATGATATGTTTTTTGTAGCCAGGTTTTTATACAAGAAAGCAATTAGACGTTCATGTTAGTACAGTATTGTTGACCGTCACATCATAAGTATAGCGTTCACAACAAAAAGAAGTGTTCTTTCAATGATGAAATGTTCACATTTTTTATAAATTAATTTATTTTCTTTAAGATTGCAATGAAGGTGAAATATGAGGAAAGGGTTTCACCATATATCAGAGATGCCCTTTGCGAAAAATTTTTAATTCATTTTCTATTCTATAGTGACGCTTCTAGAACTGTTTGAAGAGATTTATTTTTTTATGAGGCAAAAGAGCTAGAAGTCCGCTATTTATAGCTTGATTTTATCAGGCTATTTAGATGCTAGTAAATTACCATAGTGAATATTTGCTTAAATATTAACTGCTTTTAGAAATTAAATATAATATTTAATTATATATCAAGAGAAATATAACTTACGAGAATATACTGTTGGATTTGGCTTGATCCAACAATGTATAGGTTCAAGATATGCGAATCCATCTGAAAGTTTCTATTCTTCTAATTTATTATAGTAAATCTATTGGTAATAGCAAGTGACATGGCTGTATTAATACACTTTGCAATAGGCTTAAATATTGAAAGGCTTATGTGAAGCAAGAATCCGTATTTGATGCCATGAATGCGGTACTAAGATAAATTTTGAGAAGTTTTTATACTTAGTCAAGTCACTTACCGAATTTAACGAAAAGAATTCGGCAGCCAGAAAATAACTGCAAGATTAAGTACAAAATTAGGTGAAAATTAATTGCAATCACTTAGTAATTCCGGGGCAAAGACTTTAGGACTAGTTAATGAACTTTTCTTCGGTAAGGTATTTATGCTTTTTTCAATTAATTTTAAAATTATTTTTAAATGATTTGAGAGTAGATTTTAAGAATTTGTTATGCACAGTTATGGGTAGTAGTTGGCCTTTCTCAATTAAACATAACTTTCCTCGGCTGACCTACATA
Source organism: Ceratothoa steindachneri (assembly GCA_963969495.1). NCBI lineage: Eukaryota > Metazoa > Arthropoda > Malacostraca > Isopoda > Cymothoidae > Ceratothoa > Ceratothoa steindachneri. Next base: position 184,868,276 of record OZ018322.1, on the reverse strand, counting down.
GTTTATATTTTCAGAAAAGTTTTGAAATCAATATTGCTATCTAACCATTTAAATGGCTTAGATAAAAACCTCTGAAACGGAACCAATGCTGCAAAGGACCTTCAATTACAGTATTTAAAATAAAATATAGCTCCTTCTAAAAATATAAGGATATTTTATAAAAAGAATTAGCCTAAAAGTGGGAAATATACAAAAATATTTTATACTTCCCCAATGAATTTTAAAGCCAGTGGCGCTAAATTGTCCGTGCTCAGAATTTAAACTTTAAACTTTAGGTAAACAATTATTAAAATTCTGATAATGAATAAGTTTTAATAGAAATATTTAATGAAAATTACGATGTTACAAAAATATTTTATATTCACAGTAAATACAAAACAAAAAGAACATTAATTTTTATTTAGCACCTCATTTCTTTTTTATCTATTGTCCATCATCATGAAGTAAACGTGTGGAACACTCGTGTACCGTAACTATGTCAAAGAACCATTCACTCTTTGTCATATTTTCGAGTAGTTAAACTTCAGTATTTCTCAGGAAATAAAGAGTATTTCTCAAATAGCTTCTTTTTATATGGGTATCAAAATAATACTAGTACACGAAATATTTATGGGAAAATAGGAAAATTGAGCAATTAGTAGGGGACTTTGCAATCAATGGAGATTGGATGGAAGAGAGAGATATAGAGACAACTGTTAAAAATGGTGGATATGTGACCAAAATCACCTCGTTACTGGTGAATTATTATAGGGCCTTAGCGCTTTTAGCCGAAGTTATTGGGTTGATCACTCGGAACAAGTTCTAAATTTATTGAATAAATTAATTAAAGCTCCAGATGAATGTGTAGTCGAAATTACTCGAAAACCGCAGGATGCTAAATCGAATATAAATCCACGGAGTTTATAGATCGAACCTGACTTCTCAGGACGTTGTCTTGGAAAAGTTAGGAAATAGATTGCAGTAAAAAATAAAATTAAGAGAAATTGCATTTTTTATTTGCAGGCATAAGTAGAAAAGTTTTATCAAAGAATAATCAAATGAAAAGAAAAGATGCCCCTCCCCCCCACCAAACTGTTTTGAATTGACAGCATTTAAGCACACTCGCGATTAGCAGCACCCAATTAAAATTACTTTTCTTACATAGGTGAAAATTCTGACCTATTTACCTATAACATGGGAGTTAGTGAGACAGATTTGTTATAGCGCTGAGCTCAAGGTTATTAAAAATGTCACGACACATTTATCAGCAATCTTTTATTCTTATTAAGGTTGAATTCCATCGTAGTTTACGAATAATGATTTTGTTGAAATGCGGAACTCTGTTGTGGATTGAATGCCTTGTGAGTAAGCATTGGGGCAACAATGTCTAAAGGATCACTACTAGAATATTAGTATAGAATGGTACTGGACTTTGAGTGCATTAAATAGTCATTGCTGGCTCTCTGTGACTATTTAACTATGTAACATTGACATCACTAAGGATTTCCTCCCTGTTTTTTGGGGAAATTGTAAAAATACATAATTAAGGTATATATTCGACACTCTCATAATGAGAATACTTTTGTTCAGTTAGGAAGCTTTTTTTAAAGGTCTAGTCTAAATTAACATGGAAGTAAAAGAGAAGGGAAGGAAGAATGCAAGATAAAGTGCTAAGAAAACAACGATTAAGAGAACAATGGTGGAATAGAAAGGTCTTGAGAGCAGTATATTCAATTAATGAACAAGGAGGTTACTGGGTAATTTCTAATAATTCTCTCCAGACGCCGTAGAGATGTAAAGTTTGAATTCCAAACACCTGGAGCAACATCTTGACTGTTCAACTGTTTATAAGAATATAGAATAATTGTTATTAATCTTTAAATATTTATTTCTACTTTACAGCAGAATCCCCTTTTATTTTTCGCAGTGCTAAAATCAAAATCCATTAAATTAAGTCAATCGAATCAAAAATAACAACGATTGGAACCTTTAAGGAAATGAAATATGAAACTCTTCGAGGCAAAATAATTTAATTTGGCTCATTTGTCTTTTTATTAATCACCTAATAACAGATACAAAGCTGAGGCCTTTCAAAGGATATTTACAAAGATAACTAATTAGCGGCATATATTTGAATGAAGCCTAGACTGAACGTGATAATGTCCAAGAAAAAAAGAGGCGAAAATCTTTTGACAAATTTTGCAGTTACAAGAATAGAGGAGAAAGTTTGTTTAGTCACTTTTTATTATACGTAGAAGGAAATTCAAGCTTCATTTTAGTTTTATGGTTGGAGAGGTTTGGTATCAAGGGTCATCTTTTCACTCTTTACCTATATTTCTTCTTGCTTTATCATCACATTTCCCTCAGTTGGCTAGTTCTTTGTAAGTTAGGTTTGAATATCCTGATTGAATCTACACTGTTTGCATCATTTTATTGCGGTTCACAGAAGAAAATATTATTTTCAAATAAGTATAAATTCCTCCAAATATATAAATAAGACAGTCTTCATTTAAAATTTTACGTTGTTCTACTGTACATAGAATTTTCATATCCAAGGATCATTTTGAATGTGTTTATATTAAAAATTAGTTCTTATAATGTAAACAAAATTACAAACAAATATTCTAAATGAAACTATGCTATCTTACTTATTTAAGTAGATATGTATGTTTTTATGTAAATGACATAAGATTCAGCCAATATTAGTTTCATTTATCTACAGTGATTCGATATATGTGTACAAATATAAATGATGCGGTAGGTATGTCTCTGGATTCACAATAGGTCCCACAAGCGGGTCAATACAACAAGTTTTTCAGAAAATATTTTGGTATGTGTTTATTATTTGTGCGAGGTTTGGGTTCTCGAAAAGAATTGTTTAAATTGAAAAGAATTCACGCCTAATTTTGTTGGTTTTATTCGTAGCATGTGCTGGATATATTTAAAAGTATTACTGATTGCTTTATATTTCTGCTGAAGTGTTGGTATCCTCTTATGTCCTCCCAAGGTTAGCCAGGGAATGTTTTTTTGCGGGGGATCAATAACATTATAACTATTCCGACTATTCTAACCAAATTTGAAACCCTTATGTTGTTTTACATTATATTTCGAATGATTTGCCAAAGTTCTCCCAATTTAGTCAGGGGATTATTTTGTTTTGTCAATAAAATCATAACTATTTTGTGGATTCTAACCAAATTTGAACCCATTATTTTGTTTTGCATTCTCTTTCAAATGATATAATTGCTAAGGTCCTCTTAACCTTATCTCTGGAATTAGTTTTTTGGGTAATAACATAACCATTCGGCTTATTATAACGTTATTTAAACCCTTATATTGTTTTACACTGACTTTCATTGGAATATGCATTTTAGTAGAATCTTTTAGTTTCTTATAATTTCCGTTACATAAGTCTTCTATAACTCCATGAAAATGAAGGTTGAGAACGTGAAACATAATGCTCCTAATACAATCCAGATTATGAAAATTTTTAAGTTATGTTTCCATTTGAGCGTTGTATTTTTTATTTTATTTTTCCAGGAAAAACTTCAGGGCAAGCAGTTAGGAGATCAATGTGTTTTTTCATATCATTTACCATTCTAGCGAATTCTAGATTGGCTAGCAGTTGACTGATTTTTGTTCCGTAATATACTCAGCTTGTATATAACTTCATAATTGAGACCAGAAAAATTGCCCATACATCATATATATACTGAAAACAGTTACCTTCTTAGCGCAAGGTTTTAACATTACTATTCACTAGACCCAGCTTGATCCGGAAGATTGAAAGATAATCTTATCACTGTAATGCCAGCCAGACATCAAATGTTCTGGCATTGGAACTTCAGGCTTAGTAGAGTGTGGAGGTGTTTGAGAGTTGCTCATTACCCCCAATATCTAACTCATTATATTTAGTGATTAAGTACTGCTAGTTTAGCGGTTTTTTGGCTGGTTTGCACTTTCACTGTTCTGGGAATTGGAGGAGACACCAGATTATTATGATTTTCCTCAGGGCTATCAGAGGTGGTCTATTGTTGTTGTATCACAGTTTGTTGTTGGTATGTCGCCTTTAAGTGTTAGTAGCCGGCTGTTAACACTAAAAATTGGTTTAGCCCTAATTGTTTTGGTATAGCTGTGTTTCAGCATGCTGGGCTTTGAACGGTTGAGTGATTTTTCAGCGAAAATGAAGAGCTTATATTAAAATATTATCACTTCTTTTCATGACCGAGATTTGCATGGCAAAAAAGATATATTTTTAAAAAGAAATAGACTGTTGAATTGCAGAAGAGCTTTTAGCTTCATGGAAGCAGGAGGGGTGAAGTGACATCTTACCTTTCACGGCAGTAAAACATCCAACAAAAAACAAGAAAGAAACATTATAGACTGATAAATGAATACAGTATGTGCCATATGGGAGATGATGTCATTGATGTGTGTAATGAAAGAATGAGAGAATGGAGACAGATAGATCAATATATGGGTATTATGGATTTAACGTCGGCATATCTTCAAATTAAAGTGGAGGGAAAATTATATGAATATCAGCTCGTGAGGTGAAAGGGCACAACTTATTGTCTTCCCAGATTTGGTTTTCGATTAAATTTTGCCCCACTAAATATCTACAAAATTTTCATATGTTTTTTAGCAAAATATGAGAAATTGACAAAAGCTACTAGTTTTTACAATGATGACATACTCGTGAAGATTTCAGGTTTATCTACATTTAAACTCGAGTAGCATTTAAAAAACTGGCGTTTTATTATCAACCCACCCAAAAAGTTAGATGACGCAGCAATCCTTGTGTTGAGGCTAAATCTTGGTCCACATGGAAACATGAACTTCATCCGTAGAAATAAAGTAAAAAATGTTCCTAAAAACTATAGTAGAATAGAAATGTTCTCCAAGTTCTAAAAACTGGCGAGGCACTATCTAGTTTCTAGCTGGGATGAGAGTTGCTTGTAGTTTAATTAAACGAATTGCACACGGTGCTAGGTGGGAGGACTATATTGGTGACAGTGCTCTAAGTATGAATAAATAGCTAATAGATAATGTGAAGATAAATGATCCTTTAAAAGGAAGGTCGTATGTGTGAAAAGATGGAAAGCCCATGGTATGGTAGAATACAATCAGTATTGCAATTGGTTTATTAATTGAAGTAAATGGAGGTTGTGTTGAGGATGATACGTGGTTGAGGATAAAGAATGATTATCAGCAGATTAATTTAGTATAGCTCGATGCAATGTTAAAGGCTATAAATCTTGCCCTGAATTCAGGCTATAACAGTATTACATTGGCTACTGATTCAGCAACTGTTTACGATGGGCTGAATTGTATTGTGAGTGAGGAGAATGGAATAAGGAGTAAAGGGGCAGCAGAGTTTTCTATAAAGCAAAGACTAAGAACACTGAAAGCAATTGTAAATGAATATGGGATTAAGTTAACTGCTGAGCTGGTACACACGTCCTTTATGAAAGCATATATTTTAAGCAGAGTGACAAAGAAGTGGCTATTAAATTCTGATTGCACAAATAGTGATGTTTATCATCTCTGTGCTATTGGTATAAGCTTGAAAAAAGCTCATGATATGCATCATATTAGCATTAAACGGTCATTTTATCTAGCTAAGAAAATTGATCCAAATGTTAAACGAGAGCAGGTCAATATGGTGGAGAGTTCATGTGAAAGATGTCAAATGATTGATCACAACGAGCAACTCACAAAGTAGGTGAAATTTGTATAAGTGAAAATTTGGTCTAGTTTAGCTATTGATGTAACTTATTTTATCTATGGTTGATTGGTGTACAGCATGGTTCGTGTTGTGGAGGAAACTAAATTTAGAAACTGCTGGGCATATTGAGACTACTTTGAATGAAATCTTTTTAGAAAGAGGAACGATTGAATAAATATTAATAGGTAATGCCACATTTCTGTAAATTGGGTGCCAAGACATATTTTTGATGCTAGAAGATTGTACTTCAGCCAAAGGAGAATTAAGGGGAGACTTATACTGACGAAGTCCAGGTAGTTGATGGCGATGAGAAGAGCGGTGATGTAGGGCAGGATCATGTTGATATCCTATGGTGCCCCTCAAGAGAATGGCAGCCTCCCGTAAGGTAGAGGAATTGCATTTTTTATTTAATCTTAAATGTTTGATTGTCATATTTCTCTGTTCTTTATAGCATATCGCTTTTCTGGGTTTTTCTTAGTATTTTAGTTGTTTTTATGTTTATTCTCATTTTAAAGTGGGAAGTTGTTGATCATTAGATCATTGGTGGATGGAATGGCAGCCAGACATCAAATGTACTGCCATTGTCACATCAGGCTTGGTGAGTGAGGAGGTTTGCTACACTAGCTCCTGACCCCCAATACTTAACTAACCCTCTTTAGTCATTAAGTAGGGCTGTGTTGATGGTTTTTTGGCTGGTTTACATTTTCACAGTTCTGCGAATCTGAGGAAAGAACAGATTGTTCTGATTACCCTCAAGGCTGTCAGTAGTTGTCTATTGTTGCTGTATTAGGTTAATGTTGCTGTGTCGACTGTTAGTGTTATTTGCCGGCGGCTTATTTTAGTTTGTGAACTGATTAAGGGTTGTTAAGTTGGATTTGCCTTTAAATGTTTTGGTCTACCTATTTTTCATCATTCGGTGCATTTTGCTGAGAATATCATGAGAAAAGAGGTGTGTCAAAAAATATTCATTTATTAGTATGTAACTACAATCACATGTAAGTACAATCATGTTCTAATCTACCAATTACTTTGACTCGAATGCTTTCCGTTATATCTACTGCCTTATTGTCAATTTAGAAATTATTATTTTAATATCAGTAGGTTTGCCCCAGTTCTGCCCTTCATTATTGATTAACTAGAAAACTGTTTTGTGTTTGTATTCAAATTTAAAATATAGTAACTCACAAAATGGAAGTGAGCAACACATTTTGGAGCTGAAGTTGAATCATACCCTTTCAAAATACTCACTTGATTCTTGTTTGTCCCCATCATTTACTATGCTTTCCTTAATTGAAGAATTCTCTCTAAAAACAGTTATATTATATTTGAGCGAATAGAATACACCAGACCAGAGTCAAAAATAGTTACTTAGTTTATTTTTATTTGAATCTGAACGCTTGAACAGGAAAAATAAAGACTCAAATCTGTACGGTTTCAGATCTCACCATATCAATGGAATTCAAATTGTTAACTTTTGTCTACTTGTATCGAGCCACTATCATAAATATTCAGCCGAAGAGTTTAATACATTATGTTGAGCGTAAAACGTATTATAATTGACATGTTTTAAATACAAGTAAGCAAAATACAACTTCTTTATAAAGTTACATATTCATTGATTGCCTGGGTGCAGATTAGACATCCATATATATATATATATATATATATATATATATATATATAGGAAGGTGAAAATCAAGCACACTATTGATACAAGCATCTTTATTTTTCTGGGGTTGAACGTTTCGAAGACTAGCCTCATCATCGGCACCAAGAAACTAAGATAAAAGGGGTTAAACTTTCTAGTTATCATAAAATATTAAAATTGTATAGTGAAATTTAGGATAAGCTGCGTAATACTAGAATAAAATTTTCAATAATTCATAATACAATAAAAAGATTAGATATAGTTTGATTTATATTTAAATTAAGTTTAAGTATTAGGATGTAAAGTGATTCTAATATCCGTAGTTCCTTGGAATGGGGGATATGATTAAGTATTTTTAAAATTATCCAGATTAATTTCAGACTTGCATACTTTGATATGATCTCGTATAGCCGAAGGTTCTGGTTTGTTTATAATCAGCCCTGTCCAGGTCCACCTTCCCGATTCTGGTTGATTCGACAATGGATTGATCTAATGTTCTAACCAATATAAGATGAATCGCAAGATTCACAACTATATTTATAAATTACAGAGGAACAGCAAAGGAATCGAATTTGGTCTTATAGCTGAAATAGAATCCAATATTGTGCTCATTTACTAACATGAATGTTGGATCATGCTATGGATAGAATTTATTTAGTCTTCTTAATTGCATTTAGAAAGTCGTTAATTTTGACCAAAGTATGGGAGAATAACGCAAATGGATAATTTTTCAACAGTTATTTCTGTTGGACTTTTTGAATCGAGCTGAGTAAGAAACTTTTTAATATGTTCTTCCACTAATGAGTCAGGATAGCCATTACTTTTAAAGAAAGCTTTTAGAGAGAGAATTCTAAATGCAGCAGATTAAATGAATAACATATATTGTAGGTTCGATGAATACGTGTTTTTATCTACTAGTAGGATAGCTTAAGGATTTCGGGTCAGAAACTAAAGAAGCATGTGCCTAAACCTATAAATGTAGGCTTCCTATAGACTGAACTTTCAAACTTTGCTCTAGAATGTTTAATATCAATATCCAAAAATGGAAGTCTCCTATTTTACTCGATCTCCATTATATAATTTAAATTTTTATGTCTATATTTCAAGTATTTAAGGAAATGCACGGGCTGTTGTCGTGATTTCCTTAGTACAAATGTATCATCGACATAACGTTTGTAATAGATAGGTTTATATTCAATGGGACAGTTATTGAGCCAAAGTTGTTCATTATGGCATAAGAAGATGTTCATGAACTACAGATATTAACATCACTTTACATTCTAAAACTTAAACCTAATTTAAATATAAATTAAACTGAATCCAATCTTTATATTGTATCATGAAATATTGAAATATTTATTCTTGTATTGAGCAGCTTATCTTAAATGGCACTATTATATTTTTGTATTTTATGAAAACTAGAAATTTTACTCCTTTACTATCTTAATTCATTGTGCCAGTGATGAAGCTAAGACCTCGAAACGTTAAACCTCAGAAAAATAAGGGTGATTTTATCAATAGCGTGCTTGATTTTCACCTTTTCATTGAAACACCGATTTGGAAGAAGCTCAACAGTTCATGATATTCATATTTAATATATATATATATATGTATGTATTCGCTTGAAAGGCTATTTTTAGCCTACCAGCATTCCTCGAAGCCCTCGGAAAGAGCTCTTCTCACATACATGAGAAGGTAACACTTAAAATAGGCGTTCTCTCAGATAGCAAAAAAACTATCTTTGGATTGTCGTTTTTAAGTGTCACCCTTTCATTTCGAAGAGAACATAAAATTTGGTTCTCTGTGGGTTTTTTCCATCTCCACCACACTTTTCTAAATTAAGAAACAATATTGCAGTAACACAATTAATTATGCAGTTAAAAGGCTATTTTTGGCAGACACAGCATTCCTTAAAACCCTCGTAAGGAGTTCTTCTCACATATACAAGAAGTTAACACTTAAAATAGACGTTCTCTCAGATAGCCAAAAAACTATCTTTCGATTGGATTATTAAGTATCATCCTTGCTTTTCGAACAGAATGGAAAATTTGGGGGGTTTTCTCTTCGAAAAGCAAGGGTGACACTTAAAAACGCCACTCGAAAGATAGTTTTTCGGCTATCTGAGAGAACGCTTATTTTAAGTGTTACCTTCTCGTGTATATGAGAAGGGCTCTTTCCGAAGGCTTTGAGGAATAGTGTATCTGCTAAAATAGCCTTTAAACTGCATAATTAATTGTGTTACTGAAATAATTTTTCTTAATTTATAAAGTTGTCGCTGAGATGGAAAATACAAAAAAACAACAAATTTTCCGTTCTATTCGAAAAGGTAGGGTTACACTTCGCAAAATCTCCAATCGAAAGAGAGTTTTTTAGCTAGCTGAGAGAACGTCTATTTTAACGGTTACCTTCTCGTGTACATAGGAGAAAAGAGCTCCTTCCGAGGGGTTTAGGAAGACGGTTTCGGCCAAAAATAACCTTTTAACTGCATAATTAATTGTGTTACTGCAATGATTTTTCTTAATATATATATATATATATATATATTATTATATGGGTATTTAGCTCCTTGATTGTTGCATTTGTTAGATCTCACGTTAGTAGGAGCAAAGAAAAGCTCTTTCACGATTCTTGTGCCGTGCCCACTTTAAAGCCTTTTGACACTCACATCTGAAAGAATTGGAGCACTAAAGATTTTACCCAAGAATTAGTTTATCATTAGTGAGAAAATGTAAAAGAAAAAGGGACAGCTTCTAAAGCAGAAGCTGAAGAAAATGAGGAACGGTTTACTTGAAGCTTGTGAACAAACTAAAGCATCCGCTCAAGCCTGCTATCCTTCAGCTGTTCTCAGACGGAACAAATTTTGACCCTAAAGAGGTGGTGTACTTGCCAAACAGCTCGTGGTTTCCATTTTACCCCAGCTATTTAACCTGAGTTATGAAGAGCAAGTTTTTCAATTCATATAATTTTGGGAGTGGTCAGTAGGTAGTATCCTTTCTGCCTCCGATTGTCTACAGTGTTGCCTCAGTCTCAATATAAAGGAGCTATATGAACTACCTCGTGGAGTAGGTTTGTCATAGTTCAAGTTAAAATTTTGAGAAATAAGGTCAATTTTTAAGTCTGATGGGAATGATATGCATATTTTATACACAAATCTTAAATTTGGGCACCTGGTAGCTTTCTTTCAAGGGAAGGATCATATCAGGTTAGTCTTTATATAAAATAGAGTAGCAATCGGTAAGAATCTCCTTGTCACAGCACCCTACTTATTAATATTCTTTGTCGCTGAAATTATTAGCGTAGCTCACTCGTTTTTCTCAGAAAATTCTCCCATAATCTCCTTAAAAACTTAAACTTGAAAAGGGAATTGAAAAAAAAATAGGGTTAAGAGAACCTTACGAAAAGTAACTTCTTGTTTCGCAGAAATTCACAGAACATCCTAATATGTTCCCTATCTCCATCTTTGCAACGCCTAGAGGTATGCAGAATATGTAAGCATTTAGTCCTTTTTAAAAAAGAGTACCGATTAATATGCTCATCATTTAAGTTGCCTCATAAAAACTTAGAGAAATTCCCGGGAACTTATTTACATAAGTTGATATTTGTCTTCTGCAGTGTTTTCACGAGTTAATTCACTAAGCCCAGCTAAATATATATGTATGACTTGAGTATGGATCAGAACTCATTAGGAAGCAAGCAGAGGTTAATCATAGATGATTGAAACTCTTGTTTTTATGAATATAGGAAAATCAAGCTCGACTACACATATTTTGGAGTATTCGATCAACTGTTCCAGAGTCATATTTTTCAATTCCATCTAATCGTAAGCAAAATCATACCAAGCTCTATACCATTGAGATTTTAGTAGTAGATACCTGTAAAGAAAGTGGAGAAGTTAGAGCAATGGAAAAGAGCTTGAAGATAAATTGCCACAGATACTCTTGCAGGCATTTAGGCGTGTGTGGGGGGGAGGAGGCAAAGTGCGCGTGTTGGAAGCAGGGTCGTAAACAAACCTCAAGATTTTAATTACTTTATACTTGTGAGCCTGAGAGAAATAGAAAACAGCAGTGTTGGGAAGGGGCTGATTGCATTCCCATTAAGGTAGTTATGACTTTTAAGTCCCCTCATAATTGGCAATTGTATTTCTGGCATTTTAAGGGATCTTGAAGTACCATATATTCTCATTAAACTCTTATGTAACGAATGTGCAACATGCCTAGATTGCTTCTAGTTCGTTGGAAAGCAGTAGATCATATTCATTTCTCATCCATAAATCTATGATATACAGTCACTGCCTAAGATCATGATCTTGAGATAGGATACGAAATAATCTATCTATGTCCTTGCAAAAAGGCAGGGGGTGGTAGAATGTACTAAAGGTTTATTCTTTTCACTAAAGAAAAAAAAAGATGGTGTGAGAAGTTTTTTGGTCATTGATGACCGTTGTCCAAGAAATAATTTCTTGGAGATTGCGATTAAACGATCGGTTTGCGCAAAGATTAAATTTTGAAAATGAAGCCGCTACAGAATTCAATCCAAAATGATTATGTTAATTTCCAGTTAGGCATATATCAGGAAGGCGTCATGGAACACGGGTAAAGGTAGTCCATATTTTTCTTGTGGCAAAAAGTTCAGAGTCAAATATTGATTGAGGGAACTATGAGAATCTGATCCACTTTGATGTAGGTACAAGTTCTACTAGAAATCTACAACTATTTGGATGTTGTAGAGCCACAGTTCATGTAAAAGTTAAGTGGGTTAACGGACCTGGAAAAAGAGAGAGAGGGAGAAGTTTGGCAAGTGGGAGAGGGAAAGGGAAGGACGAATAGAGGGAGAATGGAGGGATAGGAGAACGGGACGGCAAGGAGAGGAAGAGTGGGGATGAGGGATGGGAGGAGGAGGGCAAGGATAGCTGTAAGGGTGCAGGAGAGTGGAAAGAGTGAAGGGAGGAGAGAGGAATGAAGAGGATGAGAGAATAGAGCAGTGGCGAGGATGAGAAGTGAGTGGGATGGGGAGAGAGGAATATATAGAGATAAGGGAGGATAAAGAATGTAGAAGGAAGAGGAATGGGTAGGTCAGGGGCAGAGAAGACAAAGAGGGAGGTGGATTGGATGGGAGGGGAGAGAGAGAGAGAGAGAGAGAGAGGGAGAAAGGCGGGCATAAGCGCTGGTGTTTGTAAGAAATAGCAAAATTTATAATAGATAAAATGAAACAGAATAACTTAATTAAGAAATAAATGTTTTCTTAGATTTAAAGAAGGATACAAAAATATTCTCCAAAAATATAATTTCTATTACTATATTTACAATAAACTTCATTAAAATGTTTATTCAGCTTGAATGTGAAATCGTTATTCAGAGGAAAAAAATATTGGGAATCGGGTGTAGAAACCAGACCGCACCATCATTATTAAAATATATATATAAACATAAACATACAATCGAACCTTAACTTGTCTGACTCCTCGTCTCTTTTTTTAATACTGCCAAATAAATCTGGTAAATAATTAAACAAAATTATCTTAATTTCTGTATAAATGAGTTATGTTAGTAGGAATCTTTACTGCTAACCTCATTAAAACTCAATTCACCAAGACACACTTCTAACTAGTACCATAAATTATGCGCAAATAACACGGAATTCTCTACTTTCCCATTAAAGATGGTGTGTATAATTATATTAATCTCGAATGAATAACCGACAATGAAAAATCGTAGCTGATCTGAAGCCAATGGAGGAAAGAAAAATTTAATTAAATCTAACTCCTTCAAAGCAAATTTGTATTCTTCCCTTGCAGGTATATTCTTTGATTTCTCTCCTCAAAGACTCATTTTTAGCATATATCTAAGGAACTTTGTATATTATTGAGCATTTGATATTTTATCTTTGGTTAGGCAAATGAAATTGGGATGAAAGTTCGTTCCTTTGGAGGGACCACTTTTACACCAAATATCTGAATTCACATTTTAATGTTATTGTTTTTCAGTTCTTACATAATTCAAATAGTATTGGATTCATTTCTTTGAAAAAATAGAGCCGAGTCTGTATATTTTAATGTTAGTTGGTTAATTAACTTTTGGTTCAACATTTGCACTAAAATGTCTCCGCTACACTTAGCTGTCCTGAGGAGATAATTTTTAAAATATTCTCATCAAATTGCTCAAATCATATGGTCTTTTAACTCAAACTGTATACCCATCCGTTTACACGTGAATGATCGATCCGTTTTATTCGTATCTTAAGCAAATTTTCACTTCTAAGACACAAATTATTGCGCCCTTCTCCCCCGAAGGTTGTACGGTTATTTTTTCTATATTTGCCTTAAGAGTGTAGAGTAATCTGTACACTTAACATGTTCTTCTTCTTTCTTTCGTGCATTCATTCTCCCTTCGAAGATACACGATTTATCTTACTCTTTTGTTAATAGACAGGTCCTTTGTAAGAGAGTTAGACCATTTAATCGCAATACAAAAGACGCCAAATTATTTAAGAACCTAAGGAGTTCTGCTATATATAGCTTTTGAGGTAATAAGATAAAGTTTGTTAATCATAAATGAGTAAAATCTTAATCACAAACCAAAAATAGGCTTTATTAAACATTATGTTATATAGGTAGTTCAGAGCTGCGTGCCCGCTTAACCTCATGTAACTTAAATGGCTTACCTTCAAATATTTTCAATTATGAAAATACTTATAAATTCTTTCCCAAATATCTTTCCGCTAGAAGACAAGCCATTAATGGGCTTTGATTTCCATGAAAGTAAATCTTTATTCAGGAATGGTACAGATGTCCATATTCTAACGCTACTCTGCTTTCCCTTAGTTATTTTAATTTATCCTAGGTGTCTTCCCTTTATGAACTTTAAACTAATGAAGGTATTACATCTTCTCAAATATTTTTATTAGGTTGGACAATGTTCTTAAATAATAGACTAAATATTATAATATTCCACTTAAAATTAGTGATATATCCACATGAAAGTAAATAAGTAATGACTTAACTTTTTAACATTTTGGCCAGAAAATCAAACGAGGATTTCCTCTTCTTAAATTTATGCTTAATTTGCTAGATTTTATAAAGATCACGGAAATTTAATGAGTGCAAAAGGGATAGAAAACGGAGAAAAGAAATTCGAAGAGAATTTTAAAAGTAATTATATTAAAATGACTATGATGAGAAAAAGAGTTCCAACTTATATTTCTCAAAATTCATACATTTAATAAGAGGAAGAATTGGTAGGTTTCCGATAGACAGAGAATTTGAAACCAGAATGAGTGCGGTGTATTATTCAATCAAGGAAAGAATTCTTGCGTTTTGTTCTATTTCATAGGTAATTTTGATAAAATGTACAATTGAATTAAGTTGGTTCAAAAAAAGTTCCGGTAATGATCTATTTCAATTTCTTAGAGGTAAACTGTGTGACGTTGAGTTATCTGTACCCCCTAATTTATTTTTAGAACTTGCCTCATTCTGCACCAAGGATTGCACTTTTACTTTCAATGGTAAATTCTTTTGCCGGATATTTGGTTTAGCTATAGGTAACTGTTTATACCCTGTTTTAGCCAACTTGTACATGGAATATTTTGAAAGTGTTTACCTCCCCTCAATAGTAGATTTTCTATTAGTTAGTTTCGTTATATTGATAATATCCTTTGCTTGTGGCCTGATTCTTAAAATATCATTCTTTTTTCCAACCACCTATCAAATTTATCCTGGAAATAGAACAGAATGCAACAATTTCTTCACTTGATTTATTTTTCCACCGCACTCCTTCTGTTTTCAAATTCTCTGTCTATCGGAAACTTACCAATTCTTCCTCTTATATTCACTTATACTCTTCTCATCCTATTCGACTCAAAAGATCAGTTTTTACCTTAATGTTTCTCTGCACTCTTTGTGTGTTTATTCCTGAATTCTTTGATTCCGAAGTTTCCAAAATATTGTACATTGGCCATAATCTTTGCTACCCTCTTCATTTCTTGCTAAATGCCTTCAGTTAGCTAAAAAGTAGTTTTACCATCTCACATCTCACTCTCCTTTTAATAATAATAATACTCTTGTACTTCATTTTATTCCTTCATTTGCTTCTCTCCCTCATATTTCAAAATTAGGATGCAATTCTATAGGATTTAATTATAATAATACTCTCTCTAAACTTTTACTCCTGAACGCTCCTTCCACTGTTGGCAATGTATATTGCGTAAAATGTATCGATTGCTCTAAATATTACTTTGGGCAATCATAATTAGATTGGAATTCAACCAAAATCATTTGTCATAACAAAGATACTATTACACGTAATATCATAGAATTGACATTTGTTAGTAAGTTTCCATATTTCAATTTAAGCCCTGTTTTTTTTAAACCTGATTTTCTTATTTTCATTGCAGTCACACTTCAATATCGAAACTTTTAACTTGCAATTGATTATATACATTTACCTTAAAGATTTAATTGTATTTTTTGGATCTATTTATGTACCTGTAAGTTACTTTTGTTGATCTTTAGTACAAATATATTTATTTACCTTGGCCTTTACTCCTGACCTTCGATGTTAATCTCTCCCTCTGATTTTCTCTGACACCAGATTACTTAAGGTGATATCTTAATCCTCTGTGAACCCCTTTAGTCTTTTGAGTTTACCTGTTTATTGTTTAGTGTAGGAGTTCTCTCTCTTCAGTGTTTGACTTATATATATATATATATATATATATATATATATATATATATATATATTGCATTTATCTGTTATTGCTTGATAAAGAACTCGAAATAAAGTTCGAAAGTACTCAGAATTTTCGCATTATTTTCCTTGTGGGCTTTATTGCAAATATATATACAGGGTGTCCACAAAGTCTGGGTAGATAGGGGATAAATACATACCTTTAGAACAAAACAATATTATTTAATTATAATGTTAAGAAATTATATTTTCAATATGATTTACATTATTTGCAATGCATAATTCGATGCGCCTTGCTAAATTCTTGTGAACTCGATTGAATAGGTGTACATTGCCGTCGATTTCAGCACACTGACTGATAATGCGTTCTCTCAAGTGGTTTAGATTTGCAATCTTCATTGAGTAAACTTTACTTTTAACATACCCCAGAAAAAGAAATCAAGGGAAGAAAGGTCTGGTGAACGAGGGAACCACTACACATGACCTCTTCTTCCAATCCAGTGAGGAAAAGTGCCATTCAGCAAATCCCTAACATTTGTAGCAAAATGGGCAGGGGCTCTATCCTGCTGAAACCAGTCCAGAAGTCCCTTACCTAGGCGCTCAATTTGAGGCATTAATTTGTCTTTCAACATGTTCAGATAAGTCTCACCGGTTACATGTTCATCAAAGAAGAAGGGTCCTACCACATGAGCTTTCCACAAACCACACCACACCATCACCTTTTGGCACCTTGCTGTTTGGATGGATCCATCCAATGTGGATTGTCTTGAGACCAGTATCGAAGATTCTGTCTGTTTACTTCACCATTAACATAAAACAAAGCTTCATTACTGAACAATAAAAGATCTTTAGTAAAATTTATATTTTGATACAATTTATCTGAAAACCATTCGCACATCTGCATTCGTCTATCGGGGTCGTCTTCATTTAAGTGATGCAATATCTGTAATTTGTACGGATGAAAATTCTGCTCTACCAGGATTTTGTGGATAGTTGACCTTGGAACACCCAACTCCATCGATGTCCGTGAAGTGATTTCTTTTGTCTAGCAGCAATATTGGCCATGACAACCTCTTTCGTTTCGTCTGAAGTCTTTGTTCACCTGGAACTGGGTTTGTCCAAGACACTGCCTGTTTCTTTAAACTTCGTGACCAATTTCCCGACGGCGGTAAAATAAATAGGTTGCCGATCAGGGTGTCGAAGGTTAAATTCATCGGTGATTTTGCGATAAGACGATCCTTCTCGTCCACTTAAGAGTACCAACTCGATTCTTTATTCTTTAAACAGAGCAATCATTCGATCTGGGGAGGAAAAATAACATAAGTAAATGAAATATTAAAATTCCTATGTACTCAGACTTTGTGGACACCCTTTATATATATATATATATTGTCGTAGAATGACCCTTGGCTTTGATCACTCTACGCTTTGACACCCTTTTAGTAGCGGTATGCTTTAAGGGGCGTGAGTTACTTCTATGATGAAGTAGGCTTTGTTCTAAGAGTGCTATTTTAGTGGTTTAGTCCTTAAGGAAGAGGTATTTTTAAACACCTAAGGATAAGAGGAAACACCAGAATCTACCAAAAATAAACATGTATTTTAATTTAAATATTACAAACCAACAGTAAAATCATTTCTATATTTGGCCTCAAAGAATTTTAAATGACAAAACATAAACAAGTAGGCTTTCAATAAACAAACCAATTGCCAATTAGTATTTTTATCACGACCCTATTTGTTTAGCATAAAACATTAAATTTATGTACTGTCATCTACAAACACATATGACCTAGGTTTAAGAATAATGGTTTCTACTCTCCTTTAAAACGTGGGACGTACTAAACTTCTACTATCGCAATAGAGATATAAATGTTATTGTTAACTTACAGGTCGGTATTAGGGATTGCCGGATGTCGCTGGAGGACTTATCTCTCGCTTTGAAGTGGTGTGGTCGCTGCTTGAATTTTCGAGGAGGGAATGCTTCTTAAACGTAATTAAAGAACGGGAGCTCGTTGGGGAAGGGTTCTTCTCCTCTCACTCTTACGTTGCTTGAGATGTGAGAATCACTCGAGTGTGAGCGGCTTTACTTTTCTTTAGTCGGACTTCTTTGCAGACGGAAAAGGCTTCTTCGGTATGGCACCGATATAAAACTTGACTAATTAGGTTAATACGGCCCTGAAAGGGGGGATTCGATTTTCTCAATCTGATCCTATCGTTTCTCACGGAAATAGTCTTGTATGGCTGAAGGATCGATCTTTACGAACTAATCTTTCTTCTGGCGAATCGACTTCTAAAAATCTTCTTGTCTGGCCGATGGATCGATCTTCACGACCTAATCCTACTCTGGCGTATCGACTTCAGATAATCTTCTTCTCTTTCTTTGCGGGGCTTATATATAGGCGGATTGCCGCCCCATCTAAAGGGGGAAGTGACCAGGCCACAGATGCAAAAGGGGGGGAGGCGAATGGTGAGTTAGCATCTGGGGAGAGCGAGAATTCCTGAGGTGGCACTGGGGTGCCCAAGTCAGCTCGCAATTTATAGGCTTGCAACCGCACCGCTACACGGCGTGCTTTCTGACTCGCACCGTTTTTTTTTCCTAAACCACGGGTTTATGGGTCTCGTAGGTAAAACGATCGTTAGAGCGTCGTTTAAGGACCTTAGGTGGTCGCCTTCAAACATATGTTAGCTCCAACTGCCTACAGCGGCGAGGAGATCACACATGGTAAGCATTTTCGCCGGCTACCTTTCCCACGCTTCTCCTCATGAAGGGAGGGGGGCTTGAATGTACCTATACTCCTCCAGGATGCTTAATGTAGCCATTTCTCCACATTTACCTCCATTCTTAAGAAAATAACGGGAAGGGGGGGGGGTTCCAATCCGACGCTTACAATAATATACATGGGTAACTTACGGAACATTATATTATACAATAAATTCTAGTTCACTCGGGAATGCCTCGATAACATTTCACCTGACCTTACATTAATTCCTATATTACTGTGCCAACTTAGGATTTTCTTACCTACCACTAGGGGGGTTACTCGCCCTTACTTACTTACAATTCTACTGATTTACACTTAACTTTGCTATAATACAATAGTTGGGCTGCTCCTTAATCGTCGACAGGGTTCCGACTTAACGAGTCGGCCATACAATTGTTGGACCCTTTTATATAGTGAATGGAGTACTGGTACTCCATCAAGAGTAAACTCCATCTCAGGAGTCTTCCATTTTTACACTTATTTTTACCTAAGTATGACAACGGTTTATGGTCGCATTCCAACTTAAACTCGCGCCCTATTAGATAATATTTGAATTTACCTATGGACCATATTATGGCCAAAGCTTCGATTTCGATAGTAGTGTACGCTTTTTCTCTACTCAACAGTTTCCTACTGACATAAGCTATGGGATAGGCTGTCTCGTCATCTTCGTTTTGAAGCAATACTCCGCCTAGCCCGTCCCGACTAGCGTCCGTGCGAAGACCGAAGATCTTGTTGGGATTTGGTAAGCGAAGAATGGGCGCAGTTACGAGTTTTCCTTTTAGAATCTCCAACTGAGTTATTGCATGGGGGTTCCACGTGACAGGGTCTGACGCTGTCTTTTTTAACAAATCATTCAGTGGGGCAGCAATGGAAGCGAAGTGTGGTACAAAACGCCTATAGAACGAGGCCGCTCCCATAAACGATCGGAGTTGTTTCTTGGTTTTCGGCCGGGGCTTCTTGACTATGGCGTCCACTTTTTCTTGCTGGGTAGTCAAGTGTTTTTGTCCTATTTTGAATCCCAGGTAGTCAATGGATTCGTAGGCAAAATAACACTTGGTTGGCCCGGCGGTTAGACCTTGCTCCTTCAATTTCTCCAGCAATGAGCGTAGGGCGTGTAAGTGTGACTCCCATGTACGGGTAGCTACGGAAACGTTGTCGAAGTAAAACGACACGTCGCTTATTCCAGCGATAATTCGCCTCATCATCCTATTATAATTGCTACCGGCTGTAAGTAGTCCAAAGGGTAGCCTGGTAAACTGTAACAGACCTCTCTTGGTCGCAAAAGCCGTCAGTTTTTTGGACTCGCTAGCGAGAGGTATTTGATAGTACGCTTAACACAAATCCAATTCGGTGATGAATTTAGCGTCTTCAAATAAATGGAGATTTTGATCTATTAGTGGGATGGGCTCGGCGTCGAAAACGGTCACTGAATTCAATTTTCGGAAGTCCGTCCACGCACATCCGAAATGATTGATCAGGTTTCTTAACCATTACTATGGGGGAGCAATAATCGGACTCCGATGGCTCTAAAATTCCCAATTTTAGTAAATTCCGGACTTCCTTATTGAAGGCTTCTCGTAGGTGGATTTTTAAAGGATATGGTTTGCTCCGAACCACTGAATTAGTTTTTTGTTTTATTTCATGGATAAAATCCTTGGCACATCCGGGGTTTTCAGAAATGACTTCTGGGAATTCCATGAGCAAGTTCAACATTTCCGCTTTTTGTTGAATTTCTAAGTGGGGATTTATCTTTAAATCCACCCGAGGGTCTTCCGGGGTAAGTGAGAGCGAGGAAAGTTCGTATTCCTCGTCTTGTTCCACACACACGGTGTGTATGACTTGCAGGGGCGTACCCGGGTAAACGGCATCCATCGGTTCTTCTTCGTCTAGAAGGGTAATATTCTTTATGCACGCGCGGCGGTGATATTTTTTTAGCATGTTTATATGATAGGTTCTTCGCCCTGTTGGGGTATCTATCAAGTAATCGACTGGACCCCGTGCCTCGATTACTTCAAACGGTCCCTTCCACTGGGCCCATAACTTATTATTTTCGGTCGGGAGTAATAATAAGACTTCATCTCCTGCCTTTAATTTTCGAGCCTTTGCTTTCATATCGAAATAGTCCCGGTATTTGGCTAAATTTTTCTCGGCGTTCTCTCGAGCTAATCCAGAGCAGTATTCTAGGCGCTCGCGCATATCCATCACGTAGGCGTAAGACGATTTGATTTCTGGCTCGAGCTTCGCGTTGGAAAATAATTCCTTAAGAATACTCATAGGACCTCGCACATTTCTCCCGTATAATAGCTCAAAGGGCGAGAATCCCAACGTCCGATGAGGTATTTCTCGGCAGGCGAAAAGGGCTGCAGGCAGGTATCTGTGCCACTGTGTAGGGTTGTTTTGACACAACTTCTTCAATATATTTTTGAGAGTCCCGTTTAATTTCTCGCAGATTCCGTTAGAGGATGGATGAAATGGACTCGTAAAAATTGGCATGACTAACAGAAGTTGGTTAAAATACTCCATCAATTCTGAGGTGAATTGGCGCCCTCTATCAGATAGAATTTCTTTAGTCAGGCCTACTCGTGCAAAAATTGAAATTAATGCTTCCGCGCAGGAAATAGAGTCAATCTTCCGTAGGGCCACGGCATCTGGGAACCGGGTGGCACAATCCACTAGGGTGAGGATGTAGGAGTGTCCTTCACTTGAAGGGGGGTGAATTGGTCCCACCAAATCAATTGCCACTCGAAAGAATGGTTTGGTTATAACGGGCACCTTTTGTAAGGGAGCGGGAGGTACCCATCCTCTGGAGGGATCCTTCTGACACACGTCGCATGATCGGCAATAGGCCACAATTTCCCTGGCGGCCTGGGGCCAATAAAAGTGTCGGAATATCTGCTGCGCCGTTTTGTTGTGCCCAAAGTGTCCGGCTAATATTCCATCATGCGCGGTATTCAAAATTCTTTGCGTGTATTCTTGAGGTACACACAGTGCTTTCTTGTTCTCCTTATCCTCCTCGCTGATAGTACGGTAGAGAAGTGAGTATTCTACGATATACTGGATAGGCTTCTTTCCTTTCACTTGGAGAATTTCACCTTTAATAGCTTTCTCCCATAGAGGTTTAAGAGTGGGGCATTCCTTCTGAGCACTGGCGAAGGAAGTCAATTTGAACCCATTGTCTTCGAGGGTAATCCTCGGGGTCAACTTAGCAGGTTGCTCTTTCCTCTGGGCTTCTTGTGCCCGGGTGACTACTTGTTGGGCCACTTCTTGCTGGGGAATTAGGGGGTTTTGTCCGATTAGTACTGCGCAGAACTTAATCGGGTCTACTACCACGTCCGTCCAACCGGTGAAATATCTGCATTGTATATGACATCTCACGTCGGGGAATCGATTGTTGCGTCCTAAATTTCGTGGACGATTGCGAATTTCTTATGGGCAGGGTTTACTGGGGGCAGCAACTTGTCGGATACCACTATGCACGTGCAACCGGTGTCTCTGACTAAAGTGGATACTCGGCACCCATTAACAGTGCCTTCTTCAAATTGTAGGCCGCCTGGCGAACTTTTGTTGAATAGAAAGTTTACCTGTTGCTGGGGCCCTTCGGATGTTGGCGCGGGGACGTAGGACGCATCAGCTTGTCCTGCTGGGATCGCGGCAGTCAGGTTTTGCACCTGTTGTCTCGAGGTCTCCCTCAGTCGGGAGTTCTGTGGGCACTGGAAACTCAGGTGACCTATTATCCCACAGGTATAACAAGTGACGGGCTTCCTGGGATACGTGCCGGTATTAGGGTATGATCCTTGTGGAATCCTAACTTCTTTTTGATTTTTTTCTCCTCCAAAATTTGGTTTATAAGTTCCTTTTGCTGCTGCGAACTTAATGGGCTTCTTCTGTAAATGCCTAGGTGGCGGCCCATTTTTCTTTGGGGAGGGAGCCTTCTCTTTCTTGTACTCCCTCGGATATAACCGATGATTTACCGCGTGGAGGTCAGCCTCGTCCAGGCACTCGTTGAAGGTAGAAGCTTTTCGGTCCTTAACGAATGCACGGATTTCCTGGGGTAGTGTACTTAGTAACTGATCTCTAAGCATGAAGTCGACGACCGCAGCGACTTCGTTCTCTACCCCTTCTGACTCCATCCAAAACTGTAGGCTTCGACGAAGCTCAAAGCCAAAATGTTTGTACGTTTGTCCAGGTTTATACGAGACTGCCTGAACTTCATCCTATATTCTTCCCGGTTAAGGTTTGTAGCTGAGAGAAGTTCGGCTTTGAGAGTGGAATAGTCCACAGTCGCTTCTGAGGGTAAAGATACGAATATCTCTCTCATCCTACGATTGAGTAGCGGTAACAGTCTGGCGACCCCATCTTCTTCTAGGTCCCAATTATTGACTTCAAATATTTTCTCAAAATGGGAGAGATATGAGCATAAATCTTTTTCGTCCGTGTACTCCGGGAGTTTCATGCTGGCCGCTGGTGACACTCCTGTTTTGGATGACACTGACTGCACCTCTAACTGGTCTTTACTAAGAACTCTTTCGTGGGCCCTTATCTTCTCTCTTTCATCAGCTTCCATTTTCGTCTTTTCTCTTCTTTCATCAGCTTCCATTTTCGTCTTTTCTGCTTCCATTTTCATCTTTTCTCTTCTTTCTTCTCTTTCGTTTCTCTCTTTCTCCTGAATAAACGAACTCAGATCGGTTCCTTCCAGTCCGAGGCTTTGACCTTGCTTCCGATAAAGGTCAAACAATGCCATCGCGCTTATGTCAGTCATCTACCTTGTTTTTAATCAAGCCTGACCTATTCCACCACCGAAACTTACCACTTGGCCTAACAATTATGTTTAGATGGTATCCACCTCTAACTTTACCAATTTCCCGCTCGTCAAATATTCTATTATTCCTGGTGTTCCTTTTATGTGTTAGCTCTTCCTTAAATAGATACTGCTGGGTTCTTTCTAATATAAAACCTCTAGACCTGACACCACTTTTATAATATGTCGTAGAATGACCCTTGGCTTTGATCACTCTACGCTTTGACACCCTTTTAGTAGCGGTATGCTTTAAGGGGCGTGAGTTACTTCTATGATGAAGTAGGCTTTGTTCTAAGAGTGCTATTTTAGTGGTTTAGTCCTTAAGGAAGAGCTATTTTTAAAAACCTAAGGATAAGAGGAAACACCAGAATCTACCAAAAATAAACATGTATTTTAAATTAAATATTACAAACCAACAGTAAAATCATTTCTATATTTGGCCTCAAAGAATTTTAAATGACAAAACATAAACAAGTAGGCTTCCAATAAACAAACCAATTGCCAATTAGTATTTTTATTACGACCCTATTTGTTTAGCATAAAACATTAAATTAATGTACTGTCATCTACAAACACATATGACCTAGGTTCAAGAATAATGGTTTCTACTCTCCTTTAAAACGTGGGACGTACTAAACTTCTACTATCGCAATAGAGATATAAATGTTATTGTTAACTTACAGGTAGGTATTAGGGATTGCCGGATGTCGCTGGAGGACTTATCTCTCGCTTTGAAGTGGTGTGGTCGCTGCTTGAATTTTCGAGGAGGGAATGCTTCTTAAACGTAATTAAAGAACGGGAGCTCGTTGGGGAAGGGTTCTTCTCCTCTCACTCTTACGTTTCTTGAGATGTGAGAATCACTCGAGTGTGAGCGGCTTTACTTTTCTTTAGTCGGACTTCTTTGCAGACGGAAAAGGCTTCTTCGGTATGGCACCGATATAAAACTTGACTAATTAGGTTAATACGGCCCTGAAAGGGGGGGATCGATTTTCTCAATCTGATCCTATCGTTTCTCGCGGAAATAGTCTTGTATGGCTGAAGGATCGATCTTTACGAACTAATCTTTCTTCTGGCGAATCGACTTCTAAAAATCTTCTTGTCTAGCCGATGGATCGATCTTCACGACCTAATCCTACTCTGGCGTATCGACTTCAGATAATCTTCTTCTCTTTCTTTGCGGGGCTTATATATAGGCGGATTGCCGCCCCATCTAAAGGGGAAAGTGACCAGGCCACAGATGCAAAAGGGGGGGAGGCGAATGGTGAGTTAGCATCTGGGGAGAGCGAGAATTCCTGAGGTGGCACTGGGGTGCCCAAGTCAGCTCGCAAATTATAGGCTCGCAACCGCACCGCTACTTGGCGTGCCTTCTGACTCGCACCGCTTTTTTTTCCATAACCAAGGGTTTATGGGTCTCGTAGGTAATACGATCGTTAGAGCGTCGTTTAAGGACCTTAGGTGGTCGCCTTCAAACATATGTTAGCTCCAAATGCCCACAGTGGCGAGGAGATCACACATGGTAAGCATTTTCGCCGGCTACCTTTCCCACGCTTCTCCTCATGAAGGGAGGGGGGCTTGAATGTACCTATACTCCTCCAGGATGCTTAATGTAGCCATTTCTCCACATATATATATATATATATATATATAAAGAGAAAGAGATAGATCTATTTTGATAGATACACCACCAAGAATAATAAGAGAACTATTTTTAATTAAAATATAGGCATATGCAAATTAGGAGAATGATCATTTGACATAATTGCTTAGCAAGCAAATACACTAGAAACCAAGCAAGATTTGACAACAAGAAAACTTAAAACAATTAATATGAGGTGTTGAGAACTTTATTTTCTATTACCTCTACGCACCGAGAAACACAAGGCATAACCAGTTTCTTTCAATTTCTGGTGTTTTTTATTCCATTCTTGCTCAAATTTCTTTCATGTATATATAAATATATCCGTCATAGTTTGATGCTGGTGTTCTCAAACTTTGTTTCAAACGATCTTCGAGGTTCACAATTGAATTCAGGTCGTGGGTATGACTAGTCCATTTCAGTACTTTGATATCTACTTGGTGCGTTGTCCTGCATAACTACTGCTGACTCATTTCTAAACATTCTTAAGGATTCCCATTGCCTGATGGACTCATCTTAGCCTTTCCTCAAATTTCGAATTTAGCGAACTATTCTTTACTAAATAAGTACCTAAATATTTGAACCTATCAACTTGCTTTATAGCAATTCCTTCTAGCGAGCAATTTTGCGCACTTTCCATATTCGTATTTATGATTTCAATTTTTCTGCTATTAATTACCAAACCAACCTTTCGTCTTTCCCAGACAAAACAGTCCAGCACTCTTTGTATCTCTTCTGGCCCATTACAAATAAGAACTATATTATCAGCATAATCTAAGTCCAGAAGTTTCCCTCTTTTTCCACAGTCTATACCAGCATCAGTTTCTACTTTTACTTTTTTCGTGATGTAATCAATAACTAATACAAATATCAGAGGTGAGACAGAATGCCACCCTGTAACACCCCAGACTTTACTTCAAATGGATCAGTCAAACCGCCGTCAAACATCACTTTACAAGTTGTGCTCTCGTGCATATTCAAAATGACCCTAACAAACTCTTCCGGTATTTCATAATGCAGCATGCTCTTACCCATGGTATTTTTCGAAATGATATCGAATGCCTTTTCAAAATCAACAAAGCAGAAGCTTGAATGAACTTTCACTTTATTTGCTTGCTCTATCAAATGACTAACGATGTAAGGGATAAATGGAGAGAACACGTTGAGACAGTTATGAACAGACCAGTCCCACCAGAGGAAGATATATCTCCTGCTCGTGAAGATTTTAATATAGATACGGGAGAGATTAGGCTTAAAGAAGTGGTAAAAGCATTAAAAAAATTGATCAATTATGCGACACCGGAAGAGGATGGTTTATTTCCTGAAATGTTTAAAGTGTAAGAGGATGAACTGTTATATGTTCTGAGAAAGTTATTCAATGAGATATGTGTAACGGTCACAGTACCCACAGGGTGGAAGAATAGAGTATTATTTAAAGTTTCGAAAAAAGGAGGTCTGACTCTGTGTGGTAACTGGAGAGGAATCACTTTGCCATCTCTAGGTTTCAAAATATTCAGTAGAATATTATTAAATAAGGTGGATCCGGGGGTTGATGGCATTCTAAGAGATAAACAGACTTGGTTTAGGAAGGGGCGTGGTGCAATGAAAATATTTTATTAAATAAAAATCGTGCTTTTATTTTGCCCGGTAGTGTATATATATATATATATATATATATATATATATATATATATATATATATATATATATATATATATATATATATATATGCATATATATATATATATATATATATATATATATATATATATATATATATATATTTATATATTTATATATGAAGAGAGAGCTAGAAAGATTCGATGATAATTGGCACCCCTATCGAGATGTAAACATGTTCAAAACGGGAGGATAGGTAAACGCTTAATTCTCTTTCCTGAATACACTGAGTAGATGGGTGTAGTTTGTTAGTGTACTTAATTCAGTTTATTGAGTCGAGTCAAGTTCGAACTTGAATTTGAAGAAGGTTTCTTGAGCATACCTTTCTAAAATGAAGTTTTAAAATAGGCTCAACACCAGTTATAATTTAGGGTGAATCCATCGCACCCACGTCTCCATTGTAGCTGTTTTTCATCCAATGTAAAAAGTCAACGAAACATTGACTTATGAAGACTGTCCAAAAACTAAATGTGTTTAGTTCCTATAATTACTACTGTCATAGGTGGGTTTTTTTTCGAGGAAACACATGTAACACAGTATGAATTTATCATTTTAATTGTTATTTTGATATTTTATATGACTACTTTCAAATAGCACATATAATTCAAAGGCAAAAAGACTGACATAAAGAAGCAAATACAAAATATATAAAATTCATTTACTGCAAAAGTTAACATTACTGGAAATAAATCTTATCATTGTTCATCACAAGCTAGGTATATATTTTCTGACAGCACTTTTGCACAGGACAGACCTTTAGTCTTTTGGGATCTTTATTTCTTGGACAATAGGGACATCTTTTACATATTTTTGCATGTGGCCCAAGGTTTGGCACACCTAGGGTTTTTTCTTCTGTATAAAATTTATTCTTTTGTGATGTATCTTCGTTGAAGACTTGATAGTAGATCTAAAAGTTCATATGTTTACCCACTAATTCTTTTGCGGGATTTTCCAAGAGCACACTACATTTATCTTTGATTTTCTAGTTGGTCAATAGAATATTTGTGCAATAATTACACTTAACTTCATTAGTGCATAAAATAAAGTGAGGGGCCATTGGTTACCCTTCCTGGAAACAGAATAACAGCCAAACATTTCATATATAGTGTCAATCTCACCTTTTGTGTAGAGTATTCATCCTAAGTTCACGACTAATATAGTTCTAGCACTTAAATTTGTAACATTAAGCTCGATAAGATTAAATTTTTCACATAATGCAAAGAAAGGTGAGGCAATTAGTTCGTTTAGCAGATGACAGTTACCATGGTTACGAATGAGAGGAGATAAAATCTTGGATTTGTTAACGGCGCATGAATAATGCGATGACAGGTTTGAATCGACCTATTGATCGTAACTGATTCACGACAAGCCGGTTCTTTTTCCCTAATGCCTAATTTGGGGAGTCTGTCGTGTATTCTGGTTTGTGTTTAGATGGAAAGTAGCTTAAAGAGGAAACGGAAGGTGTATTGCAAGAATATTTTCTGAAAAAAAATACGAAGAAACCTAACCTCTCTTTCTCCCCCTATTCACAGAAGGAGGCGGAAACATAGACAGAGATTTACTTTGGTTGCAATGAAAGCCTCCTTGGATTGGGTGCCAGCGTGTAGGAAGACCCACTACAAGATACTGTTGAGGTAAAAGAAAGTTTAATTGGGTTTAAATAGGTTTTGCTCGTGAATAGAACCAGCTAATCTAACCAATTGAACCAGTAGAGTAACGTACATGTAAATGTAGGAAAGAAATCACAGTGTTCAAATCGATTCATGTGTGAAAGCAGCTTTTGATGGAGACATTCATCCTCTTCAATCCCTCGCAAACTAATGAATAGAGAGAAATGCTAAGCCTAAGGACACACAAATTGACAAGTTTGAATGTAATTAAGGGGGCGGGGGGCATGGGAAAGATTCAGAGGAAACTTGGTATAAATTATGCTTTACCGATTTAATCGAAGACTCCGTATAAGATGTATGAATTTTGAGAAATATATGTTGGTCCTCTTTTTCTCATCATGGTCATTTTAATATAACTACGTTTGAAATTCTTATCTAATTTCTTCATTTTGTATCTCTTTTTCATTGATTTAATTTACATCATCTTCATAAAATCAAGGAAATTAAGCACTATTTAAAAGGAAGATGAAATCCATATGTTTGATTTACTGCCCATAATGTTAAAAAGTTAAGCCATTACTTATTTACTTTCACGTGGATATATCACTAATTTCAAGTGGAATATTATAATATTTAGTCTATTATTTAAGAACATTGTCCAACCTTATAAAAATATTTGAGAAGATGTAATACCTTCATTAGTTTAAAGTTCATAAAGAGAAGACACCTAGGATAGATTAAAATAAATAAGGGAAAGCAGAGAAGCGTTAGAATATGGACATCTGTACCATTCCTGAATAAAGATTTACTTTCTTGGAAATCAAAGCCCCTTAATTGTCTATCTTCTAGCGGAAAGACTTTTGGGAAAGAATTGATTATTATTTTCATAATTGAAAATATTTGAAGGTAGGCCATTTAAGTAAGGTTTATATGCGACCGCTTTGGGTACATGAGATTAAGCGGGCACGCAGCTCTGCACTACCTATATAACATAATGTTTAATAAAGCCTATTTTTGGTTTGTGAGTAAGATTTTACTCACTTATCATCAACATAACTTTATCTGATTACCTCAACAGCTAAATCTAATAGAGCTCCTTGGGTTTCTAAATAATTTTGGGTCTTTTGTTTTGCAAGCAAATGGTCTTAGGGTTCCACAAAGGACCTGTCTATTAACAAAAGAGTGAGAGAAGTCGTGTATCTTCGAATGAAGAATGAATGCACGAAAGAAAGAAGAAGAGCATGTTAAGTGTACAGATCACTCTACATTCTTGAGGCAAATATAGAAAAAATAACCGTAGAACCTTGGCGGGAGAAGGGCGCAATAATTTATGTCTTAGAAGTGAAAATTTGCTTAAGATACGAATAAAACGGATCGATCATTCACGTGTAAACGGCTGAAAAAACAGTTTGAGTTAAAAGACCATAGGATTTGAGCAATTTGATGAGAATATTTTAAAAATTATCTCCTCAGGAGAGCTAACTGTAGAGGAGACACTTTAGTGCAAATGTTGAACAAAAAGTTAATTAACCAACTAACATTAAAAAATACAGACTCAGCTCTATTTTCCTAAAGAAATGGACCCAATACAATTTGAATTATCTAAGAACTGAAGAACAATAACATTAAAATGCGAATCCTGGAAATTCTCAATGATATGCAAAGCTCCTTACAAATATACTGAGAATGAGTCTTGGAGAAGAGAAATCAAAGAATATACCTGCAAAGGAAGAATACAAATTTGCTTTGAAGGAGTTAGGTTTAATTAGATTTTTCTTTCCTCCATTTTCTTTAGATCAGCTACGATTCTTCATTGTCAATTATTAATTTGGGATTAATATAATTATTCACACCTTCTTTAATGGGAAAGTGAAGAATTCCGTGTTATTTGCGCAGAATTTATGCTACTAGTTAGAAGGGTGTCTTGGTGAATTAAGATTTAATGAGGTTAGCAGTAAAGAATCCTATTAACATAACTCATTTATACAGAAGTTAAGGTTCTTTTCCTTAACCTTTTGCCTGTCCCAATGTTATATTTCTGCTATTACCGCTACGCTTTGTCGATATTTTAGGAATGGGTAATGAAAGTTATAAAATATGATGTATGGTAATACTATAAAGGACTTAGGATGGCATTGATGCATTAAACAAGCGTGCATCACATTTCATGTACTGGGCGTACTGATTATTCATTTTCAGTCATACGTCCTTTGTATCACATATGATGCACATGATTATTTTATATAAAATGTCTTCTATAAATGGTTTGTTGCTAATTTTTCTTTTCTTTCTACCTTTTCAGGTATAAACTGGCATATAAATAAATATATAAGCTCAATATAAATTATAAATATAAAGTATATATAAATATAAATAATTACATAAGCTGTTTAAACTATAGCCCTAAATGGATGCCATAATTTTGATAAAACTAAGAAATCAGTAGATACAAGTAATATAGAATCGGATACTGCAAGTGACTTTCAAGATTTGAGTGATGACAGTGAGGATGTTTATGTAACTTCAATGGAGAATAAATCTTTAGATTCCTATAGCTCAGAATCCTCTGAAGAAGAATCACAACAAAACAGACCTGCCAAAAGAAGGCATACGACGCAGCGTCAGGCAGGAGCAGCGGCGGGGCTAAATAATGCGCCAGTAGTTCCAGGTACAACATCAGCGCAAGGTAATGCAGCAACTTGGGATTTCAATTTTGCAGAGATAGACAGAATTAGTTTTTCTGGTAGTTCAGGTCTGATAGAACGTATTATTTCTACTCAAGATTGGATTGTGAATCCAATCGAAGTGTTCAGACTGTTCTTTGATAACCACATAATTGATATGATAGTAGTCGAAACTACCAGATATGCTTCTCAATATGTAGCTTGCCTCCAGATTCAACGGCATTCACGAATAAACAGATGGCAAGATGTAAGAAGAAAAGAAATAAAGACTTTTTTAGGTGTACTTATAATTACAGGCCTCATACAATTTCCAAAGTTAGAAGATTATTTGAAAACCGATGAAGTCTATTTTCATTCTATATTTCATAACACTAATATCAGCTATAATAGATTTTCACTGATCCTAAAAAACTGGCATGTCTCAAACAATAAAACTGCACAGCCCGATGATAGGCTACGCAAAATATCAGATTTCATGAAGTTGCTTACTTCAAACATTCAGTAAATTTGCATTCCAGGAGAAGACATATCTGTTGATGAAACTATGATTTCACATAGAGGCAGACTTGCATTCAGACAGCACAATCTAAACAAAGCGCATAAATATGGAATAAAACTGTTCAAGCTATGTGAGATGTTCGGGTACGTTTGGAATTTCGCAGTGTATTGTGAACAAGGATCCACAAATACATTACCTAGTTTGGATCATTCTGCGTCTATAGTTGTTGAACTGGCAAAGGATTTGATAAATGAGGGCAGGGTTTTAATTGCTGACAACTGGTACAGCAGCATTCAGTTAGCTAAATATCTGAAGAATAGAAATACAGGGTACTGTGGAACTATGAGACGAAATAGAATTGGAATACCGAATGCAATAAAATGTGCAAAACTGAAACAGGGTGAAATAAAAGGAGCTATGAATGAAAATTGAATTAGAATAATGAAGTTTCAGGATAAAAGAGAAGTCTTCATGATATCAACTTTTTATGGGGTTAGTCAGATGGAAACAGGTAAAAGAACACGTCAAGGCAATGGTGTGTCAAAACCAATAGTAATACAGGAATATAACAGAGTGAAAGGTAGAATTGATCTCTCAGATCAAATGATATCATATTATAGCCTTGCTAGAAAAAGTGTGAAGTGGTACAGGAAGGTGCTGATGGAATGTATCAGCATCGCTGTATTGAATAGTTGGGTTCTTCTCAATCAGTTTTATAGTGCAAACGTTGTTTTAGCTTTCATCATTCACAAAGTCTGTAGGCAGAGCCTTGTTAGGTTTAGGAGAGAAAAGCAGTGTTACCAAACCGCTGAGATTGAACATGGATTGAAGACAATTCAAAGAGTAGGTGGTAGTGGAAAAGTTACCCGTAAAAGACGTCATGGCTGATACGAGAACTTCGAGCAGCAGCTGATCGTAAGCAATCTATTGAAAAAGCCACACAAGTGTCTACTGAATGTGTACAATGTAAACGACGCTTTTGCTTATCTTGCTTCAATGAGAAGCACACAGTAAAATAGAATAAATACTTTTTCAACATTATTTATATAAGGTATTTGCAAGAATTCTTTTGCTTGTTTTGGAACAATTTTGAATAAATTTCCTGTTTTTTATAACTTTTTTATCTTTAGATAAGCTTTTATTTCATAGCAAAATAAAAAGAAATATTATTTATACCCTATATTGTAGGAAAATGCTTTCATTTACATAATAAACAATCAAAACTAAATGTTTTCTAATTCAACCTTTCAATCACATTGAATTTCTTTCAAACGCTGTGTCTATTCATATAGATGCACAAATAGTGTAATTATAGTACAAATGACACTTTGTAATAAGGAAAAAACTCAGTTTCAACCCAACCACAGAAAAATATGGCCTTACGTAATACTGGAGCTGTGTATCACATATGATGCACAGGACAGGCAAAGGGTTAATTATTTACTAGCTCTATTTGCAAGTATTCAAAAAAGAGACGAGGAGACAGACAAGTTAAGCTCCGATGGTATGTATAAGTTATATATATATATATATATATATATATATATATATATATATATATATATATATATATATATATATATATTAATAATGATGTTGCAGGCTGGTTTCTACACTCGATTCCCAATACTTTCTGCCTCTGAATAACGATTTCACATTCAAGCTGAATAAACATTTTAATGAAGTTTATTGTAAACATAGTAATCGAGATTATATTTTTAGAGAATAATTTTGTAGGCGTCTTTAAATCTAGGAAAGCATTTATTTCTTAATTAAGTTATTCTCCTTCATTTTATCTATTATTAATTTT
The DNA here is from genome assembly GCA_963969495.1 of Ceratothoa steindachneri. NCBI lineage: Eukaryota > Metazoa > Arthropoda > Malacostraca > Isopoda > Cymothoidae > Ceratothoa > Ceratothoa steindachneri. The sequence goes on along the minus strand of OZ018322.1, from coordinate 184,834,758 downwards.
GCTATTTCTTACAAACACTAGCGCTTATGCCCACGTCTCTATCTCTCTCTCCCCTCTCCCATCCAATCCACCTCCCTAGTTCCCTTCCCTACCCCTGCCCTCCCCATATTTGTTCACTTAACCATCCTTTATCATCCCTTCTCTCTCTATAAATATTCCTCTCTCCACCCTCCAACAAAGGTCCCATCGTTTTCGCTGCTCTATTCTCTCATCCTCTTCATTCTTCTCTCCTTCCCTCACTCTCTCGCATCCTTACCTTCCTCCTCTCATCCCTAATCCCCACTCCCACTCTCCTTCCCGTCCCGTTCTCCTATCCCTCCATACCTCCAACTAAAGATGTGCCCGCTCGACTACTAGTCTAAAGGTACCCTCATTGAATGGACCGTAACATCTTCTAGGTTACTTTCTTTGCTTGTTACTCATTGTTAAACTCTCTCGAACTTCCCTTTCCCTCTCCCACTTGCCAAACTTCTTCTTCTCTATCCTTTTTTAGGTCCGTTAATTCACTTAGATTTTACATGAACTGTGGCTCAACAACATCCGAATAGTTGTAAATCCAATTAGAACTTGTATCTGCATCAAATTGGATTAGATTCTTTTTTGTCCCCTCAATCAATATTCATATAACATAACATAACATAATAACATAATTTCACGGATGACAAAAGCCACAAGGGCCTATCAAACGTCATCCGCATCCATCACATCCTACCCACAAAAAGCACCATCGCCAAGGGAAGACAAAATCAAAGTCCTCCACAATATAATATCACATATGACAAAGGTCACAAGGGCCCATCATAGGTCATCCGAGTCAAACGGCCTCTTTATAAGGCACCCAAACTCACAAGAAAACTCCATCCAGAGGATTGCGTCCAGAAACAAGAGTATCACCAATCAAGGCTTGTCAAGAACTAAATCATGCAGCTATGGATATATACAAACAATATTAATATATACAAAACTTAGGAACCATCACTACCTTCCCTTTCCATAAACTCATCCAACCTTGTCTTAAATACATTCAAATTTGGACTATCTATTACCCTCTGCGGCAATTTGTTCCAGAAGTCTACCACTCTATTGGTGAAAAAATATTTTCTTAAATCCAACCTACACCCTTGCTTTTTAATTTTCAAGTGGTGACCTCTAGTCCGATTTCCATCATCTAACTCAAAAAACCTGCTAACATCCAATTTATCTAGCCCCAAAAAATTTTAAACAGCTCAATCATATCCCCTCTCACACACCTCCTTTCGAACGAAAACATATTTAATACCCTCAGTCTATCTATATATTCAAGGCGCCTCAGGGAAGGAATAATCTTTGTTGCCCTCCGTTGCACTAAAGCGAGAAGGTTAATATCGTGTCTAAAATGTAGGGACCTTGCCTGTATGCAGTACTCTAGATGTGGCCTAACATAGGAGTTATAGAGTTTAAGAATAACCTTCTTACTTTTGTAACTGACATTTCTCTTAATGAAACCCAGCACTCTATTTGCCCTATTTCTTGCTTAAATACACTGCTTAGAAAACCTTAATGACTTATCTATTACTACTTCTAGATCTTTCTCATCCTCTACTGAGCTCAGCCAATGCCCATCCATTTCATAGTTAAATTCTCTATTATCTTTTGCCATGTTAATAACTTTGCACTTATCAAGATTGAAAGTCATTTGCCACTTATGTGCGCATGAAAACAATTTATTTAAATCCCCCTAATTTGATAATTTGGTATCATCCGCAAAAATTGACACTTTATTATTAACTGACTCCCCAAGATCGTTTATATAGATGACAAATAATAATGGACCGAGAACTGATCCCTGAGGAACCCCACTGATAACATCCCTCCACTCTGACTTTACACCATTTAGCACTACCCTTTGCTTCCTGTCTTTTAGCCACTCAGCTATCCAATTTGAAACACCCCCACATATCTGAATCATATTTAATTTATGAACTAGTCTCCTATGTGGTACCTTTAGAAATGCTCTTCTAAAATCCAAGTAAATTACATCTACATTCTCTCCTTTATCTACTTGATTTGTTACGAACTCCAGAAAGTCTAGTAAGTTAGTCAAACATGATCTACCTGATCTAAACCCATGCTGAGCATCGCTGATTAACCCCTTCCTCTCTAGATTTTGGCAAATCCCTTTTTTAACTATTTTCTCAAGAGTTTTACAGACTACAGGAGTTAGGCTTACCGGTCTAAAGTTATTTGGATCCTCTTTATTACCCTTCTTGAAAATGGGAACTACATTCGCTCTCTTCCAATCATCGGGTATTTCTCCATATTCCAGTGACCTAGTATACAACTTCTCCAGAGCTATTGAGATACTTTCTACCCCTTCTTTAAGTATCCTAGAATGAATATTATCAAGACCGGAGGCCTTGGTAGCATCTAACTCACCTATTAGTCCTTTTATCTTCTACCTTCATTTTTTATATGCCCTTTTCTTCTCTGAAATTTTTCTAGCTATCTCCTGATTTTACCATAATGGTTTCCTACTTTTGTTTCTGAAGGCCTTCATTGGGATACATTGCTTTTGGACTACATTTATTAAATGCTTGAAAGTATCCCACATCCCATAAGCATTTTTAGCTCTGAATTCTACATCCCAGTCTACCAAATTTAGCAAGCTTCGAAGTTTTACATAATCTTCCTTATGAAATTTTGAACATTTACAGCATTCTCGGTTATTTTACCCTTCTTAATTCCTAAGTTAAAACGAACTATCTGATGGTCACTATTTCCTAATGCTTCCCCAACAGTCAATTCTTGAACTAAATGATCACTGTTAGGAAGTACTAAATCTAATATATTGTCCCTCCTCGTTGGCTCATTAACAAAATGATTCCAAAAATTATCCTCAAAGCATTCTATGAACCTGCCACTTGTTTTATCCCTACCTATCATATTTTACCAATCCACAGAGTTTAAGTTAAAGTTCCCAATAATAACTGCATCTGTTTCACATCTTTTACTTATTTCCCTTATCATTAGTTCATCTATATCATCAGTGTGCCCAGGTGGTCTGTAAATAGCTCCCTAATGCACCATTCTATTTTTACTGAACCTAATATCTATCCAAAGTGACTCAACTCCATCCTGCTTTATTGAAGTATTTAAACTTGAAACAATGTTGTTTTTTATATAGATAATTATTCCCCCATCAATCCTACCTGTCCTTTGACTTATGTACATATTATAGCTCTGTAAATCAAATTCACTTATAGTGTCACTAAATTCTATTTCATTAATCCATGATTCAGTAACACATAATATATCTCTATCCTCATCGCTAATATAACTAAATAGCTCATCCTTCTTGTTTCTAAGACTACGAACATTTGTATAGAAACAATTTAACCCCCCCTATCCCTGAAGGACCTCTTCCAACCTGAATGACCTCACCTTTATTGCCTAGGAACCTATTTCTGTTTTCTGCCAAGTCCATTCTACTTTCAGTCCTATAATGTCCTCTCATAATTCCCTGACTACTATTAGTATCTAGTTTCCCGCCCGCAAAGACCTAATAACACAATCATAATCCTCCCACAACACATCTACCCCACTTCTACTCAAATGCAGTCCATCCATCGCATACATTTCTTTAATTCCAACAAACTTATCCCACACATCCACAAACATGACACCTTCAATCTCACACATCCTCCTCACATAATCATTCAGCCCAATCGCACGAGACATCCATTCTACCCCAACATCCATTCTTGGAAGCACACCTGTCACAACACCTTTCATTCTACTTTCTGTCACCTTTTCAATCAAACTCTTGTACCTCTCACGTAACTCACATGCACCCACTTTCTTTACATCATTCCCTCCTACATGTGTAATCACAACCGCATCCCTTGCACAGCAAGACACCAGCTCCTCATACCTTCAGACAGATCTCTCACTCCAGCACCCGGCTTGCATTCAACTTCCTATCTAAATATCTAACTCGCGAATCACCCATCACAAGCAATTTAGACAGACTCCTATTCCTAACCCCAACCAACCTAACTTCATCCCCAAACCTATTGTAATCAAACTACCAGTCACTCTACCTCCACCCCCACCCCCATCAGTCATATCACTTCCAGTTACTTCCTCTCTTAGGGCACTGAATCTATTAGTCAAGCTAATAGGTTATGTGTCCCTCTGACTCACACACCTATTCTCCCCCTGGCTAACCACCTCAACAGAGGCAACCCTATTCTCACAAAGAACAGGAGAAGCCTCCCTAGCTATACGTTTCATAACCACTCTCCACTGTCCCCGATCCTCACTAGGCTTTTTTCTAACTAATCTAAGGGGGCTAACTTCACTGTCCCTAGAACTATCATATCCTACCTCCTCCACCGGCCCTCTACCTTCACCTGAAACATCTAACTGGCCTACTTCACTACCTAACCTATTCCCAGCCCTAGGGCTAACACTAAGTTCCCTCTTGAGCTCAGCAACTAACCCCTCTAGCCTACCTATCCTGTCTAAATCCTGCATTCTCATCCCCTCTAAATCTACAATGCATTCACGCAGCCCACTTACAACACATAAATACCACTCACCAACTACACCATAACCAATGCATACATTCCGACACTAATGCTCACTTTCATCCCCGAACTCCATCACTTATTCAAACAAAGAAAGAACTTAAGTAGTAATAAGAAAAAAAAAGAGCAACTTAGCTTTCGCTGATTCTGAGGTGAAAAAAAAAATGTAGAAAAATCCGAAAAATAAATCAACAGACCGAAACGAGATTTAAGGCACAACACAGTCCAAATCAGTCGCTAATTAAAACGTCAAGCCTAGAAACGAGGTTTTAAAACACTAACTTAATTTAGCTACTACGTACTTTCCTGCGCAAAATAAAGTAAACAAAAGAACCTGGCCGAAAAATTAACAATCCTAAACAACTTCGTTATATTAACCAAATATAAGATCTAATAACTTAATATTTATGTTTACTATGTCAATAGACTATACGTAATACCATTTTTCGTAAAAACTTCTATTAAACACCAAAGTATAGCAAATAATCAAAATATTCCAAGAGCTCTACGAAACACGTGCTCTCTGTTCAAAGGTCACTCCAGAGTCGGGTCAACTCTGAACTTTTTGCCTCGAGAAAAATATGGACTACCTTGACCAGAGTTCCATGTGGTCTTCCTGATATATGCCTAACTGGAAATTTACATGATTGTTTAGGAGTAACGGCTTCATTTTCAAAATTTAATCTTTGCGCAAACCGATCGTTTAATCGCAATCTGCCAGGAAATTATTTCTTGGACAACGGTCATTAATGAAGAAAAAACTTCACACACCATTTTTTTTTCTCCAGACCTGAAAATACCCGAAAGGCAAAAATTGGGGCAATTTGCCAAGGAGAATTTTATGTTCCTAACCGAGTTAAATCGGATAGACTCAAGATAAAAAAGATAATATTTAATATTCTTATTTTCCTGCAAATTTCTAAGTAAAAAATGGAAACATACATTAGTAAAAAGAATAAACCTTTAGTACATTTTACCACCCTCTGCCCTTTGGCAAGGACATAGATAGATTATTTCGTATCCTATCTCAAGATCTTGATCTTAGGCAGTGACTGTATATCATAGATTTATAGATGAGAAACAAATATGATCTACTGCTTTCCAACGAGCTAGAAACAATCTAGTCCTGTTGCACATTCGTTACATAAGAGTTTAATGAGAATATTTGGTACTTCAAGATCCCTTAAAATGCCGAGAAATAAAATTGTAAATTATGAGGGGACTTAAAAGCCATTACTACATTAATGGCAATGCAATCAGCCTCCACAAGATACTGCTGTTTTGTATTTCTCCCAGGCTCACAATTATATAGTAATTGAAATCGTGAGGTTTTGTTTGTAACCTTGGTCCCAAGACACGCAAGAGTATCTGTGGCTATATATCTTCAAGCCCTTTACTATTGCTCTAACCTCTCCCCTTTCTTTATAGGTATCTCCTAACAAGCTTTCAATGGTATAGAGCATGGTATGATTTTGCTTACGATTAGATGGAATTGAAAAATTTGACTCTGGAACAGTTGAGCGAATACTTCAAAATACGTGTAGTCGAGCTTGGTTTTTCTATATTCATACAAGCAAGAGTGTTAATCATCTATGATTAACCTCTGCTTGCTTCCTAATAGGTTCTGATCCAATACTCTAGCCGTACATATACATTTAGCTGTGCTTAGTGAATTAACTCGTGAAAACACTGCAGAAGACAAATATAAACTGATTTAAATAAGTTGACGGGAATTTCTCTAAGTTTTCATAACGCAACCTGAAGGATGAGCTTCTTCATCGGTACTCATATTTAAAAATTACTAAATGCTCACATATTCTGAATACCCCTCGACGTTGCAACGATAGAGATAAGGAACACATTTTAATGATCTATGACTTTATTGGAAACAAAAAATACTTATCGTAAGGTTCTCTCAACAATTATTTCCTTCAAACCCCTTTTTAAGTTTAAGTTCATGAGTAGATTATGTTGGAAGTATCTGAACAAAAACGAGAGAGCTCTGCTAATAATTTCAGCGCTAAAGAGCATGAATAATTAGAATGCTGTAACAAGGAGATTCATTCCGATTGCTGCTCTATTTTTTATAAAAAGACTAACCTGATATGATCCGTCGCTTGAAAGAAAGCTACCAGGTGCCCAAATTTAAGATTTGTGTATAAAATATGCATATCATTCCCATCACACTTAAAAAACTGACCTTATTTCTTAAAATTTTAACTCGATATATGAGAAAACCTACTCTTCGAGGTACTTGATATAGCCCCTTTATATTGAGACTCAGGGAACCATGAAGATAAACGGAGGGACAAAGGAACATTAGCTACTGATCACTGCTCCCAAATTTATGTGAATCGAAAAACCTGCTCTTTATAACTCTGAGTGAATTGCTGGGGGATAGTGGAAACAACCAGCTGTTTGGCGAGTACACTACCTGGTCCCGGCCGAAATCTTTTTCGTCTGACAACAGTTAGAAGAGAGCAAGCTTGACCGGATGCTTTAGTTTGTTCACAAGCTTCAAGCATAACCGTTCCGCATGTTCTTCAGCTTCTGCAATAGAAGCTGTCCCTTTTTCTCTTGCATGAGTAGTAGTTAATATCCTCGTGCATTTTCTGTCTGATGAGAACCTAATACTTGTGTAAAGTTATTATTGCTGCAATTCTCTTAGACGAGAAGAAGCCCTAGACATAGAGAGTATCCGAAGGCTTCAAAGTTGGCACAGCAGAGGAATCGTGAAAGAGCTTTTCTTTTCTCTTACTAACGTGAGATCTTACAAATGCAACAATCACGCTGTTAAATACCGATATAATATATATATATATATATATATATATATATATATATATATATATATATATATATATATATATAAATATCATGAACTGTTGAGCTTTTAACAAATTGGTGTATCAATGGGAAGGTGAAAACCAAGCACGCTATTGATAAAAGCATCTTTATTTGTCTGAGGTTCAACGTTTCGAGGTCTTTGCTTCATCACCCGCACTATGTATTATGATAGTAAAGAGTTAAAATTTCTAGTTTTCATAAAATTCAAAAAATAAAATACTGGAATTTAGGATATGTTGCTTAATACAAGAAGAAATATTTCAATATTTCATGATACAATGTAAAGATTGGATACAGTTTGATTTATATTTAAATTAGGTTTAAGTTTTAGGATGTAGAGTGATGCTAATATCTGTAGTTCGTGAACATCTTCTTATGCCATTATGAACAACTTTAACCTAATAACTCCCCCATTGAATGTGAACCTATCTATTACAGACGTTATTTCGATGATACATTTGCATTAATGAAATCACGACAACAGGAGGAACAATTCCTTAAATAATTGATCTATAGACATAAAATAGAAATTATACAAAATATATCGATAAAAATTGTAGACTTCCATTTCTAGATATATTTATTAAACATTCTAGAACAAAGTTTGATACTTCAGTCTATAGAAAGCCTACATATACAGGTTTAGGTACACGCTTCATTCTTTTCTTGCCAAAAACCCTTAAGGTATCCTCGATAAAACCTCTTATTCATTCAGCATACAACATATGTTCTTCATATCGACTGCTGCATTTAGAATTTTCAATATAAAAACGTTCTTTAAAAATAATGGCTACCCTGATTCATTAGTGGAAAAACTTATTAAAATGTTTCTCAATGCGCTCTATCAAAAAAGTCCAATAGAAATAATTTGTGAAAAAAACAAACGACTTTTTAAAAAAATTAGGAAGACTCTAAGTAAATTCTATCCACATCTCGCTTTAAAATTCACGCTATAAAATGGGCAAAATATTGGATCCTATTTCAGCTATAAGGACCTAATTCCATTCCCTTCCCGTTCCTCTGTAATTTATAAATATAGTTGTGAATCTTGCGATTGACCATTAGGTCAATCCATTGTCGATTCAAGCAGCATCGGAGAAGCTCGACGCTCACGGGGCTGTTTCTAAACAAACCAGACCCCTCGGCTATACGAGATCATATTAAAGTATGCAAGTTTGAAATTAATATGGATAATTTTAAAATATTTTTTAATATCCCACATGCTAGCGAACTCCCGTCTATAATCACTTTCCATCCTAACACTTAAAACTAATCATCAATATCATCATCATCACTAACCATATAATTTAGGAGGTTTTTTTTTTAAATATTTGAATAATAAATTCATTTTATTGTAGGTATGACTTATGTTTTTTTATATCAAAGTTATTTATAGTAATTCTTTCATAATATCAAAAAACAAAATGGTTAAGTTCGGAAATAAATCTAAGTATCGAGATTTTGTAAATTTTTTAAATTTCAAAGATTTACCCCTGGTGAAGTTCAGAAAATCTATTTTTATATATCTTCTTCTATAATTCTATATTTTAGAAACCTAATATTTTTTGAAAAGGGGGAAATTTAATTTAGAGTTCCTTTTTAAAATTATTATAATTTGACGAAGTTCATAAAATTTAAAAAAATTGAGGCATGGCTGCATTTTAAATTTTAATCTTAGTAGCAAAGCGCAACCTCCCTACCTAGGAAGGAGTGGCGAAGCCATTACCTGTGCTATATATAAATCAAACATAATCAAATCTTTATATTATATGATGATTTATTGAAATTTTTCTTCTTGTATTAAGTAGCTCAGCTTAAAGAACACTATTCAATTTTAGTATTTTATGAAACTATAAATTTTAACTCTTTACTATATTATGTTCTTAGTGCCGATGATGAGGCTAAGAGCTCGAAACGTTCAGACCAGAACAAATAATGATGCTTTTTATCAAGAGCGTGTATGGTTTTCACCTTCCTATATATATATATATATATACATATATATATATATATATATATATATATATATATATATATATATATATATATATATATATTAAGAAAACTCATTGCAGTAACGCAATTAATTATGTGGTTAAAAGGCTAGTTTTGAAAACACAGTCTTATTCAAAACCTTAGGAAGGAGCTCTTCACAAGCACACGAGAAGGTAACACTTAAATAAGCGATACCCCAATGATTTTTCCTTAATTTATAAGTCGTGGCAAAAATGGAAAAAAATAAATTTTCCATTTTCTTCGAAAAGCAGGGGTGACACACAAAAAAGCCAATCGAAAGATAGTTTTTCGGCTATATATAAAAATATATGTATATATATATAAATATATATATATATATATATATATATATAAATATATATATATATACATATATATATATATATATATATATATATATATATATATATATATATATATATGTATAACTGAATCACGAAAATAATATATATATATATATATATATATATAATTATATATATATATTTGAAGAGAAAGAGAGAGAGAGATTTCTTCAATTGAGGCTCATTGTCAGGGTCACATAGAAGGAGAGAGCAAATACAAGTTCTGCGGGTGATAAATTAAATTGTGAGCGGGTAAGAAGATGTGGTATAAAAATTCCTTGGAGGTTTCTAACTTAGAGTGATACTGGGTTTGACGGGGTAAGGCTTTGGGTGAATTAAAGCTACTTTGCCTGGTAGCTTAGCGGTAGAGCATCTGACCCGCAATCAAAAGACAAAGGTTGGATTCCAGACCAGGAATTTTTTAAAATCTTTTTTCCCTGGCGTAATTTCTGTCTTCTCGGTAAAAGATTGCCTTAATTCTGCCGCCAGTTTTCGCGTCCTATTTCTCATTCTCTTGTACTATGTGTATATATAGTCTGTTATACAAGGTTTTTGCATCCCTCTTTCTGTCTTCAAAATTATTTTGAAAGGTAGAAAGCACTGTGGTGGTTGTTGTTATCATCCGAGGAACTTGTATTTGCTCTCTCTTTATATATATATATATATATATATATATATATATATATATATATATATATATATATATATATATATATATACATATATATGAATATATATATATATATATATATATATATATATATATATATATATATATATATATATATATACATATATATAAATATATATATATATATATATATATATATATATATATATATATATATATATATATATATATATATATATATATATATATATATGCAAAACATCAATCAGGAAATATGAGATGGATTTTATATAAGTTGGAATAGCATAGATTTTCTTTTATAGAAGTGATGGGTGACTACCGTGCACCCAGGAAATCAATGAATATGTAATTTTATAAAGAAGTTGTATTTTGCTTACTTGTATTTAAAACATGTTAATTAGAATAAGTTGTACGCTCAACATAGTGTATTAAACTCATCTGCTGAATATTTATGATAGTGGCTCAATGCAAGTAAAGCAAAGTTGACAATTTGAATTCCATTGATATGGAGAGACCTGAAACCACACAGAGTTAAGTCTTTATTTTTCCTGTTCAGTCCTTCAGATTCAAATAAAAATAAACTAAATTACAATTCTTGACTCTGGTCTGGTGTATGTCATTCGCTCAAACATAATATAACTGTTTTTAGAGAGATTTCTATAATTAAGGAAAGCATAGTAAATGATGGGGAAAAACAAGATTCTAGTGCGTATTATTCAACTTTAGATCCAAAAAGATTCGATCAGCTTAAATTGAATGACTTATTAAAAGATTTAGACCTTACAAATAAATCAATAAAAGTTTTATTTTCACGAATGAATAAATGTAATTTACTCTACTACGACAGTAATGTGTTTCATAAGTCGAAACTAAATTTTAAATATATATTGCTCACTTCCATTTTGTGTGTCACTATATTTTAAATTTGAATACAAATGAAAAACAGTTTTGTAGTTAATCAATAATGAAGGACAGAATTGGTGCAAGCTTACTGATATTAAAATGATAATTTCTAAATTTTCAATAAGGCGGATACCCAAATAACCATGCTTCTTTGGCCAGTGGAACAGTAGATATAACGGGAAGCATTCGAGTCAGAGTAATTGGTAGATTAGAACATGATTATATGTTGAAGAAAGTTATCAATTATTTATTTACTACTTTTAGTTTGTGATTGTAGTTACATACTAATAGATGAATATTTTTTGACATACTTCTTCTCTCATGATATTCTCAGCAAAATGCATCGAATGATGAAAGACAAGTAGACGAAAACAATCAAAGGTAAAACCAACTTAACATCTATTAATCATTTCACAACATAAAATAAGCAGCCAGCAGATAACACTAACAGTCTACACAGCAATATAAAACTAATACAGGAACAATAGACAACTACTGACAGCCTTGAGGATAATCAAAGCAATCTGGTCTTTCCTCTAATTCTCGGAACAGTAAAAATGCAAACCAGCCAAAAACCCATCACCACATCTCTACTTAATCATTAAAGAGGGTGAGTTAGATATTGTGGGTGAGGAACAACTATGGAAAACCTCATCACTCTACTAACCCTGATATGACAATGGCAGAGCATTTGATGTATAGATTACATTACATTCCTCAATGATCTAAAGATCAAAAACTTCACACCTAAAAATAAAATAAACATAAAAAACAACTTAAATACTAAGAAAATCACAGAAAAGCGATAAACAAGTAAACTATAAAGAACAGAAAAACAAGGCAATCAAACAATTACGACCTATTCAAGGATGCAATTCCTTGACCATACCTGAAGCGGAATTTCTCTTGAGGGGTACCACGCGGTATCAACATGATCCTGCCCTCCATCACCTCTTCCCTCAACGATATCAAATACCTGGACTTCTTCAGTAGAGGTCTCACCTTCATTCTCCTATGGCTACAGTACAATCTTCCTGCATCAAAAATAGGTCTTGGCACCCAATCTACTGAAATGTTATTAAAGGAGTTAATATCAGTCACTTAACCTCTCCTCCACCGTGAAGTACGGCACGCCATTGGAGGCTTCACCCAAACCTCCTCCTCGATTACAACCGCAAGAAAGTTGCAGTTCCGTTCCACAGCATGCTCTACTATTTTGTGTCTCCACTCATACTTGTATACTAATTTGGGGGAACAGTACTTTTATTCTCCCGTGTTCGTGGAGCTATATTGAAGTTCAAGTCCGTCTCGTGGGTTTTCATGTTCAAATTCACTGTAATAAATTATATAGCTCGATGATTGCGCTCCAATTTTACATTTTCATCTCGCCTATATGCTACTCTAAAAATTCTCATTATATTCCACTTTCTACACATTTGTTCAAATTAGATTGATTTAAACTCATTTGCATTATACATTAATAATTATTCAATCGCTCCTCTTCCTAAAAATATTTCATTCCTAAGTAGTCTCAATATGCTCAGCAGTTTTTAAATTTAATTTTAACCAAAACACGATCCGTACAGTACACCAATCAGCCATAGATAAATAGGACTCGTGTTCGAAATGAGTTACAGCTAAAGAGCTAAATTTTACCAAATATTCACTTAAACAAATTTACCCTGCTTTGTTTGTTGCTCGTGCTGGATCAATCATTTGACATCTTTCACATGATCTCCCCACCCTATGGACCAGCTCTCGTTTAACATTTGGATCAATTTAGTTAGCTAGGGAGAATGATCATTCAATGCTTATATGATGCATATCATGAGCTTCTTTCAAGCTAATACCAATAGCACAGAGATGATAAACATCACTATTTGTGCCATCAGAATTTAATAGCCACTTTTTTGTCACTTTGTTTAAAATATATGCTTTAATCATGGACGTGTGTACCAGCTCAACAGTTAACTTAACTCCAAATTTATCCCCAATTGCTTTCCGGGTTCTTACTCTTCGCTTTATAAGAAGCTCTCCACCCCTTTACTCCTTATTCTATTCTCCTCACTCACAATACAAGTCAGCCCATCTTAAACAGTTGCTGAAATAATAGCCAATGTAATACTGTTATAGCATCAATTTAGGGCAAGATTTATAGCCTTTAAATTTGCATCAAGCTCTATTAAATTAATCTGCTGATAATCATCATTTTCCTCAAGCACCTATCATCCTCAACACAAACTCCATTTACTTCAATTAATGCACCAATTGCAATACTGATTGTATTGTAGCATACCATTGGCTTTTCATCTTTTGTCACATACGACTGTCCTTTTACAGGATCAATTATCTGCATCTTATCCATTACCTCTTTATTCATACTTAGAGCACTGTCACCAATATTGTCCTCCCACCTAGCAGCGTGTGCAATTCATTTAATGAAGCTACAAGCAGCTCTCATCCCAGCTAGCAACTAGATAGTGCCCTACCAGTTTTCAGCATATGGAGAACAATTCTATTCTGGTATAGTTTTTAGGAACATTTGGTACCTCCTTTTCACGGATGAAGTTTATGTTTCCATGTGGACCAAAATTTAGCCTCCCCCAATGACTGCTGCACCATCGAACTTTTAGGGTTGTTCGGTAATAAAATGCCAGTTTTTAAAATCATCCTGGATCTCAAATGTAGATAAATCTGACATCTTTACGAGTATGTTATCAAGATAAGAACTGATAGCTCTTGTCAATTTCTCATATTTTGCTAAAAAACATCAAAATTTTGTAGATAACTAGTGGGGCAAAATTTAATCGAAAACCAAATCTGGGGAGACAATAAGTTGCGCCCTTTTACCTCACGAGCTGATATTCATACTCGTACAATTTCCCCTCCACTTAAATTTGGAGATATGCTGACTTTAAATCAATAATACCAATATATCCATCTATCTGTCACCATTCTCTCAGTCTTTCATTACAAACATCAATGAGATCATCCCTCGTATGGCACATAATGTGTTCATTTAACTGTATATAGTCTATAAAGTGTCTTATCTTGTGCTTTGTTGGCTGTTCCAACTATAGATAGGGCAACTGCCGGCACAGCAGTTATCGGTCTAGCGCATTAGGTTGAAATATGTCTGCGTTTCCTGCACCTAAAACACATTCTTTTATGTCTACTTGTACAATGAAAATAAAACATTTACCTTAGAACCCTTTGCTAAATGATTTACCTTCCCATATATCATTTTCAAGCAAAGATTCTTGATCTCCAGGCATGCTTGTTACAGCAGAATTACCAAAGGTCTTTACATAAAAGGCATTGCTTTTAGTGGTACTTATATTAGAAGTCATAATTCTAGTTCTAGATATTATCTCAGTCATAGACATAATAGCAATAGCCTCGATTTGTTGTAGCTCAATGGCTATACGTCCTGGCAGTTTATTAAAAAAAGTCAGTTTAATATTATGCTCCTGCGCAGATGACTTAAAACCAGCTAGCCTTTCTAGCTTCCTAATTTCATTGGCATAAGTATCTATTTGTTCTCCACACCACCGTTTGTGAATCAATTTACCATATCCCACAAACATTACATCTGTATAGGAAGAAAGAGGCCTTTATTGAATTTCGCTGACATCTTTTTGTTCATCTTCAAACATCTCTAAACATAATCCCAATGCATTACTTTCCAAGAACAGTGGAAGAGAACTAACCATATCAGATATTTCGTATAACTATGCAACTAGTCTTACTTTTGAACTCAGGCTACAACATCACCTTCACCATCGAATGGTTTGATCATATCTGCTGAAATCTTCGCTGCCATTTTAAATCTTAGATAGCTTTTATTCTCAGAAAAATGCCCAGAATGATGAAAGACAGTTATACCAAAACAATTAAAGGCACAACCAACTTTCAGTGTTAGCAGCGAGCTGATAACACTAAGAGGCGACACAACAACAATAGACCACTACCGACAGCCCTGAGGAGAATCATAATAATCTGGTGTCTCTTCCAATTCACAGAACGGTGAAAATGTAAACCAGGCAAAAAATCGTCACCCCAGCCATACTTAATCACTAAATAGAATGAGTTAGATATTGTGTGACAGGAGCAACTGTGGAACAACTCCTTACTCTACTAAGCCTGAAGTTCCAAATAGCGATGTCAGTGGGAATTTTTCAAAAAACCAAGAGTGTCAAGTAGAAAAAACCAAGATGGATAAAAATAAACCAAACATTTTAGATAACTAGTAAAAATTCAGATTAAAAACAAATTTCCTTTTTATAGTAAACATATATTAATATTATAAAAAGAAGCAAAAAGCAAGTACTTACAATAAATATTTAGCATTTAATCTTCGTCAATATCTTCATAAATTATTATTATTTCATCTTCACTTTTAGCTTTTTTTTAGTCGTTCGGTGCATCACTTGTGTGCTGCCAAGTTGTGCAAGAATTATTGTTTTTACTAAAATGTTGTTTAGCCAAAATTCTATCTCTCGTAATAGATTCCTTCAGCTTATTGGTGTCCTTTGTATTCACCGTATTTACTTGAGAAAAATTTATCTCCACTCAGGCAGAAGAATGAGGCAGTGATGTCATGTTTGTCATGAAATTGGATAAAGTTGAATATTTGGGTTGATGTAAGCCATCCTTGGTGTCACGTAATAGATACCAGATCTCTAGAATTTTCGAACTTTTGTTAATATTGTGTTGTTCTGTGGTCACCCGAAAACTTTTATATTCATCATCCAGATCATCCAGTTTCTTTTTTGGCACGAATGTTTTAAACTGAGATGCCAAACTTGAGATAGACATTGATGGATTCTGACAAAGTACAATCTTTGGATCTAAAACTTTTAAGTTTGCTTTATGCTGTTTTCACTTAATAAAAAGCGCTATTTAATTTGGCCACACACTTCAATTGAAAATTTCAAACAATCGTTTTTAAATCTGAGTTTGCATTCATGATCAACAAGGTGTTCTTCTTCTAAGAGAGACACTGTTCTACCTCCGAGATATAAATCTTCAGTCTTTTTGTGACTGTTTTGTCTCTTGGATCAATATTGCATAGTTCCATTTAACTTAAGCACTCGTCCTGAATGAAAAAAACTCAAAATAATCTTGTATTCAGCTGATACCATTGAGTGTAATTTATACGGTCTTAATTGTTAAATTGTTATGACTGGAATTCCAGGTAGAGAGCATTGACTTTACCCAACACATAATGAAGGAAGCACAACATATGCTTTGTTCGACGGTTGATAAGTATCTCATATATTCTCCTCGCTCCGTCTACTTTGTCGCTTTCTGATTCAAATTGAAAATATAGAACGAGAGCCTCCCATTGTTCCAAAATTCTGTAGATTACATTTTCTCTGGAAAGCCACCTTCTTTGTGCAAGTTTTGGAATTTTATGATTAACAATTTGATTGGCATCTTGAATAGTGACAAAATCATTTTGACGTTTGCTATTTCGGCAGGAATGAGATGTAATATCTTTAAGAAATGACTAGATATGAGGCTGGCACTGACACGGTATGGCTGGCGCAAAGCGCAAATGAATGAAAAGCGCATCGAAGAACGAAAACTGATGGCAAAAGATCCTTTAGTAATTTTTGAAATCCATTTTTTTTACCTAGCATCGTGCAAGTTATCACTAGGCTTGCTGCATGCCCATTTTATACCACAACTGTATCGAGAAGGGCATCTGTTACATCTAATTTACTCTCATCAAAGTAACGTATGACTATAGCTAAAGCCTGTGTGATAGATGTATCAGTACTTTCATCAATTATAACATATTTTTTTTATTTCGACATATCTCATTTAGTTCTATTTTTTCATAATATGCAATTCCATCTTGGATGATATATGAGAGTTTTGTTATTTTGTAATTAACATTTTTGGACAAATCACTGTCAGGATAAGCTTTTTGACAAATAGCAAGGAGGTGATTTATATAAGAAAACGAGATGTGATGTTTAGCAAAATATGCTCCAAATAACATTTCTGCATTGGCATTTTTTTCAGAATCAGAGCTTGGTTTCTTTGCAAGAAAATGAGTAATACTGAATTTTGACCATCTGCTTCAAAGTTGCTTCCATCTTGTTCATCTCTCTTTGGCCATCCTTTAAATTCTTCCAGTTTAAGCTATTCATTTTTAAATGATTCGGTATAGCATTTTCTTTCTCTTTGGAGACTTTTCACCCATAATGAGGGATTCGAACTGTATTTCACTTCTTTTTTTTTAATGACGACACCACGTCTTGCTAAAGAAATATTTTCAGTATATTAATTTGAATTTTGAATATACCAATACCATTATGTTACAAATTATTGGAGTAGAAGGGAATACACCAGTGTTGCCAGATTTCTCCAGAGATTCATGCCCATATTTTTATATGTTTCACGTGTCATAAGAAGCTATAAAATCACAAAAGTATCCCAAACCCACTTTCTTGATTTTATTATACTGTACTATCAAATTTACATGGACAATAAGGCATAAATGAATTGTTTTAATTTTCTTGTTATACATATTAAAACGTTTACGCATATGCGGCAATGGGAGATCAGCGCAAGTTCGAAACATGTTTAGAAACGTTTTCGGATGTTATATTGCATCATAGCATCACTTGCATTAATACTTATTATCTAGGAATATTTATGGGCTAAAATATCACATATATAATTCATTTAAATAGCATGGCTTAATTATGCAGTATTTTTTCTTTAATCTAAATCCGAATTCAAAGAAACATTTTATTTACATAAAGTCCAAAATCGAAAGAAAATTTGGTCAGGGATCAGTTATTTTGATCTAATGCATAAGGTTTATTAGTGGTTGAATTTTCATAATAATTGCCTCTAATTTTCGTTCAGTTGAAAATACAAACTTAAAGGTCATTAATTTAAATGCATTGAAATGTCCTCTTTCCATTTCTAAATACATTTCTTATTAATATAGAACGAGTAAGTGAAAATAAAGCTTTAAAGAAAATCTATAAACACTGTTTTTGAAATCACAATCGCCTTTGAAGCATTTTTTTAAGATACTCCGATTGCAAAATTAAATATTTAAAAAATCGACGCTTTGTTTCAAAATGTTTCATCAGGAAAGCACCAATGACAATACCAAAAGGATTGGTTTCGCTAGAAGCTTTTCGGGTAACTTAAGTGGTAAGACTGCCATATACAAAAATATTTGACTGCCATCTAATGATAAACTTATTTTATTTTCATTTAGAAAAGGAATTTCTTATCAATTACTAAGAAAACAAGTTTTCTTTGATTTCCTAGAAAATAAAACAATAAACCAAGGCGTGTAATAAAAAACCAAGGGAGGGCATCGCTGGTTCCATTGCCAGAACATTTGTAGTCTGGCTGGCATTACAGTGAAAAGATCATCTTTCATTCTTCCGGATCAAGCTGGGTCTAGTTAAAGACAAGCTGAGTGTATTACGGAACAAAAACGCGACAACTGCTAACGAATCCAGAATTCGTTAGAATTGTGAATGATATGGAATAACATATTGATCTCCTAGCTGGTTGCCATGAAACTTTTCCTGGAAAAAATAAAATAAAAAGTACAACGCTCATATTGAAACATAGCTTAAGAATGTTCATAGTCTGGACTATGGTATGACGTTCTCAACCATCATTTTGCTAAAATTCTAGAAGATCTATAGAACGGAAATTATAAGAAACTGAAAGATTCTACCAAAATGCATATTCAAATTTAGCCAATTATTGTTGGATAAAAAAAACAGAATGTTTGGAAATAGAGCACCACCAAAACTTTTATTCGCCATAACTAATTATTGATATCAAGGATAGTGTACATAAATATATGTCTGTCGAATTATTATTTCCATGATTTATCTTTTTATTGATATATAATGATTAGTAAACAGAATTATAATTCAAATATTAGGATTAAGTTTATTTCGGAAATCTTTTTTTAGCGGGTAAATTTAGTGGTGACTTTAAAATGGGGCGGGATGTAAAAAAAAACAAGGTCTGTCACCAAAAAGTTGCGTGCCCTCACCTATTCTGATTTATGTTCTTACGACTTTGAAAACCTTGAATAATTCCCGGAGTAACATTGGGAGGACCTTGGCAATTCTATCATTCGAAAGAGAATGTAAACAACTTAAGGGTTGAAATTTCCTTAGAAATTCCCTTGCTAAACCTGAGTGACTTTGTCGATTATATTATTTGAAACGGAATTTAAAAGAATATAAGAGTTTCAAATTTCGTTATAATCAACCGAATAGTTATGTTGTTATTGCCCCCCCAAACTAATTACCCGGCTAACATTAGGAGGACCTTAGCAATTATATTATTCGAAAGAGGATGTAAAACAACATAATGGATGCAGATTTCGGTAGAATCGGCTGAAAGGTTATGATGTTATTTCCAAAACAAAAGAATTCCATGGCTAAACTTGGGAGGACTTTGGCAATTATATCATTTATGGAATTGGAAAGGAGAAAAAATGGTCATACCCTAAATGCATAGTCTAGAATAGTATAGCATAGTATAACGTAGCATATTTTTGCATAGTGATGTTTATCATATTATAGTATAATATCACAAGGCATAGTATATTATGGAATAACATATGATAGTATAGCATAGAATAGCAAAACATACTATAGTAAAGTATAATATAGTATGAGATATGTAGTATGGTATCTCCTAGCATAGTATAGGCTAGTAATGTCTAGAATAGTATAAGATTTTATAGCATAGCATAGTACCGTCTCAAATAGTAGCCTGGCAAAACGTAGTTTACCCTGGGATAGCCTACACAGGTCTTATGTCATCTAGCATAATAAAACATAGAATAGTATAGACTAGCCTGTATTGCCTCACATAGTAAATCCTACTTAGCCTAGCCTAGCATAGTATATCAGATTAAAACAGAGCAGATTATTCATAGAATAGTCTGCCATGGTATAGCCTAGGCTTGCTTCGAATAGTTTAGTCTAGGCTAGCCTAGCCTAGTTAGTATAACCAAGTCTAGCCTATGATTCCCTATTATTCTAAAAATTACGATACCATACTCTAGCATACATAGCATAGTATATAATTATATATATATATATATATATATATATATATATATATATATATATATATATATATATATATATATATCTCGATTAAATTGGGACCGTTTGCAATCCACAGGTAACAGCGGGAAAAGTGAAAAAGAGTCTATAGTCTAGCCTTACATAGTATAGGTTAATCTGGTATAGTATGACTAGGCCTAGTCTAATCTAGCCTAGCCTAGCCTAGCAGATAATGTATACTATAGCCTATCTTAGCGTAGCCTAGTATAGTATAGTATAGCAGAGACTATCCTACTAAAGTTTAGAGTAGTTTAACATAGTAGTACCTAGCTGATCATCGTATATTCTACGCTAGCCTAGCATTGCAAAGCCTAGCATATTATAGCCTATCCTCCATAGCCTACTTTACCATAATCTAGCTTAGCATAGTATAATATAAGCATAGTATAACCTAGCCTAGCCTAGAATAAACTTGTCTAACATAGTATAGCTTAAACTTAGAATAGTATATCCTATCCTTTTCTAGCATATTATAACTTAGCATAACCCCCCATACCATAGTGTAGTCTACCATGCTAGCTTAGCATGGTAGACTATAATCTAGCCCAATATAGTGAAGCATAGCATACCCTTGTATAGACAAGCCTAGTATATCATAGAATAGAATGGCCTAGATTAGCATAGTATACCCTGGAGTAGCCTTGTTTAGACATGCATATAAAGCCTATCATATTGTATATTAGAATAAACTAGCTTAGTATAGTATACCTGAGGCTATCACAAATGTATCCAAGCCTAGCCTAGCCCGCCTATCAAAGTATAGACTAGCCTGCCTAGAGGAATATAACCTAGCCTAGCTTAGCGCAGCCTACAATTGTATATTAAAAAAGTTACTTTCGCCTAGCTTTTCTTACCCTAATCTAGTACAGCCTATCTTAGTATAGCCTAGCTTAGCCTAGTTCACCGGAGCCTAGCCTAGTATATTATATCCTATCCTAGCATAGTTAGCATATTCTAGCCTAGACCAGCATATATATCATAGCTTACCTTACCCTACCCTATTTCTAGCTATGTTAGTATCGTCTAGTATATCATATTATTACCTAGCCTAAACTAGACTATTAGATCTTAGCCTAGGCTTGCATAGCATGTATGGCATAGCCTAGCCTAGCCTGCCCTTCCCTAGCCTAGCAAAGCGTCGCTTGTCCTAGCCTGGTATAGGAAAGACTAGACTTTTATAGCATAGCTTAGTATATCATATCATAATTTAACATATCATAGCATAGCGAAGCCTAGTAAAGCCTTTCATTCCCTGCTTACCTTAGTATAGCTTAGCCTAGCATAGCATAACCTATCCTAGCATTAAATATCCGAGACATATATAGCTTATACTATAATATTATACCCTAGTCAAGCATAGCTTATTATGGTCTAGCCTAACATAGTATATGCTATCCTAGCATAGCATATTATAGCATATTTAGCATATTATATCTTACCCTTGTATATTATATCTTAGCATAGCTTAATATATAATAGCCCTGCGTGTAATACCCTAGCATAGCCTATTCTTGGCTTGCCTAGCACAGTATAGTATATTATATCCTAGTCTAGTCTAGCAGGGTATCAGACGAAAAGTTATGATGTTATTGTGAAAAAACTAAAGCCTGGCTAAGCTTGGCTCACTTTAGCATTTGTATTATTTGAAAGCAGATGTAAAACAACTTATGATGTTATTGCCAAAAAAAGACTAATTCCCAGGATATCCTTAGGAGGGCCTTAACAATTATATAATTCGAAAGAGAATGCAAAACAAGATAATGGGTTGAAATTTCGTTAGAATTGGGCCAAATAGTTATGATGTTATTGAAAAAACAATATAACTCCCTAACTAACCTTGGGAGGACTTTGGCAATTGAATCATTCGAAATATAATGTAAAAAAAACATAAGGTTTTAAAATTTGGTTAGAATGGTCGGAATAATTAAAATATTATTGCCAAAAGAAACTAATTCCCTGGCTATCCTTGTGAGGACTTTAGCAATTATATCATTCGGAAGAGAATGTTAAACAAAATAACGTTTTCAAATTTCGTTAGAATCTGCGAAAGACTTACAATGTTATAGCCAAAATAATACAATTCCATGGCTAATTTTGAAGGACTTTTCCATTTGTATCATTCGGAAGAGAATATAAAACGAAATAACAGTTTCCAATTTCGAGGAATTGGCTGAATTCTTACAATGTTATTTACAAAAAGGCAAAACGTGTATTGACCGATCGACCAACATAGTGAGATGTAGATTCGTCCGTGATTAAAAAGTCAGAACTTTTAAAAGCCGATTAAAAAGCAGAACTAAATTGTATTAAAACTAGGCAATGGCTTCGCTACTAGATAAAAGTTTTAAATTATAAAATAGACTTCCATGTTTAAATTTTTATATATTTTCTGAGGTTCACCATTTGTGATTCTTCTGGTTTTAATAATTCAATAAAATTTCGATAATTATATTTATTTCTGAACTTCACCATTTTGCTTTTTGATATTATAAAAGAATTATGATAAATAGCTTTGATAAAAAAATAATTCATAACCAAACTAAGATGGAACTTTTATTGAAATTCTCCAAAAAATCCCCTTCTTAAATTCTAAAGTAAATGATGATGATGATGATGATGATGATGAGAATGAGGATGTTGATGATATATATTCTTTTTAATTTAAATGTCGACCCTTAACTTTTTGTCACACATCATACATGAAATTGAAAAGGCATACAAATGGTCACACCCTAATTACATATTCTAGAATCGTATAGCATTGTATAACATAACATATTATTGCATAGTCGTGCATATCATATTAAAAAATAGTATAACAAGGTATATTATTTTATAGCATAACATAGAATAGTATAGCCTAGCATAGCAAAACATAGTATAGTAAAGTATAATATAATATAGTATATGTAGTATAATATCTTCTATCATAGTAAAGTCTAGCATGGCATATCATAGTATAGCCTAGCATTGTCTAGAATAGTATAACATTTTATAGCATAACCTACCTTGGGGTAGCCTACCATAGTATTACGTCACCAACATAATAATGCATATCAAGGTATAGACTAGCCTAGATTACCTAACATAGTAAATCCTGCCGCCTAGCCTAGCATAGTATAGACTAGCCTAGATTGCCTGACATAGTAAATCCTGACTAGCCTAGCTTATCATAGTATATCATAGCATAGTATAGTGTAGGATAGTATAACAGAGTAGATTTTGTAATAGCTAAGCCTACCATAGTATAGCCTAGTCTAGCATCGTATAAGCTAGTCTAGCCTAGCCTATGCTAGATTTTTCAACCAGGTCTAGCCTATAATACCCTATAATAGTAGAACCTACCCTACCATACCCTATCGTAGCTATCATATATTTGCCAGCCTTACATAATATAGCCTCGTATAGTATGACTTAACCTAGATTAATCTAGTCGAGCCTAGCAGAGAATGTATAGTTTCGCCTATCTTATCTTAGAAACCCTAGTAAAGCCTAGACTAACATAACATAGTACAGCCTAGCATATATAGGATAGTAAAGCTTACCATAGTATAGCTTATGATAGTATAGCCTAGCCTAGAATTGTATTGTATAGCAGAGCCTAACCTAGTATAGTTAGGATAGTTTAACATAATAGTGACTAGCCGATCCTCGTATTATCAAGGCTAGCCTAACCTTTCAAAGCCTAGCATAGTGTAGCCGATCTAGCATAGCCTACCTTATCATAATCTAACTTAGCATAGTATAGTATAAGCGTAGTATAACCTAGCCTACCCTAGTATAAACTAGTCTAGCATAGTATAGCGTAGTGTAAGCATAGTATAACCTAGCCTAGTCTAGTATAAACTAGTCTAGCCTAGTATAGCATAGCTTAGCATAGTATCTCCGATCCTATTCTAGCATGATATATCTTGCCATAGCACACCCAACCATAGTCTAGCATAGCCTACCCTACCCTATGCTAGCTTTGCATGTTATACTCTTATCTAGCATAGCCTACCCTACCCTATGCTAGCTTTGCATGTTATACTCTTATCTATCCTATTCTAGCGTAGTTTAGTCCAGCATAGCATGCCATTTGTAAAAGAATAACCTCTGCCCCCACACCCTCCCCCATAATTTGACGGATACCACGTGGTAATGGTATCCCACCATGGATGACGTCATTTTCTGCTCGAACATTATCGAATTTTCGACTCCTGATCACGTTTGGAAAAGATTTCCCAATCCTGCGAACTTGTCCCAAACCTGCCACGCCCCCCTGGTGATGAGCTGTGAAAGAGCCGTCCTGTCTGGGCATGGCTGCGAAATGTTGAATCGAATCAGCCCTTGGATTAAGATGTCTGGAGCTTGTGACTCCTTTCTCCAAACTCCCCCTTCCCCTCCAGAATCGGGCATACAAATACTCGGGCTATTCTGTAGTTCGAAGAGTCTAGTCTGAACCTCAAGGCCGTCCTTTTCATCTCGTTCCTTGAAAGTTCGTCACACTTCTTCAGCCGTGATTCTACCCAAGTCAATTGGTAGATCCTGTGAATGGCAACCCTTTGAATTTGCGAAACAGTATCCCTTCATTTAATCAAACCGAAGAAAATCTCCATCGATAACCTTTGAGAAAAGAAGATTCGTCTTTCGGTGGAATTAAGAGAATTCCCACATTCTCCGTCGAACGTGATCTTTGAAGATTGGCTATCTTCATCGGAAGGTTGGTTCAGATCGGATTGTGCCCCATCTGCCTCATTCGGACCGTGCCCCACCTGCCTCATTCAGATCGTGTCCCACATGCTTCATCGCAGGTCATCTACCCGTAAGACTGAAACCCCCTCCATTAATAGTATTGTCAAGTTCTTCCTTTTCATCTGAGCGTAGCAACATTAATCAATTAATTCTATTTGAGAATCCCTCCTCATAATAATTATCAAGAGACTATTCCAATTTAAATAATTCCCCTTTGTCTATTATTATTCTTATTTTAATCTTTGTAAATAAAATTAGGTTATTTGTTGTTTCATCTTTAACTAAACTTGAACGATAATCTCGGCCTATTCAAGTAAGTCTCGCCAACCCTTTAGGCTAGACAATAATAGGCTATGCTTGACTAGGGTATAATAGTATAGTATGGGCTATACATGTCAAAGATAGTTAATTCTAGGTTAGGTTAAGCTAGACTAGGATAGGCTAGGCTAAGCTATACTAGGCTAAGCAGAGCATAAAAGGTTACACTAGGCTAGGCTACGCTATACTATGCTAGGTTAGGCTATGATATACTAAGCTATGCCACACTAGGCTAGTCTTCGCTATACCAGGCTAAGATATGTGAGGTTATATTAGGGTAGCCTAGGCTATGTTATGCATGTTAGGCAAGCCTAGGATAAGATTTACTAGTCTACTCTAAGCTATACTATATTAACTAGGCTAGCTTAGGGTAGGTTAGGGTGGGGTATGGTAGGCAATGATATAGTATACTAGGCTAGCCTAGTCTAGGCTAGAATATGTCAACTAGGCTAAGATCGGATAGAATACACTAAGTTAGGCTCCAGTGAACTAGGCTAAGCTAGGAAATACTGAGATAGGCTATACTAGACTAGGGTAAGCTAAGCTAGGCGAGACAAACTTTTAATATATAACACTGGTCTGCGTCAAAAATGTACCTTAGGTTTTCTATAGTGTTTCTTAATAAAATTGACCTCCTAAATTCGAATCTGTCATCCGTTTTTCTCTATCACCTCCAGTTTTTGCGATACAGGGGGTAATAATAATTTTATAGTTTATACATCTCCTATATTACATCAAATTTCAATAGTTTTTGCACTGCTCTACATATTCGCAGTAAATTTTGTGTACATTTTAAGTAATTATGCAAATAGTTTTATATTTTGCAGGTTAAAAATTGCTTAGCATTATAATAATAAGAATAATAATAATAGTGGTTGAGTTAAAAATGAACAGAAAATGTAAGAATAGCTCCGACAGATTTTGCTATGTTTGCGGCAAAGTGAGTTTTCCCGAGCAGCAAAGTACAATCCCTTCTGTAATTAAATCTTTGTATCATGCATATTTTGGAGTAAGGCTAAGGGATCAAGATAAAAGTTTTGCACCACATATCTGCTGCAAGGGATGCTACATAAGTTTAAGACGCTGGAGTCAGGGCGAACAGAAGTCCCTCTCTTTTGGTGTTCCCATGGTGTGGAGAGATGGCAAGGACCACACTACGGACTGCTATTTTTGCATGACAAATCTTAAAGGTGAGCATTGTATCAAGTATTTAAGCTTTCTGTATTATACTGGCTCCTGAAAATGTCATTATTATGCAAAGACTTAGCATAAAACTAAAAAATAACATAGTTCACTTCAGCATGAACATATCCTTTACTAAACATTGATGTACTATCTGCAACTCCAAACCAATTCCTTTATGTAATATGCAATTATATTTTCCACAGGTATAAATAAGAAGAATAAACATAGTGTGGCATATCCGGATGTTTCTTCTGCCATCAAACCCCTGCCTCATGGCCCAGGAATTCCTATACCTTCTCCCCTGAACATATAGAGGTACATGAAGAGATTAATATGGAAGTTGACCAAGATTATGACACATCTGAGTCTTATCAGGTTTCCACACATGATATGGTCGCAAGACCATTCACTCAAGTTCAGTTAAATGACCTGACAAGGGATCTGGGGGTTTCAAAGGCAAATACACAACTTCTTGGCTCTCGACTTCGTGAAAGTAATCTTCTCGCTTAAGAAACAACATTTAGGGGGGTACAGAAATAGAGAACAAGAGTTTCGAAGCTATTTTTTACAGCATTCTTCCAGCTCTTCAGTATACTGCGCCAATATTAAAGGGCTTGTTGAGGCCCTTGGAATTCCCTACAACCCATTAGAATGGAGACTGTTCATAAATTCCTCCAGTAGAAGTTTAAAAGCTGTGTTACTGAATATTGGTAACAAGATAGCTTCCGTTCCTATAGACCATTCAATCCAACTTACTGAAAGTTATGAAAATAGGAAAAAATTGCTGGATGCAATAAATTACTCTAGCTATAAGTGGAGGATATATGGTGACTTAAAGGTAAGATCATTTTACACTTGGCATTTCTAAGCTTTTTGATATTGAGATTTTCATTTTTAATTGTTAATACTTGTATACACCTTTTGGTCAACTTACATTTTACAAGAATGCAAATCTGGAAATCATGAGTCATTTTTTAGTTATATTTTTTGTTGAAGTGTGTCCCTATAGGTTAATGCATCCTATTCGGTTAATGGGGAACTTTTCTTAATTGAGAAGGTATACAACACAACTCAATAAACTCAAAATAAGATGTACATATATCCAATTAGTTCCAATCGATGATTTAATGCATCGGCATACAGGATTTTTCAGTACATATTCATATTCTTATTGTTTTAAGAAATATTACTTTGAATTTGTTTTTAGAAATATTACACTGAATTTACATACCGTGCTAAATTTTTTTCAGGTAGTGTCTCTTACGTTTAGGACGTAAACAGGCGAAACGAAGCATCCCTGTTTCCTATGTTTATGGAACAGTCGTGCAGATAGTATGCACTATGAGAAGAAGGTTTGGCCTCCACGAGAAGCATTTAGAATTAGATCAAACAATTTGATAGCTGAACCTTTAGTGCCTCCTCAAAAAAATACTCCTCCCTCCACTGCATATAAAGCTTGGCATAATGAAAAATTATGTCAAAAGTCTTAATAAAGTAGGCCAAGCTTTTAAATTTCTTCTTCAAAAATTTCCACAAATCAGTGACGCTAAGCCCCATGGGGGAATTTTTGATGAACTTCAAATCAGGAACTTGATCAGCAATTTGATGCATCAATGAAGGACATAGAAAAAGATGCCGGGAAAGCTTTCAAAGCTCTAGTTAACAATTTTCTAGGCAATAAAAGAAGCCTAGAAGAATATGTTGCCCTGTTCAATCAGCTCTTAACAAGTTTCAAACATTTGGGAGCTCGAATGTCTATAAAGATACACTTTTTACAGTCCCATCTGGATTATTTTCCCGACAACTGCGGAGACTACAGTAAAGAACAGGGGCAAAGATTCCACCAGGACATAAAAACAATGGAATCCAGGTACCAGTGTAAATGGAACGGAAACATGCTTGCTGACTACTGTTGGTGTTTGAAGCGTGATGCACCAGATGACAGGAACAAACGAAAATCGTCAAGGGCGTCTGTTCTTCGAAATTATAATTATTTTCTTTATTATGTTGCATTCTTATATTTTTTGTGTATTAAAAGAATTATAGTTTACATAAGTGTATTCCTGTTTATATGATATAACAGTAATAATGCATTATTAGATAGAGAAAGTTTATTTTTTTAAATTCAGAAAAAATGAGGTAATCTCAATGAAAATGGTGTATGCTGTACTGAGAAAATCTGACCTGATTGAACAAATATACATTGATTTTTGAGCTCAGGAGGTTGGATTCATTAAGAAACCACAAAGAAATCCTGGGGAACATAAAAAAATTTTCAAACGCAGGCCTGTGTAATTGTAGGCTGCGCTAAGCTAGGCTATAACTCTGATAAGCGGGGCTACACTATGCTAGGATACACTGCTATAGGCTCAGGTATACTATACTAAGCTAGGTTATTCTAATATATACTATGATAGGCTATATATGCAAGTCTATAATAGGGTATACTATGCTATTCTAGGCCATTCTATGCTATAATATACTAGGCTAGGCTATACAAGGGTGGCGTGTTACAACCACTCTATACCATACACTACTCCTATATTCTGTGGGGGGGGGGAGGTAGCAAGCCTATTCTAGGCTTGCCTAGCAGAGTATAGCATATTTTAGGCTAGTCTAGTCTAGCAGAGTATCGGTCGTAAAGTTATGATGATGTTATATGCAAAACAAAATAATTCCCGGGATAACTTTGGCATGACTTTGGCAATTATAACATTCGAAAGAGACAATAAAACAACATAAGGGTTTCAACTGTTGTCAGAATTGGCGGAATAGTTATAATGTTATTACAAAACATAAAAAAACAAAAACAGGGACCAACCGACCGTTGACATAGTGAGATATAGAGTCGCTCGCGATCTGACTTGCACGCGACTAAAAATATGACCTTACAGGCAAATCAATGTAATATTAGATTTCAGCTACTAAAAATTATTGCATGGCATATCTTCAGAGTGTAGTTAGCCGGAAAAAGTGAAAAAACTGTGTATGACATATATATTACTGCTTTTTGATTTTTTCCTTACTCTATTACTGTATAACTACCCTTTTCTCGTCTATCTGCCATTCTTTCGTCTATGCTCCTTTTTGCTTGTTAATTATCACGTGTCTAAATGCTTCTCTTTAGCTTTTGATCTTTGTAGTGTATGTAGATGTGTCTGAAGCCTTTCACAAGGCCTCTTGAAGCGTTAGTGCGACGCTTTTAACACGTCGCACCGATACTTTGGATGAGGATGGGCAAGGTCGTAAATGCATATTTTCATACATGGAATAAAGAGCGTGTTGTAGTTGTATTCTCCCTGTCTGGTGGGGAAAGGGGCCTTCTTCAGACACTAGATCTTTTTCAAAAACAGATAGCAGAGGTATCCATAAATGAGAGAGATTCGTAAAGAAAGCAGCGATGGTAGAATTGGTCGAAATGTATGAAAAATCTATAGCCGCAGATACACCAACGTCATTAGGTTCAGAAGTGGACTCAAACCGGCAGATGGTAGGTGGTGAATAGTTGCTACAACTAACAACTTATTATAGCCATTAGATTAAGCTAGTTTAATCTAACATTTTAACTCTAAGTTCGCAAAGAAATCAAATTCAAACCTTCGGTAAAATTTAAATTTAAGGAAATAAAATGACTATTCTTATATTAATTGCGGAAAACAAATATTACATTCCAAAGCAATCGTAAAGAATTGAAATAAAACTCGCTTTTATTATAACTTATTTAAGAGGACCAGTCTTGATCCCCAGAGGATACAGATTGATAAAATATTAATAATTTTGACTTTCTAGTTTTATTCGAGAGATTAGTAAATTTCATACGCATTTTGATACGTTATCGGTAACTTGAGTTGTTGCCTTTTGTAAAGATAGTGCCACTAGAGCAACTAAATAGGAAAATAAACAATAAATATAAAGAGACATTTCTAAATTTTTACATAATTCTTGATATTCTGTTTCATTGAAGAATGGGAATTAAATAGGTTATTCCAAATTTGATTATAACTTATCGCATTTGGGACAAAGTTGACTCTAATTCAGGTAATTTGGGTAGTATTTATCTCAATGTTCTGCAAGCTTCACCTTAGACATGAAATATGGTGTGTGTAGGTAGTTAACCACTCTACAGCTTCCCCATACCAATGCTGGCTACTTAGGGCTTATCGACGACCGGTTCTGACGCCAAATAATTCATGAATTGTTATAAATAAAAACACCATGATCAGCGCGCAACAACCCAAATCATATTGGTGAAAACATAAGTTTTTCTCCTACCCTTTAGTGAATAAATTAAGTACTCTACTCTTTTATTTCACCTGGTTTTATTTTCTCTATTCCCTATATTTAATTATATCAATTAGTTCCATTTCTCATGCATTTATTATGGCTAAAACTTCATGTGCTGCTGCAACAACTTTATTAGTTTATCAGTAATAAAACAACATTCTATATAAAGAAATGGTAAGAATGTCGTCTCCTCGCACGCCTAAAAATTACTCTTCCTTCTATAGAACAGCTCTAATGATTTCCAAATCTACAATTCCATGACCTTGTCTTGCAAATTGATAGCCAACAGCTATCAGTTTGTCTGCGAGAAATCTCATATGTGCCTAAACTATTGGATTGCACCATTCAAGCCATAAATCTTTCAAGATTTCGGCCAAGCACTGCCAGTGATGCAGATGGTTCTGTCCAAAACGTATCCCGGGAAAAGACTAGTTCTGAACGTTTTGTATTGACACCTCGATGGTCAAAGCTTTCATAGCTTTAGATGTATTGAGCTTGAACTTTTAGAAGAATTCAACTTATCAAACTGTAATCATTCCAAAGTACCAGAAGCCCTCAAATATGATTACTTTTGTGTTAGACCCCCCCCCCCACAACATTTTTAGAGCCAGCAGAGGTCATCCTTGCGTTGCGTTTGTCCATACTGACGAATTCATTGTAATATATCACTCGTTGCACAACATTAAGTGCCAAGCTGTTAAAGGAGATAATTTGTAATCCATATTGGCCTCACCCAGCGCGCTACGTGCCCTCGATGCATGTATATCTCTAAATCCACTGGTTATCAGTTGAAGGAATTTCGTGAGCTGTAGCTTTCCATATAACATGGTGAGCTTTCGCTTTCAGTCGTCCTCGGTGCTGTCGGTTTTCTCCTGCGCTCATAATAGCATCTGTTTTGATGTTTTTTAGAGGAGATGGGCCTCCTGCACCCAATTTTATTTATTTTTAATTATTTCTAACTTGCTTATGTCTCTGAGGTGTGAGGTTTCCTATAAGCACTTGAACTTGCATCTTTAGATAATTTTAGATGTTTATTTTGTCTTTTTTTCCCTTTGTATTAATTTCTTGTATGCATTTTATTATATTGGCTCGGGACCTCTTACACAATTGGAAGAGATGGTTGGCTAAATTCAATAAATTGAATAACCTTATGACAATATGCATGTGCCTAATGATGAGAAATATATTTTTAAATGTATCCAATACTTTCAAACCTTTCAAAAATTTAAGGTTCATTTCATTCTTTTTGTGCTCTGTCGATTGTTTACCATCAAAATTTCCTCCTATAGGTAGCTAGTGAATAGCTCTGCCTCCGCTCACAATAAGTTTAAATGTTTTCAAATTAAGGGTAATGTTTCAGAGGATTGTGCGCACTCTTCATATCATATTATCTAGACTTTCATTTCCTTTTTTCTTACGATTGCCTCCATATGAACATTTTATTATTTTTAATTTATTAAGTTAACACTGGTGACTCTTCGTTTCCCCTCAATAAAATAATATCGGATTCAGGTTTTCTTATGTCTATTGCTTCTGAGTTGTTAAGTGACCCCATACTTACCTTTCATTCACACCTTTCACCTACAACTTCAATCATCCCATCTTGAGGAGACTCGGACTCATTGGCTTTGCTATTGAACAATATCGTTTGAGGATTCTTGTAGGCCCTCAAAATTCCTTGCTTCAAAAAATAGTTTCTCGGGTAATAAATGTACCTTCCAGGAATTTATCTCGTCTAAGTTCATCAAATTGTGCATAAGCAGTGTCTTGAAATCCTTTGACTTCGATGCATCAATACCTACTAATACTTATACCGGAGTAAACCAAGTACGAATACCAACTAAACCTAATTATCAGAGTAATTCTTTCAGTCAAATTCTTTTCTTCCATATTATTAATTATTTCCATCGAACTTTTAAATTCTCCCCAACTGTAAGTTTGTAAAATATATAAATTTACTGCCAGGTTTTCACTCCTAAACAAAATGTTTTCCGCTCCCAGCTACAAATACAGCAGCATTAGGTTAACACTGCATTTTTTAATTATCTTAATTAGTTAATGTTTCGTTTTATCTTTTGCTATGAGATTGATCAAGTTTTGTGACTCCTAGACCCTCCTAACAACTTTGGTTTATATATACATATACATGCACGTAGATTAAGAGCATTACCACCAGAGAAGCTTGTCCTAGAACAACAGTAAAATCTCCTAGAAATCTGGTTTAGATTAGTCAGAATAAAGCGAAATGGCATTGCAGTTTTAGGTAACTAGAGCGTATACACCAAAAATTGGGGTTATCATCGATGTAAAGAATTAATGCAGAAGTGTGAATGATGACTTACACTAATTATTAATGCATTTGAATTCTAACGCAGGAATAATTAGAAACATATTTTGTTATACCAAGTTAATAAGGTTGTTGACTAAAGGTTTTGTCATTGAAGTTTTAAGTTTCTGTCCAAAATTTTATCTATTTTTTAACTTAAAGTAATCTAAGATACATATGTAAGAAAGATATATTTTTGTATTGGATGGAGTGAGTGGAGAACGATCAGGCCTATATCTAAGTTGACTCGGTAGAGTGTGTTTTTCTTCTTAATAAAAAGTGTGAAGATCCAATAATTTGTTATTAATTCGAGAAATCAAAAATTATGACAGTAAAGTGGAAATTTCCAAATTAAAATTGGCATTAGATGTACAGAGTATATATTTACTGTAATGTATTGTGAAGCTGAAAAATGGAGGGGCTGAAAAGAGTTGTGATGAGAGGTGGATGGAATTGTGGAATTGGGAATGTGTGTCGATAATAAACTAAATAATATATTGGTATGTGCCTAGTTGAAATAATTAGATGTGTGAAGTAATCGATATGAGAGCTAAAACAGTGATGATTATAGATAGAGCTATCTGACTACATGGTTGTAATATGCAAGGATAGACTGGTTGGTGCATAGATAATAATATTCTGAGAAAGATGGAATAAAAGAAAGATTTAGAAGTAAATGGTTATTGGATCACAAAGGTAGAAGATAGTATGTGTGAATGCTTAAAAGTAGAAGAGAGAAAATACATGCGATAATGAAGATAGAGAATATGTGAAAATGATATAAAGAAGGGATAATATCTAGCGGGATGGCTATGATTGGCTATGCCAGGAAACGAAGGGTGTTTTCGTCAACCATATCTGAGTGTATACCAGAGAGTTGAAGTGATGAAATTAAAGCGTGTGGTGAAAAGCAAAAAGATGGTTTACTTTTAAATGCCTAATAGTGTAGAAGATAATATAAATGATATGTGATTAAATGTATACAAGTAGTTCAAATGGAAAGTGAAATTAGAGATTAAACAATTTGGAAAGTCAGAAAATGTAGCAAGTGAAAAACATATGAATGCGGATCTCGATGAGAATTGTAAACAATTTTGGGAGAATGCGAGGAGCGTAAGGAGCAACTGAAATGAAAAATTATGCCAACATAAAGGACTAGATTGGCAGTGTAATGATTGGCATGTAAAACTCTGAAATGAGCACATCCCTCTTTCTCACCGCTCGGTAAATGATTAAGTTTTCCACAGTAGTTCGAATAAAACGTCAACCGACGGCATCTCTAGAAATGCTTGTAGCAAACACGACTCTCGTTTTTCCAGGGTCACATTCCCCCCAAGCACCACAAGGGAGGGAGGCCCTTTAGCCACGTCTAATCATCCCTCACACAAACAAGAATTTCTGTCCATTGAGGGACTGGTTGAAATAAGAGGATATTTTCGAAGTTTTTACTTCTAACATTACAGCCTGACCCCTCCCTATCCTCTTCCCGTCGTGATATTCCCCATGACCATGGACTCTACACATAACACTAGTTACCAAAATTCCTTTCTTTTGAAAGGACATAGTTGACGGTTTCGGGGAATGTAGATTTCTGGTTTAGTCCACTACAGATGCCAGAGTCAAAGAGTCACAACCTGCAGGGTGGGTAATTTTCTCCTATCTGTGGATCCGGCCAGGGCGACAGAGAGACAGATAACCGTCTCTGTGAATGATAGAAGTAATTATTAATAACCAAACCTGTTTAATGGGTGGCAGCCACCGATTGAAGGTGGTTGAGGATCTCATCCAGTTCCCTACCTACGTTTATCCGATTTATTATTCTGGAGTCCTGTGTATGGGCAAGCAAATTGACGGGATTGAGATTTTTACAACGTATAATCTTTCAAACACTCACATCACCAAGAATACGAACATAGAGAACGCCGTCGGTTAGCAAAACCACCTTACGTCTTCTCCACACGGAGGGAAGCAAATGCACACTGCCGCGAAAGCCAATAATAAAACTATCAAACACTACAGGCACACCAATTACCAACATCCTTTACGCAGAAATCGGTCAAACACTTATATTTAGATTTACATTAAAGTACAGACACTCTACACACTCGCTATATCTCACTAGCTGAACAACAACACTTCACGAAACAGCCCTACGATGTTATAAACACACACCAAATATGCATACGAAGAACCAACCGTTCATCTTTGCAATTTTTAGCCAAGGACCTCCTTCGGCTCTTGTATGAGTAGGCTAAGGACCTACTTCGGCTCTTGTATGAGTAGGCCAAGGAGGTCACCGATACACTAAAGTACTCTTGTAAAAGAGATTAAATATCGTTCAATTTGCCCATAGACCATATAAATATGAAATATTATTGTATATATTAAGATTTTTTAGGGGTTGCTTTCTTAGACTGTTAAACTGTCAATATTTACAACAGAGAAACAAAAATTTCAGGCTATTAGCGCAAAGGTGTAGTTATCATAGCAATGCTATAAGCTATCATCTCAGACACATTGGGGCAGAATAAAAAAATTAGGAGGCTTCACTTTTGGAACACCTCTCGTATTATAGACATTTCTTAACTTACAATCAAAGCCAATCGTATTGTGACTACTATATTTTTTCTTAAAAGAAAATTAATAGAAATAATCAAATGTTTCATTTTGTTTTAGTATGTTCCTATCAAATTTGCAAATGAAATATACGAAAATATTAAGTCCAAACTCATTTTCTTAATAAACAAGGTCAATTAATATGAAAATTCAGTATATTCAATGATGTCTTTTATTCTTCAGGACTGCCTAAACTCGTATTTTGATGATATCTAGACTAATATTGCTTAATTTTTGTTGAATGAGCACCCATAACCGCTTACAATTGTATGGCTTCTCTTTCTCAATCACCAGTTTGATTATTGCCCACAAATCTATTTTTGTCCAAATTATGTTAATTCCAAGACCAAGCACTGAAAATTATAAGATTATGTTATTTTAACACAAGAACTTTCTTACTTCTTTTCTTTTGTGAGTAGGTCAGCCATCGTACTTAAAAATAAGATAACCAACTAAAAAAGGGGCCGGAAATGTTTTGAAAGGTGGTAATGAAGCACGTTTTAGCACGAGTTTCAGCTCATAGCAGTGTTCTTTAGATAGACTGTTAGTACTCCGGGTCTTCTAGATAAGAAAGCCGAAAAGATGAGAATAGCCGGATGATTCACCGTTGGCACGACACAGGACTCGTGAAATCGCTCCATTTTTCTTCTTCTAACGAGGTATCTTGCAGAACCTCCCCATAAGCGGAAGGAAACTTCATAAGAGAATATATCTTTGCCACAATATTCAACAGAAAACCCATAGTAAGATTCGGTTTGACTCCTGGTAAGCTGAGAGCAATCAGGAAGACGATATTATCGTTTATTTGAAGCTCTCTGGTTATCCAAAATCTTATTTATATGAGTGTAACCAATTTTCTAATGTAATTAAGGATCTAAGGATGGTGGTATTTGATATAATCTCCTTAGCAACTATGTTTTTACGATTTTCTTTGAGAAGAATCATTTTTGCAATTGAAAATGATTTAAACATTCATTTTTACGAAATAATTTTCAAATAGATTACAGTTACCCAACATCATTCATTTCAGTCAAATTTGTCATTTAACGCTTTTGATAAATTTGCAAAGATGCAAGGACTGACATTCACACCTACAGAAGGAGAAGAGCACGATTTTGGATTCAACGAAGAAATGTAAGGGTTCATCTATTCATTTTAAAATGCTGACATTTCAAAAACTTGCAATAATATAAATATTAGAAGAATTATTCCTATGAAGTAAATTTCAAAAACGAATAAAAAAAATATATTAGTCTTAGATCTTTTGGCCATCACTCTATATTGGTTCAACTTTACTTTAATTGACGGACCCCCTACCTCACCTCCTACCTCACCACGTACCCAGAGTAGTGTATAAGTGGTAGTTTGAAGTTGTCTAGGCTATAGGTGCATCTTATTTATGTTGGTGTATAAGCAGTGTTTTGGTCTGAGTTGAGATATTATTACTTTATGTGCTTTATTTATTAATTTAACTAATTGCTCTATTAATAAGGGAGAATACGATTAGATGGTTGTGAGGTGCTAGCGTGTTCAAATAACTTCTGTTGAGGTTAGAGTGGTTGTGTTTGATTAAGTTGTGTTAAGGTAGTAGGGGAGGGAGTTTATTGTTGAAATATTTTAAACAGTATGCCGAGGTTTTCTTTTTGTGTCTGGATGGTGGGGATTTTGCTCTCAGATGGTAAGTGGGGTGGGGACTGGTGACTGCTCTGTTTGAGTGTCTGGGTCCAATCATTTCTAGGTGTGGTTTGATTGGGAGTATCTTTGTTCATTATGTATGTGTTGAGTTGGTGCGCTGCGTGTACATCCTATGATTATTCTGAGTGGATTGTTCTTTGTGTTTTGGTGATTATTTTTCATTCACTTTTTTTGAGAAATTCTTGTCTCTCTAAAATATGATAACTGAGTATGTGATATAGGAAGATGGTAATTACCTTTATAATCCTCGAGAGATGTTACAGTATCTATCGACAAACAGTTGATCACCTTCGTTCCACTAGAAGCAAATTTGTTTTTATCATATTTTTTTTAATAACTTTCCAAGAAAGCTTTTTAAATATCTGATAAAAGAATGTATTTATTTTCTCTAAATTTCAACAGTGAGGATACGAGGTTAGGTCCATTCATTGATTGGCTGGCGCTACCATCAGATTGATCTGAGTCTAATTTGCTCTCTGTTGACTAACTCTATTCATAAATAAGTCAAAGTGCACAAATATAAGATCTTCTGGGAGAGGCTTTGTTCTCTGACTCCAGCTCATAAGCCACATCCGCTGTAGGTCATGTGTGGTAGAAGACACATTATGTGCCCTATAATTATATTTTTACTCCTGGTTCATCTAGTGTCTGTCCAGTTTTCTTTCAAAATTAACAATGCTGACCGCACATACAAGCCACTTAGGAAAACCGTTCTCTTTATTGACCACCCTGTTTGTGAATGAATGCTTCCTTTAATTTAATTTTGTTTGGTTCTTAAAATCTTTTGGCTGTTCCCGCGTGGTATAGCTCATTTCATTTGAAATATTCCCTCAGTGCAGACTTTATCATACACTAAGTCACAATTTGGAAATTTTCAATCATATCGTCCCGAGGCCTACTTCGTTTGACGTTCTCTACAATATTGATATCTTTCACCATGAATGGATAAAATATCTGATTTGTGTATACAATGTGTCGTCTTACTAGGGCTGTGTACAATCCTTTAAACATATCAGTACTTATCTAAATGCACAAACGTTCGTCCTATTAAGCCCATAATAGTGATTGCTTTATTAACTTTCTCAGCCAGATGCTCCGAAAAATCCAGCCTGTTGTCAATCACCACACTTATATCCTCTTATTTTTCTGCTTTAATCAATTTGCCAGATATAGTGTATTCTTGGTTCTGTATATCTGTTTTCCCTCGTCTCATATAATTACATTTTTCGTGGTGAAATTTAGTTGCCACTCCTCTGTTCATCTCTTTAGCCCATTCAAGTCTTCCTGTCTCCTATTGCAACCATCGATGTCATCTATTTTCTAATAATTTTGGGTGTCATCAGCATACAAGAACATTTCACTGGCATTTTTTAAAATATTCTGGTAATTCATTTATAAACAGAAAAAACAACAGTGTCCCAAGCAGAGAGCCTTGCGGCACTCCACTGGTAACTGCCCTCTAGCCTGACATCACCCCATTAACTACCACTCTCTTCTTTCTCCCAGTTAGAATTCTTTTTATCCATGTAGTGTACTGCCTTCTAATCCGTAAGCAGGTAACTTCTTTAGTAGTCGAGAATGTGGCACCCTATCAAATGCCTTCATGAATTTACAGTACACCACATTAATAGCCTGACCCTTAACCAAGGTGTCTGTCCGTTTTCCAGCACTTTACTCAACTGCATTACTCTGGACCGACTCGACATGAACCCTGATTGTGCTCTGCTCAAAAGTTCGTTTCGTTTCATATGTGCCAAAATTCTTCCTTAAGAACGGACTCCATAATTTTACAGATGACACTGGTCAGACTAACCTGCCTATAGTTTGCTAGTTAAAATTTACTTCCTTTCTTGTGGATGTCAGTAACACTAGCAATCTTCCAATCTTAGGGAGAAATTCTCATTTTCTCAATGAGCTGTCAAATATAATCTTTATGGGTTCAAGTAGTTCCTCGGAAATTTCTTTAATTACTCTTCGATGCAGCTCATCCGCACCTGCCACTTGTTCTTTTTCATATTTTTGATAACCACATAATCTTTTCCATCGTGAATAATGGTCTCTTAATTATAGAAACATCTTTTTATACTGTTTCTTGTGACTTTACATTAGTATATTTGATAAAAGAATTTTAAAAATACTCTTGATAGTACTTTTGCTTTTTCCTAATCAATATTTGTTTTTAATTTCGTCTCACGATCTTTGAACAACTCTCTAGTTTTTGCTTTGGTTTGGATCTTAGATTGCACATAGTTCGAGGAAATATTCAGGTTTGTCTTGTTTTTTTTTTAATTTCTTCTTCTTTCCATTTCAATGCACTTATCTTATCTGTCCTAACCAGATTATTGAGTTTTCGGTACTCCATCTCAACCTCTCATTATCTTTAACTAGCGGGTGTTATTTCTTGATTAACTAGTTTTAATGGCTTATTTCTCTCCCAGAGTCACTGCTTTCTTTTTATATTGGGCCATAACTATCTATTCATTAGGTAGGCTCTTATTAGTTTTCTTCCTCATATCATGTTTTAATTTAAACTACCTTGTTGGTATACATTCACTTATGATTTCCTGCAACTTAACACTAAACCTCAGGCACTTAGTCTCAGTATCGGTCTCTTTGCCTTAGAATTCATTATAGTCAATATCAAGCCTTTGCCTCAACAGTGGATAATTTGGCTTTTCATACATATACATGACTGTTGGTGCTGTACTCCAGATCCTGAGTATCACAGACAAATAGATACATGCATGATCGCTTTTTCTCGGTGGATTTTGAAACTGCATATCTTGAGGTGAGTAAAAGGCACAACATTAAATAAACAAAGCAAAACAAAATATAAACTAATAATCTTGAAAGAGGAAAATGGGAAACGAGTCTAACCAAGCAAGAAAAGCAAGCTTACCAATGGCGGGAGTCTCACTGATTCGTCTTGCCGGCAAGACTACTTGTTGTTTGATCCCAGGTGATATCTCACGTGACGTTCCAGGTGACGTCCTTGAACTTAATATTGGTAAAGGAGTCTAATACTACTAGGGGAGGTCAATAAGTTTTGCAATTCGGATATAAGGAAACGAGATATGAAAAAAAGGGTTTATTATTTTTCAAAATAACTACCCTCGACTTCAATGCAATTGCCCTGAGGGTTTGAATTCCCGACAACCAGAAATCTCCCGACTGCTGTTCAATCCACTCCTGGACGGCGAGCTGGAAATCTTCATCGTCCCCAAACCGGCGTCCACGCAGTGCAGCCTTGAACTGGCAAAATAAAAAGTAGTCGCTAAGGGCCAGATCTGGACTGTAGGGGAAATCGTTGAGCTCCTAGAATCCGCACTCGCGCAAGGCAGCTTGTGCAATACTGGCCTTGTGGACTTTGACGACGTTGAAGTTGATCATGGGGCGTGAGGTTTCTAGGAACCGAACGTGCAGAATATACCTTGGTCATGGCCAAATTATCATGGATGATGTTGAAAACACTTTCATGTGATATTCCAATTTCTTGCTCGATTTCTTCGACGTTCACTAGTCGATTTTCGAGGATCATCCTCTCCACACGGACGTCCTGGAGGCGGGTCATCTTCAAGGGACTCACGACCATGGCTCAACTCCCTATTTCATCGAGCAATGGTTGCATAGGAAGGAGCGGTATCGGTGTACACTGCAATCATTCTTTCATGGATCTCTTTTGCATTTTTGCCTTCCGTGATCAAAACTTTGATCACTGCGCGGTGCTCAACCTTATCCATTGTTGAATAATTTGTGACTAACGATCTGCGATCAGCTACTGCTTCTTAAATAGACGAAGCAGAAGGGTGCGTCTGTAGGTCCTGACTTGTCATAACTTGTTCTCACACCCCCACAAACAGCCATTCCCCTTCCTCTGTTTGGCCCTACTGATTCGCAAAACTTATTGACCGCCTCTCGTATCTGAGGAATCTGAGAGCGTGATGAATGCCTAATAACTCTAAGGTAGGCAGAGTCTTAGCCTTAAAAGGGGCAACTCTAGTTTTAGCAAAAAGCAGATTTGAACAAACATCTGCTATTTTATACATGGAAAAACCATAGCTTATCTCTAAGGTTTCTGTTGATATAACCAGAGAATTACAAGAATCTACACTAGCACAAAATCTACGAAAAATTATAGAGGAAAGAGAATATAGCTCAGTATAGTGAAACAACCATGTCTTCAGTTTCTCTTCAGGGATAACATCATCTCTTTCAAGCTTAGAAGCTCATAATGCACTCATAAAGAATTTACCCTTGTTTGTAACAGGCAAATAAAGGCCCAAAGGGTCGAATAATCTAGATATCTCTTCCAAAACAGCACGTTTAGCGTTGGGAGATGCATCTAACTGATATTCATCTATCTGTACGGTATCAAATTCAAGCATTTATTTCATGCCCAGGACTCTTTTCGTACGAGTTTCTACGTGAAGCATGATTACCTTGACTTATTAAAAGAGACTAACTTTTTGCTATAAAAATTCCAGCTTCTGAGTGTAAAGCCACACTCTCTCTATCTACATTGTGTTTCAAAGTGCACTTCTTTCAGGGAGTCAATATTATTATTGGTAACTAACATGTTATCTACATACAGATTCTCCATTAGAATTTTTGAAAACTCTTCATTAGTATATTGCTCAACACGGTGCTTTAACACATAATTTAGGAAAAAGGGACCGGTGTTAAAGGTAAAGATGATGGTCTCATAACGGTCAGTGACTAACCTATCGCCATCACGCATGGAAAACCAAAAGCGGTCTTATCATTTTCGTTAGCTTATCATGTTTGCAAGAAGGCCTGCTTAATGGCACTCTATATAGCAAAATTATTAGATATGATACCAATGAACAACTTAACTATGTCCTTTAGGAGATTTAAGCCTGCATATGCAGCCTGATTAAGGGAAGGTTCCTTATTTGACTTCAGTGAGCAATTAAAGTCCGCGCGATTCTTAGTAGTCGTATTGGCTTTTGTCTTTACTACAGGACGATAAGGGATCCATATAAATTTATAATAATCATCAGGACGAACATTAATTTCTTACTAATACTCTTAAACTGTTTCTGTTAAATAAGTCATGATACGAAGAAAACATATCACATTTATCAAGGTCCTTAACTACTCGGTCTAGAACAGAGAGTGCAAGTTTGTGATGGGAAGGAACTTTATCAATTACATCTTCCTTCCAAGGAAGCTCTATATGATACTTATCATCTCGTAGAGGAATACATTGCTTAAATCTTTAAATCATTTCATGATAAAAATCAGACTTAGGCTTGTTATTGTGACCTAGTGAATCTTGATTGAACATTGCTTCCCCACCCTGTTCTACTGAACTATCAGGAAATAGTGGCTCCAAAGGAATAAAATAAGACTTAGTTTGAGATATAACAACGTTAACAGAAGACTGTAACATTTCTTCTTCCAGAGAGGTACAACACGAGTCATCACTCAATTTATCTGCATTATTTTGCAATTCGTCAACAGAAATACTCGTAGCTTGCCTAGTGTACAAAAAAAATTGTAATCTCCCTAAAGGGTATTAATCCTATGCTGGTGGAAAATGAAGCAGCTAGCATACAAGGAATCAGAGTAAATAAAAAAAACCTTTGAATCAGATCAACCCCAACTAACACAAAGATAGGCACCTGTTCGTCATTGTTCGATCAGAGAGGACTCAGCTAAATGATAGTCTTCCTTTGTAATATTATATAGGGTTGGGTCAAATTAAGCTTAATATTGAATTCAGAAGCAACTAAAATGTCCGCATAATCCCTCCTAAGCCCAGGAATGGGGAATGGTTACTTCTAAAAGACATTCGCGAAATTCACGTTTGGAAGTACCTAGAAAA
The DNA here is from genome assembly GCA_963969495.1 of Ceratothoa steindachneri. Lineage (NCBI taxonomy): Eukaryota > Metazoa > Arthropoda > Malacostraca > Isopoda > Cymothoidae > Ceratothoa > Ceratothoa steindachneri. Next base: position 184,791,282 of record OZ018322.1, on the reverse strand, counting down.
GTAATTATTTCATACTGAGTAGAGAAGAACCCAATGTTTCCCTTAAGATAATCAAGGATTATTTTGGCTAAGTAGCTCCTCTGACCTCCAGAATCTAAAAGACACCTAATTCTGTACGAAGGCAGGTAAATTTCTTGAAAGTTTCAGGTAATGATGGCAGCAAATGTCGTTCACCATGGGAGGGACTTGGACGAACATTGACACAAAAATTAGAAGAAAAAAAATAATTACTGAGTTTAGAACATAAGGCTGTTATGTGTGAATGAGACTTACATTGAAAAAAATCAAATAGGAGTTTATGGTCCTCACCAGGACAAGAGAAAGCATTGTGCTTGAAACTAGTACAAAGTTTACTTATTTTAAGGGAAACGCATCTTCCCTGACAGACATTAAGTGATTTTTAATTATCACAATATACTATAGTGTGAGAACCAGCACATAAAGTACAGTACTTACTAGGTTTATTATAATTTGAGAACCTTTTAGTACTCGGTTTAGATTCTTCACTAGACTTAGTGGTATTAAAATTCTGTAAAGTTAAAGAAGATAAATTGAGTCTGAGACTTTACCAAGGTTTTGATAATTTCCTTGTAATATCCAGATAAATGATTAAATGAAGAATAGTTATTATCAACTTTAAGTACTAATTCCCTCTTTACAGACGTTAGAAATTTAGAAAAAATAATATGGGCCTACAAGTGAGAGAAAAGGGCTACGAGCACACGTAAAACAAAGAATAACTAAAGCCAACATGGGGCTAAAATTAATATATCATTTAAAATAAACCGATCAGAAAAGAAAAAAAAGACAATCTACAAGGCATTTATCGAATCGGCATTGACATACCCACCAATCCCAACGCATACATTAACAAAGTCGAATAAAAAAAGACTGCAAAGAGTGCGAAACAAGACAACATATATAATAACTAATACAAATAGTAGAGAAAGAAAACAAATTAGAAAAAATATTCAACTCGGCTAACCAAACCCCAATTAACAAAGTTCTCGTAAAACGTGCAAGAAATATATAGAAGAAGATCGTGGAAAAATTAACCGAGACAAGCAGAAAACTCAATATTGAGAACGAAAACTATAAAGGAAAAGCATTCCATAGCAGTAGGCTTCGCCTGTAGGAATAGGAAAGAACAATCTCTACATGATCAAACAAGCAGAAACTGTAAAAATAACAATAAAGGAAAATAACAAATAAACCAGGTAATAAAGATAAGACCTAGGCATGAATGCCTGAAAAAATCAAACGACAGGAGATAAAAGAAAAATAAAACAAGGAAATAGAAGCAACGATACCTATACAGGAACCTTAAATAAAACAAAGAATGCACGTAAAAAGAGAAAAGAATTAGAACTAACTGAAAATAACTACGTACAAAATAAATAGAAGTATAAAGAAAGTAGACACAACTAAGAAAAAAATCAGCCAGTAACCTGGCAACTCCACTCATCTTCTCACGCTTTTCAATCCCTCCACTTAATCTACCCCCCCCCAAAAAAACCCCCCACTCCTAATGCAATCTCTCTTTCTATCAACTATCATCTCCCTCACTTATCTCACCTCATTCTTCGAGTAGATGGCCGAGCTTTCGACTACAACGCATTGCTGTACCCAACAGATAAAGCACTTTTTGATTTTGCTTAGGAAAGGATGTTGAACACGCTGACAGAAAAAGCCTATTCTGGAAGTTTTTTGTTGATGTTTGCCATTCATTAATTTCGTCTTAACTATGTCAGTTACTTGGATTGACATAATTGGGGGTTTATGTGAAAACTAGTTTAAGGACTAGCCCATAACGGAAGCGGAAATCAGAAATTTTCTCAAAACTGCGACATAACTGCGAGTCCCGGAAGGAGGAGAAATCCTCATTGCCCGGGGGACCCGGCCAGCTTCATAAAGGGAATTAACACCCGTCTCTATGTAGTTGGATGCGGCTATGGTGTAAGTACCCGAAAGAGGGTGGCCACTTCTGCCATCAAGTCATCCCTCTTTAGGTTCCCACTCGAGATCCATCACCTCCATCTATCATCCATCAACCTAGAAACACGTGAGCGGGGGACCAACTAGGAAATGGACGGGAGCGTTCATGCAATTTTCGAACCATTTCAACTTACCCTGACCAAACCGTTACCTTCTTTACCACCTCCTAACTTCATTTTTCACCCAAAACACAGTAATTTAAACCGTTACCTCCTTTACAACCTCCTAACTTTATTTTTCACCCAAAACAGTAATTGGAATTGGCTTACAGAGAGAGAAAAATAGATCAAGAAAGAAGAGGCAAAGGACACAAGAACATGGAGACCTTCACTAAGAGGGTCCCCTTACGGACCATACTTGAAATGAAGGCACCTGAAAAAAGCTTGATTTGCGGGACACTATTTGCTGAACTGGGAGTAGCCATCGTTAAGCTAATTGAAGTTTACTCTGGCTTAAGAGGGAGCCGAAGATCTAAAATCTATAAACCTCGAAGCAAATACATCCACACAAGTGGCAGCCAACCGCAACATTATCTGCTACAAAGTTGAAAGCTGGGTTGGTGAGAACTCTGTTAAAGAAATAAAAATTAAATCGAAACTCAACACTCATGGGCTAAGGTCAAAGAAGCGATAAAATTCCGGGACCATACGCATGTTGTTAAAGTGACGTTTCTATTAACCGAAATGGCACACAGAGCCACAACGGAAGGACTCCTCGTTTTCAATATGAGGATCCCTGGATACAACATCGAACAGGAAAAGTTCCATATCATCCAGATGTACTTTGTATGTTACAAGCTGGAGACACACACGACGACAAACGCCCCTGAAAAAAGAAAACTGTAGTACAGAAGGACAACACTACGATACCTGTAAAAGCACAGAGAAAAAATGTGTGAACTGCAAGGGCGGACATAGGAAGATGGCCCTTAACTGCCAAAGAGAAAATATATTATAAAGAAGATTTGGGGATGAAGAAGAAAAGAAGAAAAAACTGCATACGTACGCCAGCACAGTGAAGAAAAACCAAGGTACGCTACCATCGATGGCCTCCCCAACCAAAATGAACTTCACAAATGACTCATTTGCAAAAACTCCAGATTTGGATCACCCATGCAAACGTGTCTAACGCAATAATGCTTGGGTCCTATAATAAGATTTTAAACGCATTACTATAGGCTAACAACCTGCCTACGGTCATTATGCCCGCGAACCCTGAATGCTCCAAGGTATTCAAGGATTTAAGAGAAAGTCAAAGTAGTTCCCATTGGAATCAGACTGCTCGCAGATGCCACTGTGGAGGATAGACACATATCCCTACACCACCGTTTGTAATGTAATCTGAATAATTACTTAATTCTGGTAAAAGAAGCACGTTGAAGATAGAATTTCTAAAGCCTCGGTTGCAGTCAGGATTATCTATATGTTTAGCTATCTACGTAAAAGCTACAAGAAAAAGATCTACAATGGTGCAAAATAAATGCGTGTACCTAATTACGGGTACACGTAGGAGGGAAAGAAGACGCCAAGAAGAACTGCACAGAGAGGCGGGAAAAACAACAATTAACCAAGTCATAGAACAACGAACTCGGAAAATTTAAGAACTGGTTAATCAGGAGCTAGATAAGGATATGATTCAAATGATTAACCAGAACAGAAGAAGTATATGTCGCGTCAGATTTCTAAGCTCCGATAACCTCGTAGCTGGGGGAGTCGAATTGCCATTCTACGCATGAAGGGGAATGTAAAAAAACATCAAAAATGTCACAATGAAACCAATCAAGAAAACAAACTTGATTCATGAAAAATCAACAAATTTTGACCAACGCACAACAAACAAGTCTAGCAAACCAAACGTGACGCGAAAAAAGAATATAGGAATAAACAGAAAACACTGAAATAGACACAAAACAAATTAAATAAAGTACAATAAATACTAAGCTCATATGTAAAGTAATATGTTACAAAAAAACAGTAAATGCACATATTATATACTCAAAAAACATTAAATAATTATCAGGACAAATCGCTTGAACGACTTAAAACAAATTCCTTACCTCAAAGAATAAAGCAAACACATGACAATAACATTTATGAAAGTGATATGCCTGACCACCAGGCGCCTAGCATCTCTTTGCAAACTACCGCACTTCTTTCTCTTTTCACCAATTGTCTATTTTGAGATATCTATCCACACAGACTTTCTTTTTCCCCTACATCAATTAGCAATTTCTTCGAGTAGGTTAGGTGTTAGTTCCTGCAGTATTATCTTTGGAGTATTCACCTAAACGTTTGGGAGAATCTAATGCAGAACCTTCCCCCATGTAATTGAGTTTTAAAAATGCATGAAAGTTAAAATGAATATTTTCAAATAAAATGGTAAGGTTTGCTAAGAAAAATGAAAGGAGAAAGAGGCTGTAGTTGCTTTCTGAAAAGGATTTGATTGCTTTGACAGGAAGTGCAAGGTAAACAAAGATTTTTTTAATATAACGTTTATCACTATAAATTAATAAAGCTATGAATTACTTTATTGCATTAAAGAGCCTAAATTTACAATTATCATATTTAATAGAATTTAATTCTAAAAGGTGAGATGAGAGTGCTCAATTAAACTGAATGCATATACTCCTATGTTATGATGGCCAGGAAACCCCATGAACATCATAACATAGGAGCATATGCAGTACCATGCAACGATTGCCATAAAGTTTATATAGGGAAAACGGGAAGAAATCTAGACAAGAGATTGTACGAACACAAAAGAGATTTTAGAGTGGGCAGCCAAAGCAGTGCAATATTTTGCCATGTTAGAGACAAGAATCATACGATCGATTTCAAAGGAAGTAAAATGGTATTTAAATCGGCTAACTATGTTAAGAGAAGAATCGTAGAATAAAGCTTGATATCGTCAGTTCCTAATTTAAATCTATCTGAGGGTCAATTTTCTTTTAATCCTGTAATAAGATCGCAAATAAACAAAATAGTAAAATGCCAGCCCTTCAATATGTTTTGGCCTACCCCCCCTCCTCAGATTAGCCACAAGTAGGGGATTGGGGGAAAAAAGAGGGAAACTTGTGTTATGGTTATATGCATTTCTCTTATATTTTCGGCCCAGGGTCAGTTGAAAAAGGGTGTGAGATACACCGAAACTGTTCTGAATTAAATTGTCTTCGGAGAATGTGGTTTAATTCCTCATCTTTTCTTGCGATATTGCATTAATTTTCATCATATATATATATATATATATATATATATATATATATATATATATATATATATATATATATATATATATATATATATATATATATATATTAATATATATATATATATATATATATATATATATATATATATATATATATATATATATATATATACATGTGTACATAGTAGTGTAATACTCTGATGCAAAGGGATAGATTTTTTACAAAATATTGTGGAACATTCTAAAATAGTTTCTCACAAACAAATTGTGCGATTTTTGCTGTTGCAATTTCCTCTCGTCCTACATTTAGGACACAAATTTTTGAAAAATCTATGGAATAAAACCTATTTCTACCTACTTCCGCGTTTTATTAGGACCCATTATACATAAAATATTTTGTATACGCCTTTGCGTATACGAAAACACAAATAATTTACCGATCATTAAATCTGGAACCAATTGGGTTAAACTAAATGTTATTTCCAAAATCAGCGAACTGGTTATATCATAAAAACGCTCTCACTTTTATAATCTAGGAAAAGTTGCGGCCGGTTGTGTAATAGGGAACTTTCGTATAGCACGCATTAAGGCCGTAACAGAGAGCCTGTCTTTCAAATCAAGAAAGCTATGAGAGAAGAGAATGGAATTAAAAGTATCTTTAAAAGCACCGAGAAAGGTAGATGTGCTTATATAACAGGCTGTGCATGCCAAATTGAAGAAGCAAATACCAGAACAGCACCACCAAACATACAACAGAGAAAACAATGATGGCAAAAGAATAGGGAAAATGAGAAAGAGAACGGGAACTAACCTCAAATATTTCACAAAAATTAACTTGTATGCGATTATGGAGAGAATGAGGATTCCGTGCGCTCTAGAATTAGACGAGCTGCAGGAGAGAAACCTTCTCACCGGAGAAAAACACCGGCTTTTATTTTTGTAAAATTTTGGAAGGCTTGAAGAGTGGTAAAATGTGATTGGCGAGGGAAGTTTGAAGTAATCAAAGTGGAATATAACGAATGCCTGAATGGTTATCTTGAAGAAAAAAGAAAAAAAGAAAAAAAGATACGAAAGTAATTTGGGCTATGAGACAGTCTTGAATATCAAAGATGCGTATTTGTGAAATATTAAACTTTAATTACAAATTAATCCTATCATAGAGTAATTACCCCAAAATATTATATATTGAAATAAAGTAGATATAACTCGTTACTGCTCAATGTTTTTATGTAAGCTCTCATTTACGTCGCGAAATAGAGCATATTGGTATAGTATTACATACCATTGGCTGTAGAGTTTCCATTTATATGTTTAAAACAGCTTTGTTTATTTTTTGTTTTCAATTTTTCTCGCTTGATGAATTTAAATTATTGTGTTTCTGGGTTGAAATATTTTTTATTCAGTGTGTTTAAAATATTGTGTGAAAGTTAAATTTTGCCTTTTCGCACTTTTAATGCTAATTGTTTTAGAATTTTTATTATTAGATATTATGAAAAAAGAGTTAATACCTAACTATTTCGATTTTATACATAGACAGGCAAATGTTGTTGACCCTTCTGACTGAGGTCAGAGTATCTAATTCAATCAGAACGGAGGTTGGATGGTGTACCTGGATTGATGCCCTTTGCTACAACTGAAACTTGGAGGAGCGGTACGGTCTCTCGACCACAGTGCTCTAAGAGAATTTAGTCTCTGCTCTCAGGACATCCTTTACACCACTTTCAAATCTCCTAATATCTTTTCTGCTACTGGATAGAATCACCAACAGGTGAAAGAGGGCGTTAAGCTTTATATAATTTATAAGAACATAGACCTTTGTCTATTTCAAAGAAGACTGGTGCTAAATCCGAAGATTTAACTTACTTTGTTTTCAACATTGCAGACGACTTACTACAAAAAAATGTTTATAGTAAATGTGGACACTAATAATAGTTTTTTTTCTATGACAGAGGAGTTGCTCGCGTGTTATATGTCTAAGTGCAAAAACTAAAGAACAACGCTGTAAATTATTCTTAAAATCCTCAACTGTGAGTATTCCTGAAAAATATTTCTTGGGAGAGTCTTACATTAATAGCTTAGTCAATATTTTGCGGTAATTTCTACCAAGCATACGAATTTTTTATGCCACCTGGACTGCATCTCATTAGGAAATAAGAAAATATCTCGAGTTCTTCGTTCTTTAGTCTTAGTTATCTTGAACCGAGTCTATAAAAAGCCATATCTTCATAGAATAGAGCGCTTTGAACATCAAGTGAGTTCAATGCATTCCGCTGATGAACGAAGCAAAAGCTTCTGCTTGTATACTGTGCACCCCACCACCCCTCTCCTTTTTCCGAAGCGTCTTTGTAATTGAGTAATTACGACAGTTCTGACAGGAGCGTTTTAGAAGGTTCAAAATAAAAATTAGGGTAGAGTTGTAGCCGTGGATATATACATATTTTGATTGATATAAGCTGGCATATAAAAAATGTCTTTGATCGTATAAATAACTACAGGGATATTTCTTTTAGAAAACATACTAATAAGTCCCGGCTCAAACACTGCAGATGCCCCTTACCCCTATGACCTTACTGATAAAAACAAATTATGAAATACGTCAGGTAAAACTTTCATTGAATTAAATTAAATTATTCGTAAAAAATAGCATTCTTGAAAATTAAAAAATCATATTTCTGTAGGAGCCAAGAGTGTATTTTTGGCCTTAAATTCCTTAATTTTTTTCGGACACTGATAACAAAATAGCCATAAATAATTGTGAAAATATAAATATATATTATCTTATATAGCACAAAGATGTATAGGCAGTAATATACAATTACATATTTTTCCTTATGGCAGAACCAAAACTATGAATGATAACAAAAGAAACAATTGCAACATAATTTGGGACATTTGTTTTCGGCTGAAATATGTTTAAACAACTTGATATGACTTATTAAGCAATACATTCAACTACTTATTTAACAATTGTCGCTTTGTTTTATCAACTTTAATAAGCGGGTTCGGCCTCTAAATATTGTTTAATCCTAAAAGTTTTTAGGTTTGAGGATTTTTCACCAATGGAATTCGTTGAAAAGTTGAAACCTAAAAAGGTAAACACTTCGAAAATAAGAGTAATATATATATATATATTTATATGTATATATATATATATATATATATATATATAAATATATATATACTCGTATTTTTGTGTGTGTAAGTGTGTGTTGGCAGGTGGGCAAATGCTACACAGTCCGGTATGATCAGGGCACTTAAAAATATAAATTAAAGATTATTCAAGAGCTAAATCAAACACGGTATTAAAATGCCAAATAGCATTTCTCTAGAGATAATCCAAGCCAGGAAAAATAGAGCCCTCTCTTTCTCTCATCAAGAAATTAATTGATTTTTCTCACTTTCCATGAATTTACATATAAAAGAAAAGTATTATTCCAATATCATTATAGGAAAAGTCATTTACAACTGTCATTTTTGAGTAGAGGAATTTTAAATCTCCTACTTATCAAAGGAATAGTGTAAATTTTATAACATTTGTCAATGGTCGAGTGTTCCAGGTCCAGTTATTGCAATATTTTCTCTAGTTTAACCTTTGATTTGAATATAAATAGATGCGAATTTTAATAATATATTTATCCAAAGAAGTACAGTCACGTACATGCAGATGCAGGAAAGAAACCACAGTGTTATGATCAATTATGGAATTAGAGCCGCATCATCTTCAATCGAGGGCGAGATAATGGATAGAGAATAATGTATAACTTAGGGACGCAAATATATACCTGTCGGAATGAATTTTGGGGTGGTGTTACGGGGGAGCAACGTCATTTTTTAGTAGAGTAAGTATAAATATCCTACTTATCAATCGATTAGTGTTGAATTGCCAATCGAAAGAATAAAATTTGCAATTTTCTTTATATGACCATTTCAATTAGACGCCTATGTATATAATTATGAGAATTATAAATTATTTTGGCATTATCAATGTCAATCGAATGGTTTTTATTTGACAAATGGGGAAACAAACCTAGAAGAAAGACATCCATGTTGCCTACCTATCGCATTTATGTGCCTTCATTTTCTTGGAGAATCTGCTACTGCCGCTAACGTATACTGGATTACAAGACTTGCATGGAATATAATTGACTCCTTGTTGTTGATCGGTAGATCTAATTTTAGACAGACTACTCCATATAGTTTTAAGGTATCAAAACAGCGTTTAAATAAAAAAAATCAATGAAATAATTAAAATACTTTATAGCTACCCGTCATTTGATATATATATATATATATATATATATATATATATATATATATATATATATATATAACTTTTAATATTTATTTTTCCTGTAGTTTTTATTGATAATGAACTGAATAAAGTTCGAAAGTACTCGGAAATAACTTTTGCTTTTTTCATGTGGGACATTGCTTTCATTGCTAAACTCACGTACTACTTTTATTGTTATTCGTTTCATATATATATATATATATAAATATATATATATATATAATAAAAAAGGTTAATAAAGCAAGGCTTAACATCTTAGAAGCCCGATTAATAAATGAAGATAAGCCGGCCATCAACAGTCAAGCAACAAGCTGTAATCGCACATTAACACTATTTAAAAAATTCCACTCACAGGAGTGGCCCATTCAACGAAGGCGGAATAAATACCCCTTAAAAATCGTTTTCTTTTACTCTGCCAAATCCTCCCTCAATTCATTACATCGGTAAAGGAGGCAAGAATATTTCCAAAGGCTCTGTAGATGATCGAATAAGATCAAAAGCTTAGCAATTTAGTTCAGTTTTTCCCACCACATTCATTTAAAAAAGAGATGAATACTGGACAAGTAATCCACCATCTACAAAATAGAATATAAGAGATAGTTAGAAGAAGATAAAATTGCCAAAGGAAATTAATTAAGGCAAAATAGACAATGCTCTTCAACAAAATTTGCATAAATAAATATATATATATATATATATAAATGAAATTTCCCTCAGTAAAAATAAGTAGGTGCTCTCAAGTACTTTCGAATTTTATTCAGTTCATTCTCAAGGATAACTACAAGACTATATATTATAATAAGTGTGTATATTAGCTAGTAAAAGATAGGGGGACCGCTTCTAAGACAAGAAATCTCCAATGAAAAAGTATCAGAGGGATGGGTACATTCACATTAAGATTTAGCTCTAACAGGTAGCAAGGTCAAATCGAGAGGCAAGAAAGAGTCAAGAACAGAACCAAAAAGGCTAAAACGATTAACGGATAAAGGAGAGTCTAAAGAGGGAGATTAGAAGAGACACAAGAAGTAAATCGAAACTGAGAGGAGAGAGGAAGAGAAATAAAATAATGTTAATACAGAATCAATGCACTAATTAAATTGATACATCGGGTTACCATAAAAATGAAAATTGCCCCCCAAAATTGAAAAGTAGGAATATATGTCAAAGCTAATTTCTTTAAGAATGAGTTTTTTCATAACAACATCAATTTTAAAAAGGCCAGGGGAAATGTTAAAGTTATTAAATTAGCTAATACATGAACATTCAACAAGGTTTCTTTTAATTGAGTTATTTAAGCAAAAAATAAATTTTGCTTAATTCCAATTAATTAAGTGGTTATTTCCGGACATATGCAGAAAAAACACACTATTATTTACAGCTCTCCTAACATTGTATTTATGCTGAATAATACGGACAGATAATTTCCTTTCTGTCTGTCCAAAATATTTACTTAGACAAACAAAACATTCGACCGAATAGACTCCCTCAATATTATTAAAATTATTGTAAACTATAATGTTTTTTTATAATTGACTAGTATTTGAAAGCACCTCAATCATAAAGTTTTTTGAAAGACAGGAAAGATCAATGAAGCAAACAGAGAAAGGTAAAACCAAAATGTTTTTAACATTAAAAGGGATATCAGGAGCTGCATTATAGAACATCTTTTTGTAGAAGAAAGACGGTTTAGAAATAAGGTATAAAGGTAACATAGTTATGGCTAATTTCAAAGATATTAAAGAATTCAGCATCCATATATTCAGGACTAACAACATCTCGTAAGGCAAGTAAAAACATAGAGGAAAAAACGGAACGTTTGACTTTAAGACTATGCGAAGAGTAAAAATGAATGTAAGAGTTGAAATTAGTAGGTTTGCGATAGATAGAGTATTTAAAACCAGTCGGTTTTCTATGAATAAGAAGATCGAGAAATGGAAGCGTTCTATTATTTTTAACCTCATGAGTAAGTTTAATAGAATGACAACATCAATACACCTGTACCAAACAATAGGGAAGTCAAGGATAGTAGGGAGAAGTCTTGTTTTAAAGAACTCCATATATAAGTTAGAAAGAACAGGTGAAAGGCAATTTCCTTAATGATAAATTGAAAAATATTTTTCTTCACCTAGCTGCTACTATTTTTAGGAAACTCATTTCATTTAGCACCCAAAATTGTAAGTTTTCGTTCGATGGCAAATATTTTCTTCCAAAGTTTGGATTTGCAGTAGGTAATTAATTGCTTTTCACCTGTTCTCTCTAACTTATATATATATATAATATATATATATATATATATATATATATATATATATATATAAATGTATATATATATATATATATATATATATATATATATATATATATATATATATATATATATATATATATATATATATATATACTACTTCATTTTTAACCTTTACCACGATTCATAGTTTTCTCAATATTTATATGCTAATGATACTGGTGATTTATTCAACCAACGAAGTAGATTCGTAACATTATTTTAAGAAATACGTATGTGAGTCAAAATTCATCCATATCCATCACCAAAGACACAAGAAAAGAGAAAGGATCTAAAAACAACGCTTAGTAAATTGGGTGGGATTATGGATCTCATTCCTGACTTAAAATTTGTTTTAACACACATAGTATGTAGTACTTATCCATTCTTGAACCCTTAGAAATCTCTTAAATTAGAACTGAAGCTCTATTGGTTGGTCTATAATTTAGTGCTCCATTTAGATAAGTAAATAATTTCACGCTCATAGAACTCATAGAATGGTGGTTGATGAAGAGATTTGTCATATTAGATAGACCATTCCTATTCTGCCTTAGGGTACTATCCTTGATCATCTCTTTTTATCATTTATATTAGCTGGTCTTAGAGAACAAGTTTATTTCGTATGCTGCTTACATCACATTAATTACCACTTTAACTTCTCCAAATATTAGGATTTCTTTGTATGATTCTCTGAATAATAACCATACATATATTAGGGAGTGCCATTAGTAGGTACAGAACACCTAATTACCCACACTATTTATATTTCCGCAGTGACATTGTTGTGTTTCTTCTTACTTGTAACTAGTTATAAATTTGCGGGTTGTTTAATTTTATAAAATTACTTTCAGGAAAAATATATCAAGCGTTTCTTCGGGAATATAAAAAAAAATGGAATTCTGAGAGTGTTTTGATCAATTTTGGTGTTTGGTGCAAGTCTGTTCTTCTTCCAGGGATTCACATGAGAAAAGTCTGTATAAAATCTTCTCCGATATTAAGTTTCATAATTAATGGTATCGCCGAAAAAATAGTTCCCTGGTTATGGTGTCTTAGTTAGTATCAAATCTTCTTGATCCCTCTTCGTCAGATTTCCTCATTCTGTAAGTAACAATGTGCAAGCGGCCCTGGTAATAAAAGTGTTATTTTATCAGATATAAGTTATGCCATAATTCCTTAACCTATGTATCTTTTTATCCCTGCCAATTTAAGGCCTCAGAATACGTTTCCTAATGTTTTGCTGAATCAGTTGATCCCCCGAGCTTCAAACGTGGTTATAACTCCTTTAATAAATAAATCATATCTTGTTTTTCCAATCATCATTTTATCTTCAGATATTTAACTTTTTATGCATTCCCAGCTGGAGGGATTTCTTCGAGAGTTTGCTCACTTTTCCAGTTCAGCTTTAATTATATGCTAATAGTAACATAAGTGTTCAGCGTTTTTTAATTATAGGAAAATATTGGTCTCATAACTTAAACTGAGTGGTTTTCATTTCATAACTTTCCTGAGTTGATCTGTCTTTTTTTTAAATTATAGGGTTAGAAATTATTAATTGCAAAATCTATACCAATGATATGTGGCAGAGGTTGCCGTTAGATAAAATTACATTCATTTAACTTATCGTGCTCTACATTTACGAATAATATATTCTCTGTCCGTCCTGGTTTTTAACATGACTTTTACAGTTATGGATATTAGGGCTGAGGAGTTTGTCTTTGGATTATTTTGCATGTTTAAAAAACTTTTTAAAATTAACCTATATTATATTCGGTTTCTATTTCTCTTTAAACACTTCTTCTTGCTCCATTAAATTTTTATATAAATATATTTGAACAGCTGAGCTGCGAGAATTTTTAAATTGGGCAACCATGGCACCCTCCATGCGTCATCGTTTCCATGACAATGCATGACCCAGAATTAGATATTATTATGTTATCAGCAAATTTTTCTAGTTTCATTCTTTATTTAGATTTCATAAATGGTCGGATGTAAGTTTTAACTTCTATTTCTCAAACTGCCAAAGTCAAAACTTCTCTTCAATAAAATCTTAAAGAACATTTTGAAGAATGGTACCTGGAAAGATTGAATTTGTTTTCTCTCTCAAAGTATTCTTAAATATTTGTAAACCAGTAAACGAAACTTGTCTCTTATCTACACTTAAATCTCATTTGGTATTTAGGGCGTAAACCTGACTATGATTTGGGAGAGAATTCGACCTTAATCCACGAGCCGATTTCTCCTCTTATATATACTAAACATTACTACATTTATTCCAGCAATCCTCCTTTTATTCACCTCCATAATTAAAGGATTGTGATAGATTTTTTAAGGTTTTAATCATCGTCGATCTTTTTTATCTCTTCCTCCTAGTCTTTCTATTTTTTCATTATACCAACATCCTGAGATGTGTAAATTAAAGTATAAAGGAACAAAATGATTAATAACTTTCATCAAATTATAATTTCTCAGAATTTAAATCTAAAAATCTTTCAGTCTTTTCAATTATTTTATACAGAAATCTACTGTGAAAGAATGGATATTATAACATCATTTTTTCTAAAAACTTTTCAATTTTCTTTATATGGTCCTTCTGGTATGCAGAATATGATAAGCTACAGTTAGAAATTTTTTGGAAGTCATTTTGGTTACAGTAAAAAATAAAAATGTTCCCATTTTCTTTTATTTAATTACCAATAGTGAATTTTAGACGGAGTACTCTAACCATTCATGGCGTGAAGAGAGAGAAGGTTTCTTTACAACTCCGCTGACTTGGAATAGACTGGATAATGCGTTGAACCCGAGACCATCTTCAGACTTGGAGCCATCCTTATACATTTGTACGCATCTACCGTACACGAAGTTTGATATAATAAAGTCGACGGTAATGCACTCGGCGTTGCAGAAACTGTAATTACTGGCAAGGTGTTAAATAGTCAAAGGTACATTCTAAGATGACGTTCTTGCAGAAACTGTAATTACTGGCAAGGTGTTAAATAGTCAAAGGTACATTCTAAGATGACGTTCTTGCAGAAACCAGAGGCGCAATCAGTCCCAGAGCTACAAGACCCTACCAAAGGAGTTTACTAGCCAGAAACCCAATTGGCGTCACAAGGAGGTAAAGGCAGCACCGAGATCGTTCTCAGATTCAATGAGACATGTTGACAATTGAGGGAGTCACCGTCTCCGGCAATTGCATAATACGCTTTGTATGGAATAAAATATATCACCCCATAATCACCAAGCAGTCTCTCATAAGGAACGTGGATAAAGACGCCGGTAGCCAGAAGGAGATCGAGTTGGCGGATTAGCTCTACCTTTTCCAATTGACGTTTGTCTGAGCAGGCATAAAACTCTTAGCTGTAATCAATCTTTACGTGAAAAAATGAGCGATAAAACAACAACGTGGCAGCCGAATCAGCATCTAAGTTTCTGAGCATCACACTCCAAAGAATGAGCATACAGAGCTACATGAAAAACGAAAGCATCGAAGTGATAACGTTAATTCTAAAAGGAAAGCGGTGAGCCAACTCGACAGCGGAATCAATGATCTAGCAGCAGTTCAGATATGAACATTTTCGAGGTGTCTCCTCGCCCTTTTCCTGAGAGTTCCATGATACGCTGCTGCAATACGGTATCAAATCAAAGAAATCAGTAGCGTAGTGGTGTGTACGAAAGAAGCTTTCGTTGATAAAATTTTCCAACAGGTATAGTAAAGCCAACTTTGGTGAATCTTGTTGAAATCACAATCGTCAGAAGAGTAATAGCTTCTACTTTCCAGGAGAAAGGCTAATCAACCATTTATCAATATTTAAATCAACTTGCACATGCAGGGGGATAAAGAAGATGGACAAAAACTAGCAGGAGCATACTGATTCCTTACTGGTTTATTAAAAGTTAGCAAAGTAACCATTATTCAGGAGTTTAGGACTATACTCTCAATCCAGGTCTTTCTCAAAAATATAACAAATTAGCAATTTCTTACTCACCTATGTTTCGAAACATAGAATAAGGGATATTGCCTGGGGCAGGGGCAGTGTCAGCACAAGAAGCAAAAGTGCAATCCAACATCCTCAGTGTAAACATATCAATGAAGGATTGCCCGACTATGGAGGTAATTGAGCAACATAATGACGTACATTGAATGCAGAAGAGGTAGCTTCCAAGATAGAAAATGTGCTATATACAGCCATAAGAGACTACGCTACGTACCTTCTGTCCTAGATTGCGAAATTGCGGTCCAGTTCTCTTGGAGATGAGGGGTTCCCGACAAGAACTTGCTCCGAATGCTTTTGACTCTCTAACACTTCTGCAAAGGAAGTCTTCTCGCTATGAATACTTTCTTACCCATCAAGAAGAGCTGCATGTGCGGTAAGACACATACGGAATCTAGCACTAGCTCGAAGAATTTCACCCACGATGAAATGTTTTTTGGTGAGACTTACATATAACACATTTAATGCTATCAATTCCCTTTGGGTCCTTCTCACATTAAGCCGGGGTCCACTACGGCAAGCAATTCTACCTATCTTTGTTAGGACTACGGCTATATGATTGTCGCCGGAGAAGATCTCAAATGCCATATCCACCGACCTAAAATCCTCGACTGCTGAAATGAAAATCACCTATCTCTCACAAGAACAAAGAGATGGTTTTGCAGGCGGCAAAGACTCAGAAAATGATATTGAAATGGTTAAGTGTCTCTTTATTATGGAGCTTATCGTCCACCTCCAAATTAAAATCAGGTTTCATATCGAGATACCAAAAGGAGAGTTCAAAACATCAATATGAAACGATTCTCTCACATCTCACAGTGGCATGTAAACGCATCATTTTCAAGACAACTATTTTTACCTCTTTCCTCAAGTAAGAAATGACATGACCAATAGGCTGGTTAGTATACTCACAATACAAGGATACAAGGGAGATAAATCCATCAGAAGGAGAAAGGGGCTCTGCTACCGTTCCACGAGACCATGAAGTTCTCCTCTTTAGGTTTAGCTAAAATTCCTCTGCCTGAAAAGAGGTAATTATAGTGAGAATGAAGATGGAGACTCTACCTCTGGAAGGAAACGGGCATCCCAGTCTCTTGTAGTGATTTTCCATTTTAGCTAACAATGTTAGAAAAACATGAAAACCCTCACGCCATCTTTGAGGGGTAGGCATCCTGTGAATCTATCCACACGGAAGCGACGTGTAGCGCTTCGTTTCATTAATACTGAATTAGCAGGGGGAACCCTGGTTTAGGCAAAGATGATCTTGACCCCGAAAAGCCGTTAGCTCTACCAGGAAAGGACCACTTGAAAGAGGGCTATACTCCGCAGAAGGTTTCGAAAGGGCGCGGAAGCTACCGTGTACTACACCTTAAGGGGAAAGTAGCATAGTGTGGTTTTCTTAGCTTGAATGCACATGACGTCCCATCCTGCACATGAGGCAAGAGGAAGAATCACTTAACCTCTTGAAAAAATAATAGGTAAAAATATGTAATTGTAGGACCACCTACTCTAGAGATACACACCACATTGCTTCGAGGAAGCATGGGGTGGCTCTCCTCAATTAACGGAATTCACAGTAAGCACAAATTTCGAGTAATCCCGACTTTGCACACCTAAATAAACATTTCAATTTGTCAAAGCAATGGTCCCAACTATTTTAACAGGCAAGAGATACCAATTGAGATGCACCATCTAATGGAACCTTTTACGATCGAAAGAAAATAAGATTACAGGGGTGGCTCTTGATCCCTCACCTCCTATTTTCTTATCCCATGTTAGATATTGATTGCCCATTGGTTAGCAAATGAGAATACTAACGTTCCCTTGCATAAACAAACACTTTCACAAAAGTTCATAGTAAATTGCCGTGTAATTTGCACGGGAGCCATTGAGTTTCCGAAGAGCACCAGAAACGGGTGATCTTTACCTCTCTGGTAATTTCCCTTTCTCAAGCCACTATGTGATAAACATAGAGCGTTTGCCAAAAATGTTAGCATCAGTGAACTTTATTCATAGAAAATCACAAAGGAAGAAGAGAAACCTCTTTACATTTTGAACTTTTTTTTCTTCCTTCTTTTTTAAGAGAGCAGTTTGGGGAAATAAAGCGCTTCTCTCCATCTAAGGGAGGGGACCAAATCCAACGAAGTACCAACTTCAGTCATTTCGTTCTCCGAAATTGGGGAGCCAATACATGATAAGGTGGAAGATACAGATCGGGAAAGTCCAGCCCTTCATCTAACTTTGTTTTGCCCGTGTGGCATAAAAAGGATTTTACAAGGGCTCACTTTGGTTTGGAGTTATCACTAATTGAGTCTTTTTTGACTCTCTTAAAAGAAAATGCCATATGTGGTGTGACTACTATCCCGGATAATTTCTTTAGGAGCAGAGGCTGATATGAGGTTACCGGCTCCAATCAAACCGCATGCTATGCGTCAACGAGGAGTATTAGTAAATAGCAGAGCTACAATGAGTTGCGTGGCCAAATCGGGGATCAGGGAGCCAGCGTGGCGCATTCTCTAACCCATTGTGCTATTAGCAAACCCAGGGAAAGGAAAAGCGACCCGCCTCTATAATTGAGTCACCTAGAGGCAACCACAAATTATGGTTAGGTGGAAATCCCTAACCCGTATAAAAAGAAGTGGGGTAAGCTATCTCTCCGCTATGATATTTTGGACGGTCCCCTTAGAAAGAACATAGGGGACAAACTTCCTGTATTTGGTGGAACCTCGCTTAGACTGTCCAGCCTTCCTCAACTAATGCAGCACCAATGTTTGGTCAGGGCTTTTAATGGGTACGTGCTCACACGTTCATTTTTACTAAAAGCCCGATGCCTCTCCCAGCCGCGACCCTACTTTGACACTCATATATAATCGGACTGTTCTGGCCTCTCCCTTTGCCTGGTCAAAACAGCCAGGAAGAGCAGTATACGTCTTTTCTGACACTTCTTGGAAATCCCAGATCAAATACGAAGGGCGGCGTGGTAAGGAGATCGAAATGGCGGTTCCTGATTAGTAAAATTTGTCGGAGAAATCTGATTCACCATACTAGATATCGAGTGCTAGCCTAGCCAAAAGCGAGGATGGGAAAGGGCATTAGGAGATGAAGCCAATAAAAATGGTAGAGAAATAGAAAGTAGTAGTGAAAATTGTTAATAAAGGAACAAGGAGAATGTTCCTTCCTTAACTGAAGTTTAGATTCCTTCTGTAGTCAAGTTTTTCCCTAGAGTACTTGAATCAGGAGATCGTGCTGCTCCTCTTCATTCTAAGTGCAATACTTTACCAGGGTTTGTCTCGGCTGTGCACTGGGAAATGAACGTCGTTGTATTTAACAAGGGTTTAGTTGGAGCAGAGAGTATTTTGGCTGCGGTTACACATACTTCATTTGCATGAAGAGAAAGAATTGAGGATGGTTTAAGGAAAATAGTGTGTGCTGAGAGGGAGACGAGAGAGAAAAATATCTAATTCGACTGGCTTTGTCAAAGTGATTAAGGAAAGAAACCCAGTGTCACGGCTTTCAATATTTTCTCTGCGGCCATAGTAACCTGTATTTCATCTGGATACAGGCTGTAACAGTCTAGATAGTGTACTTGGCCCATACTGCCAATCTCAATTTTAAGCCGTGTTATTTCTCCACTTTTTATTTGAAGCCTAGTTGTTTTCTCAGGCAACATGATCCAAATCATTGTAGGTTGAAAAAGAGTTGAGTAGATAGCTGTAGAAAAAAGGTTGGTGCCGATAGGGAAAAAGGTGGAAAAAGCATCATCTTCGCTAGGTGTTGTCAAAGAGTTCATATCAACACAGTGAGTTGGACCTTCCCTCTTATTACTTAAGGCAAGACGTGTTGCTTCTCCAACTATTAGCAGTAAGAGTCTAACGTCATGGCCAAATGTTTGGACACTACTATATTTTTTTATGTAAGAAAACAAATACAACTAATCAAACGTTGCATTTTATTTTACACTGTGTTTTTCAAATATTTCAGATGAAATTACAAAAATATAGAACCGAAACGCATTTTATTAATAAATACAATAATAAGATGCGCACAGTGAATATTTACAATGATTTCTTTTGTTCTTCCCGAATGTTTGAATTCATTTTGGCATAATGATTGTCGTAGAATGCCGAGCTAATATATATTTATTTGTTTTATTAACTTTTAATAAACCAAATAACTTTAAATTGAGGCGTAAGTTCGTGCCTCGGTGATCGCTTGAGGATCGGGCTCTAAGAGTGCTAAACTTGACTTTTATTCTATTGAATGAATAAACTGGGTTTCTTTCTTAGCTTTATTAAATATTGCCACTTCAACTCGTTCGGGGATAATTAAAACAGTGCATTTATTGAAGAAAAAATAGACTTTAATCAACATAACCCACCTCACTAATTAACATTAAAACACAAATATCTAACACACGTATAAAAAGAAAATGGGATAAATATTTACGGGAGGAACAATTCTTAAGTTAATAGATTTGTCCTTAGTCAGACATCCAATAAACTAATTTTAAAGCACGGGGACATAAATAACAAGATTGTTCTTTACTTACATAAGGTAATGGAGATTAATGAATAAACTGGGTTTCTTTCTTAGCTTTATTAAATATTGCCACTTCAACTCGTTCGGGGATAATTAAAACAGTGCATTTATTGAAGAAAAAATAGACTTTAATCAACATAACCCACCTCACTAATTAACATTAAAACACAAATATCTAACACACGTATAAAAAGAAAATGGGATAAATATTTACGGGAGGAACAATTCTTAAGTTAATAGATTTGTCCTTAGTCAGACATCCAATAAACTAATTTTAAAGCACGGGGACATAAATAACAAGATTGTTCTTTACTTACATAAGGTAATGGAGATTAATACCAGTTTCCCGTAAGAATATCTTCGGGGTTTTTGATCGCTAGATGGCGCTCGTTGACCTGCCTGGCGAGTTGACGGGTGACGTCACGAGGAATTTCGAGTTGGCGTAAGAGAATCAAAACAAAGACGCCGATGAGAAGGGTGGGTTCTCGTACGTTTATGACCTTGAAACGGTTTCTAATCTTGGGATATGATTATATTCTTTCCTAGCGATTTCTGTTTCGCTTATATAATTTCGATGTTGGATGAGAAATCTATCTAGTTTGGAGTTGTCAAACTCAAATAGAATAAGATTTGGAGTCCTCAATCTGTGTCGGTTGATACTCACTAATCTTAGGGCTCGAACGGCGCCGAGCTTCCTTGGTACAATCTGGTATTGTACAAGGACTGCAAATTCTCCTTAACTTGCAATAGCTTTGTACCGGTGATTTTTGAGTCTTCTTGTCGAACTCAAAAAAATCTTCTGTCAACCGGTGACTTTCTTGTCTCTCCAGTGGGAACGAACAAAAAAGCCTCGTTTACACGGGTCCTCAGGTTATATACCCAACTTACTCCCGCTGAGGTGGATGGGGAGGTGGATGGGGGGGGGGGGGGCTCGCATGGTGAGACCTCGGGTTGGTCTGCCGCCCTTTTGCGTCTGGTAGGGTCGGAGAGGGGGTAATACGAGATCGGCAGTTTGCACTTTTGACTGGGTTGTTTATAAGTACACCCTCGAAGTGCCTGCCTTTTGAGCTGAGGTCAGGAATCAGTCTCGTATCACTTACGCTTTTGCCCGTTCTCCTATGTTACCGGAGAACATCGAAGGGGCACAGCTAAACCCAGATGTCTTTAGTTATTATTTCCTTAGACTATATAAACATATATATATATATATATACTAATTTCTTATTATTCCTCTACATCCCTCCACCCTTAAGATGATCATGGGGGGAAGAGGAATCGCCTGTGCTCTACGCAACAAGTCCTACTAAAACATCTGTACAAAAAGCTACTCGACCGATAGTGGGAACGCTCCACTCACATCACTCTTATTGATTGAATTATGTCCTCCGTGCGCCTAATTAACACTTATCGTAACCGATTCTACGAAATACACAAAAGGAACTACAATATTAGGGATACACTTATACGTACAAAATAAACCAAACAATAAAATTCTATCTACACACCAAAAAAAATTACCGTAGGTAAACTATATTAACCTGGTATTACATTATGGTTAATGCTTTCAGTACTCCAGTCGCATACGCTGTTTCCCACATTGTGAGTTTTCGACTGGCATAACATATGTCGAATGAATTTGCGGTAGCATGGGGTGGTTCCTACGAACGAACAAACTTGTTTTTTGGTTCGGGGTAGCGGCATCTTTATTATGGCGTCTACCCGATTCTGTCTTGTGGATAAACCGTTTTTCCCAAATTTGACTCCTAGCTCACAGATGGCCTCATCAGCGAAGTAGTATTTAGATGTTCCCATCGTGCGAACGCGTTCACAGGGACGCTCTGAAACGGTGCTACGTGCATGTAAGGGTCCTTCCCGTGTAGGGGTAGTCACGTACACGTGGTCAGGATAGGAGGCTGGCCTCTTCCAACCACCTACACATCTTCTTGCTTCTTCTTCCTTTTTAATCTTTATTTGCCTATTTACTCTTGACTTTTCTTCTAGGGAATTGGGTTGATCTACATCAGGGAGAGGAGTTTGATCTTCCCGACATTCTTCGTTCATTTCTTCTTTCATTAAACTCTCTTTAGAACCGTCATTTTCTTGAAAGTAGCTTGGTACTCCCGTTTCAATCACTGCATTTGACCTTGCGTTTTCGGTCACCATCTTTGTCTTCTGAGAATTTTTATTTTCGGGGTTTTGCTCCGGCAGCGATTTCGAACATTTATTTTGATCTTGTGAAGATTTCTCAGTCAGAACTTTTTCTTTAAAAGTTTCTTTGATTATCCTGTGATCAGAAGGAACTTGTTTGGCTACAGCTTTCTTATTAGGCGTATGTATAACTCTTCTTATATTTATTCTTCTTTCTTCTTCTTCATTCTCTTTCTTCGCTACCTTCCACTCCGGGGGTGGGAGGGACGGCACCACATCCGTCGCAGTCTTGACGACTCGTGAACATATCCCTTCGTTCACATGTTTCTCGGACGAAAACAAATGGGTCGAAACCGGGTGTCTCTCATTCGCGGGTATCCGGGTGACTACTAATTGAGCTATCGGATTTGAGGAGAGCTGCGCGCTCTGGCCTATTAATACAGAGCAGAATTTAATAGGCGCTGCTACTACGTCGGTCCAGCCAGAAAAATATTTCGACTGTATGTGGCATCGGACGACAGGGAACTTAGTGGGTCTACCCAGGAAATCCTGGACGACCACGAACTTCTGGTGCTGAGGGGTGATAGGGGGAAGCAATTGGTTTGACACAACGATACAGGTACACCCCGTATCGCGTAACACGGTTGAGACTCGGCGACCATTTACGGCCCCAGTCTCGAATTTTAATCCTTCGAGGGGATTTTTGCTGTATACAAAATTCACCTGCTGTTCAGGGGAATTCGCTGTGGTCAAAGGAGGTAAGGGATTCGAAGGTTGTTCTGATTCCAACGTTGCCATCAGGTTATGTACCTGTTGGTTCGAGGGCGACTTAAGCCTCGAGTTTTGGGGGCAATTGTAGCTAAGGTGGCCTTGGATGCCACAACTATAGCAAGTTATGGGGTTTCTGGGATTTACGGCGTTCCTGACGAATTTAGGGGAGTTATTTTGCGGGGGTGTATGAGGATAATCCCCATCTTTTGGCGAAAAGGGTTTCTGATGATACCCACCTTTCTTGGGGGATGCGGACTTGTTTTTACTACACTCTCTAGGATATAACCTATGGTTTGATGAATGCAAGTCAGCTTCTGACACACACTCATCGAAGGACTCTGCTCTCCTGTCCTTGACAAAGGCCCTTAATTCTGGAGACAGCGTGCTTAATAGCTGGTCCTTCAATATGAAGTCGATGAGTGAGTCAAAATCATTTCTCACTCGAGCTGACTCTAACCAAAATTGGAGGTGTCTCCTGAGCATAAAACCAAATTGTCGGTAGGTTTGTCCGGGCTGAATCCTAGCCTGCCTAAATTTTATCCTATAGTCTTCAGGATTGAGGTTAATCGCTCCCAGTAGTTCTGCTTTTAGGGTGGAATAGTCTATCGTCGCATCAGATGGTAGAGACACGAATATGTCTCTTACTCGGGTACTGAGAAGGGGGAGTAATCTGGCGATACCGTCTGTCTCGATATCCCAGTGATTCACTTCAAATATTTTTTCGAAGTGCGAGAGGTACGCGTATAGGTCGTCTTCGTCCTTGTACGCTGGCAGCTTCATAGTTGGAACCTGTGATGTCCCAGTCCTGGACCCCACGGAATGCACTTCCACTTGGTCCTTGCTTAATGCTCTCTCGTGTTCTCTTATCTTTTCTCTTTCATCAGCTTCCATTTTCGTCTTTTCTGCCTCCATCTTTCTCTCTTCTCTCCTCATTTCCCTTTCCGTCCTTTCTTTATCTTGGACGTATGCAAGGAGTTCTTTGTCCTTTAGTCCCAGGGTTTGACCTTGTTTAACAAATAATTCAAACGAAGACATATTGGCTATGTTCGTCGAGACTCACTACTGTAACGAACGTTACGTATGCAACTTGGAGTCCCTTAGCTTTTATTACCCTAACCTTACCTTTCTCTAAACCTCTTGATTGGATTATTCCTATCCGAAAACAAGACAGCACACTACACAACACTCTTCGTTGAGTTATAATTCCTACCTTCGTAACTACACTTCACTGAATCTTTAAGACTTGTTTGAAGTCTCGTTATTTAAATTTTCCTCGAACGGGTTGGCAAATATTTGTTATGGGTTAGGGCTTTTTACTCTAATCTCAAATTTGGGTTCTTCTGACTTAACCGCAATAACCTGACACCACTTAAATAATATGTCGTAGAATGCCGAGCTAATATATATTTATTTGTTTTATTAACTTTTAATAAACCAAATAACTTTAAATTGAGGCGTAAGTTCGTGCCTCGGTGATCGCTTGAGGATCGGGCTCTAAGAGTGCTAAACTTGACTTTTATTCTATTGAATGAATAAACTGGGTTTCTTTCTTAGCTTTATTAAATATTGCCACTTCAACTCGTTCGGGGATAATTAAAACAGTGCATTTATTGAAGAAAAAATAGACTTTAATCAACATAACCCACCTCACTAATTAACATTAAAACACAAATATCTAACACACGTATAAAAAGAAAATGGGATAAATATTTACGGGAGGAACAATTCTTAAGTTAATAGATTTGTCCTTAGTCAGACATCCAATAAACTAATTTTAAAGCACGGGGACATAAATAACAAGATTGTTCTTTACTTACATAAGGTAATGGAGATTAATATCAGTTTCCCGTAAGAATATCTTCGGGGTTTTTGATCGCTAGATGGCGCTCGTTGACCTGCCTGGCGAGTTGACGGGTGACGTCACGAGGAATTTCGAGTTGGCGTAAGAGAATCAAAACAAAGACGCCGATGAGAAGGGTGGGTTCTCGTACGTTTATGACCTTGAAACGGTTTCTAATCTTGGGATATGATTATATTCTTTCCTAGCGATTTCTGTCTCGCTTATATAATTTCGATGTTGGATGAGAAATCTATCTAGTTTGGAGTTGTCAAACTCAGATAGAATAAGATTTGGAGTCCTCAATCTGTGTCGGTTGATACTCACTAATCTTAGGGCTCGAACGGCGCCGAGCTTCCTTGGTACAATCTGGTATTGTACAAGGACTGCAAATTCTCCTTAACTTGCAATAGCTTTGTACCGGTGATTTTTGAGTCTTCTTGTCGAACTCAAAAAAATCTTCTGTCAACCGGTGACTTTCTTGTCTCTCCAGTGGGAACGAACAAAAAAGCCTCGTTTACACGGGTCCTCAGGTTATATACCCAACTTACTCCCGCTGAGGTGGGTGGGGAGGTGGATGGGGGGGGGCTCGCATGGTGGGACCTCGGGTTGGTCTGCCGCCCTTTTGCGTCTGGTAGGGTCGGAGAGGGGGTAATACGAGATCGGCAGTTTGCACTTTTGACTGGGTTGTTTATAAGTACACCCTCGAAGTGCCTGCCTTTTGAGCTGAGGTCAGGAATCAGTCTCGTATCACTTGCGCTTTTGCCCGTTCTCCTATGTTACCGGAGAACATCGAAGGGGCACAGCTAAACCCAGATGTCTTTAGTTATTATTTCCTTAGACTATATAAACATATATATATATATATATATATATATACTAATTTCTTATTATTCCTCTACAATGATTATTTCTTTGCTGATATCGTTCAATCAATTGGAAGTCCTCTGTTTATGAACCGCCAGTTTGATTATTTCACACAAATTCCCCATTGGGTTAAAATCTGGCTAAAGTTGGAGGGTATTTTCTGTCACGAACTTTTGTATTGCTGTTGCTTAATGAAAAGTTATGCCATCATGATATAAAATAAAATTAACTTCCCTAAATTGATCCTTAACTGTTGGGAAAATGTGCTGATGAAGCAAGTTTAGGTATCATTTTGAATTCATACTAGTGAGTTGGTGAAAATTGTTCTCTTCCAGTATACCTATATTAAAAGTAGCCCAGTAGCTTCAAACAAGAGGAAGGGAGCTTTCTCAGTAATATCACTTTGTCCCAGTCTACAACATTCGATCTTTTATATTTTTTTAAAAACTGGAGCCTGCAAAGTTAGTTTGTGCTCGCTAAAGCGCCAGAGCTGCTACTTTCCAATCGTAAGCAAGCTTGGCAATAAAGGTAATTTTGGCGTTTATTTTATGCTCTTAGAAACACAGAAAACTTCATTGCAAGATGGTAACTATTATTTTTAAGGGTATTATTAATCCTCAAATGGTCCTCAATGCACTACCGTTAGATACTATCTATCCTGTCTCAGGCCACCTCTATGCAGACAACCATAATTGAACACTTTTGTTTGGAAAGAATCATTTCTCGAATAAAGAAAGTTTCAAACATTTTTTACCAAAAGATATTAGGAATAGATTATAACTGCCCACCACCATTCACTTAACCAATTTATTTCATAATTTTACTATTTTGATCAGAGAGTAATGTTCCAGATACATAACTCACCTCCTAAAGGAACATGATGAGAGCGCTATACTGGATTCATCGAAGGAATACATATTTTATCCTCATTATTTTTCAAATGCTAGATTTTTAATAAACATGCAATAATTCAAATTTAGAATAAATATAACTGTCACTTAAATTTTAAAAACTGATAAAAAATAAAAATATATATTCGTCTAAAGATCTTTGACTATGCGTATACACACTATATTATAATGCGGGGCGCTCGGAGGCAACTCTATTAACTGTCCTATATGAAATGACAATAGGACAAGTTCATGGACATAAGAAAGAAACTTCTCTCTTTGCTGGCCAAAATTAACCTTTACTAAAAAAGGGTTAATGAACTTCATTATTTTCATGATATTATATATATTTTTTCGAATTTAGAAGTAGTAACCAATGTATAGATCGACCCTGGAGAAGAAAACCGATACAATAGTTTTAATTCACCATTGGATTAAAATGGATTCCAGCAAATACCCAGAAGGCCAATCACTACCCTTGAGCTGAATATTTAGCAGTTGATGGCCAGCAGCACAACACAAGGAATTGAAATATAAAGTTTGCAGAGAGAATTTAAAAATGGGTTGGTATTATATGATATTATAGTGAATGATGGTTAAAGGTATATTTTGAGACACTCCAAAGTTTTATAATAATTGAAAAGAATGTGATACTGAAAAAACTAAGAACCAAGAAGAAGATACTGGCCATTTATCTCAAGTAGCGTTGGCATAATGATATGCAATTGCTTGCTTTTACCTGCTATATGTATAAAATAGCAAATTTAAGAGTGAACAATAGAGTGGTGATCGAGATGGTCGTTTAGAAAGAGGAAATTAACACAGAATCCGAGGAATTTCTTTTCGCATCAGTCAAACAAAAGATTTAGAAAATAATGCGAACATAAATAGTAGATAATTCATTTATATCGGGGACATTTTGCTTATAATTTATATGCATATTCGATATAACTGAATGATTACACGAGGGGAAAAATCTATTTGGTGAATTGACATAAGTACATTTTGCTACCTAATTCGAGCATACTGAATTCAAATCTGAAATCAGATTCCTTCTAAATGCTACAAATTTTTCGTAATAACAATAACTAATATTATACAATAATTTTCATTTCATCACTTAATTTTGAATCATCCTTTTACATTATTTATAGTAAAGCAGGTTTTTTGCACAAACATTTCATTGTAAATGGGAAGAAACCTGAATTACATATTAGGATTACAAATACTGTAATCAAATAGATGCTAATTTATTAATGACCGTTCATCAGGCTGGAAGACTTCTTCTTGATTTCAATCAAGCCAAGAATTTCCGGTGGTAACTCTTTCTCTTTTAAGTCTTCTCTGACTCTTCTCTTCTAAGCATCCAGCAGTAGTCCGCCATCATGTGTCTATCTCAGTGATCTTAAAAGCGCTCTTCCATCGTCATCAAATCCTGATGGAAGCGTTCCCCTTCTTCGTCGCTCAGGGATCCCAGATTCTCTTGGAATCGGTCGAGGTGACTATTTAGGAAATGCAGCTTCACACTCATGTTGCATCCCAGATCACGATATGTTAAAAGCATATAAGTAACCAAATCCTCGTAATTATGCGCTTTTTTGCTTCTCAAGAAGTTAGGAACAACGGCAGAAAATGAGAGCCAGGCTGCCTTCTCGTTTTCATTCATGGTGTTCACAAATCTAGAATCACTCAGAAGTCTTCGGATTTAGAGACCATCAAATACTCCTGCTTTTTCTTCGTATGTCAAAGCAGGAAATGCCGATACTATATACTGCAAACAATCATTGTTAGTGCTCAACGCCTTGAAATATTGCTTCATCAACCTTATTTTGAGATGAAGTGAAGGGAAAACGATCTTCTCTCGACTTACGATTGGTTCATTAACAATGTTAAACATTCCTGCATACAAAGTTTCCCGAACGGCCAATCTTTTTGGGACCATTGTTTTTCACTAGCTCGACTCTCCCACATACAGATGTAGCATGGAAACTTGGTATATCACTTCTTCTGGCTAAGGGGAAAGTTGACCATCTTAAGGTCTACACATATGATCCAATTGCGTTCATGGTTCTTAAGTAAATCCATGACTATTATTATGTCATCGTGAGGTTCTCGCAGATGGACAGAGTGACCGAGAAGAACTGCAAAGTATTTGCCATTATGCAAGAGGAGACACTTGAGGCTACGCTTGAAACTATCCAAAAACATTCTCCACTCAACAGGGCCATAGGTGCCAAGTCCTAATTCGGTAAACAGACCAGGAGCATCGTGGCAGTATACAAATTGTCTTTCCTCAGAGAAAATACTTAACAAATGTACTCTCTCTTGTTCGGTAATATGATACCCTTACCGACCTGTCAAGCTAAAGTTTTGGCAGCTTCCTTGGAGAACGCCAAATCACGTATTAAGTCATTTAAATCCTCTTGATTGAAACAGTGAGGAGCTAATGACTGCTCAGCATCTGATGATAAATCTGCAGACTCTGAATTCATTTTATGGCCGTCCATATCAGGTACGTCATTTTCATCCTCAAAGGAAGCATATCCACTAAAAATCGGAACTGTTAAAGACTCAGCATTAAGTACTGGCCGGATCGCCGAGGGAATGGAGGGGTAGTCGATCTTGTGCTGATTTTTCCTGCCAATACTTTTAGTATTCACCAGGCAGAAATAACAGTCCGATACATGATCCTTTGGCTTTGCTACACCATGGGGATTTCAAAAGAAAAAATATTTCTCTTTCCTTTCGTCCACTTTCGAAGATTTTCCACACAACTATGGCAAACAGCATGTGGGGCCCACTTCTTATCTTGATCGCCAAGATGAACATCAAAATATGCCTTATAAGTGCGGATCACAAAGTTTGATATATTGCGCCTTTGACGAACTAGCATCTAACAGCCACATATGTAACAGAAAGTGTTAGATTACTAACGCAATTTTCTATTGACGGAGCCATCGCTCTAACATGAGACCTGAAAAAAGAAACAATATTGTCAATATTTTGCACAATAACACTTTTTACTATCTTACTACTATGTACTGTGAAGTATTTGTTTTCTACAAGCACCCTCTTTGGCCGTCCGGAAGGCAGTTTTCGGGAAAACAAGAAAAGGATATTACAGAATAACTATAGCATGTAGGTAAAGTTGGATTATATATTTTTCATCAGCATGAAAAAAACAATTAAAATTGGCAGATAAATCTAAGTCACCAGAAAATGTGATTAAAATTGTTCCCCTGTGTTATTAATGATTAAATATGAATGAGTATTATGAATTTTTTAAAAAGTTTTCATCCAGCACTAAAAAGCGAGAATAACCGGCAAAACTAATCAGAAACATCTAAATCTATGATTCCACATATGTTAATAGAGTCAACAAGCCCTGGAAGGGAGGATAGTAAAGGATAATAGGAGTGAGAACGAGAAAAAAATATTAATATTTTTGCATAATCAGACAACTGGTGATATCAAAAGAAAGAATATTCACCTATTGGATACAGGAATCTCACGGCCAGATTAAAAATTATTAAATAAAAATTAGACCATTACCTAAACTCGTAATTATATGCGGTTGCAATCCTAAATATTTATTATTCAAATCCAAAGGGTTGAATCTGGAATTAGAAAATTATAAATAGGTTCAGCCTAAGAATAAAGGCAAACTTAAAATCTCTTGCTAAAGGTAAGGTTAAAGGAGGAATTTCTTTTTAGCAGGTGTAGAACATTCCTTTGTGATTTTATTATTTATGAATTTCTTGAAGGTTACATTTACGAAACTCGAATAAATAAGTAATACCACTTATTCACCTCGCCCCACAATACGTTAGCCAATTATTCAAACTATTTTACCTGAGAGATACGATAAATTCATATGAATTTTACCCATTAAATCACCCTTA
Organism: Ceratothoa steindachneri; assembly: GCA_963969495.1. Lineage (NCBI taxonomy): Eukaryota > Metazoa > Arthropoda > Malacostraca > Isopoda > Cymothoidae > Ceratothoa > Ceratothoa steindachneri. The sequence continues at coordinate 184,760,559 of OZ018322.1, read as the reverse complement.
AAATTCCTTAACTGAGAAATACTGAATGACAAGCAAGCAATCCTGATAGACAATGACCAAGATCGAATTGACCTCAAAGTTTAATAATAGTCTTATGATAATTAATTCAATCTTACGCGTAGTAGAAAAAATAGACATCAATTTTATTCAGTCATTAGTCGAATTGGTTTTATCAAACTTTCGGCCATTTGTCCACTAAATGCATGTTATTTGGCAACAAAGGCATAATTCTTTCAATATCCTGAATTTTCTGAGAATAAATATAGAATCACTGCATTAGCCGGCGTTTCACATTTGGAAAATTATATTCCAAACTATTAAAGCTGATTCGCTCGAGACGCTGATTCTCTTGATTTGCTCGCTCATCAACGAGAAATTAATTCTTGTCACGGTGTGCCTCGGAGAAACAAACAAGCAACCACTAGTCTTTAGCCCTCTGTTTCCATTAATTAAACTACTATTTGACCCCATTATGATTTAGTTCCTATCTTCTTTCGGCGTGTAATTTCCTCTCATGCGCCTATAATTAAGGTGTCTATAAAAAATCTTGCTTATATATTTTAAGGGACAACTAAATATAATTACGTTATTCAGCTCTTCTTTTATCCTGTATTTATTTAAAACCCTTTCTGCAATCCACGTAATATCTTTGGTTAACCAAGATTTAAATAAGCAATGTTTACATTCGTAAGTAAAAATCATATTTTCTTTCCCCTCCATTTTATTTCAACCACAACATCATTATTTTCTTTGATTTCGCTATCGAATCTGGCTCTTTTGGCTTATAGGTTAAGAGGGTGCAATTGGATTTGGAACACGACAAAAAAAGATCCATGCCTTATTATGTACGTAGTTTATTTGTTTAGAAAAATCCAAAACCTTCGATAATCATAATTACTTTCAAATAGTTTCATTTCTTAAAAATTGGAAAGGTTACTTAACAATTATGGTCATTCTGAAACTTTATAGAAAATCGTAGGAAATCTTTCGAAATATTCCCGTTAAAATAGTATTATGGATGACGACAGAATTTCGCTGAGAATATAAGAAACCAATCCAAATTTGAAATAGAGCATCAATACCATGGCTAAAATATATGCTAATTCACCTAGTTTTATAGAAATAAAATATCTATATTTTGTTAAATAACAAATAATTATAACTGCTAAAAATGACATGTGTAGTTTTAGTGTTAATCAGGTTCAGTCAGAGAGATCTATTCCTATTATTGCCTTAAATCGACAGCCTAATAATCTTTGTTTTCAGCCTATGTCGATATACAGAGCTACATTCTTTCAAATAGTGCATTCATAGTTAAATTTTAGGGGGTTTCTTTGTTGGTGCATTTGTCGAACTTTATCCTTCCTTTTGCACCTTTCTTCCCAAGAAAAATCTCTTGGTCGTGACCATTCGCACCATTTTCCTAAACAGGAAAAGTTTAAAGGCGATATCATTTGCCAAATCTTTAACGAGGCAACTCAGTATCGTGGAGTTGATAAAGGCAGCGCATCTTTTGATGATGGTTTTTTTAAGTCAAGTTTAACATTACGATAAAATGATGATTCTTACATATTTTTCCATTATTTGTTGCAGATCATTTGAATTTCTAAGAACTTATATTTTACTATCCTAAAATTTTTTACGGTTCTTTTTGACCTGTGCAGAGTGTACTGAACAAGCATAATTTCAATTTAGACGTAACTTAAAATTTGTAATTCTTAAACTTTTTCATAATAGTCGATTTCTTCGAACAGAGACTATTAGAACAAATTGCGAGGGGCGGTCAATAAGTTTTTCAATTCGGATATAAGGAAATGAGATATGAGAAAAAGGGTTTTATTATTTTTCAATATAACTACACTCGACTTCAATGCAATTGCGCCACTTGTCCCTGAGGCTTCGAATACCGACAACCAGAAATCTCCCGACTGCTGTTCAATCCACTCCTGGACGGCGAGCTGGACATCTTTATCGTCCCCATACCGGCGTCCACGCAGTGCAGCCTTGAACTAGCGGAATAAAAAGTAGTCGCTATTGGTCAGATCAGGAGTGTAGGGGGGATGGTTGAGCTCCTCGAATCCGCACTCGTGCAGGGCAGCTTGTGAAACTCTGGCCTTGTGGACTTTGACGACGTTGAAGTGGATCATAGGGCGTGAGGTTTCTAGGGACCCAACGGGCAGGAACCCTGGACATGGCCAAATTGTCATGGATGATGATGATAACACTTCCATTTGATATTCCAAGTTCTCTTTCGATTTATTCGACCTTCCCCTGTCGATTTTCGAGTATCATCCTCTCCACACGGGCCACATTGTCCTCATTGGTCACATCTGACGGGCGTCCTGGACGGGGGTCATCTTCAAGGGACTCACGACCATGGCGGAACTCCCAATTCCAGCGAGCAATGGTTGCATAGGAAGGGGCGGTGTCGGTGTGCACTGCAGCCATGCCTTCATGGATCTCTAGCATTCTTGCCTTCCTTGGTCAAAAATTTGATCACTGCGCGGTGCTCAACCTTCTCCCTTGTTGAAAAATTTGTGAGTGACGATCTGCGATCAGCTACTGCTTCTTAAATAGACGAGGTACGAGCGTGCGGCTGCAGCTCCTGACTTCTTATAACTTGTCCTAACACCCACACAAACAGCCATTCCCCTTCCTCTGTTTTGCCCTCCCGTTTCGCAAAACTTAATGACCGCCCCTCGTATTTCCTTTCTTGAGCTTTTTGCAAAAACTTACCTAGAATTGCACCTTTATCTTAAATCGGAATTCAATCTTTTATAATATATTCAGTCGTTTTCCTTTAGTTTTAGCATATTTTTAATCGATATATATATTAAATTTTTAACATAATTTGGAGTGTTTACATTTTTTATTAAGCTTTTTATCCTTCTCTAACTCTATTCACCATTATCTTCGAGAGACTATTTTAAAAGTTTGTATTCTAACGATTAAGAATGGTATGTTTGAGAATAAATCGTGAATTTCGGTAAATATTAATCTTTATAATGAATCAGCGTAAGAAGGAACAACCCTTTCTTTAATAAACTCTTGTTTAACGCTCAGATTGCATTTTCAATTAATTAAGTTGATGTTACCTCTTTCAATCTGTAAATTTAATTCTTAATTGCAGGTGAGAGATTAATTATTCGTGTGAGTAAATCCTTATTTAGTCGAAGAAAAATTTTTATAAATTATTTGTTCTGCCCCTGAGCTTTCTTGTTTTCCTAAGTTCTTCAGTCATTAGTCGTGAAAGTGATTAAGTAATATTGATCGTAAAATAAACATTCATTTTGCCTCCTTAACCAGGTGCATGGTGTTGTTCGTCCTTACATTTTTTATTAGCTCGAAATTAATATTGAATTCTGAAAATGTTGGCGGCTAGGCCATGTTGTGTTTAAATGGAATAGAAAAAATAGTATATATAAAATTTTGGTTGTAATCGGACATCTACTGATTTTTTTTATTAATTCTTTAAAATAATATAGGAGATTGTGCCTGATTGGGTTTGAAACCAGTTTTAATATTTTTTATATACACTATTTTTACTCTTAAGTCAAAGATGATTCCTTTTATTATTTTTATATTTTCTCTTTTTAGTGTTGTAAATAGAACTATCCATTTTTTTTCCTGAATAACTTAATATACAATTTGCCATTAATTTGTTTTTACTTTCTATTTGAATTCAACTAATAACAGTAAATTAGTTATTCCTATATTATTCGTAGCGATGAACAATTTGGATCAATTTTGGGTTGAAAAATACTGCTAATTGCAATTAAAAAGAGAGGGAATAACTCTCAAATTCTACCTATTCTTATTAAGCTGAATAAATTTAATCAAATTGTATAAACAAAGTATACCAATGTAATTAAACTCAATTCAGCTGCAATACAGTAATCTTTTTTTCTCTTGTGTTTTCTAGTTTACATTGCGGAGGATCTACTTCCTCTTTCCTTCTATCAATATTATTTCTTGGTCTCTTCCACATCTTGAATGTTTGGTTGCGTATCATTTACTTCAATGCTTTATTGAGCTAGTCAATCGTTTTCGTCGACTTTGTGTTGTTTTCCAGTTGTTTTCTGTTTTTTATCACAAAGGTGCGTAGGTTTTTGGTTTTTCATAGGGTCGATTGGTGTTGATAAATAATTGCTTTAATCTTTGAAGATGGTAAAGATTCAATACATTTTGTCGGGTACTTGATATAATGTGTTTATATGATTTTGAACCCTTTTGAAGGCATGGCTACGCCCAATCGAATTTCTTCTATATCATAACGGTAGATTTGATATTTTCCTTCCAAATCTGACATCTCTCTGTTCCTTATGACATTTGCTTTTGATCTTAAAATCAAAATATTTGATCACTAATATTCCTGATCTCCGTCGCACTCATCTGTGTCATAATGGTGACGAAACCTATCTGATATAAATCGTGTGAAAAATTTATGTACACATATATTTGAGATGATTGAGGTACGCACGTGCCTTGCATATAAATATATTATAAATAATAAGGCTTAATCAACCCCCATGTGCACCTATTCTACGGTTTTGAACTTCTTCCTGATTTGTTAACTCAGTTTTATCTAGGCAAACCAATCAGACAGGTATTCACATAGAAGGAAGGCAGTAGCGGCTCGTGTATAGGCACTGCGCAACTGCAGCACGCCCTATTTAACTCGATATTATCGATATCACTCAATATACTGAGTCTTTTTTTATTCTTTCTTTATACTTGTATATTATTTGTCCGACAAAGGAAGCTTAACGCTTGGGAGAGAGAGAACTGTGGCTTACGCTGTGCCGATCCTGGTGTACTAGTGGAAGGTAGTCTTTCTTTTTGTCTGCTCGTGTGTTGTGCTAAAACATGATTATACTCTTGAATATGATAAATTCTAGAGTTTAATTCATTGTTCTTTCAGTTATTTTATTTATTAAATGATTAATTAATTAATTGAGTTGCGGAAATTTAGCTTGGAAAATAATCTAGATAATGTTCTTAGTGAAATTACGAAACTGCTAAAAAAACCTCTTGACAATGCTTATGAATACAACAGAGGCAGAACGCTGCTTTTTAACACTGAAAGAAGAAAACCTTTTCTAAGGAGAACTATGAATTTTGAAAGACTAAATGCAGTTGAAATGATTTCAATAGAGAAAGAATTCTTTAGTAGTCATCCAGAGATCAATGAGAAAATAATTAACCTTTTCGCGCGATTATTGAGTAAAAAATGTTTGACTTTGTTCTGTTTAGGATTTTATGTTTATTTCCTTTTACACACTATTAAAACAATACTAAACAAATTCTGATGCAGCACCCCTAATAATCTTAGCTAAGAGCAGCCACAAAAATACACATGAATAGCCTTCCTTATTTATGAAGGCTAATCACATGATATTTTTTTCAAACCCGTCAGCCAAAGGTTGTGAGAGGTTTTTATAATTCACGCATCGCAAATTCGATGTATTAGCTATCATGCTTTGCCGTCCTTAATCTTTCGTAAGCCGAGCAAGAGCAGTATCTCTACCCTTACTTATCAGAATCTATGGTGTTTTCTTTATAGCAAACTATTATTCTGTATGTGGTCTATTAACTTGTTGGTAAGGGCGTTCTGAAAGCACTTTATGAATTAAAGAAGTAAAACTTGGCAAAGGTCTGTTATGAAGATAAGTGATTTGTCGAGCAATGGAGGATATAATATACCTTAATTGGCTTTGTGATTCCTAGTTAAGTATTCCACGCTTAAAGAAGGTGTAAAACTGTTATTAATAATTACCTAATGTAAGTAAGCTGGTGATCACACCAGGTACTCCATTTTTAAGCCTGATTCTCTTGGTGTTTTTATTCCTGCTAACTTTCAAGAGTATATTCAGTTCTGTTAGTCATTAACTCGGTGAAGCTTCAGAAGACCTAGGCAGTAATTTTAGTATTAAAAACAGTATTAATGATATTTTTCTGCATTGTGATCGTTATACATGGTTTTGGTTTGGTGCGGAAAATCCATATTTTTAAGATACTCTATCTTCATTGGTTCAAAATAAAACTTAAAGTGAAACTTTAGAAGACATACGCCGTGTTTTTATTATTTAAAACAGTAATAATGGTGTTTATAGGCATTGAAGTCGTCATATATGGTTTTGGTATGTGGTGTAAACTAGATATATATAAGATACTCAGCCTTGAATGGGTGAAAATGAAATTAAAATAATCCAACTTTCCTTCTCTTGATATGTAAAGAATTCCTGATGTCAAACTTAGGAAACCCTAATTTCAACCTATTATAGGCTTTCGAATTGTTTTTGAAACTTAGGGTAATTATTTGGAAATAGGGCTTCACCCCAATACCACCCTTTATTCATGGGGGGTTTTACAGCAACGACCCCTAATCTATTATTAATCACCTAGTAGTATTATCAATTCGAAATCCTAGCATTAGCTTGAAATGAGGATTACCAATGATTGAAATTATGGTTTCTTTGGACGTCAAAAGAAGGAAAGGTGGAGTCATTTTAACTTCATTTTCACACCATCTAAGTCAAGTATCTTAAATATATGTACTTTCCGCGCCAGACTGAAACCATATATGACGACTTTAATACCTAAATCACAATTAGTACTGTTTTTAATAGTACTCGTAAATATATGGCGTAGGTCTTCTGAAGTTTCAGAATTAAGTCAATATGAAGCTGTCAAAATCTCTGCTCTGACGATTTATGATAGGGCCAAACTTTAACTAATTCTCGTTCCTGTCTTCGTGACAGATTTTATTTTTTGGTTCTCTTCTTTAAATTCAATTATTATATTTTTAGCATGTACAAAAATCTAAGTTTATAAGTTTCCGATTACGATAAGAATTTATATTCATAAGTTTGCAAAATTTACCTCGAGGTAAATTTTTCCACTTGGTTCCATCCAAATTTCCTGTAAGCGACCAGATCTCTTCTATGTGCGCCCTAGAGTTGTATTTATTTCTAGATTCTCTTACATTACTCTCAATATGCATTATTTTGGGGGTTGTTTTGTGGTGTAGTATAGTTCGGTATATCGTTATTGGGATGTTATCTTATCAATAGAGAATACATAGATTAGGACCATCATCTCTTTCCTTAATTTCGTCTACGATATACTCCAGAGGGGCAGTCTCTAAATAAATTGTGGTAAATCTTTGTAAGCCTTCGCTGCAGTTATTATAATTGCCCATTTCATAGTTTTCCTCTCTCGAGTATTCTACTTGTATCTGGCCTACAGTAAGAATCTAACATACTACCTATGGTCACTCGACGTGGATGGGCTATGTTTTATAGTATATTTAATATAAAACTTGAGCTGGTAAAATCAATATTAGTTTTAGCTGATACTTATTGGCTGAATTGCATTTAATTATTCTTATACAGGGTGTCCATAAAGTCTCTTTACAGATTGAAACATTTATTACAAAGATAATTGATAAGATATCTTAATCAGACTAGTTCTATTGTACTCAGTAGATTTCAAAGTGTATTGAATGAGGTAGAAAAACAACTGTGATATCCACTGAGTATAATAGAACAAGTCTGATTAAGATATCTTATCAATTGTATTTGTAATAATTTTTTTAAATTGTAAAGAGACCTTATGGACACCCTGTATTTTTTCAAGCAAGTAAATTGCTTTTTTTTGATAATTTTGAAAGTTTTGCTTTTGATTGTATCATATCTTTGGGTAATTATTATGTTTCCAGCAACTACAAAAAGTAATTCACTATGTAGCTCCATTTATTGGCTAAAGGCATCGTATACCCAAATATATGTGTTTCTTGAAGATATCAAGAGCCTCATATAAATAACGTTGCAAGCAGTTCTTTATTCAGTTGCGTTAAATCTGAAATTTAATCTTACCAAATAAAATGTTTCCAGTAATTCTTTTTATACCCCCTATCTTTTTTCCTTTAATGAGGGTGCAATTGAAGCCCTGGAACGCATTATTCCTATTTCTTGAATGTTATGGTAATTATCCTCTGCACTCTCTCTTTCTTGTCTTCCAGTTCTTTTGGTAACGCTTCCATACTCATTCCTATGGTTTGCCGGCCGGTGGCAATGCCGGCCTTTGGTAAGAAGTATGCGCTATTTGTGTTCATGTTTTAGTGAGAGTTAACAAAATCGAGCATAGCTTAGAATTGAGTATAAAGGTGAGGTTTTTACAAGTATTGAGTAGAGCTTTGAGAATCTTCAAGCGTGTGATCTCAAAGTTTCACCTGATAATAAATATATTTACGACGAGTGTTGTTCTTCCTTTTCATTTTGCCTTCTTGTATCGTGGAAAACTATAATAGCAAAACTCTTGATACTTCATTGCCACTCTTCTTTTAAAGGTTGCTGTTGTAACACCGATCAAAAATATTTTGGAGATTAGTATTACTTTCGTTTTAAAGAAATTTAAATTTGTAAACTACTTCCAAAATATAAAAAGTATCATATGCAACAATTTCTATTCTTTAATTAGACATTTGTTATAATTGAATTAAATATATATATTATATATTTATCTACTTTTAATCATTTTCATATTTAGTTTTCATACAGTTGTGTTTTATTTGTTATTTTAGTATTTAGTAATTATTGTTTTTTCAAGCACTCTTCTCAACTGTTTTATTGGTTTTAACTCTGAGCTCTGTGATAACCGCACCATAAGTCTGATTCACATTTCTCTAAGTCAATTTTCGGTAGAGTTAGATGATTGGTATATGGCATTGACTTGCTGAAATGTAACTTCGTTTCCTGATATTGTAAGATAGAATTGTCATGATAGAGAGCTGTAGAACTTGTCACAACATGATGGTATAAGTCTTACAGTTCCTTCTTCCCTATCAGACCGTTTTACCTGTCCGCTATAATAGAATTCTTCAATGGAGTATGTAAGAACTGAAGCCAAAAACCTAATAAGCCAGTAAACATAGGGGAAATCTTGGTATTTTGGGAATTAAATTAAATACCCAGTTAATATCTGCCCTCATGAAACCAGTCTCCAAAAAGGATGACGAAAAAGTAATAATTGCCTAAAACCTCTTATACTTATTCTAAATAGTCAACACCTTTTGATTAATTCAAATTCTCTTTATATATGGCAAAATGCTGCTTATTTTTACAGGTAAGATTTTCACCAAATATTAATGATACTTTATCCAACTTCCCATCTGTTTACTATTTAAAGAACGAGAGTGTTTTTTGTAGAAATTCTTGTTTTCTAGTCATTAGAAAAAACAAATTAATTAACCTGCACATACTCTGCAGTATTAAGCAGCCAAAAGAAAATTATAGGCTGTAGAGCCAAGAGAAAACTCTTGCCTTAACAGTCCTAACGGAGTTAAGTCGCGAATGGAATGAAATATGAATTCAAAATGTTCAAAAATCCCTTGCAAGAGATTTATAGTAAGGATTTCAAAATCCTGCATCTGTGGAGATTACTATCTTAAAAATCGTTACATAAATGAATATTATAGCGATGATGAGATATAATTACTGGAGAAAAGAGAAAACCTTAATTTACTAACAACTCCTTTTGCATAGTATATGTTTCTACCTTGTTATTTAACAACAATTTAATCTCTGAATAACTTGTATTGCTTCGCACATAGTACATGCACCAATTTATTTATACATAGCAAATTTAACATTGAGGAGTTATTGACCTAACTTCTCAGAGAATGACTCCATAAAACCCAATTTCCTATTCTTTTGGAAGACAAGAACTCATACTATCGAGGGTAAGTGAATGGTTAATCCCAGTCGCACTTCCTTGGCATCTATTTTAATTCCGCACAAAGATAAAGTGGGGTGAAGTGTAGCCAATACACCTGCCGTAGCCACTTCCGGTGAATAAGAATAACTCCGGTGCTTCCCTTATGATTAAAATTAAGATAATGATCCCCTTACTGTGTTTTCACTCAGTTCAATCAAGTCATGGGTGAACTTATGTAAGATTGAGAACTGAGCCGAGTGAATTGCTTATCAATTGCCAAAGGATCGTCAAAAATTGTTAAAACACACTGATACAAAAATAAACTTTAATATAAATAAATTGGAAATATGAAATAGCATATATATGTATAAATAGGATTGATCTTCTCACTGAATTGGTAAGTCTATATCATGCCGTGAGGATTACACTTGAAATCTACTTACTAGGATGCTTGCGTCTTAATTTAACTCGACAGAATGGATTGAATAATATCAAGGCATTAAGCACTGAATTAATCACTCGAAATAATCGAGGTTATGAGCTTGGGATGGAAATTCTAGGTAACGATTAAACTGCTGAAGTTAGGAGAGGGAATAATTCACTTTAACGATACCTTGGAGTTCGTAAGTATTTGGAGAATAACGGTGAATGTCTTCTTCTTTTGACCATGTTCGCACTTAGCCTGTTTGTCCGAAGTTACTGAATGTAGGAGTAATCCGAGATCGGTGTACTGATATAATGATCCAAGGCCAGATCGCGAAGGCGAGTCAAACTGTGACTCAAATCGGAATTTTTCTCCTCGAAGTGTCTGTTCCGATTATTGGAACCTGGAGTGGGTAACAAAAATTGATTACCTAGCTGCGTCTAGGGTAATCCCCAGAGGGAGGTCCTGTGTAACCTCTGACTCTAAAGGGAGTGATCTGCGAAAAGTTTAGCACAACGTAGGTCCAAGATCTTCTGCCCGACTCCTGGGAGAATTTTCCCTTTTATTTCTCTTAAGAGCTAAGATCGAGAGAGAGCACCGGATTCTCATAGAATTCTTATCATTGCGCAAAAAGACCTTTGTCTGCCGCCAGGACATGCGAAACATTTACATCTCGGCGCCATCCAAGCTTTCCTCGTCTCAAGTCGCAGGTTTATGACGGCGCCAAGAAACTCAAGTCTTCGTCGGCTGGCAGGTGTCTTTTAAGGCAGACATTTTACTGTGTGTGCGGAAGTGAATTTGGTTATTCCGAAAGCGCGAAAAGGGGTGAACGGGATTCGATGCGAAAAGGCGAATTTGGAATAAAGGAGGAGTGGCGACACACAGCTGTGTTGGTGTATTTATATATGTACTAATGCATGCAGGTATTTAGACTTCTACACATATTTTGACTTATTTAAAAGAAACTTTTATCCATAATATATATACAAAGCATGAAAACAGAAATGGATCATCGTGTTTCCATTTCATTTCCTTTTGTTATTTTCATTGGTCTTGTTCGTGTATGAGATGTAAATATTTTTGCCTTGTTCATTTTAACAGTGTTGAGAGATATCAAAATGATTTTTTGGAAGAATTTCCTGCAATTTTCTATTCGAAATATGGTGTAAATTATAAGACATCTTAATATGAATATCAGATGACGAAGTTTAATTAATTTTATGAAGTTACGAGTTGTAACCATGTGCCTCTTTTTTGTACGAATATGCACCGTTTTACCTTTAGGCTAAAGAGTAAAAAAGGTTTCCTTGATATATATATATATATATATATATATATATCTTTCTATCTATCTATCTCTCTCTCTCTCTATATATATATATATAGATAAATACATATATATAAAAAAAAATTAAGTTCAAGTACAAATCTGACATGCAAATACCTATTTTTCTACTTTCTTCTTCAGAAAATTTAGTCAAACAAAATAAAGTTAGCTCTATACCTATTTTCTTCCTATAAGCTAAAAGATTTATCCTAATCACCATGTCATCGAAAATCTGGTCTCCCCAATACGGTCCACCAAGTGAAGCCGCGGCGGACATTTGAACGACGTCATATTAGACACTTAATGCCATAAAATCTCTTTTCAAATTTAAAATAAATTGAGTGCATATATCACACACAACTTGTTTTATTTACATTTAAAAATCGAGCTACCTTATTGAAAGACCCTTTATATATATACGCATTACATATAATAAACGTGAAGCGAGTGTGAAAAAATATTGTTTGATTGATTTGATCCTGCGAAACAACTTGATCAATAACCTAATTTAAAGCACTTACATCACCGTAATTCGATTTTATTTATGAAATCTCTACGTAAAAGAAGCATAAATAAACTATTAAATATTGTGTTCACAAATCTAGAATCCCTTTGAAATCGTTAAGTGAAATATTAAGATTTTGCTTCAAATTTTACTCATTCCATAATTCTGGTCTGATGAATTTGGCCCTTTAAGAGTATAGTCATCGAACTTGAGAACAGCCAATGCATTGTATTATGAGCAAAAGACTAACATAAAAGTGCTGCTAGCTATTAATGTTTTAAGCCATTTTTATTTGAGCAGCAGTCATGTTTACGCACATTTTTTGTTAGGATGAATACCTTTAATAATATAGTCATCGAACTTGAGAACAGCCAATGTATTGTATTATGAGCAAAAGACTAACATAAAAGTGATGCTATCTATTAACTTTTTTAAGCCATTTTTATTTAAGCAGCAGTCATGTTTATGCACACTTTTTGTTAGAATGAATACCTTTAATAATATATCTTTAACTAGTTTTGTCACATTTAATGCATGAATTACCCAATATTTTACTAGACTATTGTTATGAAAACTCTACCGAAACATTACCAGATTATTCCCATTGAGAATTCGCTGCTAACGGCATACTTTTAACTGTGATCAAAGCGGTGCTCGCTCCCTCAGTGTGCCTGGTTCGAATCGCTTCCGTGCACGAATTTTTTCGAACAAAGAAAAGAAAAATATTACTGCAAGGAAAAATGATTCCGTTTTCTCTTTTAATGTGGTTTAATGGATTCATTTTCATCATTCTCTTGAGCTACTTTGAGAGATATATACTTTTGTATATCTGCCACGCGTTTAACTATTCCTCATTGATTCTTTAAATTCCCAATTAATTTTCTATTTCTTTCATAGTCTCCGTTCGAGGTTGCGAAAGTGTTTCTTAAAAGCTAGTCAATTTAGAAAATATTTTGGTTTTCTCGCTGGCTCAGTGTGCCTGGTTCGAATCGCTTCCCTGAACGTGATTTTTTCGAAAAAAGGAAATAAAAATATTACTGCAAGGAAAAATTATTCCGTTTCCTCTTTCAATGTGGTTTAATAGATTCATATATATATATATATATATATATATATATATATATATATATATATATATATATATATATATATATATATATATACATTCTGATTTAAATTTATTTAAAAATTCTCAGAAAAAAGTTAACAAATGGTGGAGAATTATACTTATATAGATAAGTAGGTTAATATATTTTTTATGATATAATGATTCTTTGACTGTTATTTGATTTGCGAAATTTATATTAAATTTTACTTTAATGTCCATGTGATCCTTTAAATCATTTTTAAATGGTTTTATCTACTTTATTAATCTATTCAAGAATATTCTTTTTCGACTTTTAATTAATATTGTTTAATGTGATTCAAGAGGACTTAATATAGAATTGCGGGGAAAAACTTTTCTCGTTATAGTTGCATAAACATTTTTTTAGGAGAAACAGAGTTTATCTACAAAGACATAGCCATAGAATGACTGCTTTGTAATTATTTAAGTTTTAATTTTCGCAATTTTCTCTACTATGCATTTATTTAATTGTATACTATTAATTAAGGGACTACCAAAAAACTAACATCATTTTAAGGCCATTGCAATAAACGAAGATAAGAGAAAAATTGGGAACTTTTAAGTGGAAGGTATTTTAGTAATTTGAATTGTGCACAGAATGACCGAAATGATTTCAATGCTTTGTTATTCTATATCTAAGTATTTTAGCAGTAAAAGGTTTTGTCCACTTGTAGTGTTAATTCTTAAATTTACAAGATTAAAGTAGTTATTTTAAATGACCGCTCGGTTATCTACCTAAACTAGAAACGTACCAGTATAATTAATATTAGTGAAAAGGCTTACGATTATTATGATTGATGAGTTGACCACACAAACAATCATTTTTCATCCAAAGCCACTGCGTTAATGCAGAGATTGTTCAAGGTAATTAAAAATGATTTATTTCCAAGTAGATAAATTAATTCCATTGCTTTAAATGCAACACTTTTGCAGAACTATGCCTTGTTCATCACATGCGGGTTGGTAATATGAACGCGTATGCTGAATTAAGTTTGAGATGCGAGACGTTCTATAATGAGAGAACAATATCCCCCGATTTAGAAGCAAGACTAAGGTAGGTAGCATTTTTTTTCCAGAGTGGTCACATATATATTAAAATTCGCCCGTTGTACTCGCCGCTGTCTTTCTTACCTGGACTAAGCACTTATTTTCGATATATGTGATACGTTATTCTGCCTTAATATCTAAGTTAATATCGTCTCCAAATTTTTCAAAGTACATTCCTGACCATAAAGACTTAAAGCTACATAATTTTTCTGAGAAAAACAACATAGGTTCATGCTCATTTTGTCGTAAGACTTTTTCGACAATAGGTAAACAATCTTGCAAAATTGATTTATAATACAACCTTTTAAGAGCGCCTTTCAACCAAATAGGTAAACTTTTAATGATAGAAATTCTTTTTCTAGGTACGATTGAACCAGGATCAAATTGAATATATAGTTTATTGGCGAAAATATCGAGAAAACATTATTTACTTTTATTGCAGCTCAGATGAGTACAATGTTCAAGAAGTAGTGAGCATAGACGAAATGTAGAGTTCACAGAATCACGAAATTTGGCAATTGGACAGAGCATTTGGTCAGATACTCTGTTTTTTAAAGGGAGGTTTCTGTGGTAGCGATTGCATAACTATCATAGATCATGGCGTACAAGAGAAACACTAATCTAGTGAAGTAGTGTATAACATGAAAGACAAAGAGGAGAAGCATTCAATCAAGCGAAAAGCTAGTTAACTTCTATTATTGTTGGTGATTACGATAGCATTTATAGTATTCTTGAAGTTAGGGGGCTAAAATTGAAATCGTATTCAGCTAAGAATAGAGAGAAAGCATATAAAGGATTTTCACATGTGAGCATTATGGGCGTTGGGAGATAACTAACTCTCAATGAAGGAGGCAAAATATTTGACTATGACGTGAGAATGAACAGGTAAACCATGTGTGTAGCACAGAAGCAATGCTTTAATAATAAGCACAGTACATTGAATTATCACTCAGTAAAACCTCTGCTCTGTTAGCTTGAATTATCAGGACCATGTTTGAAATTGATTTAAAAAAAATTTGAGGTTGTTTTTATCTCAATTGATGTTGACTTCATCATTTTCTTCAGGTGAATCATTAAACTTCTTAAAAAATATTAATCTGATAATACTGTTGGGTGAATATGAATGATGGCTCATTAGTTCACAATCTATATTTAAACATTTTATGGTATCTGTTTCGATATGCGCTCGTGCTTTTCCTTATTAAAGTGCAATTCATTTTATTGATTAATCCAGTCGTCTTTTCATCAAGTCTGCATGTAAATGATCCAACCCCACCTAACAATTTTCTTTGATTATAATATGATTTGCGGTAAAAATTTAAAATGGCTATGTCATTATTATATAAGTTTAAATATTATTATACAAAACCCACATATCTTATCCTATAACAGTTCTACGACATAAGTTCCTTACTTTATATTGGAGAAAGCAGAGATGACCAAATGTTGAGTTTTTGTTGCAAATTTATATCTGAAAGATTGTGAGAAATCCATTGCTCATTTCGTGAAACTTACCCAATCTTCTTTAAATGGTGATGTATAATGGGATGAGTTGAAAGTAATTTTTTCATTACTAGTTCAACAGTTATTATCTATTTTTCCATTTGTTTTAAAAGTCTTAATCAAATATCGCTGACCATCCTGAACAGAATTTTTATTCGAGTAACCAAATTCCCGAGCGAAAATAATGAAATATCTTTGGTATTGGCTCACACTAATTTTTTCTTCACCATGTATAAGTGACACCAAGTGTCTGCTGGAATCTTGTTGCCTCATTTTTAAACTCTTAAAGCATAACGAGGGGAATTTCCTCTGTTGAAATTTCTAGAAGATACACAATCAAACGATGAGGTACATAATTAACAATAATAATAAATTAATAACCCAGCTAATGACAAATAAAACTATATCAAAATGTAAGCCTTGTGGTAAGTTAACTCTTTCAGGCGCAAAACTTTGAGAATGGCGCAATAACAAACTTCTTCAAATTTAAAATTAAAATGTTCATACTTCCAATAGAAATTATATGAAATACATAAAATTTCAAATGAAGATGAAAATATTTTTCACATAGACCTATATATAGGTGGTCTAAATTTTGTACCACTGCAACATCAGAGATTAAATATTTCCAACTTGTTCTCACTTGCTTTGATGCTGAACTGCACAGAGCACATCTTACTCGTGTTGTTATTTCTGGGTGATAAGCTGATTCCTTTGGTCAAATATCAGATGAACCCTGAAGTTTATACTTAATTTACACTACCTCTCCTAGCATACTGGACCTTTCCTGCTTAGCAACATAGGCCGCAGAAACTAATCAATCACATATGTCATCTCTGAACTGCTTCATAGAGCGACCTTCAGTGAACAATTCCTAGTGAATAATAAAGGTATTAACCACAGCTGCCTCAATAAGGTAAAACTATATAGGATGCAATAGCTTTTTATTTTCCCGTCAATTTCTTACTTCTCTTTTCTTTGCTCAAACTTATCAAAACAATTCTTTTATAGCTTCCCCAAACATTAATTCAATAATGCTTTCATCCTTTTGTTTTCGATTAACTTTTACTGCCTGTTTAGGGTCGTGGAAGTGGCGAGAAGAAATACAGTACTTCGGTGTTTGCAATTCAAAACTGTGATACTATCTTCACTCGTAAACCTTTAATGATCTCTTCATGCCATTTCCTATCAGCAACAAACTCTGAAAGCATCTTTTTTATTGTCTTATTAACTATTCCAAATGCATGAAGATCATTATTTTCACGATATTTTTGAAAGGCGTAACGTGCAAAATAGTCATCCCAGAAAAATATATGATTTGTACCTTTTAGTTTCCTAACAAATGCACCTCCTAGGTCTTTAGCAACTCCATTATGATCTTATAAGTATAAATGTCACTGTCCAAAAAGTAGCCCCTTTTTTCAACAAGAATCCCTAATTCATAATGTCTTCATACTACTATATATGCCTTTAGAAATGTACTAATGATTTGTACACTGCATAAAATTTCTTGGCACTAACAGCTTTTGAAGTTTGGGAGAAGCTTATTTATAACTGGTCTTATTTCCTAAAGCTTTTCAAAGTCAGAGGACTCTCTTGAAAGCATTAATACCTAATCATTCCGATGTAAATATCCTAAAATTCATACAAATCCCTTTCAAAACATTAGGTTACTGACATATGGGTCATGAAATTTGGAATTAGTTCTCAAATGGTCTCCATAGCTGTGATAACCCATTATTACCATCAGTAAATTTATTCCTATAATACTTTTCTGTCCTCATTAATTTCCGGAGGGATTTTTTGCTTACTGCCTCGCATAAAGATCTGCCTGTAATTCTATATGCTTAATAATAATCCCTTATAAAAGTTTCCAAACTATTAGATTGCTCAATCAGGATAATCTAATAAAATAAAGCTACCTTTGTTACACAAGTACAAAAAAGGCATATGTATTTTTTCGAATATCTATGTAAATAAAAACAATTCTTATTCTTTAAAAAAAGACAAAAATACTCACCTCAGTAATAATAGAAGAGATGAACTGTGTCAGACCCTTATAAATAATGTTGTAGAAGAAGGATTATTAATAATGTGGTCGGAATCAAGAACTCGCAACGTATTTCGCAGGAAACACAAATACGTTTGAGAAGACGTTATTTCCACGCCTGAGTCAGATCGTTGCTATTTTGTGCTAGTGCGCCGCAAGAGAGGCAATTTTAAACTCTTGGTCTAATATTTATACCATTGTTCTTCAAATTTTGGGGGTGCATTTAACAACAGTTGTACCAATTATAGGCAAAGTCTTAAGACATACAGGTACTGACGTTTCGAATATAGTAGAGCAGGCAAGTATAAAAACAAGCCTGTATTCGATTATTTCCTTTCATAAAATAATGATAACTTGAGAAAATACGGCTTTACTTATGGCATGACATTATATTTGGTATTTCATTTCCGTGCTACCATTTACGAAAATTAAATAGTCCAAAATCAACTCTTTCTTATTTGGATAAGTTTCTCGCGCATTTTGCAGTAACTTTTGACCTTAAAAAATCCGTAAATAACAACCAATTTGATCTACCGTGTCGGGAAGCATTGCAGCATAGATCTTTTCTTTCCTATATTTTCCAAAGGCTCCAATTCCGAGATCCATGGAATCATGTTTTAATATATAAATTTTTTCTAAAGAAATAGGTATTAATTGAAAAGCAGACATTTAATAAATAGTAACAATACTATATAATAAATATAATTAAAAAAATAGTATTATTGTTACTACTACTGCTTCTACCATTACTATTAATACTACAAGTACTACACCTACTACTACTAATAATAATATTTCAGAAGCTCTAACTACCATCTTCAGGCAGGTGTAAACATGGCCATCTTGCATATTTCTCAAAGAAACAATCTAGTTGGGGACCCTTCATATTTAACCTATTGCTGCAGATATGGAAGATAAAGAAGAGGATCAAGTACAACACAATGATTAGCTCTTCATTAATAAACATAAGAAATAATAAAATAGTCCTAAAAACTAAGGAAAACTATGTAACCTCCGATGAAAAAGAGGAATATTTGTGTTTGAATTAGAGAGGCTTCTCGATATTTGAGATTGGGGATCAATCCTAAAAATACAGAATAATAGACTGTTATCTATAGATGAGAATAATGAGAATATCATTTACTAGAAAGTCCTAAAGACGGAGAGGAAAGGTTAGATGTATGGTCATGACGGGATTTTTCCCGAAGCATCACTGAGATAGAGAACAAGTAAATAAATTATGGAGGATAGAGAAACAAAGGAAAATTAATCACCTCAATTGTCACAAAACGTTTTATGTTTAATTCCATTGCAATATTTAGGATGTCCATATATACTTAGCAATTTCTCTCTAAAGATATTGTACTATTTAAATGTTAGAGCAGAACAAGAAGCAGGGAATCATGTAGATGGCATGAACTAGCATAAGTAAGCTGACGACAATGCTAACAAAAGAGACAAAAATATACCAACCGCCTCGCCTTTTATGTCGTCATCATCGAGACATGGTGAATAGAATGTGTAGCCTTAGAGATGATCGTCTTGATTGCGCAGACAATTAAGTTACTGCAATGGATTTTGCATCTTTTAAAGCTGAATTGATTGACCTAGATATCAACCCCTATTTTAAGTATATGAAAGATGTTTGAAACTACTTGCCTAAGGAAAACCCTCACATGCTGCTTTTCTTGTGAGATGGCTTGATGAAATGATAGTCACTGTTCTTGCAGGAACGTCTCCTTGGAGGCGCTGAGGAGCTATTCATCAAGTCAAATTGATGGCCAAAATCGTCTAATCAATAAAAATGCTTGTATGTTGGCAATATCAACATGATTAGGGGGAAGACACTGTATCAAATATCGTTTTACTAAAAACCTTCGGTGCTTTTTCCTATACTCCTCTATGGGTAATGTAGATTTCCAGTGCAGATAGCCCTCTAAATCATCTTAGTCTAATCAAACACATGATATAGTACAAAAATCTGACCCAGCTTGCTGATGCAAGACTCAATAGTTTGGGAAACCATAAATGATACCTGAAGCAGAATATCGTGCCATTTGCTATGTTCAGCAGTAGACAGAGTAAAGCATTGAAACAGGGCTTGGCTGTCCAGTTACATGCTACTTAAAAAACAGATAGTTTAGGAAGAGGAAAGATTCTATTCCAGAGACTAAGGTATAAGACCAGCGTATTTGATTTGATTGAAGCTGAAACATAATCCAATTTGCTTAAAATTTGAACCGAGGGACTTCAGAAGGCTGTCACTTCTTAACAAGAGAAGGAAGACTAGAGAAAAAAGACCTTCTATGTCAAAAATTAAGAGTGCTAAAGGATTTTAAAGAACTTGGTGTCAAGATGATGAAGAAGTTTGCAAATTATCTGACAAGAGATGTATTCCAAGCTGAGGACCTTCTGGTTTAAGCTGAGAAGCAACTACCAATGCCCTCTTCAGAGTGTCAAGAAACAATCTCTGAAATACTGACTGTGTAAATGCCATTATGAAATTAAGCATCATCTAATTCTTTCAATTCTTGATCGATTAAACTTGTGACAAATTGTTGATCCAAATTTATGTCAGGAATAAGGTGCCTTGACTACCTTGAGTGTAAGAATACGAAATATTTATATGTACTAATTGGTCATTTCTTTCTCAAAGAGTGTCAACATTGAATAAGTTACAAAGACAATTTTAGCCTGCACACACGCAAACTTGAATCGAAGTGGTTTTAGAGTCTGGCAGGTCTTCGTCACACAACCAATCCTTAAAAAAGCGTTGGATTCTGCAAAGAATGTGAAGGTGGTGAATGAAAATCCTGATCGTGATTTCATGTTGTCGAGTCACTTTGCAAATTTCATATCGACAAATGGATTCCAAGCCAAATAACTATTATTCAATCATTAGAGTTTAAATCGTAAAGGAAAAATATCAATAACTCACTGTGTAAATATCCTTTTAAATATAATGCAATATTTTCAATTCTTGATCGATTGGACTTGTGGACAAATGTAAACTAAGATTTCTTTATGAATAAGGAGCCTTGCCTCACTTTAGTTTAATTAAAATAATTTTAAGATATTTCTAAAAGTTTCTTGAGGTATAATGGGAAATTTTCTTGCTCCACGAAAACATAATTATATGAATTAGAATGAGCATTAAAAACTTTAATTTGGAGCCTAATTCTATGTTTTATCTTGTAGGATAAAAGTTATAGCGCAAATCATGATTCAATAGACTGAGGTACTGTTCATTTAGGCCGATTTAATAGTTAAAAATTTAAAGCCCTATATGGAAATGCTTCCCATATCTTAGGTCAAAATAATTGCGATTTCCTTCATTGTCCACTCAAAATGCATGTAAAATATAATCTCCCGGGACAAAAGATTAGTCACCTAGGGAGTAAAAACATAATTTAACATATGAAGCGTGTAGGAACCTCAGGCAGCCCAGAGGCGTAGCTTAGTTTTCGTCGAAACGTTAGTTAGGTTTGATTTGTTTTGCGAACGGCAGTAAGATCCATAGATATGAGGGGCGGTCAATAAGTTTTGCAATTCGAATATAAGGAAACAAGATATGAGGAAAAGTATTTTATTATTTTTCATTATAACTAACATCGACTTCAATTCACTTGCACCACTTGTCCCTGAAGCTTTGAATTCCCGACAACCAAAAATATGCTAAATGCTGTTTAATCCACTCCTGGACGGCGAGCTGGAAATCTTCATCGTCCCCAAACCGGCGTCCACGCAGTGCAGCCTTGAGCTTGTGGACTAAAAGTAGTCTCTAGGGGCCAGATCTGGACTGTAAAGGGGATGGTTGAGCTCCTCGAATCCACACTCGAGCAGAGCAGCTTGTGCAACTCTGGCCTTGTGGATTTTGACGACGTTGAAGTCGATCATGGGGCGTGAGGTTTCTAGGGAGCCAACGGGCAGAGACCTTGTTCATAGCTAAATCGTCGTGGATAATGTTCAAAACACTCCCATGTGATATTCCATGTTCTCGCTCGATTTCTTCGACCTTCACCCGTCGATTTTCGAGAATCTTCCTCTCCACACGGCCCACATTGTCCTCGTTGGTCACGTATGACGGGCATCCTGGACGGGGGTCATCTTCAAGGGACTCACGACCATGGCTGAACTCCCTATTCCAGCGAACAATGGTTATATATAAAGGGGCGGTGTCGGTGTACACTTTAGCTATGTGTTCATGGATCTCTTTTGTATTCTTGCCTTCCTTGATAAAAAATTTGATGACTGCGCGGTGTCTAACCTTGTCCATTGTTGAAAAATCTGTGACTAACGATCTACGATCAGCTACTGCTTCTTAAATAGACGAGGCAGGAGCGTGCGGCTGCTTGGCCTGACTTGCCATAACTTGTCCTAACAACTCCCAAAACAGCCATCCCCCTTCTTCGGTTTTGCCCTACCGGTTCGCAAAACTTATTGCCTGCCCCTCGTAGCAAATGAGCTCTACTTAAAATGGGCTGGAAAAGCGACGTCATGAAATGTCAAAAATATGTGATTGTATTTGGCCTCGCTATATGTAATCATTTGAAGGAGATGGCGGAATTTGCTAGTGTTTCAACGAGTACAGTTATCTGGATTTACAAGCAATGGCAGATCTCCTAAAATGCGAAAAACTCCCGCCAGAATTTCAGACGGAAGAAGGTGTTGACAGAAAGGGAGCGTCGTAGAATCTTTAAGCTTGTAATTGCAAATCGATTTGCATTCAGGCAGGAATTGCTACAAAACGTCAATTCCAATCCTTTACCACCCATTTTAGAAAGATCATTACACATCGAATTTCATGGCATGAGGATATGGAGAAAAAGGCTCCTTACTATAGTTACAAGTGACTAGTTTTTTGTTTGATGAGCTTACATAATCCTAGGAAACTAAGAAAAAGTGATTTTTTTTTATAGAGGCTTAAATACATCCCATTTAAAATAATACTACTTATGTACTATTTTTTAACCTGAATTTAATTGTGTTTAGTGTACTATCTGAAGGTTACTTTCGATAAAACCTTACTTTTATGAATATGAGAAGGGCATTAATTGATGCAATACGCGACGTTAACGAAGATTTTGTTATCCATAACCTTAATGGCTCGAGCATATATCTAGATCATCTAAATTGTTAAGTTTATCTGAAATTATTTGATTCCGTGTATTAGCTACAACATCCGATTTATTTCTTATGTCCTTGAATTTTTTTAAATATATTTACTTCTATATTTTTCAGAATATCATTATTTAAATTGGGACCATCTTTGGTGAATAAATTGAAGAAAAGTAGTTTTTCATAATATAGCATTTTCCTGATCATTAGAAACAATTGATCTGCCTTTTTTCAAACTTTTAGATGAATAAATTTTTTTTTTATCATATGAATAAAATTATTTAGGATTTGCCCGTAACCTTTCCCCTAATCTATCATCGTCCTTATATTAGTCGCATTGACTTACCTTTTAATTTAACTTTACAAACTAAGGAATCTTTTGCCTTTGAGACCAGTCGACTTTTAACATATGTATATAAAGTTACGTTTTCTCTAATATCTTTCTTTTTTATAAGTTGTTTAATCAAGGGTTGCATTTCTACATTTCAACTTGTATTTTATGTATATACCTTTTGTGGTTTATCAAGATGCTGAGAGCCAGAGCAGTTTTTTTTTTGATAATCTCTCTATGTCACTCCGACACCTGTAGCCCTTCTCGAATTGCTAGCTAGAGTACTAGTTTATAATTTACAACTCTTAGTACAATGGTTTAGATATTGAGGTCTGGGAATCAAAAAATACCACTGCACACCAAGCTAATGCATTCTTTTAATAAATATAGTAATTAAGAGATGATAAGTAGCTAAGAAATAAATCAAAGGCAGTTCCAGAGACATTAAAAAATTTATTAATGCTTAGTAAACAAAATTTCTGTTTAAGAATATCAAATCCTAGAGAGAGATAGGAAAGCTTCAGAACCAAGCCAGGATAGACCGAACAAATAAAGTGAACAGTTACATCTAGTAATGCCCAGCCTGTGTTGTTCCTGCCTCGAAGCCGGCCTAGTTCCTCTTACTAATGTCGGTGATGGACAAAAACCTTAGAATCAAGACTGACATGACATGATAGGCTTATTATAAACAGAAGCGTGTTTGACATAAGTTTCTACCTAACAAGATGAAATGTATGTGTAAAATATACAAATGAGTTAAGGAAGAAGAACAGCGGGGAAATAAGGATAGAAGCTTTGAGAAAAAGATTCAGAAAGAGAACAGGTCTTTATCGGACTGAGACATTTGGAGGCTATTTCCTCGGAGAATCTAAGGGCAAGGGAAAGATGTTCAGCCATTTGTTTGTGTGAGATGCCTGGTAGGAGAAGATAAAGAAATAAATTTGGGTTGAGGAATAGAGGTTGGTTGAACTTCCCGGGATTAATTTATATCTGAATTATTTTACTAAGAGGAGAAAGAAAATTGATATTTAATAGAATTAAACAAAGAGGAAATATAGATTGGTAAAAATCTATTCCAGTTGAATCAAGAATAAAAATGAGCAAATGCAAAAATTCAGATAACTATTGTAAATAATAAAATAAACAAGCACGATATAAACAATTTCTCTCATCTTCGTGCAATTTCTAATTTTAATTCCGTGATACCAAAAATAATTAAACTTGAGGTGTTGAGGAGAGTAACTAACATTATAAAGGGTTGTAATTTGTAATAAAGGATTATGTTATCAATTTACAAATTTTTATATGTCAACTTCCTCAATTCAGCACCAAAGTAATTTACTTATTGAAGCATACATTTATGCCATCTACTTATAAATATATACTGTAAAATAGACTTCATAGGTGTTTCTAGATTGGGATTTGAGATTTATGGTTCAAAATATATGTACTTAATAAATTGTGGCATCGACCTATTGGAGTAATGATATCGCTTGATGCGTGATAGCCGGCATAGATAAATCAAAATATTTACAATAATACATAGTTTAGCTTTTGAAGATGTAAAAATATTTATGAAAATGTATTTATTATATTTCAGAAAATTTTATTTTCAAAGTAAAAATAGAATACACAAACTACTGATTTTAACTCTGCACTAAATGTTTGAGCTACTCAAATAATGGGAACAAATGTTGACTAGAGAGGAATGTCTTAAAAATTAAAATAAAAAAATAATCATGGTATTCCATTCAGAAAACGGAGAGTATCCCTCGGTCTGGTAAAAAGTGAGTGCATGATAGTGTGTATTGCACACAAGTATTAAGTTGGCTTTCGTATCTGAATAATCCCGCATCAGTTTTTGTCGCTTTGTAAATTTTCTACGAAATTAATTGGCCGCAGATGATGCAGTAAGAACTAAAGGTTTCTAACTAATTGTCTGGATAAAAGCCAAATCAACTTTGCAAAAATATCTTTCCTTGGCGGGAGCTATATTAAATTGGCTGCTGAAAGCTTTGCCTTTGGAAGTATAAAATTATTATAAGAATTTATTATAAATGTTAAATATTGATTTACATTATAGTTATGGAAGGTATTCTACGCAATGCTAAGCAATCAAGGATATGTTTTATTACAAAGTAGCCATTCTGTTTGGCCAGAGAAAAAGACTTGTGGAGTGGGCAGTGATTCTCCGTGGATATTACTCGACCGGCTTATCTGTATCTGGATGTAATCCTGTAGTGGGCCCACCCCACATAGATATATTCTCTGTGAGTTTAAATTACAAGAGAACTCCCACTTTCTAGCTGTTGCATGGACCGCACACAGAGAGAGTTGCTATTAAATTCCCAGAGCATGCAACAACCTCTTCCAGTCTAACTGGTGCCTCAGGACAGTCTCAGAGAAAGCACTGGTCAATTTAACTGTGTTAACGTAGGCTGCGCCACAACACAGCCTCTAAAATCAAAGGCTTTCTACCTTAATCTCTCAATTGGTTGGAGAAACTCTGATTCTAACTGCTTCCGCGGATTTATAAGCAACAAGAAAAATTTATAGAAAAACGAGCAGGAATATAATGACGGGATGGAAAACTTATGAATAGTAGAATTCCAACAAGGAAAGAGGAATTAAGAATAAGACTGTGCAGGTCAAGATTTGAAAAAAAGTATCGGTAAGATAATTGGTTAGTCATAAACGTCCACCTTCAAATAAGGCTAAAACTAATGCAGGCAATGTACATTGCCGGCCTTTTTAAATAGCTTTAATCATGTCCTTACTCTTGTTTAATGAATTGGTAGCTCGCTAAGTTTTCATTGGTAGTCTATAACCTATTCAAAGATATTGATTAACCAATATACTTCTCTCATTTTTCGGGGGGCAAAAGCACCGATAAGGAAAAACACAATTTCTACAATTTAACTTAAAATTTTTTTCAATCAATCGACATACTTCATTATTAGCTTTATTACAACAGCCTACACACACATATTCTATTAAGCATCTCGGAATTTGCATATTCTTTATTTGTGTGGGCTTTTCCATCTCTTCTTGGCACTAAATATACCGGCTAAAAATTAAGCATTCATTAAATTATGAAAGATTTTCATTTTTCCAATAAGGTTTCATTCATTTCTCGGGATTATTTTTAACAAATGAAATATAGTTTAGAATCATTTTTGAACCATTTACTCTATTCATTCAGTTTAAATTTTAATTATAGTTTTGAATTTTAAATAGAATGATAAAAATACATAACACGTGCGTTGCTCAACCTCCATTTCATTTTAAAAACGCACCAATTTGCGCTTCCATAATTTTAATTTATTTTCCATTTATTGGTAACCAACGAATCTACAGTTCTGACCAGTATAAGAAAATGAGAAACGTGTTGAAATGGAGTTCAGTGGAAAAATATTTGTTCATTTAATTTTCTAAATAATCCGAAGGTGTAAGGTCTCCAAAAAAATTCAAAGTGGGTTCTAAATTGTGTAGTGAAATAGTGAAATAAGGGACGTACAAAGATTTGTTTAAAACTCGCAGTAACACAAACCCATGAATAAACTCTCAATATCTCCTCCAAGAGAGAAAGATATTAAAGATATTTATACCGAACGCCACACCGAAAATAGAAAATGATTCAATGTACAGTTTATAGGAACCACTCGGCACGAAAGAGCTGCGATTGAATCATTATCAAAATTAGAGTTTCTAGTTAACTGATAATGAAAGACCTTCTCTCGAGGCCTAGATTGCAAAAGGAGGCCGCAGGTGGAGCTGTTCAAAATAAAACGCAGCACGACCTCTCTAATTAGTTAGCGAATTAATGTACTGTGTACCTTTTCTCTCTCCCTATAAGACGGGGCAGTAGATGTTTAGTGTAAACAAATATTTCAAGAAGGAGTACAAGGTAGTCATATTTCTATTTGAAGTAGTTAGCAAATCAAACTCAAAGATGTTTATTGCGAATGCTGATCAAAGTTTGTGATCGAAACTAGCTTGCTGTCTGATAGAAACGGGTTCAGTAACTATATTTGTGCCTGTTTTAAAGAAGAAGCCAACGAGGTCCTTTAATTTTAAGCTTCGTAAAGGTTAGTAGTACAAACATTTTCTATAAACACCCCCTCAATAAGGGATATCTCGATGATATAAGCCCAAGGGTGAAAATCCATATAAAATACTATAGTCATTGTCGTAGAATGCCAAGTTAATATATATTTATTTGTTTTATTAAATTTTAATAAACCAAATTACTTTAAATTGAGGCGTAAGTTCGTGCCTCGGTGATCGCTTGAGGATCGGGCTCTAAGAGTGCTAAACTTAATTTTTATTTTAGTGAATGAATAAACTGGGTTTCTTTCTTGACCTTATCAAATATTGCCACTTCAACTCGTTCGGGAATAATTAAAACAGAGCATTTACTAAAGTAAATTGACTTTAATGAGCATAACCAATCTCTCAAAATAACATACAATAAATACGGATCTAATACAATTAACAAAAGAAAATGGGATTACTGGGTGAGGTCTCGCAGCTCGCTCCGAGATAAATTTTTACGGGAGGCACAATTTTTAAGTTAATAGTTTTGTCCTTAGTCAGACATCCAATAAACTAATTTTTATGCACGGGGACATAAATAACAAGATTATTCTTTACTTACATAAGGTAATGGAGATTAATACCAGTTTCCAGTAAGAATATCTTCTGGGATTTTGTACACTAGATGGCGTTCGTTGACTTGCCTGGTGAGTTGACGGGTAACGTCACGAGGAATTTCGATTTGGCGTAAGAGAATCAAAACAAAGACGCCGATGAGAAGGGTTAGTTCTCGTACGTTCATAACCTTAAAAAGGTTTCTAATCTCGGGATATGTTTATATTCTTTTCTAGTGGTTTGGGTCTCGCTTATATAATTTCGATTTTGGATGAGAAATCTATCTAGTTTGGAGTTGTCAAACTCAGATAAAATAAGATTTGGAGTCTTCAATCTGTGTAGGTTGATACTCACTAATCTTGGAGCTCGAACGGCACCAAGCTTTCTTGGTACAATCTGGTATTGTACAAGGACTGCAAATTCTCTCTAACTTACAATAACTTTGTACCGGTGATCTTTGAGTCTTCTTGTCGAACTCGAAAAATCTTCTGTCAACCGGTGACTTTTATGTCTCTTCGGTGAGAACGAACAAAAAGCCAGGTTTACACGGGTCATCCGGTTATATACCGAACTTACTCCCGCTGAGGTGGGTGGGGAGGTGGATGGGGGGGGGCATCGCAAGGTGGAACCTCAGGTTGGTCTCCCGCACTTTTGCGTCTTGCGGCTCGGAGAGGGGGTAATACGAGATCGGCAGTTTGCCCTTTTGACTAGGTTGTTTATAAGTACACCCTCGAAGTGCCTGCCTTTTGAGCTGAGGTCAGAAATCAGTCTCGTATCACTTACCATTTTGCCCGTTCTCCTATGTTACCGGAGAACCTCGAAGGGGCAAAGCTAAACCCAGATGTCTTTAGTTATTTTTTTCCTTAGACTAGAGACTAGATACATATATATATATATATATATATATATATATATATATATATATATATATATATATATATATATATACACTAATCTCTTATTATACCTCTACAGTCATAGTAATCAATTGATTCATTTTATTTTGAAGTGCAAAAAGAATTGACAGGATTTGAACACATTCAGTTTAACAATATTTTAAATCTTTCCTTTATAAACAAATAACTTATTTATATTAAAATTAAGAGAGACGTATCCATCGAATCATACTATTTGCATTTGTTTTAAGACAAATTCATTCATTTTATTATCTTATTATTTCTCTCTATGAATGATTTAGTCAAGTAAAGTTTAAAATTGCTTTTGAAAGTTTTCCTATACCTTCCAAATCCCAAGTGTTTTCCAATTAATCAATACGATTGATTTTATCGAGAGGAAGGACTCTCTTTCCAACCAAGCGGTGAGAACTCCTCCCAAGTTTATTTGATACGTATCCACCAATTTGCAGTACAGAACTGAATCTATATTGTGGCTATTAGTTACCTTTAGTCGGTATGGATAAATAAATACCTATCATAGGCCTACAGATACTCTTCCCTCTGTTTGGGTAAATGAACCAGGAATTTAATAGGTAGGTAAAAAAGTTATCGCACAATATTTTTTTATAATGAATTAAAACAAAAAATGGAGCAAAACGTTTCGCCATTAAATAAGTTCTGCAGTTTAAGAAATAGACTGTATTCTGTGGGCACCAGATCTGGCGATAACGATGGCTAAAGGGGAACTTTCCACCCTAGCTCCATGAATTTTTGGCGGGTATGATTTGCAACGTGTAGTCGGGTGTTATCAGTCAATTCTGGTCGTTTCTGCGAAATTCGATATGCCACCTGTTGCAGTTGATGATGGAATAAATGAGCGTCTTTAGACTGATTGTGTCCCAACATTTCCCTGAAAAATCACTCCCTTTACATCCCACCAGAGACGAACTATAACTTTTTTTGATGTCTGTCAGCCTTTGCATGAAGTTGTACAGGTGCACCTTTGTCTGTCTTGCTTCTTTTGCGGGACATATTTGAGTGTAGACACCATTTCTCATCTGCTATTCCCACTTTGCTCAGCTAATCAAAACGACATTTCTTGAACAGCAGTGTGAATCAAGTGTCTATGCTGCGCTGATAGGTAAAGTTGGGCACTTTACGTGAAATCCACAATTCGAGTTTCCTGACTTTACCCAATTTCTTTAAAAGATAAAAAATGGCTTTATGGCTGAGGTTAAACTTTTCCACCAACCAGTGTCATTTCAGAGGTGGAGTAGATTTGAAAAAAGCGCACAAAAGTTCATTCTGAAATAATGAGGGTCATCCACTTATTGGCTTATCTTTAAAATACAATTGGCTATGCTGAAACTACTGAAGCCCATCGTAGGGTGTGAAATGACTTATTCATGTTCTCCAAATATTTGGTTGATACGGCGATTAGGCAGCATTTAGGTCAGACTTTTAATCATTTCGTAAAAGAATGAGTTACTATTTCCGAAGGCCTGTCATTGGATTGGTAATTTTTGAAGCATTAGTTATCATATAGGTTGTCCAAATAATTACTGTTTAATGGCCTATGCTTTCTAAGGGCTCGCTGGATACTACATAGAAAAGATACGACACTACCCATTAACTACTCGTACACTTTGTATAACTATAAATAAATAAACTTTTAATAAAAATATTAAATCTATTGAAAATAGATTATGCGGAAACTTAGTTTTCAACCTAATATCCATATTTAGAGGATTGCGAAAGCGATAAATGAATATGAATTATACGCAGCGATGAGATGCACAGAACTTGAGGACGGCGAGACAGCTAGATTGCTTGTACAAGCTTCGTTGTCATGATGAAAATATTTAAAAATATTAATAAATAGAATCAGCTGACCGGTCATATATATACCAATATTTACGATCCATTCTTGGGTGATTTATATAAAATTAAATTTTAAAAAGAGCTTATGTGGACAACTAGCTTACTCAGCAATTTATAAAAAGAGCTCTTTTAAAACTTAGTTAAGAGAATCTTATTTTCCTAATGAAATATAATCTATTTGGAAGTATTTAAGAGGAAAAAACTTATTCTGGTACATAAACCATTTTCTTTTCTCTTACTACATATCTGCAATGTTGACGAAAATTATCCACAAGATAGTAATTATACTTGAGGCCTTTAACTAAAATAATGTCATTAATCTTACTAATAAAACTGGAAAACAACATCTTTATTTTCTAAGATTTTAAGCTAGTTTAGGACTAATTTGATGAGCTGAATCAACAAATACATTAGTTTTTCTCAATTAGCTCAAAATTTTGGTATCGCCAGGTGATGTTTATTTCGTTTTTCTACATGTAGTCCTACAGGTATTTTCTACTTATATGATGGCAAAATATTTCTTTTTCATTAAAGAAACGAATTCTAAATACATCACATGCGACAATTTTTTACTACCCGCTATTTTTCTTTTGCAGGTGAATGAAATGGATTCAGCCAAAAGATCTTGAAAAAGTAAGCCGAATATATTCTGCTACATCTGTGGCGAATACATCGTTGTTTCTGAAAGTAATTTAGTTATGATTTTCATAAAGCGTGCTTACCATGTTTATTTTGGTATGAAACATGGTGATTAGGATCATATCTGAGCGCCATTCATGGTATGCAAGACATACACCGAGTATCTTCGTCGCGGGACCAAGGGCAAGAATAGTTCTTTGAAGGTTGGAATTCTCATTGTTTGTAGAGAGCAAACAAACCATGTCCCACTATTTAATTCTAAACTACTGATTTGACTGTGATCAACGGAAAGAACCGGAGCAGGCTCAAGTATCCTGAGCTTCAATGAGCACATCTTGATGTAACTCGAGGTAAAATCAAGTACAGGTTTTGCGTGAACTTATTGATATAAGTGCCAAAGATTTCTATAGTGTTAAAGAAAATAAGGAAAAAGAAGAAGTAGTTTTAGATAATGATGGTACACATCATTTTACCCAAAAGAATCTAAATGATGTATTTCACGATCTCACCGTGTGAATGTCCTCTGCCAAACTGTCGGGATCCCGATTGAAGGATAAGAAGTATTCACTGACAGTGGTTGCATTACTTTTATCGAAACTTAAATCAAGAGTACCTCTGTTTTTTCTCCAAAGAGAAGGACTTGGTGTACTATAAAGCTATTGCGCAGCTTCTGCACAAGCTTAGAGGGCCAAAATATTTATGAAATTGTGATAGAAACTATGTTGTTTATCTTATAATCCTATTCCAGATGAGAAATTTTACAAAATTCAACTGAAAATGCCATCGATTAAGTTATAAGATGGGATTTTTTAGAAATCGACTTATCACAAAAAAAGTGAACCTATTGGAAGAAACGGGTATAATTTTTGGATTTAGCAGGGAAATTTGTCCTTAATCAGTTGGACAAAACTTAGACGACTTACAAAGATATTTTGGAACCCAGTGTAATATTACGATACTAAGCAGTATTCTTTGCGTTCACTCTCAAATTTAGAAATGGTATTTCGTCAATTTGGACAAGTTTATAATGGCCCCAAGCTCTTGTATAGTTTTGTTTTCTTATTTTCACGTTTGCTCTCCCTCTTTTCTTCATGAAGACGATTTAATCCATTTTTAAATACTAGAGTATAACTAGTATTTTCTTAAAGAAAGAGAAAAACGATAGTTTTGCACGTAGCTCATAAAATAAACAAGCTTGCCGAAATATTGAAAATTCAATTAATGTATACATATGTATCTCTAAAGTTGAATAATAACTTGTAAAATGTATTAAAAATACGCTTCGATATCGTAAATAAATAATTAAGCCTCATGTTTATTTAAATACATTTTACAAAATTATATCATTTACCTGATCAATTTTAAGCAAAAAATAACAACTTCCTAGTTTTGTGACTGTCTATGAAAAGGAAAATTTAAATAGCTATATTCAATCGTTACACCTAATTTTGAGACAAGTGATGCTTGCTTTAATGTGTATCATTTAGCATAATCCTCAATTATCTAGCAGAAATCAACTAACAACGCCAAGGTTCGGTTTATTTAGGATTTTATTTGTTTACAATCGTAGAGAGGTCGTGGTAAAATCTGTCACGATTTCCTTCGCTGACTTCTGCATTCTCTGGAAAGGACAGATGTGAATGAAGAAAATGCAATTTTAGGGACATATTGACCCGTGCACTCTTAAATGAATCAATAATTTATTCGACAATAGTGTGGTAGTCATGAGTCATTTGCTTTGCGCCAAAATCATTAGCATACCTTTAAATCATTTTCCCACCTCTAATTCTGCACTAACTCATTTGTGGTAGTTTAAAATTCATTGCTTACCGTCAGTTTACGAATTTTAGGGAGGATCATGTTTCTTTCGTTACTTTCGATTCACTACGTTTTTAAACTTATCTCTGAAATATACAAAAGATGGGTGAAAATGATTCAACCCTTTCAAAATTTGTTTCATGAATTCTAATTTTATATGAACAAAGGAAAAATTTTTTTTATTAACTGCGGGTTTACGAATGATGTTATGTGAGCAACTATTTACTCGTTCAGAAGTAGCCACTGAGAGCGCGGGTATGTCTTACTCGAGTACGAGTGTCCCACATGTAAATAAACCATATAAACTTAATAAAAACCCGACTGAGATCTTTTTTGTATTCCTGATATCTTTAAGTCTGCGTCTATTTACTACTGATCTTCATTATAATTCCTAATTTTACTTTACAACAACTGAATGAGCAAAGGTAATTGATGCAAGATTATGACTGTTGTCCAAAAGAAAAAACTATTGTGCTATAAAAAGACGCATCGAAAAGGAGTCTCAAATCTCCAGGCCCAGAAGGGAAATACAGCTCTTCACACAAGCTTGGAAAGTCATTCGGAATGCCCAAATTGTTGAGCCGTTTAATCTATCTTGTAACTAACCAGAACGATTCCAAATTATTGGTTTGCTAATATGTTTAGTCAAAAGCGTTTAAAGTTTTCTATGATGTGTTGTCAACTGAATTCACGAACAAAATCATTTCACCCATGTACCATGTATATTGAAAGGGAATGACTGTGAGGCTCAAATAAGTCATTCTGTACAAGAAAATCTGCACAATCTAGGTTGAGGACAAACAACTCTGTGCCAAGCGCAATTTTCAAAATGTTCTTTCTCTATAAAGGCATCAAAGGCAAGGCAGATTTAAGCTTAGAATAAAGTGTGCAAAAAGGTAGGGGTCTGTACAGAGTAAAATGATATGGATGACCAGCTGCATCGGATAAGACAGTCGAGCGGGTTCGCGAAAAAACTCTTGCGAAGCACCAAAAAGTCAATATAAACTGTATAGAAGATGATAAGCGAAATCGTTAACCATTCTGCGTAAAATGCAAGAGAAACTTAAGGAAAATGAGTTGGATGAACCAAACTCAGGAAGCTTAATGTACTCATTTGGATAGAATAAAATCCCTGCACCAAAGTTGTGCATGAATTGTCACCATTGAATCGCATATTTAAAATTGTAAAATCATTGAAGGAATCCACACTTAAAAGCAACCTAAAGCATACTCCGCTGCGCTTCGTGATATTAAAGGATAATCAATTTCATCTTATAAATCATTTTAGGACTATACAATATCGTTAGAGCTGTACATTAACCACACACATCTTTTTATTATCTTTAAGTAGGAAAGAGATCCTGAACCAAATTTGAAATGGTTGCACCTCAAATGCAAATAATAAACATTAAATTTAAGACCTCTATGATTTATTTAATAATACTGGTTTAGTGTTTCGCTTTATGGGTACGATATTACTCTAAAAGGCATTCTTCGGTCCTTTTATTTCCTTTGTAGGATATTTCTCAAAGAAGTGAAAAGGTTTGAGTGAGAGAAAATGCTTAACAAGTTATATATAGCTCGAACGATGGGAAAGAAATCTATTTGCATGGATTCAGATAGAAAAGGAATGTAGTCTAGTTTTTCTATATTGAGCAAATTATATTTCTATATAGGGCATTTCAAAATTGTTACTAGCGTGTAATATGATTGCTCCTAATAATCAGCAGTCTTTGTGGGCCATTTTAGGGAGTCATTTCTGGCTCTCATTTGTTCTGCATTACAAGTCTTTTTCAAGGCGTAGACTTTTGCTGTACACCCTCAATATATTGCCTTGGTTAGAAGAATAATAATTGAACCCCAGGAGGTGGGACCTTTGTGCTTGGTGAGATACAGAACTTCAGTGCTTCGTATAATATAAAATAATGCATCAAACCTTTCGTAATGCAATCTCTTCAAAAAGAATCATTAGGAAATTTCCATCCAGGTCTGTGTTTGTTTTCCTTTAAGTGCTTGAGACATAGTCGATGTGTGTGTGATAATGTGCAAATAAGGAATGCACTCCCCACAGAAACAGCATTTCGCCATTTGAGTAAATGGTATTGAAGGCTCCTGCCTCGAGTATATGTATGACACAATTGATTTCCCCCCCCCCCCTTCTTGCTAAAAGAGAAAGATTTGCATACAGTTTTAAATAACTGTATGCGGATACATTAGATCAGCGAGATATCAGTTTTAATACAAATATCAAGCTCAATTATTTTTTTTATCTTAGAAATACTTGAATTTGAGTGGGAAAATCCTCTTTCTATCAGAGTGAACAAACTACTGGTCTTTCTACGCCCTTTTTACGCAACATGCTTGTCATGAATTATGGTGTAGCAAATGAATTTGATTTATAGTTACTCTTTTTTTACTTAAAAATTGTAGATATGATAGGGCGGGTGCAGAGACACTTGCATACAGAAAAAATGAAGTTAATGACGCTCTAGAACTATGAAATTAACTCAGTATAAAAGATTCACCAAATAAATAAACGGCATAACGTATTCTCCGATGATGAGTGATCTTAATGCACAATTATTTATAGCTTTGAAATAATTGGCAAATATACCAACCTAAGGTATTTTATAATTTAGTAATAGGGGTTCAATGAATCACTGTGTATGGCACAAGTAGAAGGTACATTTGTTTTTATGATAAATTTATTATAAAACTTTTCGAAGGAGGTTTGTGAAATAAGTTAATTGGTTTGAATGAATGAGAATGTACATGAGTTAACTTGAAATAAATTTGGACGTAAGAAATGAGCAATATTTGGATCCCTAAAAATGCATAATTAGATTAGAAGCTTTTTTTGATGTCTCAATTCCAACAAAGAAATTATACGAAATTCAACAAAGTATGCGGTACTCCATGGAAAATATGGATTTAAGGTGTTTTATAAAAATGTTTGAAAAAATACTTTAAAGCCAGTACAACGCCATCGATTTCATTATGTTTGCTTTAAAGATTGTCTCTCTGTATTAACACTTTTTTGCTTCTATCTCACTATGTTGCATTCAAAAATCCCTTTAGTGTTGCTTTGTGAACTCATCTCCGTCCTTAAAATTTTTAATAAGCGTGATAAGTGGTTATTAAAGTACATTTTTAAAGTAAATCATACCTTTTTGTTCTGGACAAAAGAATTAACCACGCAACTAAGTCAATACTTAAATAAATTATTATTATTATTATTATTATTATTGAATACAAATAAAAGTTTTCTTAGGGAGAAAAAAATTTCTATTCAGACAACACGAAAAAAGGTTTCTAGGCAACTTACTACATCCTTCACAATATAGCATAATGCTTCGAAACTAGTCCTACCCTTGTCAGAATGTGTGAGCCGTAAATATTACTACTTACTTGAGAGTTAATGAACCACTAAGAAGTGAAAATGATAATTACGCAGGCTGCTGGGAAGCGCCGCATTTATAATAATTAGAGATTCAATGTAATTTTGGTGGAGAATTTTATTTGAAAATTTACTTGCCTAAAGTAATCTTTGAGCTCCTAGTAATTTTCTTCAATAAATTATGGATTGAGAGAACTTACTTCCTTCAGGAAGAAAAATCCTTTATCTTTAATAAATTCATAACGGGTAATTGAGGAAAAATTATAAAAAGAAAACATTTTATAGTATAAATTAGGTAAACTATCATCAGAGATAAATTCTACAAGAAAATACAGCAATAAAATAATTACGAGTCGAAATCACAATTCGTAAGACAGCGAAAGAACTAAAAATGTCTAAATTTTAATAGCAAAGGTATTATGTATTCTTAAATTATTAAACTGCCCTAGTCTTAACTAGAAGCAGAGGAATTGTCTAGAATGGACTATAAATCTCTTTTTAGTAAAGGAAAAATATTATATATGCTTAAAACAAGAAGAACTAACTATGATTAATTACTATACAACCAAATAATCAACACTTGTTCTGAAGTTCATGCTTTAGATATCAATATAAATTCTTTTAACCAAAATCATTTATAAAGACTAATTGACTCTAAGTATTATATTCAATTTATCTTTAGTGTCTACATAAAGTTTAGGGATTATTTTTCGAATACATTTAGGAATGTAATAAGCACAATTTATTAGATATTCATAACCACCTTATCAGTATCTAATAATATATCTAGAAATTTTCATATATTGCCTTATTTTGTTTTAAATGGGCTCTTTAAGTGAAATTTTAAATGAAATGTTCTATTTTTTAAATATTTCTATTTGACAAAAAATATTAAAATTAGATTGTTAAACAGAAGCACCATTGGAATCTTTATTTAATACTGCATCCACACCGTGTAATTATTCATCCATTAGAATAATTGTATTTTAAATATTATAAACAAAATTAATACTGAAATACCAATTCACCGCATTCTAATATATCAAATTCGATTATCTCATCTAATTCTGTTTAGAGTTTGCTATTTTTTAATTAGCGTGAGTTAAGAGTTCTTGCTTTAAAAGATGATTCGAGAATATTGTTCATCACTTCATCATCATCATCATCACTTCACTAACTCTATAATTTGAGAAAGGGATTTTTTTGAGTATATGAATAATAATTTCATCTTAGTTTGATTATGACTTATGGCTCTTTATCAAAGATATTTCCAATAATTATTTAATAATATTAAAAAATAAAATGGTGAAGTTGAGAGATAAATATAAGTATCGAAATTTTGTGAATTTTTTAAAACTCAAAGAATTACAAATGGTGAAGTTCAGCAAATTTATTTTCATATATCTTCTTATTCTTCTATAACTCTATATTTTAGGAACGTAATATTTTAAAAGGAGGAAAATTTAGTTTAGAGTTCCTTTTTGAAAGTATTATAATTGGCGAAGCTTCCTAAAATTTGAAAAAAAAAATAACCATGGCTGCTTTTTTTCAGATTTTAATTTTAATCTTAGTAGCGAAGCGCAAGATCTCCCGGGAGGGGGTAGTGGCGAAGCTATTGCCTACCACCTAAGCAACGGCGCCCCCCCAAACCATACAATTCAAAGTGATGTAACTATCGTCAACAGAAAAAAGTCAGAAGAAAACACCAATATTATTGACCATGCACCATATCGCCAGTAACTACTTTTTCTAGAAACCATTTACATACAAGAAAAACAACCCAAGCTTAATATTCAATTCAATTCAAACGGAATAGTACCAAGCAGCAAATTAGGAACCGAACTCCGAGGGATACATAATCCCACCCTGCTATCAAGACTCCTCATCGACTTGAATGTCACTAGGAATTTGAGCTGCGTTTCTCAGCCTAACCCTCCCGACCCTGTCCTAACTTGGTCACAAGTTCGTCAGTATGTTTACACTCGCAGATCTCCACGTTCATTTGCACATTTGCTATAACTCATTTATATATAAATCACTATTTTCTCCTTTTAATTGTATTTTTATTTTAATCTCTGAAGATGGTACAAGGGTATCGAAACGCGTAAGATAGATAGTGTTTTACTAATGAAATCTGTTCTTATTCCCTCTTTTAAGTTTACTAAATGATTTTTAATAAATTTGGGTAAACTTATCCACGAGCTCAATCCAGACATTAAAGCAAATATAAGCTAAATCAAAAGATGTGAACAGAAATCCACGAATGCGAAATTAGCCGTCGCTTATAACAAAACATGTTACGATGTAAATTTCGGACCAGGTGATAGAGAATTTTCAAAGACAAAAAGACATTTGCTGGGAAAAATTTTCCTTTCAGATTAATAAAACAAATTTAATTTTACTCTGCTCTTGTGTCTTTTTATTTTCTTCGTAATGTAGCTAACTAAGAAATGTCGAGCAACAAGTTTTCAAGAAACATCTGTAATTAAAGTAATGATGATAGAGGAATTCAAATTAATGGAAAATATATAGCGAACGACACTATCGTACATATTGCTGCCGAAAGGCCGGGCAACATTGCAAATATTAGTTCAAACGCTTTGTATGCTACACTTGAACACTTCCTTGTTAGTTGTTCTAGCTAAATCAGGAATCACACAATCTACACAAACATCCTTTAAATATTTAAAAGTTGAAATATTTTTCATTCTTGCCCTCATTTTTCCAATAGTGGTGAAGTAAATTTCATCATTTTTTCTTCTTATTAAAGTCTTTGCATTCGGTCAAGGGACAATTTCTTCGAAATGAAATCCTGAATTGCGGTCGTTTAAGGATTTTGCTATGCATACAAAGAGGCACATCGGGAAAAATTGCTTTCCCTTTATTTAATAGGCTGGTAAGGAAAACTGGGAGATCCTTTAGATTCATTATAAACCCTATGTCCATATTTAATCTATATTACGCTTTTCTATTGATTATTAGTTTTTCATACTGATCAAAGCTTATTTATTTCTTTTAGTATCATCAATTAACTTCAACGGTAGTGAATAGATAATTGGCAACCTCCTTATTTATAAGGTGAAAGTGGCTTCAGACTTACATACATTAACTAATGAATAATGTATCAATTTCTTATTTTATTAACTGAAACCCGCTGCACTGTTTAAAATGTGTTTTTAAGCCTCTTCGAAAACATCTCACGTTAATCGTGTGCTCGTTTACGCTTAATGTCAATAATTAATCCTTACAAAAGAATTACTTGATAATTTCAAGATTAAATCATTTGTTATTTTTTATATTATCAGTGTGCAAATTCGAAGTGTAGTTTTGCAATTTCATCCTGTATATATGGAGCGTTTGCACTTGTACTTGAGTGCTCTGATAATGACTCACAAGGCGTTACAATTCAACCATTTTTTTAAATATAATTTTAAACAAAATATCTGTGAAAAATATTTACGCAAATTTAGACACGAGAATCTTATATAATAAAAGAGAGTTAGTGTTTACAACCTATTCATACAGTCATGACCACCCAAAGGTTTTGAGACTAATACATTTCATTCGTTTTTTAAATTTATGTGTTAGTAATAATTATTCTAACAGTTAAATGATTGCAGATTGATTAAAAAGTCAGCATTTCAAAACCAATAAGAAAATAGAGTGAATTGTTCCGCTAAATCCAAAATTCCTTGCTCGTCCTGTTAAAGTTGGAGTTAAGTTTCATTTCCTGGACCTTTGATTTTCGATCAAAATGGTAGTAATGATAAAAATTGGTTGAATAAATTATAATGTTTAATTATAATCTATTTCGTAAAATTTGATAAAAAATAAAGTCTTTAATTGTTTTCAATACCCGTCCGGAATTTTTACAATGAATAGCGTGCAAAGAATGTTGCTGGCGCTTGTCCCTTATTCCCCAGGACGGATTCCTGCACTCATGAGTCTGGATTGTCCGTCGTGGTTTCTTCAATGAAGCCAGGAAATAGGATGAATTTTTGACAGCGACTTGTGGCCATGCACGTCTTGATGAGTTAAAAGAATCAACATTGTAACGCGATTTCCTTTTTGCTGTATGTTTTATAAGGGAAAAGTGTACAACTGAAAGCTGATCCCCCCAAACGCTCGCTTACCTAAACATATAGAAAACTTATTTGAAACCACTTATATATTATTTCAGGAATTTAACTGGTTAAAATATGAAAAAAACCGGTTTTATTTTGCCTTGTTGGCGTGTTGCTAGGTCGGATGACCTTCGTTAAATGCGTAGATGTTAATAACCATAATAATGTATATTGTTCCAATAATTTACCGATTATGTAACTTTAGTGGTTGACCATTGATGCTTTTCTCCATCCACAAGTATTTAATAATTTCAAATATATTTGAATTCGATATTATCCTAGGAAATATTTTAACGCCAGCCATGTTTTTCTCTCTCACACTTTCAATATTTGTCATTCCAGTGATTAAATCGGAACATTCTCCATTATAGGGTCGAGGATCTCTACAATACCTCCTCCCTAGCTCATAAGCACAATTTTATACAAGCAACGTTACACTTTCGAACATTACTTTGTAAATTTTTATTGCATTTCGTAGTTTAAGACTATAACTTCTAATTTTCAAAGCTATTCCTCCTTTTAGATTTAATCCAAGTGATTTTTAAGTATCCTCCCGCTTTAAGCATTTAAGTGCCAACTCTGCTTACACAGCATCTTTTCATAACAGTTCAGGAACAATTTAGGGATGATAACTGCATTTTTAAGCATGGTGGCCACCTTATCTCAAATTCAAATGAATATAGGGTTTTGGTTTGAAAATAATATCAAACATTTCAGGATTTAGGAGATTTGAGCCCGAATGAAAATTTGTGGTCGATAACACTTGTCAACATTATATGAAAAGTTGTGTGCTTCTTAAATGAGATTAGTTACTTCTTATTTAATTTTATGCACTGAATCCAAATATCACCTTGAAAAATGGTTATTGCCTATAAGTTTAACGTACAGCATGTGTCATCTCTTGCCAATATCCAGTAATAGTCTGCAAGCATTGTTGTTCTCCACTCACTCTGGTACCGCTTTTCTATGGGAAAATATCTTGGTGAAACTTTTCACCATGCAAGTTCTACTATATATCCATGACCAAGCACTCCACCTCCGTGTCATGGCTTTGAATGGCATGAAGTTGCCACCGAGGTGTTTCAGCGCCGGTTACAGGAGCAACTCTGTCGATTACAGAGACATCTTGGCTACGAAAATCCTACCCTGGGTGAGAAAGATCACGAGAAATGCGGAGTACATCTTTTAGCAGGACGGTGCCACGACTCATACATAAAATGACGTGCTAAATTGGTTAGGATGGAAAATGAACTTCTGCTCGATGGAATTTTGTTCGGTCGGTCGATCACAATCTCCTAGAGTCTAGACTACCTGCTCGTGGTCCCCCTGCCTTCAACTGAAGGTACATCCAACGACCGAGTGACGGGCGGCATAATCTGGTCAACCCCCACTGCCTTGTAGAAGCCCTTGGAATGGTCAAGGCTTCAGGAGTAAACCTGGAGATCAAATCCACACGGTGCTCATGCATTAGGCGATACTTCAAGAAGAGACATTTTTCGACAGACACTGCAATTTAAACGTAATCCAGTCGTTTTGGATCATTTTCTTGCCACTGGACTCAGCAGGGGAAAATGTAGATGGTGGACTGAAGAATGCACACCTACTTTCCACCTTAAACATCATCGTGCAAGTTATCAATCCATACATTGCTCATTCATCCACGCATTCTTGCAATACCTTATCTAAAATGCTGCAATAGCCCGCCGTGCAAGACGGCACTAACAAATACAACGACCCCATATCTGCGATGTATATGTAAGAGGCTGTACCAACCTTTGCTGCCTTCCCAGCTATCAACGATTTCAACAAAGACTAAAATTCTCAACCAAATATAATCAAAATCATCGGCAACGATGACAACATTAAGCAAGTAAGTAAGACTATAGTCTGAGGTCCCATGTTGAGGGCCAGGATTGCAAGGTTTGCCAGAGCATCGTCAAATAGCGGAAATCATCCGTCAATAAAGTGCTGGAAAGCATGAGGAACGACTTCGTTCACAACGTGTGCAGGGCTTTTAGGTCTCGCCTGGAGCGCGTTTGCGCAGCTGAGCCCTGCTGACTTTTCTAATTCTACAATTTTACCGCATATTCAGATTTTAAAACAATAAAAATGTGTCTAGCTGCATCAAAACTATTATTGTTTTATGATCAAGGCAAATAGTGTGACATAATAGTTTAGAATATATTTATATTAAAGAAAAACTCAATATTTTTTATAATCTTACCTGAGAAATGCTTGAAATATTTACTCTTCCGCTATTTGTTACCCAATCTTGCATATGACCTGTCGAATATGTTACCATGTATTCATTAAAAGCACCGAGATTTATTGAAAAAATATCGAGATGAGAATACAGGATATGCATTTTAAGGAACAAACCTCATCCCTTTTTTCATATGCTGCTTGCATCTGGCTTATTAAATGAACCTAGTTTCAGCTCTATGAATTCCAACAAATTTCTCTCTCACTAGCACGATTGAATCCTAATCCTCTAGCTTCATTTTAACTCTCGATTTGCTATAAGACATCAATTCTCTGAGGTCAGGTGCAATGAACATGCCTGGTTTGTATTTTACGTCATTTTTCTCTCCATTGCAGTTTAGATTTAGATATAGAAAGCCATAATCATTGCGTGTCATTGATTTTGCAAAGCTTTTAATTATGTCACAAGGGATGCAAATGGGTGAAAGAGAGATCTTCTGTGGATCTACTATATGCACATGAATGAGATTTTCATACCGATATGTCCCACAGGAGCAAAATGGTTTTTATTACCATTATATAAAAACATGTCAGCTCATCGGAAAAGGTTTTGAGACTACTATCCTCTTTCCTACTAGAAAATTAATACAGCTAAACAAACAGTGCATTCGTTTTAAAATATTTGTATAATAAT
Source organism: Ceratothoa steindachneri (assembly GCA_963969495.1). Lineage (NCBI taxonomy): Eukaryota > Metazoa > Arthropoda > Malacostraca > Isopoda > Cymothoidae > Ceratothoa > Ceratothoa steindachneri. Next base: position 184,717,110 of record OZ018322.1, on the reverse strand, counting down.
TTTCCTAGAAATACACAAAACTGTAGAACCCAAACCCATTTTATTAATAAATACAGTCAATATTTACAATGATGTCCTATGTTTTTTAAAGCTGCCTGAATTAGTTTTGGTATGCTAGAACCCAAATTTGTGATAATAGGTTGCCTGATATTGTCAAAGTTTGTCCAATGAGACATGGCAAATTCTCACAAATATATGCCTTATGTGCATCAAACGGCAGTTTGATTACACTACTCAACAACCAAATTGCTTCCGAGACCAGAATAGCAATTTTTAACTAATTTTAGGCCGCTGATAATGAATATCATGTTTAAAATTTCTTGTTAGCTCGCTCTACTTTTCAAGATATACCTACATGTCACAACAGGTTCCAACAGGCCTGCGGCAGTGTTTCTTACCACACTAACAGTCAAACTGCCCTCCAGTATTGTTAGAGCAGTCATAGAAGGTGGCTGTGCTGTGCGACTTTACATTTTGAGGTGAGAGGTAGGTGATTTTCATAGTGAAACACTTTTTAAAATTATAATAAATATTAATATATTAACAGCGTTGACTAGCCAAAACGCTCGAAAGATGAAAAAATATCTAAGACAAATTGGTGCGGTTAAGGTAGTGGCATAATTATAGAACTGTATGCCTTAGGTTCAGTGGGTCATCCTAAGGATGGCCCATCCACCCACTGGAGCTGAAGCAGAGCAGTTGTGTAATTATGCCATTACCTTAACAGCACCAATTTGTCTTGGATATTTTTCCATCTTTCGAGCGATTTGGCTAGTCAATGGTGTTAGTATATTAATAATAAATGTTTTAAGTGACGGTAAGTAAGTAAACATAAAGGAGTGACTTTGAAACCTGCTTTTGGGGGACTGATGGAGGGGCCATCCTTAAATGTTGTCTTCCAGTTCGAGGAGGATAGGATCACCCGCTGGAGCTCAAGAAAAGCAGTTATCTAATTATGCCATTACCTTAACCGCATATATATATATATATATATATATATATATATATATATATATATATATATATATATATATATATATATATATATATATATATATATATATATATATATATATATATATATAATATATATATATATATATATATATATATATATATATATATATATATATATATATATATAGTTATATAATTTGGCGTCAGGCTTTGAGGAATTTGCAAGAATCCGCCCTACCTGATTTTGAAGCACTAAGTTCAATTAATAGCAGCTGCATTGCCAAGAATATTTGAACACCAAAATATTAGGACAATATTTTTTTGATCGACGGGTACTGACCAATTTTTAGGCTCCTTCTTTTGTGGTGCGTCCACAGTTTTTGTAGTTCCTTAAAAGAGGATACTAGCTAAGCATTAATAGTAACCGCCATTTTGGTGACGTTAGTTAATTTTTTGAGTTCGACGGAATTTTATCAGGGACTTTTAATACTTTTGTCGTTAGCAGAGTTTATATTTCTCTGAGAAAAGCTTTAATAGCTCTGGTAGCTTTTTCGTGTGCAAAAGTCGAAAGTTGCATATCCAAGATGTCTTAATTCGAACGTTTTCATAAGCAAGGGCAGCTCCTAGGATTATCTGTGAAAGATTTAATTGCTTACATCCAGGAAGAGGAACATAACGAACGTGCGGAAAGAAAAGCACAGATAGAAGCAGATGAGAGAGAAAGAAATGTGCATAGAGAAGCATAAGAGAAAGAAATAATTAGGCAGCATGAAAGAGAGATAAGCCGTGACCAATTCGAGAAAAACTCCCTAGATTCTCGAAATGACGAGGCTCAAGTGCCCTCTCTAAAACTCTCCGCATACAAGGATGGAGAAGATTTTTGCTCCTATTTAACGCACTTTGAGAAGCTCTTCAAGTCAGCAATTGGGACTTGAAATCAGAGGGTGCGCCCGTCTACTTCCACTCCTGAACCCTTGTCTTCGGAAGATATTCATTTCGCTTTCTTCAGAGGCCACCCTGGATTATTCAACAGAAAAGGCAGAAATTTCTTCTGCTATTAAGCCGAATCCAAAATTTTATACACTTAGATTCCACACAGCACGAATACAACCAGGCCAAACCTACAAACAATTTAGATTCACGTTTCTGCGTAACTTTCAATTCTGGCTGGATTATGCCCAAGTATCTAATGATTATGCGTCGCCAATCAACTATATTCTAAAAGATCAACTGATGTCGACCCTTCCTTGGAAAATAAAGGCATTCATAGCGGACAGAAGGGCGTCCACTTTCAAGGAGTGTGTGGAAGAAGCAGACCTTCACGCTTCCAGTTATGACGTCTACCCCAAGAAGGTCAAGACGAAGCATCTCCCTCCCCCATACACAAGTTTAGGTTTAACAAAAGCCAACCTAAGGGCAACAACGGCTTTGTAAAAGTGCAAGCGCCGAGAAAGTACAGGCCTCTCCCGCTGCAAGAACAAAAGGAAGTGAAGCCTCCAGTACTTCCCTCCACGCCCAGTTACTGTCTCCATAGACCAATTGTATGCTTTACGTGTGGCAAATAGGTACATAAGTTACATCTGCTCCTAAAATTACTAACTGAGGACCTCGTCGAGTCAACAGGTCCACCAAATCTCTGCTGGCCTCTTGCCTAAGCTGCCAGTCGCATCACCAGCGCCCCTTGCTCCCTCTTCCCCGGATCAACAGGGAAATTTCCTGTTCAGCAAGAGTTCCCTAGGTTGGCCCTAGTTTGAAAATGGCGCAGTAAATGATTGGCGAGTGTCAACTTTGGTTAGAGATACAGGTGGCACCTGTATAAGAGTATCTGATGAATTACTACCCCCCGTAAGCCCCTAGAATAACAGGTTTGCGTTGGTACATGACGTTTTAGCTAGTGCCGCCAGGTGACCATTAGTACGGTGCTGTATTCAGTGCCAGTACTTCACCAGATGGGCTGACGTAGTCGTGGTCCCGATAAAAAACTGATCCGACCTTATCGGACAGAGCGCACATATCTGCCCAAACCTAATTTCTTAGCCGGTCGTTACCAAAGCCCATGCCGAAAAGAAGTATCGCTTTCGGTACTTCTATCGTTTCCAGACGTCAAACTCGCCACTAGCGTTTTATTTGCTGAGGCGCAGTAGAATTGCCCTACATTACAACCCCTGTGGTAAAAAGCAAGGAAAAAGGAGACTGAAGCGGTCCGAGGCAATCTGAAGATCAAATACACCGTGAAGAACGCTTGATTATACCGTTATTCTGTAAAACCGGAGAGTCCCCAGATCAACACGTTTTGTGGGACGTTAACGTATATTGAACATGTTCTAAAGATGGCTCACGATGTCTTAATGGCCGGACATTTTTGCCATAACAAAACGACCTAGCGAGTATTCAAATATTTCTTTGGCCAGGCGCGGCGAAAGAAATTATCGACTTCTGCCAGTCCTGTGAACTTTCCCAGAAGGTCACCTCCAAATAGCGTGTAGCCCCCGCCCCCCTTTAAAATACACTGAAAGTGTTCGACTCCTTTGCCCGGGTATAAATCGACCTAATAGGCCCCATTCATCCCCTGTCAAGCTTGAGACACTCCTATATTTTAACCCCGTCGATTGCGTCACCCGTTTTCCAGACGCTATCCCCATGAAGAAGCTTGATAGCATTTTTTGTATAGAGGCTTTAATTTCAATCTTTTCCAGAATAGGAAACCGCAAGGAGATCTTATCCGACAGAGGACGTCAATTCACCTTTGAATTGATGGAGTATTTCGCTAAACTCCTTCTCACTAAGCCCCTCTTCACGACGCCCTGGCAGCCTTCCACTAACGGGATGTGCAAAAAATTTAACTGCACCCTAAAAATGATACTCAAGAATGTATTCCACGACCAGCCACAAGGGTGGCACCACAGCCTCCCCGTAGCGTTATTTGCTTGTCGCGAAGTCCCCGAAGGAATTTGGGATTCGCTCCATTTGGGCTGTTATATGGACGTAGCATCCGAGGAGCGATGAGCATTCTGAAAGATTTGTGGTCCAATCCTACAATGGATGAGGAAATTAAATCACCTTACGCGTATGTTTTAGACCTGCGTATAAGATTATAAAAATATGCGGACATCGATCTCTAGAACGCCCATATAAACTTGTGAAAATACCCACCTACTTCGACCTATAATCAAAGGCGCGTTCATTCAAACCAGGTGATGAAGTATTACTCTTGCTTCCATCCGAAGCAAATAAGCTTCTCTCCCACGTGAAAGGACCTTACCACGATTTAGAAACCGGCAGCCCGGTGGATTACCTAATTGAAACCCCCTCCTGTAATAAGATTTATCACGTCAACCTCCTAATAAAATACGACCGCCGAGCTTGCCTAAATAACGTAGTCGCCCTGAACGAAGAACCCGGCCTCGAAGCCGTCTATTTCGTTGAAGCCTTGTGTTTGGTCTAAACGGTATACGTAGAAGCAGAGAATGAGTATGCCCTGCTGTCCCTCCCTTCCCCCAAGCGGAGCCTAACTTCGAATTGGACCTGAACCCCAATCGCACCCATAATGAGAGACCTCAATTGCTTGCATTATTGGAAGACTTTCGCGACGTCATCTTGAATTCCCGAGTTGCTCAACCCAATTTACACATGAAATTGTCCTCACTTCTCAAGATTCGATAAGAACCATTCCTTATCCCATACCCGTACATTTACGGCAGAGTTTTAATGCAAAGATCGAGAACTTATTACAATAAGGAATAATAGAACCCTCGTCGTCTGATTTTGCTCCCCCATTGTCATAGTTAGGAAGCATGATAAGTCCTTTAGGATGTGCGTCGATTTTCGAAAATTAAACGCGCTTACACAGTTTGACGCGAAACTGATACCCCTAATCGACCAGTCTTTATGCCTTTGAAGACGCGAAATTCATCTCCAAGATCGACCTCTGCAAAGCCTACCATTAAGTGCCACTTCCAGAGAGATCAAAACGCTTTACCGCTTTCGCTAATGAAAAGGGTTTTTTTTTCAGTTTACTTGACTTCCATTTTTGTTGATAACCGCTTGTGGAAGGTATAACCGGATCATGCGGTGGTTGTTAGATGGCTTATCTAATGTGACTTTTTAATTCGATAACGTGTACATCGCTACTCGTACCTGGGACCAACACGTACAGTCTCTGTGTGCGCTACTATCTCGGTTACGTGTTCACGCGTTAACGGTAGGCCCGACAAAGTGTCACTTCGCCTATGACACTCTTAACTACCTTAGCTTAATGGTCGGTAAGTATCCAATGATTCCCTAGGACGACAAGTTGAAGTCCGAATTTTGTTGCCAAAGCTTCGCCACTTAACGACATGCTTAAGAGAACGGCCCCAGAACCAGTTAATTGGACCACTTCCGTGGAAGATTGCTTCCACCAGTTAAAGAATAAACTAATCTCTGTCCCTATTTTGAGATTACCGAATCCTAATAAAACATTCGAGGTTCGTACCGATGCCTCCCAAGATAGACTAGGTTGTGCTCTCGTCCAATATGAGAACGATGGAGCGGGATATCCTGTAGGATATGCTAGTAGGAAGCTGTCCCCCGCGAAAAGGCGTATGCTACCATTGAGCTTAAATAAAAAGGAATAGTCTTCTATTAGGGAACACACCTAAGCTGTAAAACTGACATTTCTATTGATAATTTCCAAGTATTAGCCTTTAACAACAACCAACATTGCCCAACAACCCTCGAATCTAAATATATATCAAACACTACAAACCTACACTCAATGAAGATTTAAGTGCAATATTTTTATTAATTAACTAATTTTAACTAGAATTGTTCGTTGGTTGTTTTTTTTTAAGTATTGTTTGGTTAGTTGACGTTTTTCTCTCCCAGGCGTCACTGTAACCTATAAATACTAGCCCCTTGTTAACTCTTTCAGTGACTAAAAAATTTGAAAGAAGTTTAAATTTATTATCTTTAACTATTGCCAAGTCAATTTTACTTATAGTTTTTAAGTAATTTCTGAAATAAACTTTAAATTTATTAACTAATATTTTGAGTCAGTTTTATAGCAAATTTAACTGTTGCCAAATCATATTTAAAATTTTAACTTTATAGTACATTTTAATGATATTTTATAATTGGTCACCTTTTAAAATAATTTCTTGCTAGCCTTTTTAAGTTTTCTTCATATATATTAACTTTAGTAAACTTATTCTAACCGGAAAATGAAAAGTTGTAGTTTTTGAAACGTTGTGAAAAATTAAAAGATGTTGCATCCGTTTCTCGTGGCTCTGAGATTTATCCTCAATATTAAATGCAGGCTTCACGGCCGATCTCCATATATATATATATATATATATATATACATATATATATATATATATATATATATATATATATATATATTGTGTACCATTTATCTAGTGTATATTAAAATATATTTTTGTCCTTATGTTTGGAATATTCCTTGGTCACGAGGCTACAGCTTACTATTTAAATCGCACTCTTAGAATAATAACCTTTGTTGCCTTCTTTAGCCAACTTGAGAGCCTGTGTGCGTATATTCCCGTACACTTGGCCATACTCCGACAATGATTAAAGGGTTTATGATAAAGACAAAATCTATACTTTTATCTAAATAAGGGATCTATTTATCATTTTCATCGATCAAATAGGAAAAAGTATTTTTATCTTGATCTAACTTTAACGTACGAGGGGCGGTCAATAAGTTTTGCAATTCGATATAGGGAAACGAGATATGAGGAAAAGTGTTTTATTATTTTTCAATATAACTACCCTCGACTTCAATGCAATTGCGCCACTTGTCCCTGAGGCTTTGAATTCCCGACAACCAGAAATCTCCCGACTGCTGTTTAATCCACTCCTAAACGGCGAGCTGGACATCTTCATCGTACACAACCTGGCATCCACGCAGTGCAGCCTTGAGCTGGTGGAATAAAAAGTAGTCGCTAAGGGCCAGAGGTAGAGTGTAGAGAAAAAGGTTGAGCTGCTCGAATCTGCACTCGCGCAGGGCAGCTTGTGAAACTCTGGCATTGTGAACTTTGACGACGTTGAAGTCGATCATGGGGCGTGAGTTTTCTAGGGACCCAACGGGTAGAGACCTGGGTCATGGCCAAATTGTCCTGGATGATGTTGATAACACTTCTATGTGATATTTCAAGTTCTCGCTCGATTTCTTCGACCTTCACCCGTCGATTTTCAAGGCTCTTCCTCTCCACACAGGCCACATTGTCTTCATTGGTTACGTCAGACGGGCGTCTTGGACGGGGGTCATCTTCAAGGGACTTACGACCATGGCGAAACTCCCTATTTCAGCAAGCAATGGTTGCATAGGAACGGTCGGTGTCGGTGTACACTTAAACCATGCGTTCGTGGACCTCTTTTGCATTCTTGCCTTCCTTGGTAAAAAATTTGTGCATTGCGCGGTGCTCAACCTTCTCCATTGTTGAAAATTTGTGACTGACGATCTGCGCTCAGCTACTTCTTCTTAAATAGATGAGGCAGGAGCATCCTGCTGCAGCTCCTGACTTGTCATAACTTGTCCTAACACTCCCGAAACAACCTTTCCCCTTCCTCTGTTTTGCCCTACCGATTCGCAAATCTTATTGACCGCTCCTTGTAACTTACAAAAATGCTCTTCTAATATCTGATATAAGGGTATGGTCCCGACATATATATTTCAAAAGGAAGATGGAGCATCTGAAATCCTTAACAAACAAATAAACAATTGTTTTATCATCATTGTAACTCACAAATCATCTCTTATAACTGGGCTGTTGTGAATTCAAATATAGTCTCTGGGGCCAAAGAGCTCTAATATAGATTAAAATTGCCTTCTGAAATTTGTTCAGCAAAGACATCATTGTAACTTTGAACCATCTTATACTTTTCTACCTTTCAGTAATAGCTTTGAGCAAAAGAATGAGCCACTTCATAATTATGTGCTACTTAGTCTATCATATATTTATGCCAAGGGAGCTCAACCAAATATGACCTCTGCGTAGCTCTCTTCTTTCTATAAACTGTTCAGATTGTGATTGATCAAAATTAATGAATTCAGACTCTGCCACCTAGCAAGCCTCTATTGGAGACATATTCTCTCGGCCTCGATACACATTAATTAAAGGTATTAGTACATTAAAATAGGATATATTGGAAATAATGGGATCCAGAACAAAGTTAACTGCTTTGGAAGTCTCGGAGTATTGAATCTTTGATTTAATGCACATATTTCTTTCAAATTTAAGTACATTGCTATCTTAATCCTTAGTTTTATCTCCAATCCGAGTCCTTCACGACAACTTTTGGTTATGGTTCAGAAAATGTCCAGAATAACCTACAATAGGTATGCCGTTAGGCATGTTAACAGCAGTACCATTAAGGAATAGAACAGATCAAACTTAGGAAATAATTTCAGAATATCCATACTTATTGGGTCCAATACAATTAGCTTAGAATTCTTAAAGGTAGGTTAATTCTTACTTACTCTAATTTATTCCTACTTAATATTCTCTAAGCGCAAACTTTTATATTCCTGCTGTAATCCTAAGGCAAAGGCTGACCAAACATTCATATGGTAAGACAGGCTTCTACTAGGTATCTGAATAGCAAAATCATCAGAGAATCCTTTAAACTTAACTTTTATATCCAACACAAGCGAAGATTTCCCTAAAATATTCTTACAAATAGCTTCCTCAGTGACAAATGATAGCTGAGAAGCAGGATCCAACAAACATGGGATTGTTACACTTTTACTATATTTACGTTTGGTTATCATACTCAAAAGTAATGGAGCATCATCCAAAATCTTGGTAAAATTATTAACCTAGGATGGATTTTACGCAAATAAATTAATTCTCTTCACATATTTTTCTTATATCTGAACCAAGCTATAACTTTTTCCTTCTTTATGTTTTAAAAATTAAAATATCTACAAAATATTCCGGAGTTTTGTTTGATAAAATTTTATTTTTCAACTACCGAGGAAAAAGGAAAGAATTTTCATTAGTAATATATGATAGAATAATGTTTTGTATTTCTCTTTGTTCAAATTTGGCTCGCAGAATGATGCAAACCATTAAAATTATTTTGATATCATGCTGCTGGGAGCAGAAGACATGACAATTAATATTTTTACCAGCCTTCTTTACAATGGAATCTTATGAAATATTACACAAAAGGTAACTTAGATCTTTTGTTCAAATCTATCGCAAGCAAAATATGATGTATAAGTCAACTATAGGATGACACCTCCCGCTTTTCGAAAAGCGAAACATTTGGTTTCAGCAATTAATAAAAATATCGATCAAGATTTGGACAGCCATGTTTTAGGAGTCTATAGTTAAAATGATTTTCATAATTAAACAAATTCTGTCAAATCTACTATAATTATTGCGTCACTTGGTAGAGAGTAGAGCCGGAGTTAATAATAAATAAAGTAAGGATATAACTTAAACAGAAACAAACGACAAACAACCGTATGTAAGAGAAATAAGGTTATTCCTTATCCATTTCTGAGAGAGTCTGTACCTACCTCCTGGCTTTATTAAGGTTGCTCAAAAGTAGTATGTTATAGAGATGTTTTAAGAAGCTTTCTTTTGTTATATGTCGAAATAATAGTGATATGGATTAGCTGAATACGCTAATCAAATATGTGTTAGATTAAACGTGGAAGAAACATATCTACCAGAGAAGATAGAATAAATATATTGTTCGACATGTAACTGGTAGGGTTAAAATATTGGGTTGAGCTATAAGTTCTTGTGGTTTCATCAAATTTATTCATTATCATTAACAATTTTAGAAAAACTTCATTTTTAATTGATAAGAATATGCAATTTAATCAATAATGTATTCTCCGTTGTCATTTAGGACTTCTTCCCAACATTCAACTAGTTTTTCGATGCATCTGCAATAAAAATCTCTGGGTTTGGAATCGAAGAAATCGTCTAACCAGGTTCTTAATTCCACATCAGTATTGAACGAAACGCCGCGCAAATTATTGGCGAGCAATCGGAAAAGATGGAAATCCAATGGAGCTAAGTCTGGCGAAGAGGGAGGATGAGGAAGGATTTCCCAATTAAGCGTTTGGATGGCGTCTTTTGTCATATTGGCAATGTGAGGACGAGCATTGTCGTGTTGCAGAAGGACTCCATAAAGTCGATGAGGTTGCTTTCCACGAATAGCTTCGGCGAGACGATACATTTGTTAAACGTAGAGTTCTGAATTGACAATCTCGTTGTTCGCAAGAAGCTGATGAAGAATGATGCCTGCACAATCCAACCACCCACACACCATCATCTTTCGTGGATGAAGTCCTTACTTTAATCGCGGAAGTGTTTATTATTGGGGTTAAGCCATTGTTTTCGATGGTTCATGTTTACGTAAACAAACCACTTTTCGTCGCCTTTGATAATGCGGTGAAGAAATCTGTCCTCATAATGACGAGTAGCCTTATGACGAGCAAGTAAACCTGCGGCAATCGTGGAGCCTTCAAGTTTGTTTCTTTCGCTCAAAGCGTGCGGAACCCATGCACAGAGTTTTTTTAACTTTCTCCATCGAATGAAGGTGATTCACTACAGTTTTCTTATCACACGGCAATTGTACAGCAAATTCTCTAGTCGATTGACGAGGATTTTCATGAAGAAGGTCGTTCAATCGATCTCCATCCAACTTAATGGGTCGACCAGAGCGCTCTTCGTCATTAAGCTCAAAATGACCGTTTTTAAAACATGAAAACCACCATTGAGCTGTCCTTTCTGATAAAACATTTTCTCCGTACACAGAACAAATATCGCGACGAGCTTTGGCTGCGTTTGCATTGTTCCCAACTCGATTAAAAAGGAATAACAACAAGTGTCGAAAATGCGCCTTTCTTTCAACTTGACATTTCATTTTGAGGGTACAGAACAACGATTAAATTAACACAACTTTTAAATAAACCGCAATGACTTATTACTCAATTTAAAGACGCAGCCTAAGCAAAGCCTTATAGTCTACGCTGTTAAGAGACGTAGCTTAACCTTTGCTAATTTTGCTGTCATTATTTATTATTGTTTCTTAATATGTGCACAAATCACGTCAACAAAACTTAAATCAACAGAACATTTTAAAAAACGCAAGGACTTATTCTTCAACCTAATAGATAGGAAACTTATCATTAAATAAATAATGTTTCTCTATTTTATTTTCAAAATAAAGTTTGGCAAACTATTTTACTTTCAAGGCGGCCCAAATTATCAGATGAATATTTTCTCATCGGCTTACGATCCTGAGTTTTCAATAACATTATTACTTTGCTATTTACAAATGAATAGATATAAAAACTTAAAAAGTTTTAGCATCTAACTATTCTGATATAAATCCAAAAATTACGAAAGTAAATAGGAATAATAATGACTTCCGATTGCTTTTATTGCATTTATCGCTGCGATGCAATATTCATTATATTTTCCTTTATACGCTATTCACAAGCGGAATAAAGATTATCTACCTTGCTTCCATCACTCGTGGTAATATAAATTGCTGTAAGGATGTCGCCAGACTTTCATTTAATTACAATTCAAGATCATCAGTGATTGAGAAAAAACAAAATATTTCATATCATTAGGACAAAATCATAGGAACCAAATACTTTTATAGAAGATTCTTAATGTGATCAATCGAAACTAAATTTCTAGATAGAATTTTTATGAGTCGTATTCTCTAAGTAATTTTCATATTTTATTTATCCTTCCCAACCTAAATCTCTTAAATACAGCTTTTTCTTGTGTTTTGGATTTTATACTAATCTTAATTAGCATTAATAAACCGCGAAGAAACAGTAATTGCTGAATTTTTCGATTATCGCGAATATTTATGGAATTAAAATTAATCAGATTTTTAAATTTAATTTTTCTTATAATTAAATACGAATAGATTTTTTCTTTACCATATTAGTCTAGATAGAGTTTCCTTTTCATTTATCATCATCTCTATTCTCTAAATATAATAACATGCAAAAATTGATAAAAGGCTCGGGGCAAGAAAGTAAATAACTGAATTAACACTGAGGCTATATATATTTGGCCTGAATTCAATCATAATTATGGGAATAATAAGAAAGTCTTGACAGTAAATAACAGAGTTGGATTATCTTTTCATTATCAAAGCTGGAAAGATAAGCATCATCTAGGATAAAGAGAGCCAAATCACAACAAGTCATGCAACATTAGATTCAATACAAGAATTCATTTGCGAAAGGATTTTCTTGTAAAGATATTCAAATAACCATTAAAATTAGAATAAGTAATTAATTATCAACGAGTAAGGAGAGGGAGATAAGCTGGAATTGGTGATAAGCTTAAAACTTTAAGTATTAAGCACTAATTGAACCATTCTAAACTACATCTGGAACAATTCAAATTTAAGGCAAAACCATGAAAGTTTGATGATACCTCACATAGAATAGAAAGGCACATCATAAGAATAAAACTTGAATAGATTAAGAAATATACTGCTATTAGTTCACAGAACTAATAACTGTTATTTTAAACATTCAAGTTGAAACTTTTCAAAACGAATCAGAGCTTTTCTTTACTGGAAGTAGGAAGATGAATTTCGACCTAACTGGCTTCGATCCTAATAAACTTCATGAACCGGTTTTGCCTAGGAGTTGGAATCGATACAGAGATGATAAGGATACTTAGAATTCGGTAGAAAGATTTATCCGATGATAGAAAATCAGCCAAATTTTAAATAATGCTCGATAAAACCATCCTTTTGCTTTATATGGATTCTCTTTATCCCCGGCACCAAACATTTCAAAAGCTAATAATTATCCCTTGTTTTTTTATATTTGTATAGCATTAAATAATTATTTCTTTTTCATTTTTAAAATAAGTTTACCATATGGCAAATAATGAAATACATTTTCAAATGAGTAAATTTACTTTCATCCCTAAACTCAATTTTACCATTGCACCTATTATAGTAACTGTATTCAAAGTTCAAGAAAGATTAAATGCCCTAGCCTCAAAATCAGCTCTGCGAAGACACCGTTGATGTTTCAGAACCTACAAATTAAATGTTACCCTTTCTCTTAACTCCTTTCTTAGGAATACTAAAAAATGTCTGGGTTCAAGAAGTATTGTAATTCTCTTATCTGATCCCAACGCAAAGCCTTGCAGTAAATTCAGAAAGTTGAAAGTCACTACTGATCTTCGAGTAATTTGCATGAAACACTGAACAAATTTAAGCAAAAGACTTAGATAAGCTTAGTAGCATTAGTTTATTGTAATTTAAGTTGGTTAAATGGACCGTTAGAAAATATAGTTCCTTTATTTTCAAAGCAAATCCGGATTTTAATGTTAGGATTTTATTAGTGGGAAAAAATCTATTAATTTTATTTGAAGTTCAATAATGACCAAATGCCATTGCCTCAAAATCAGCGCTGCAAACACAACCTTAATGTTTAAGAACGTAATAATTAAGTTTTCCTCTTTCGGGTAAATCCATTCTTAGAAGCAAATAAAAAGTCTAGATTAAGGAACATGAATGGACTGCCGTTATCTGATCACAACGCCAAACATTGCATATATTTCAAAAAGTTAAAATTTGCTACTGACTTTACAGCAAATTTCTTGGAACACTTAAAAAAATTCAAGCTAAGGAGTTTGATAAGGTTTCTTGTACTTTAAGTTGATAAATTAAACCTTTTCGAATGAATAGTCTCTTTAATATTTTCCTGAAAAAGGGGCATCACATAGCAATTGCTCCATTTAAACTTTCTTTTTCTTTATTGAATTTAAGTTTTAAATTATTTAAATCGATTTTTATTATATATAAAAATTGAAAACTAACCGTCAATTTCGGATTGAAATGTAGTGAATTTATTGAAAACCCTATAAATTTAAAATGTAAAATTTACGTGTAAATAGGATTCAGTAATCAAATAGGCTTGACATATTGTTAAGTAGTTATCATTAAGTTTGAACTCATCTGAGGTAGATTACTTAAAGAGTTTTATAGTTATGTACAACATTATCGCAATAAAAAGGACGGAGCCGTGCTACCGAGAGAATAGGTAGGTCTTGTATCTCATTTAAAGCGCAATGAAAGCACACTGCCTAATAATTGAAAATTTTGTGTGGAGATATCTATGAAGAAATTCAAAATGATTGGGAAAAATATAGTTGCAGAATCCCTTGCACGCGTTGGGATCGGAATGGCAAATTGCGGTTGTTGGTTCGATGAAGGCTAGAACCCTCAAATTTCAATCTCAGCGAGGTCTGAGCTTGATATAATAGCCTTGCGCAGTTAATATATATTATAGGAAAGATGATAGGAGTAGAGGGATAAAAGGTTAGAACAAAAGAGGCAGGTTATACCCACCAACCTCAGTTGTAACCAACAGAGAGTTGATTATTCCCTTCTCTTGGTCTCAGTCAAAGAAAAATTGTCGAAAGCAGATTGACAAAAGACTGCAGAATTAGTTCTCGGGTAAGAAAATTGGTATTGGTGGTTATTATTTAATTTACCGAAATCAATTTTCGTTTACATTTCATTACATTTTCCTATACCATTTTTTGCGCGGCGTTCAAATCTGTTCTTATTTGGCGGTTTGAATGGGAAATGCAGCTAAAGAGTTTGGATCTGATTTCGATGAAATCGGACTAAACCACGATTGTGTTACATTTTTGCTTGCGGCCGCCAAAAAGGAGGAACACTCTTAGATAAATAATATAAAATAGTCCAATAAAAAAATAGCCAAACTTATTCTCGGAATAAACCAAAATGAAAACATATTTTAATATGAAAACATACATTATCAAGCAGATGGAAGATAAAGTTGAACCATGGAGGAGAAACAGAAGTGCAATTGCTTACCAGTATCTGGCTGCACAGCACTCAACTAATACAAAGAGATATATTAGGCATAATGGGCTCAGAATTCACTATTTAATATTCAGCCACAAACGTTCGATTGTCTTATTAAGAATTAACCGATTTACAAAATCTTTAGTAATTACGAGATTTTGGGTACAATATTGGGGTAACTAGTAAATGATGGCGTAACCCTTTTACATGTAATATATTATGGTTATCACTGGTTTGTTTAATTGGATTAAAGTTTTGGACTATCAATTTGCACCTGCATAATAAATCTCTTTTTAGGACCTTGCTCTTTTGCGCCAAAGATCCACACAGCGTTTGCAATGCGACTACACGGGTACTTTTATTTTCTGAATTTAGACTCGTCTATAAATACGATGCGGCTTTCATCACCAATAGTTTCTTGTTTAATGAGCTAATAGACAGACACCTCGCAACTAAAACTCTGCAATCCACAAAAGTTTTCCAAGAAATTCGTAGAATCTGAAGACAAGAATCCTGATTGAATTCTTTGCTAAGAATAAAGTTGATGAATCGCAAATTTATATTAGGTAATAAATGCCCTCGTTTAAGTCACCTGCCTACAGTACTTTATTTGTGCAGCAAAAAGAGCGATCCGACCAAAATGCCTCACACTGGGCTCCACACTCGTCCCAGGGGAAAGAGTTGCTAATCAAATCTTTTTAAATAAAATTTCAAGGCACGATTAAGAAAACTGTAAATCTCTTTAACATGGTCTGTCAAATTCAAATCAGAGTAAATGGAAAAAAAACGTGATGAAGTAAGTTCAATCGAAATTATATAATAAATGTTGTTACGATACTAATTTTTCGAAAAGAATTCTTCTAGAATGTGTCTGCATCACAATTAACGAAGACAAAATAATTTAAATTTCAAATTATTATTATAATAGTAAGTTAGATTGCCTAGTTAATTATATAAAGATATATTCGTAAAAATATGCTCAACAAAATAGGAGCAATTAAATTTGTATTTAAGCAATTACGGTTTTCTAATATTAACAGTTGATTATATCAAGGTAGTTTGAGAATGCCGGCAGCCTTCAGGCAGAAAGTGTACGCTAATCTTCCACTTAACAGAATCTTTGAAATCTCACATTTTAGCAGGTAAAGATTGAAAGTAGAGTAGAACTACACCTTGTAGGATATATCCTATCAAATTAGAAAAATTTACTGACTTTATTGAGATATAAGGCAACAGAAACCGGCTATGATGATAGTGGTCATTTAGTACCATTCATCTTATGATACAACCTAGCTCCGATAAAAGAGTTCTCTGTAACGACAAATGAAACTAGTTCTACCTCTCTCTCTTCTCACAGGAGTAAAAGGTAGACCAAATAAGGTCGTGGAATAGGTGCACGCAAATTTAGAGAAGCTGCTGCTTTTGAGACCTTTGGAGGAATTGATGCCACCATATCATAAGTAAACAATGCTTCATCCTTTAACTTAGTTTTATCCCATGATGGATGTATGGATAGATGTACGCCCACCCACAAGAACTGTCTTTTCCAACATTCTTGACCGGCTCATGAATAATTATTTAAGGGATTTTACTTTCAAGTGTGAATATGATTGACAGATAAAAAAGAATGAATCGAATGGTGGTGAGCGGAATTTGTTTGCCTCTGCTTAAATAAAGCACGCGAGAGGGAGGAAAATCCTAAAAATGGCCTCACTAATGTATGGAAATGTTGATTTGTAGGGCTCATTCTCATCGTTAGAACAAAATTCCTCTTTCAATACCCACAAGTGGGAACTCTTAGAGAAACATGGGTTTAAAGTAATACCAACAAGCTTGCCACCAAGTTAATCCTTTTCAGGATCCCCGTAGTAAGTGTACTGTACTTTTCTCTAAAGGCCTCGATTCAACCATCGTCAAGATGATGAGAGGGTTTAAACAATTAGCTATATGTGATCCGTCTTATTTGATCTTCGATCACGTCCTAAATCAATTTATCCAAAATCCGAATCAAGAAATTTTGAAGATTAATGTGAATATAAATAGGTCTTTCATCTTTGCTAATTACCCTAAGAAGAGATTAATCCAATTATCGCGAATTGAACTCAGAAAATTGGAGACCAGATTCTAGCCTTTCTTTGCTTATTTTGAGTTTGAGTGAGAAAAAGCAATTTTTGCGGGCTTAAATTATTTAATATATTTCATTAATATTAAAATAAGCATGTAAAGGGGATCCTTAAACTTGGACGTTCAAAGAGGTAAAACTGATTGATAATGCAAACAGAAGTGTCTAATGCCCAAACTAAGAACGACTTGTTGGTTAATGGATTAGGCATTACTGCTCCTCAGAACAAAATAATAAATGAAAACTGTCTATAAATTTCAGCAACAGTGTGTATGTAACACCAATATTGTTTAGAAAAGTATTATTTCCTAAGTCAATTTTCCTGGCGTTTCTCTTGAAAATTTCCCTGCTCTCATTGCCAGAGGTAAACTTGCCATTACACTCAGATCCATCCTCCATTTTAACTTACGAGATTCCATGACGAGAACTTTAAAATTATCTTAAGTACAATAGTTCTACCCTTAGCCCAAGATTCACATGTTTTTTCAAACAACTCAAATAGGTTTCTCGCAGTAGTGAAGAGTGGAGAAGGAGAAAAGCGTTGTCTCATGAATAGAGAACGAGGTGATTTACATAAATTGCGTCTAACTTTTACTTTAAATATTTTATTAAAATAACAGGGAAACGTTATTTTAAAAATAATTAAGGTTTGGGAGGAAAAATTTCATTCATATTCGAATACTTAAAATAATCTGCTGAACGGGTGAATGAAAATAAAAAGTTGAAATCTTTTCACAGGAGAAGAGACCTCAAAAAGATTATAGATACAGTTTTGAGGCCAAACAACACAATCATAAATCAACCTTTTATGCAATTTAATTAACTAATCAGAAAAACATTTTGCTTTCAACTAACTATAAATCTCATGCAAAATTAAGCAAGTTGCCATCATTTCAGAGCAGGTGATATCAAATATATGAGTTGAACTATAAAAATTATTTATCTACCACAGTCGGTAAACATTCCCCTAACATGCCACACTCTTTAAGATACTATAATATTTTTCTTTTTAAATAATGATAAACTTCTAAATGACTTCTCTACATCAAAAGTTGCCCCACAGTTAGCCTTTTTAAGATGCAAGTGCAAACATACAGAAGAGTGACACACGTATTTGCACACTTAAATTCTCAAAATTCCTGAAATTTTTTGAACGTTTGTCTGGTTATATAACTCCGAGAACATCAGTCAACATATATTGAACATAGGAAATGCACCTAAAAAGATTTCCTTCGCGTCGGATTGTAAGACCAACCCCCAGTCCGCCATTTTCTAACAAACACCATAAGTCCTCCCTTTTGTAACATCCACCCTGAGTCCCTAATTGGCTAGATCAGTGGCTTTTTTCGAGTGAAGTCGATGATTGGTTTTGATGGCATAATGGCGTCACCCACCTTACTTGTATGCCTCTACTCCCACACGTTATAAGTGCTGCGCTCACCTATTTCCATTTTCATTCCACTATTTTAATGACATTAGGAAACTTTTGGGGGGAGGGAAATCTCATCTGAATTGATTCAATGATATTATATCTGATTTTAGTAAATGAGATATTTCTAGACATTGTTTCAGAGACAAAGGTGCCTTTTATTCCAATCTTAATCATTACTGATTTATATCTGATTTTAGTAAATGAGATCTGTCGACATTGTTTCTGAGGTTTGCAAATATAGGGTCATTTTGTTACATTTGAAGTTTAATAAAATTAAGAATAATTTTGTGATCCTAATGAAACTCTCAAAGGTTGTTGAAAATTGTTGTAGGTCATTTGTCCTAAAAGTAATAATAAATTAAAATTTCATTTTAGAAGTTATGCTAGTTTTTTACTAAATCGGTGTTTTTTCCTAGAAACGGAATGCGTAAAAAGTTTTGTTTAAAACAGTGATATTTGTAACTCGATTCTTAGCAATATTTTCGCAAAAATTATGAAGTAACAAATTTACTAGCATTATAGTCATTAATAGAGTATAAAGGAGAAAACATGGAAGCTCCTGGAAATGACTGTACGAAAAAAGAATTGTGAAACATTCTTCAGATGCAACTATTCAGTGGATTCAAAGTGACAAGAGATGAGACGTGAAGGAGCTCAGGATATACCATACCATCTCATCAAGCGCTATGCAAACTAATTAAAAAATTTGAGACACCGGTAGTGTGAAAGATGGATGAAAAGCCGGTGTTGGCACAAAAGTCGTAGTAAAACATATAATTGAAGAGTTGCGTCAAAAGGTCGAACGGTCGCCACAGAAATCATTGTAAAGAAGATCAAAACAGGTGGGATTGTAAAAAAATACAACATAAAATGTAATGTAGAAAAAATTGAAACTCAAGCCATACAAGATTCAGGTTGTGCAAAAAATTAGAAGACGACCCTTTCGCGAAAATAAAATCGTATACAGAAGAATTTAGACTAAAATTTGGAGAAGTTGATGTACCACCCGTGGTAATGTCTGACGATGCGCACTATCATCTAGGCAGATACAATAATAAGCAGAGCAACAGAATATAATTAGATCACAACCCAGATGTTATACACCAGAAAGATGCTGAATCTTGCAAAAACGACAGTGTGGTGTGAAAAACCACCTCACAAGATCATTGGGCCGTATTTTTATGAAAATTAAAATGGAAATCCAATCACTGTGAATGGCGAGAGATACCGACACATGCTTGAAGGATATTTTTTACTAAACTTCCAAGGCTTCGAAATATACTACAGCTGTTTTTCCACCAAGATGATGCAACATTACATACATCAAATGAAACAATGCAGTTGTTAAGATGAAACGTCAGAGAAAAACTAATTTCTCGGAACAGTGAATTTAAGTGGCCTCAAAGATACCCCGATCTAACACCTTTGGATGTATTTTATGTGAATATTTCAAAGATTGTGTTTACTGTATTAATTCTAGAAGTATCCCAAAACTAAAAAATAATATCGCTGAAGAAATTAATAACATCGATTAAGAACTTTTGCGAAAAGTATTGAGAGCAACTTCGTTACGAGTAAATGAATGTCATGAGAAGAATGGTCATCATTTGAAAAGAGGAATCTTCAAATAAATTAAGTTATTATATTAATTATGCAAACTGATTATTAGTCTTAGGTTTTTATGAATTATAAACAAATAAGTTAGTCAAAATAAAATTGTTTTTTACAATCGATAAATATCTGAAAGTTCAGCGACAATGCGTTACAACTCAATGCTTCACTAAAACTGGCATAACCTCTACAAATATAAATGAATCAAAGAACTACAACTATTCCCAACAACTCCTGAAAGTTTCATTATGATAAAAATATTATCCTTGATTTTATTAAACTTCAAATGTAGGACATGACGGCATAATAAAACGATTCCAAACCCAATATGGGATAGATAAAATTCGTATTTTATCATCTTTATTTTATTCATATAAACAAAAAATTTAATAATTGATAAAAAAATACATATTTACGGAAAGAGATAAAATAAATGATAAAAAAATACATATATACGGAAAGAGATCAAAATAATTGACAAGGAGTGGTGTATATTAACTATAGGCCAGACAGAGAGGGTGGCGGTGTAATGTTGTATGTCAAGGATACAATCAAATCTACGAACTCCAACGTAATATCCGAACACGGGCTCCTAGGCGTTGACCTAGAGATCGGTACTGTCAGATACAGGACCCTGCTGCTTTACAGACCCCATTCTCAACCCGTTGAGAAGGACAGGGAACTGTACCAGCTGCTGGGTGAGCTGGTTCAAGGCAGAGTGTGCATCGTTATGGGCGATTTCAACAGCCAAGTTGACTGGGAAACCAGAGCAGCCTGTGGCGAGAGCGCGCTACTCTTGGAGTTCACCAACAACGAGTTTCTCACTTAATGGGTCAGAGAACCGACGAGAGGAGATAATATCCTCGACTTGGTCTTCACCTCTGAGGATGATATCGTTGAGGATATCTCTGTAGGCGAAGAGCTCGGTGGCAGTGATCACCAGCTAGTTAGATTTAGTGTCAAGATCCCGAAGGTAAGGTCTGTTGCCAGTCAATCAAAGAAACTTGACTGGAGAAGAGCAGACTTTGCAAGCCTTCGAGCTGGACTGACTGACGTGAGGCTAGAAGTGTGCGATGCTGTTGAAGACTCGTGAAATAGTTTCAAAACCACATTCATGAGTCTTCAAACGCGTTTCATCCCTCTGAAATGCCCCCGTCTGTCTTCTGTTCAACCTAAGTGGTTTAATCGAGAAATCGGCCAACTGCTTAGGGAGAAGAGAACTGTGTACCCGCAATCGAAGATCACGGGTGACTTTAACGAATACCGGAGGCTAGCCAGGAGAGTGAAGTCCAGCATAAGGGCGGCTAAGCGGTCTGAGGAACTCCGAGTGGCGAGACTCTGTAAAGAGAATCCCAAGGAGTTCTTTGGATATGTAAACAGCCGTAAACCAATCCGTCAAACGATTGGCCCATTGAGGAACTAGGAGGGGACATTAAAGCATTCAGATGCAGAAAATGGTAACCTTCTCAACGACTACTTCTCTTCAGTGTTTACTGAAGAATGTGGTCCCATCCCCCAGCCAACGGATTTCTACTCGGGGAAAAAGCTGGAGGATATGGACTTCACCGAATTTGAAATAAAAAAAAAGATCAGTGACCTAATGACGAATAAGTCACCTGGCCCGGATGGGTTTCTACCTAAAGTGTTGAAAGAAGTGCGCGATCAAGTGTCACGACACCTGAGCGCAATCTTCAACGTGTCAATCCGGACCAAATGCGTTCCTAGAGACTGGCGTGAGGCGGAGGTGACTCCAATCTTCAAGAAAGAAGACCGTAACCAACCGTTGAACTACCGACCTATCAGTCTGACTTCGATAGTCGGTAAACTCATGGAAAGCATCATGTTGGACAAAGTAACGTCGTATTTAGAGTCAAACCTGTTACTGAGGAGTTTCCAGCATGGCTTCCGAAGGCAACGGTCATGCCTGACGAACCTTGTAGAATTCTTTCACTTCGTTTTCAGTGAGCACGATCGGGACAAGGCGGTGGATGTGGTCTACCTAGACTTTCAGAAAGCCTTTGATAAGGTACCACACCGCCGCCTTCTCCGGAAAGTGCGAGCGCTTGGCATAGACGGAAAGGTAGTCGGCTGGATCGAGAACTGGCTAAGTGGCAGACGGCAACGGGTGGTGGTGAATGGACAGTCTTCTGACTGAGTGCCCGTTACTAGCGGGGTGCCTCAAGGTTCTGTCCTGACACCACTACTATTCATCATCTACGTCAACGACATGGACGGTGACATGGTTGCAAAGATTTCCAAATTTGCCGACGATACCAAGCTTGGTATGAACGTTGCAAAGGATGGAAATACTGCCCGCCTGCAGGAAGATCTTGGGAAGATTGGGGAGTGGTCGGACACGTGGCAAATGCCTTTTAACGTGGGGAAATGCAAAGTGATGCATATCGGCCACAGAAACCCCCAATCTCAGTATATCCTTTAGGGCACTGCTATGGAATCCACCGACACTGAGAAGGACTTGGGTGTAACAATCACTAGTGACCTCAAGTTCTCGAAACAGTGCATTGAGGTGGAGAAAAAGGCCCAAAGGATGCTAGGCTATATTAAGCGCTAGTTTGGTTATCGGAACCAGGAGATTGTACTGTGCCTGTACAACTCACTTGTCCGACCGCACCTGGAGTATGACATACAATTTTGGAGTCCTTCATTGCGAAAGGACATCAAGAGATTGGAACGCGTACAAGCTAGGGCAACCAAACTGATTCCCTCTATCTGACATAAAAGTTATGAGGATAGACTAAGAGAGTTAGATCTGTTCTCGCTGGAAACCCGTAGACTGCGTGGTCAGCTCATCAAAGTCTTCAAAATACTTCGAGGGTTCGACAATGTTGATTACCGGGATATTTTTACACTGAGTGAGAACAGAACGCGCAATCACGGCTTCAAACTTGAACTGAAGCGTTACAATCGCAATCTGTGTGAAACTTTTTTCACTTACAGTATCTGCGGTATGTGGAACGCACTTCCAGTGGAAGTTGTCAACAGTTTATCTGTTGACCAGTTCAAGTCAAGACTAGACAAGGTCTTGAAAAGTGGCCGTTTAGGGACGCAAAACAATGGAGCAGCCTTGTGCCCGCTCGATTGCTAGTCCAAAGGTACCCTCTTTGAATGGACCGTAAAGTCTCCTAGGGTACCTTCTTTCCTTGTTGTTTCTCCTTGTTGTTATATTTTTAAACGGTATGAAAGCTCCTTTTGAAGCCAAAAGGTATGATTTGATAACTCCTTTGGAGCTCGACATTTTTCAAAAATCTTTCTGTAAACCTTTTTCCCCCTCACCATCTACACTCAACCGTGTTCCTCGACTCTGAAACCCATAAAGCGTAGAGAAATATGTTTATCAGCTTCCTCTCCACCCTATTCAGCTCGAACTAAGCGTTTCATAGTATCGTAGGTGATTATATCCATAGTTTGAGGGTTAATGGTTAATACTTCAACACGAAGTATATATTTCACCCTACTCATCGTTGGGATACATACCGAATAGGATTTGCGACCTGTAGAGCAGGACGAATCTTCTCATGCATCGTCACTGTACGCATCTTTGATCAGATAGGTAAAATCACCTAAGAATTGTCAAAGTCGTGGTTGCGGGTCATCTTTCCTAGCAAAGATGATGTCACTGTCTATGTCACGACAAAATAACCGTTCACCCAAAGAGTGCAAGACGCGTAGAGATTGATTCGAGCATAGGCGGTTGTGAATGTTGCATTTGGAAGATTTGTTACTAGGGAGTCAACATCTCCATGTTGAACATTCTCCAGTTTTTCTATCTACGTATTACCAACTTTTTCTATTGAGTTCACTATATAATCATCGTTTTTGATTACCTCTATAACATAATGATCCGAACAGCAGATGAACGTTTTCAAACCGCAAATCCTCTGAGTTATGAATTTGTCATCGAATATAGCATTAATATGTGCCATGACATATGTTTTCAAGGGGAACTTTAAGCATCTCTTTCAAATACCATTGTTTATGAACCACAATTCTTGCATTTATCATATGTTTAATCATCCTTATCAACGCAGAGATCACAGATAATCGGCATAACCAAAAAAATAGGAAAAGTATGAATGACTCCACCTTTTTATAGGTTTCAATGTCATATTACGCGGCTTTCCATTTCTTAACCATCGACTTCTTTGATCTCGTCATCCAACATTTATGTTGTTGTATCCACTTCATAATATGTAAAGCATTTAGAACAGAACAACTTCTCACACTCGTCTGGTATCAATCTGTTCGCATTCTGAATTATTGTAAGACTAAATTATCGACACCTTCAAATCTTCATACAAGTATGAAGCTTCCTGTGTCTGTTAAAACATGATTGGTTGTAAAGTGATCGATTGCACTCATCACTTAATGTCGTAGAACTCCCCCCTTTTTGTTCTATCTCTAAGAGTGCTAAGCGTGTCTAATATATATTGATATCTGAATATCTTAACGAACAGAGCCGTTCCGAAACACGTAAGGATATCGAGAGAAACGCAAAATAATCCCAAAATAAACTTATATTTTAACTTTAACCATTGAATACACAACATTTAAACATTTACTACAGAAATAGTCTGAATATTATCATAAACAAGAATTAATTATATTAGTTTACCTACAAAAATTGGTTAATTTCTCTAAAACAACAATAATATAAGAATTAGGCTTATGGACTCATCTGGAGTTTAAAGGGCCTCAGAAATGTTATTGACTCACGACGCGTGCCGTCTTGCCAGATGTAGCTGGGCGAAATCACACGGTTGTTTTGGCGAGGGTGGCAGCTGGAGGGTCCACTCGTTCTTCCGGGGAGGGGGGGTTCAAGGACGAGAACAAATACGGTGCTTTATGCCACACCTAGGCAGTCGTGGTCTCTCTGGCGAGAGTGAGTCGAACTTGGTTCTTAAATCAAGTTAACTTGAAGTGTGGTGTGACCACCGAGTAACGAGCTCGAGGAGGAGCTTTTCTCCTTCATTACTTATTTCCTCATGGACGAGGACTGAACTCGGGAAGGGTCTTCTTTAAGGGCGAAGACAACGGAGGGGGGTTTCTCTGGCGAGAATAAGTTACGCAAAGTTCGGTGTGGCCACCGTGTAACGGGCCCGAGGGGGAGCCTTTTCCTTCTTCTTTTCTTAATTCCTCAAGGACGAGTAATACCCCTGGTGTTTAAGGTGCAACAGGATATTAGGAGTCTCTCTGGCGAAAGTAAGTTGAACTTAAAGTTAACTTATCGTTTGGTTTAATAACCTGGGACTAGCTCGAGGATGAGCTTCTTCTTAGCCCCTTAAGCTAGGTAGCCCTGCCTCTCTTGCAGGGTACTTGTTGGTCTGGCGAGCCAAGTACACTACCTCTCCAGTCTCGGTAGTTCGGTTTGATCCGAAGACTTTGTCACCTAGAGACTGACGTATACTACCTTGATTTTCTTCAGAGTTCCTCATTTATACCTCGTCACCCCACTAGGGAAGTGGTAAGGCGGGGGGAGTGGCTTGAGGCCGGGTTCAGAAGATTTCTTTTTCCAAACGGTTTTTCCTACGAAGTCAAACATCGGCTCCTCGTTAGCCTTCGAGATTAGGAGAAACACGTCTCCAATTTCTTATTTGACGTGAAACTGGACCTCACTCTCCTGGGGGAAAACTTACATTTTGACCTTTAGGTCTTTCCGCTCGCCAAGCGGCGCAACACTGCGGTTAAGCGCTGAACCCGCAGATGCCTTCGGCAGGATGTCTTTGCGGTAACCGCCTTGTGACTGCACCAAGAGTGAATGGGGGGGGGGAGAGGAAGGGAAAGTGACGATTCCCATACACTTAACATCTTCCGATTTCTTTCTCTATCACACTGCCAGAGATACTAAATGCATACTCCTTCACAATCTTTTAAATGGGTCTTGACGTTATTATGGAATGTAGAGCAAGAGCAACATATACCGTAGTTAAAAGGAAGTATGTATCTTCTTTTTAATATATGTATCATTGATGATAGGAATTGGATAGTAGGTCTCACCTTCAAGAACAATGAAGAGGAGGGAGGGGGGATTTTTCAAGATATGTTAGTAGATAGAGCAAGTGGAATTTGGTGCATCCCCGTTAGCTGTAAATACGAGGATCCTGCTTCTCTTTTCAACGAGAACTGATCTACAGTGATTATATCTTAATACAAATGATTACACTTTCTTTCCGATTCCTGAGCTTCTTATGTTATTGATGTAAGCCATAAAGTTTTAAAAGAACATTCTTCTTCATTTTTGTCGCGAGAACTGAGAAAACTAAGGCGCATCTTGCAGACTTTATATGCCCTCTATAGATTTTACAGCAATCAAATCAAATATTAGATGGTATTATAGCATGGCTTGCAGAAATCCTATATATACGAATTAGGAGATTGAGGTTCCTCAATTCAATTGTCTCAGCGGACTGTAATACTGTCTCAAATCGCACCATGATATTACTGAAAAGTGTCGACTCACACAGTTGAACGAATGGAATGTTTAAATGGATCATCTCACTGGTTGCTTACGAAATTTAAAAACTTATATTTACACTATACTCACCATCCTGAAGCCATTGCAGATTCAATATATACCGTGAAACTCACGCAATACTAGGCCAAGCCCAGCTTCTCCTGGTTTCTCCACAATTACAAGACATGCATTGACGAGAAAGAATACTTTCCTGTTTTCTCTCGATGGTAAAATTTCCACACAGAAATTATTTTCTCTTTGATGTAAAGGTTGCTCTTCACCCGAAAAAAGAGAGTTGTTGCATGGACTAATTTCTATGTTTGAAAGTTCACCTTCTATTGTACTTTCTACGTCTTTATCGTCAGAACTGAGTTATATGACACCTATGGGTATCTTCATCGGCATTAGAGACACTAATTAGAGCAGAAGTAATTTGTTGGAAAATTTCACCGGTGACCTTGACTTGATGAGGGGTTGAATAAACAGGAAAAGGTTGGCTTCTTTCGGTAGATCCGCTTCCGTTCTGAAAGAGGAGTAAAAACAATTAAATTTTCTGATGATCTAATAAAGACAGAAAAGATAATGTATATAGTAATCTAGAAGAAGTTGTCTCATTCTTTGTACAAAAGAAAAGCATGAGTGAAGGAATTATGAAAAAATAATGGTGTCTCTTCCCATGTATGCATTAATTATTAGGCCAACATCTACTGGAAAAATGCATTTCTACTTTTGTCTACTGCGTAATTAAGATAAGATGTTTACTAAACGCGTTTATAGAATCATATACTATTACAGTGTATGGCAGAAAACCTATAAAGAATTTTAAAATGAAGTTATATTTCACGAAGGTTTGTAAGATGTGTGAAGTTTAAATGGCTGAATTCATACTCTCCTTATTTTAGATGACCTAATGCAGAAGGTAGATGCAAATATAGCAGAGGTATTCCCAGTGCTCTTCCATCACAGGAATATCGCCATATTCCTAGTGGCCTAGAATCTAATTTATACAAAACTCCTATATGCGCGATATTACCTTAAATTGTCCAATTTACTCTTATTTAATGTATATAAAGAGCAATCTTGAAATCCTATGGTTATTTGCTCTGTAATTTCAGTCCGGGAAACACTGTACGATTTACCTTGCGTACGGGAATATTTTCAAACCAGGTCGAAGCTGTGTATCTTTTAGATTGATTAATAGAATGAAATATACGCGCATGTATTCCATGCGTTTTCCATTCTCTCTAAAAAGATGTAAAAATCAATCATAGCAGGCATGGATAATGATTTTGTCAAGTCTACGACTATATGTGAACCATGTCTTAATCTAATAAAGTTAACGGGCTCAATGGTGAATGCAAGATTACATTTTTGTTTTTTAAAATGATCAATCGCTTGCTCACGGATGTGCGAGAGTAAAGATTGTCTTCCTTCATTCGAAATGACGCAATCTCTCTTAAAAATATTAATGTTCTAAACCTCACAAATCTCTCGTGAAACTGTTGCAGCCCTCTTCAAGTAGTCCTTCATCCCAATTTGAGTAGTGGCCCTATCTTCCCATTTTCCATGTCTACTTTTGCCTACCGGTTGATTTATCAGCCATAAAAAGGCCTGTTTGTTGTTAGGTTGACAGTGTCTGCAATGGCTCAAAATGAAAGAACATCTTTATTGCGCTATGCTATGCACACAATGCAACTTCTCTGAATGAAAGCTAGACAATTGCTTATCTACTTATAGTTTTATTTTATTAATATAAATAAACATAAACTTTACCCACCATTAGTTCATGCCTTTTGATTATCGTACACCAATTTTTGAAACCTGAGAAACCTTATCTAAATGATAGAATTAGAGGTATTCAATAGGGCTAATACAAAGATACTTGTTTTTTCTAAATTGCTAAATAAAATATAATAGCCTAAACTGTATAATTTTTCAAATCAATATTGTGTAATTACAGTATAAGGTTGCTTCCTAAGCCAGAGGACGTAAAAATAATGCTGAACAAGATTTTAAAGATGTTTTAAAAGTGCGATATAATTATGACTCATTTATAGAAACGTACCTATTTGTTCAATCGATCAATCTTTCTTCAATAGCAACAACACTCTTCATATTTATTTATAAGCTCAGAAGAATATTATATTGTTACCATTATAATAATGATGGGTGGATATTAATTAACTGATAATGAATAACCTTAAAAAAACTTTTACATAGTAATTGATTCAAGGAGAAACCTAAATTAAGATGGATATTTATTATGTTTAAAGTTGTATAAATAGAACGTGGTACTTAGGCAATTTTAGTTCAGAATCTGCATAAAGAGAATATCCAGAATATGAAGAACTTTTATGTCAAAAGTCAAATGTTCAATTATTTAAACAATTTGTTTCGATGGAGGTGCCCATATTTTGAAAGGAGATAGGTTATATAAACTATTTTTAAAAAATAAGTGATCTTTGTATTTAGACATTTAAAATATCAATACATCAATTTAGAAACCTTTGATATCCGATTAACCAACACTTCATTCTCATAGATATAAATTTGATGACATATATACATGCGAATATCATTAAAACGTCTTTCACACATCTGATACCTAGGTCAAATAGGCACGAAATATGGTTAAAAATAACAAAGATACTTCAGATTAAGTAAAGAATTTTAAATATTTTTCCTCTCTCACAATAATCAATATCTGGATGAAGTGATTGCAGTTTATTTGTCCAAGATAAATCGTGTTCTGATACAAAATAGCAGCTAAATGATTTAATGAGTGGCTATTGCATAATCTGTACCTTTTCAAAATTTAGAAATTTAAGTATCATATATACTACATAACTAATGATATCCAGAGAATGAAAATCATTAGTAAAATAGAATTCGAAAATGACAGAATTCACAATCAAGAAACCTATACAAATATAGTTGAGGCACAAATGTTTTCTTTTATAAGGATGTCTTGTTTGTGGAAAGTGAATTAACACCAATTGTAAGTAAATGGACTTTAACTTTGAGAACGTTTACTCGATGAATCATGTAACCATGCTAGATCAACTCAGAACGAAGCTACCGAGAAGAGGTGCAATAAATATGAGTCGCATAGACCATCATGATTGCTTGCTGTGAAAATTTTGAATGAGCATTATGCCCCACGTGTCATAATGATTAAATTCCGGACTCTGATTAAGCAGTGAGGCTAAACCATCCAAACTACTTAGCTAATAATGGTACATGTTCTTGTTATCTCTCTTATCTCTCTCATTATCTTACTATCTCTACCGTTTTGTCGTCTTTATGCCCCAAATCTAGATTTGAGTCAGTCCCGATTCAGTCAAGCCCGCTGACCCAAAATCTCAAAATTATTCCATTGTTTCTACGCCTAAAGAACAAGAACAAACATATTGTGGTTTCATTCTAAACTATGAAACTAGGAAAGATGAAGGAGAGAGAGGGGGAAAGAAAGGGGGAAAATAGGGAGAAAGGGTAGGGTGATGTGGGGTGAGAGAGGAAAGAGAAAGACAGGCGAGTGAAAGTCGGGAGAGTTGGTGAGAGAGTGAGGGAGAATTTAGGAAGTGAAGGGCAAGTTTGAAAGAGAAGAAGGAGATTGGGAAGTCGGAGAGAGAAAGTGGGATAGATGGGAGAAAGAGGGGACTTAGGCTCGGAAATAGCGGAGCAAGAAGAGGGGGTCAGACGGGGAGCTGGTGGAGAAATTGAGAAAGATTAGTGGAGTGAAAAGGGAATAAAGGGAGAGGGGAATAGAGGGACAGGGATAATACTAGACAGAAGGAGAGAGGGAAAGATTACTGGGAGGGAAGGGACAGGGTAGATAAAGGCACTAGAGGGAGAGATAGGGAGAGCTGGGGAATCTTAGAGCGGGTTAAGAGAGCTGAGGGAGAGAAAGTGAGAGAGCAGAACAGAGGATAGCGAGATAATCGAAGGGAGAGTAGGGAGGAGACATGGTATAAAGAGAGTAGAAAGAGGCGGGTGACACCTAAGATAGGTACAGAGAGAAGATGCGGATGAATTGACAGAGAAAGAGTGAAGGAAAGTGTGAAGAGATAGAGAGGGTTTTATATATATATATATATATATATATATATATATATATATATATATATATATATATATATGGATATGAGAAACTCACAAAGTAGCGCATGAGTTGAGCTTTAATACAAAAAAATCACACAGGAAAATGAAAGGCGGATTGCTCTTCTGTTTCACATTTATATACCACATTTGTAAAAATAATTCGTTATTCCTTGATAATTAACTGAACAAGTTCGAAAGTACCTGTAATCCGCATTTCATTTTCCTGTGGCATTTTCGGTATATATATATATATATATATATATATATATATATATATATATATATATATATATATATATATATATATATATATATATATATATATATATATATGTATATATATATGTATATATATATATGTATATATATATATATATATATATATATATATATATATATATATATATATATATATGTATATATATATATATATATATATATATATATATATATATATATATATATATATATATATATATATATATATATATACATATATATATATATATATATATATATATATATATATATATATATTTATATTTATATATATATCCATTTAA
Organism: Ceratothoa steindachneri; assembly: GCA_963969495.1. Taxonomy (NCBI): domain Eukaryota; kingdom Metazoa; phylum Arthropoda; class Malacostraca; order Isopoda; family Cymothoidae; genus Ceratothoa; species Ceratothoa steindachneri. The sequence goes on along the minus strand of OZ018322.1, from coordinate 184,685,998 downwards.
CGTACATGTAAATGCATGAACGATACCAAAGTACTTTGGACAGATTTTATGCGAAACCAGCTTTCGACGGAGACATCCGTCCTATTTAATATCTGGCAACCTAAGGAGTACAGAAAGTTACTTTGCTTAAGCACACATAAATTTTCAAGTCGGAATTTAATGAGCGGAGGGTGGTAGGGAACGGAATTTTTAATCAAAGGCTCGATAAGTCTTCTGCTTATCAAGGGATTAGTGTTGAATTGCCGATCGGAAACATTAAAGTTTAGAATTTCTATTTTTTGAGCTTCTTCTCTTAAACGCCTATGTATAAAGTTATGGGAATTATATGTAAATTAATTTGGCATTTTAAATGTCAATTGAATGTTCTTCATTTGACATCTGTAGTAACAGGCTCGAAGATAAACTTCCGTTACGAATGTTGCATAGGTTTTCTTTCAATATATTGGAGAATCTGCTGCTAGCGAATATGGAAAGATAATATAATAATTATGACACACTTTCTCCTTAGGATTAACTGTTAAATAAAATTTGGTTCTGGCTTTATAATAATGATAATTTGTTATAAACTATAAGGGATACTGCAGTTTAATTAATGTTTAGATAAGCGTGTTAATTTTATTTTTCAGTAAACGCGGATTTGACTTGACAAGAGAAATATTCATTATAGACATTAGAGTTGGTTGGCTTCCGGTAAACACAACAATATGCTTTTTGTTTATTTTAGATATTTTGACATCAATAAATTGCAATGAGTTGTTTACCCATTCAACTTTAAATGTAATGTGTGTGAATCTTGTTTAACTCTTGAAAGAATAAATCAGATGTGTTACAATTGGTCATGTGGCACGTTTCTCTTTAAGTAGTTTTAAGTGCCTCCACACCAGTCAAACTTGAATCAGCAAAACTAGGAAATGGTAGGTACGCCAATCGGTGTATAAATTCATTGCTTGGGTAATATTATTTTGGCCTCTTAAAAATGACTAATAGCGATTTTCAGCCAACTTAATGGGGATTGAAGATTTAATGTTCACCATTCAGGAATTCATTAGGCGGGCTAAGGTCGAAGCCGCATATTTTACGATTCCTGTAAAAATTGAATAGGTCTGGGAATTCGCTTATAGATTTTGATGTGGGAGGTGCACTGGAAATGCATATAGCTATAACAGTTGGTCAGGCAGATGCACTCGTTGGTTAGTGGGTATCCCAGAAATTCGAGACATTCCTCTCTAAATTGGCATTTGTGTGGTGCCAACTATAAAAGAATAGGATATTAGCGGTCGAAGATCTGCTTTCGGTATACTAGGTAAGTTTATTTGTCGGGAGACAAGACTATTTTATCATCAATAAAAGCAAAATATAATGAAAGATTTTCCAGGACTTCGTTAAGAATAAAGAAACGATGTGTGAAGGCATGGCTTCAAACATTTTCTCCATGGTCGAAACTCTTAGTAAAATTTGATGGAAGGCTTTTAGGAGGTTAACTTTGAAAAAAACCGTGTACACCTGCGTTTTAAACTGTAAATTTTGAAACCGTTGGAATTGGATGGACATCAGTCTTAGTGACTTTGTCTAAGGCACATAATTCACACATTGGCGTATAGTACTCATCATTTATAGAAACTAGATGTTATGGAGATTCACATAAACATCGCTATTTCAGAATAAGTCTTTCTACTTCATTCTGGCGAACTTCTCTTTTGAGCTTTTGGGTTTGGCTGAAGACAAGCTGCGGGGGAGAGTGCAGTCAAGAGGAGTTGTTGTGTATCTATAATTCTGAGTAGATTTCATCATATGCTATCTACTATACCAGAGTAAAAATCGGGCTGGTAAGGTTACTAGTATTGACTTGTATTGAGGATGTATTGTTGGATGCAGGTCTGAAAGAAGGACTGTGGATCTTGCCAATCAGGTTTTTGAATAGGCGCTTTAAGAGTGAAGTATGGGTCACAAGAGCAAGAAATGCTGTGAATAACGCCCCGGAACTATATCCGTCAGAGCACGCCCTTTTAGATCAATAATAAGAGATAAATGTTGCAAAAGATCGGCCTCATTGTTAGGAAGGCCAAAGTCAGCAACTAAGATTAGCCAATGGAGCAACTAGCGAGAAAGCTTCTTATAATGGGCTTGAGAATGCTGACTTAAGATATTTTGGAGTGAATATACGATGAGAAATCAAGGTCTCTCCTGAGGCAAAGCTGAAAGAATAAAGATGGTAAAGCCGAAGTAAACAAAGAATTTGGATCCCTAATGAAGATGGAGTGGTTCGAACGTTGTATTGCTCCCACGGTTATAGCTTTAGCAAGCAGATCCAGTCGTAATGAAGAAGGTGTCCTTGAGTTGGAGTTCATGGCACAGCCTGAGGTGGCCGAAGATCAGATATGGAGATAGTAATGACAATTATTATTTATCATGGATTTAGCCACTGATGACTAGTGAAACTAAAGTGTGAAAATTTTCTTGTGGTGGTCGTGTAAAGTAAAATGATGAGATGTGTAGCTTATGAAAGGGGGCAAACGTAGAGGAAGCTGGAAAAAATATTCATTGAATTCCCTCCACACAAAAGTTGGGGCGTGAAAGGCAGCGACTAGCCATAAATTTGAATTTCTGTTGATATTAGCACGAGCTAGATGTCGCATTTATTGTATATCCCGTTTGGCAAGAGCCAGACCGATCAGAGACCGCAGTTCAGTAATTTAACATCAGAACGAGCTTTTCCAAACGCCGCTCTTTAGGAAGATTTATGATTGCTTCGTTAAGTTTATCAATCTTACTGCAGGCAAAATAAGAGCTGAACGATCTTAGGTAGGTCGGACCATTTAATCCGTAGTGCTGACTAACTAGAGGCCACCTATAAGACCTGTTATGCCGTTTCTGCCAAGCTGTCTGGTCGTTGACATTCACTCAGCACATCTAGCATTTATGTATTACGTGAATCCTAAGACGAGTAGGAACTTATCTCAGCTGTGCCGAAGGATATTTGGCACTCGCTGCGTCTCAGGTCTGACAAAGGAGAATTTGAGTTAATGTCTCACCAGGGAGATATTCTTGTTAAGGTTTTGGCATCGTTGATGATCTGAGGGCTTGTGTTGCTGAAGCGCTATGGCTTTGAGACCCTTATAGGTTCTCTACTCTGCTGGAAACTCAAATGATGAATCCACTGCTTCCAATAGGCCTGCTGTTAAAAAGATAAAGCCAGATGGACGTTTGTCTTTTTTGATGTGACATGTTGTATCGTAAATTAAGTCTCATAGGGACGGAAGCAATGTTTCTGCCTACCTGGAAATATTGAGGCCCTTGAATCGTATGAAAGTTGGCCGTCTCCCTAGTAAAAGATTGTTTTTTGTTCTTTTTCATTTTGAGCGATGAAGAGTGCTTGAAGAATCCTGTTTAGCGATGAGGTTGCTTAATGCAGGATTAAAAAAAGAGTAAATATTTTACGGAGGGTCCACAATGGAGCAGTTGGTTATACAAACACAGTCTAGTTATGTAATATATTATTTATTACTAACAATATCAGGTAGAAATTCTTCTTGATTTTCTATGTCAAGTAGATACAGCTCGCATGAATGGAGAGCTTGCAAGTGGACTGTTAAATCTTGCATTTGGGTGTGAGCGATGGTTACGGTGATGGTTCTGTGCATATGCCACTTGATAATACAATGATTTGACTCTCCTGGTCGTCGAAGTTATGTAAACCAAGACGGTGTAGGTTCCTTGGGGGTCACCATCATAGGGTTGCCACAGGTCGCTGCTGGTTGTTCCATCTTTCTCTCTCGCGAATCAAATTCTCTTTGTATTAAAGCAATAAATATGTATCAAATCTGATTCAAAATATATCACTCATTTGATCAAGGATGGTTGCTTTCTTATAAGTAGTCCCATTTTTTTTTAAATTATAATTACTTTTATTTAGGTTATGATTTCTTTTGTAGGTTTATTCATTAATAAACAAAATTAGACCTATTATCTTTAGTGATTTTATCAGTAAAGATTTTGGGGGCAACTTTAAAAGTTATCTTTTTAATTTTAGATGAACATTTTGGCGAAATTTATATTTACTTCTATGGTTGTTTAACTACTTTTGTTGCATTTTCTACTATTACAGGTAGGTTTCTGTGACAAATTAACCATTCCAGTGCTAAATGTCTGAGGAAAATAGGAAAATTTCGAACGAAAATCATGGCATGGGGATCAATTTCGTTGCATTTATCAAGTCGTATGCACATTTTGAAAAATTAACAACCAAGAAAGGAACATAAAGTTTTTAATAGTAGTTCACTGCCTGAAAATAAGGGAATGGTATGGTGACAGACCTTTGTTATTCCAACAAGACTAGGCCCTATGCTATTTAACAAAATCAGTGAATGCATAGTGTGTACAAAATAGAGTTCAGCTAAAGCCATGGCTCCCAAATACCCCGGACGTGAAGCAGATTTAGAGTTTATAGTGTATGTTAAAGATGAAATACGCAGAGAGCCCATTACGACCAAACTACACCTCATGGGCCCTCTCATTGAATTTTGGTTTAGAACTAAGTGAATCCAGGAAATATGCAAAATATTGATCTATGCGGGGCCAAGACGTATTAAAACACTCATGGATGCGAAGGATGGCCAAATTGCATAATAATGAATGTAAAAGACAACACTGTGACAATGTATCAGAATAAATCTATTTACAATCAATTTCTTGAATGATCCATAATATTTCCTCTAGTACTGTAGGTTCCTACTAGTTCAAAATTTAATTTACAGCAAAGTCAAGCAATGCATCTTCTCTAATTAATTTCCTTCAATTCGAATTTGCTTGGGAATTTGCGCTGGATTTAAACAGCGTTATTTCAGTAGTTATATTTACCACTCGAAGGCTTTTAATTTCTTAGAGTATGATTAATGATAAGATAGTTTCATTATTAATTAATTCTTGTTTCTGCAGCCAATATTCGGATAGCTCTATGAGTGGAATTGGTGGACTCTGTAGATTAGATCATATAAATAGTGGTTGACCTGAGTGACCAGAATAAAAAAGACATGATAATTTTTCCGTGTTATTGCCACTGTGGAATTTTGCCCCCGTTCATAATGCTTTAAGCCAGCATTGTCCCTTTTTGTATCATATCTGTATATCCAATACTCCACTATCGTTCCAGCTTATATGCTACTGTGTATTTGTCTGATTTTAAATCTAGGGGGGGGCGTGTAATTATTTTTACATTTTCCGAAAACGAAAGGGTTTCTATTTAAACGGATTGTGTAAAGCCATAAAGTGGCTCTACGTGAAAAGATGCACAAACTTTGTTACTCTCATCTGCTGATTGTATAAAAAGTAAATCCTTCATTACTGGTTATGGGAAAATGATTGTAATGATGACGTTATTGAGTCGATTGATGTAGTTAATTGACGAACCTCAGTATGGAGTCGAATTTGGGGTAATTTTATTTAATAAGAAAAATATACGCCGTCTTATCCTCATTTATTAAAGCTACTCTCTCAAGAATAGAGTTTAATTCAAATTGAAGAATTTTAATTGGAAATGAATGAGACTACGTTTATAAAGTTCTTTTAGCTCTTCTTTTTTAAAGTTGTGTATTTATATCCAATACGGTATCTGTTCATCCTCGGCAAGGAAATACATCTCGTATATTATGTAGAGATGTAGCACCAGAAATAACTACACGTGAGTAGCAATGAATATTTCAAATATTTTACCGGCAATTAAAAATGTACGTAGGTAGTATCAAAAGGTTTACCTAGTTTTCATATAGCTATTGTAAGACACGTTAAAAAATGTAGCCTTCTCTTAAAATGTTTCATGTTCTGTAAGCTTTTGAACGTGAAGGTTTGTTGACACATCATTCCCTTTGATTCCCTAATAGGAAACATAGTGATGTGGATATTCTAGAAAGCTTCTCTGTTCCTGATTTGTTGTTTAAGCTTATCATCCACTCTTTCGTTAGTTACAGACTTTTTGCCTCTTGACCTCTGCCAAAAGGAGTGCAAGTTGTTTTGCATATATAGCATTTAAAAAATGCTACTCGACATTTCTGCTTGACGTTATATCATGGGGTTTTGAGTGGTTCATGGGTTATGATTTGTTTATTTGTTTATTTCTCTGAACAGCTTTAGTCTAAAAATTTTAAATATTTATTAATTTTATTCAATTATTGTAAGTTTAACGTACCGTTAATCAAACTAGATGAAGGAAAGGTCTTATATTTCAATCGGGATATCGTTAGTTGATTCGTACTAATTTGATTGTCGGTGAGTATTTACAGTTTAATCTCATCTTTATAGGAATGGTTTGATCCCGGTTGATAGGATCGTATTTGCTAATCTCTTCTTTTTATAATTCTCATTCAGCCTTTTTGTATATTTTTATTTCTATTATAGTAATTTGATATCATTTCGTTGAAAGTTTGATTTGTAAAGTAAGTTGGTAACACCTCTCTTTTTTAGCAGAACATCTTTCATAAAGTTAGATAGAGAAAATCCAAAGGTTTCAAAATTGTTGTAGGATAAAATACATGTATAGACTACATATGTGTATGTTTATGGAAATTTGGATGAATAAAACGAATTTTATCAATAAAAATCTGATTTTTTTCCTTTGCTATTATTAAAATATCAAGGCACTTTCGTGGCTGCAGAATAGACTTCGAACTTATTTAAATTATTAATCGCAATCTCGGTCTTTTAATGTGATCGCCGAAATGACTAATTTCCATTTTGGGCGTCTTCTAATTGACAGAAATCATTGTTCTCTGTCGTATTTTCTATTCTATGTTGGGATTTTCAAGCTTCAATTGCGTGTAATGAAAGGTTTTGAGGCCATATACTGTCTGTTGAGTTTATTCTTGCGCTGTTACAGAACTAGTGTTATAATTGCAACCTAAAAATATGGATTAAGTGTGAACTCTATTTTAGGCAGTCTATTGTATATCAAAATAGTAACTATTTCTATTTTGAATCTTCCCGGCAGAGATAAATTAGCAATATATATATAGACAAATAAATGCAAGATATTTGCCTATTATTATTTAGGATCGTTTGTTTATTGAAAAGGATATAAATCATATTTTTATGCCTTTTTATTCAAATTTGCTGTTTTCTATATAATTAATATTTAGAAATATGTCATAGCTAGACTAGGATGAAATTATTTGCAGTTTAATCATCCATTCTATTTGTTGGTATAAAAGTGGCAAATATTTTGCTCTTGGTAGGTTTGATTGTACGAGTTTCAAGATGATAAAAATGTAAACAACATGGTGCATCCACAAATTCTTCTCTCTTTGAGTTTAGGGAAAATTTTTCCCATGAAATGGGAACCGTCGCCTCTTTGTTGCATAATGATCCATAGAAGTTTTCCCAAACAACTTTATATACATATTTATGTGTACTCATTAATCGTCAAGAATTGAATGACCTAGGCCGAAATATGATTTTTTTTTTCATTTGGCTTGATTTGATAAGTTGACCCAATCCATCGATCAATTATGGGGAGAATTATGGGATTAAGTTTAACTGCCATGAATAAGTACGTTAAATGATTTTCTAGATGTTGTAGATAAGATAATGATATATGTTTAACATCTAGATAGCTAAATATCCATTTTAAATTTAGATCTGCTACAATACTGTAATATATTTTTCTTCATAAATAGTCTTAAAATATTTCTTGTCTTAGGTTTCGTTCGATCAACCATGAATAATGAATAAACCAATTGGTATATTTCATCTCTATAACTTCTCACTTAACGGTAACATATTGAACGAAAGTGTAGTCACTTCGACAAAGAGAAACATTTTCTTCGACAAAGAGAAACATTTTCTCAACCAACTTAGAAAATGTATTATCCTCTATCTATCAAACTTGGGAAGAGGGCTTATATTGTTACTCTGACTGAATTATATTTAGCTTTACTAATATGAGGTGATTTTATGACGATCTGAGAGGCCATAGGAGTCTCACCAATTTTGCCAATCAACCAATGCCACTAATTTTTGAGGATAATTATGGTTCAGCGGGATCTAATTCATAACCGAGCTTAATTTATGGAAAGCCGGAAAACCCAAAATGTTCATTAACCCAAAGGTTAACCTTTCTCAATAAAAAGAGGAATGATAGAATTAAACCTTATGCCCACCGGTTTGTCAGCAGGAAGAGCTTCATATGTTTAACTTATGAGTATCGTCCTTCATAGGATTTCTAATGTTTTCACTAATTCGAAGGCATTAATTTATTTTAAAACTTGTGGCCGAAAATTTCATCATTAGCGACATGATAAAAAAAACAGATGCCTTCTTTCGTCGGAATGAAGTTGTACTAAATTACTTTGTTTATAATTTTGCAAACCATTACAATAGCTTCAGGAAACATAAAAAAAATAAAAATTCACTGAATCTTTAGTCACTTCTATGCAACACTCGAAATATTTAGCAAAATAGACGTATTCTAACTTAAGTGCCAGATTTATTCAGCCAAACTTAACGAAAGAGATCATTCTCCGTTATAACACATTTCCAGTTCGTCTAAGTGCTTTTATCCTGGATGAAGACTGAAAAGGAATGGAAATCCCAAATCTTATGCCAGTAGGAAACTACTTTCCGGGAAGTCTAATTAATCTGCAGACGATTGTGTTTGGCTCTTTTGTAGGCAATCGAAAAGTTTTGTGCCTCTATGAACAGAAATTCGTTCAAGAGACATACCACCGTGCCCATCAGCACCTAATGAAATTTACTATTCAACCATATAAGCCGGTATGAGTTAAGTGGTAGGTTCTGAGAACCATGGACCAGTATTGCTCAGACAAATATGTCACGTCACAAAAATAATATCCGAATAAGAAAACCTCGGGTTTTCTTTTAAAAGGTGGCTAACATTGATATAAATGCTTCTTCCTTAAAAATGACATGATTTTTTCTTCTGTGGAGAACACATGCATTTTTGGCTGAAGGATTTGCACCGACTCTTTTTTGTCTATCGATTCAAAGCAAATTTCATTCAAATGGGTAGAATAAATCTGGATTACAATCTTAATGGTATTTCCTGTAGTTAGTAGTCCATTTATAGTAGAGGAAAGAGCTATATTAATTTGTGTTATGCTATTTAAAATTCAATTTTTTTTTAATTATTATTTTTATTCTAATAAGATAGTTAATTTTGTAACATCTCAAAATGATCTTGAGATTATAAAGTCATTACAGCCGAAAAGTGCCACTCTTCAGATAGGTACAGTTCCCCTCACTCCCCTGGGGAAGCGGAGTAGAGTTATATTTCTAAGAACAACTAAATTATGGCAGTCGTCATCATAAAATTAAGAAGGAATATAATTTTTTATTTCTTTACTGTCACGGGAGTGTAGTAGGAATTCGTACTCTTTTCTTAAAATTATTATACTTAGGTAAATAGGGAGAAGTTGTTTCGTTATTTACTCCTTTTACATCTCAGTGCTTTTATGATTCCCTTGCCGCGCCGGAAGGCAAAAAAGTACTCACCTCCACAAGTTGGCACCTAATCCCTTACAAAGAGTAAATCCTACTCAATGACAGCTTGGAGCTTGTGTACACCACAAATGCCGTCATTACTTCACTATCACAGCCAAGGAATACCTGTGAAAGAAAACGACCAATCACTCGCGTAGATATCATGGAATCTCCTTTTTGTGTGCTTTTACAAATTTTAATATTTTTTTATTATTACTTTCCAATTAGTAAGGCATTTTTTACTTTAATTTAATAAACATTTTGGGTAGTTTGATTCATTATCATAAGTATTATAGTGTAGCGAGACCGACATATCTTGCGAATAACCGCTTGAGGAAGCTTGTCTTGCCTATTTCCTCAATCCACGTAATTTCTCTCCTTCGAAAACTCCTAAACTAATAAGTTTCACTGCTTGGATAGGATTAGCTCGCTGCCTTCAGAGACTTTTTTGCCAATGATATTCTGCGACTTCTCCTTCGCTGTTGTATTGGGTCTATTATTGACCAGAAATTTTAGAACCTTTGAGAAATATTTAGAGAATTATATTAATTTATTTATGTATATTTTTTTCTGTTGTTTTTTGATGAATTTATGTAAGATTCCTGTGTAATTACTATTGCAGTTATGAGGAGATAAATGAGAGAAAGATGTTCCATATGGATTTTGTTAAAATAGACAATATGAAGCAAGCAATTTTAATGACTAGTTGTTAATGTCTCTTTATCCTGATTTTGAAATATAGTGATCCCCAATATAGAATTCATGTTCGATCGTGAGTATAGAATGGGTAAACTTCAAGATACACACAGGCAACAACTAACAAGTAAATTAGCTACCCAGCGGGAAAATTTAAAGCTAACGGCTAAATTCTGGCCTTTCAAAGAAGGTGACGATATTTTAACATAAATAACCTGTCTTTTCAGCCAGGCAAAATAGTTTCATAGGCCTATACCAGGTATATCTCAATCTGGCTTGAGTTTCACGGAAAAAAAAGGCCTGGAAATATTTTCACCACTCTCTGCAACAGAGCGTAGAGATTATGAACAACAAATACATGTTTTAATTGATGGATATAAATGTACTGATTAAAATTCTAGAAAGCAGTTTACAACTTTACAGACATCAGCCGATGACAGATAAACGTTATATATTGAGAGACTTAAAAGATCATTGCAGTTATTGCAGCTACGGTTTAGATCAGCCAAGGTAGAAGAAAATTACGAGCAGCTTTCAATTTTTTGGTGTAAGACCAGTTGAAAGCGTCAGGTTGCAATACATTGCGCACATTCCTTAAACAACAACAGTGTTAATGATGTTAATGAATGGAATATCTTATGAATTCAGCAGATTGTTATACATGTGCTAATAATTTGAGCAAAAGAGGAAATAGAGCGGCCAAATAGGTAAAAATCTTACAAATGGGGTTGTCATTGACACACCAGTCTTCACGATCATGCGAAAAATTGAGCCAATTGTATTTTGGGGGGAGCTTGATGTTGTAAGTCCCATTCACCCATGCTAAAGTTGTTTTGGAGAACTTGGTTAGTACATATTGCACATTTTATAAGGGTTAGACCGACTTTGTTTCGACTCAACTAAAACAATCTTTTCTTTAAATGGATGAAGTACGTAGTGATATTTTCACTGACTTTCCAACTAAACAGGAATACAAATAGTAATGAGGTTCGCTGCATATGTTGAAGTGTCCAACATAGATTAGGCTAAATACCAACCCGTAGAGATCCAGCCTTAATTAGAAACTCCGGTTGAATTAAAACAACTTCATATACAAAATACCCTTCGACATTAGAAAATGTTTAACTCTACTCAAATTGGCAAATTTAAAGTGTCCTGCCATTCACTTAAATCTATTTGCACAAGGAAATTGACGAAGGAGGTCAAGAGGACGGGAAAAGGAGCAGAATTTAGGTAGCTATTTAATAACAAACAATTATGCCATGAATGCTCACACAACCGATGAAACTATGAGGTATGACAAAGATAACTTGTTGTTTCTTTAAAGTGTAGAGGCGTACAAAATAAAATCGCTCACGATTCACCTTTGGCAGCTCAGTACTCAAACTAAATACTTTTGATAAATTGTGCACATACATTCATTGGCCAGGTACCTCGACTGAGATCCAGCAATACTTTCAATTGTATGCAACTTATTAACTTTATTTTCAAGGCTGACGCGTTAAGAGGTTGCAGATGATGAGGTTTATAATCTCTAAACCTTTTTAATAAAGAAGTGATGGGCATTGTTGGTCTAATTCTCTTAGCTGTGGTCGATTAGGACACTTTTTAAGAACACTTGAGTTGAGAGCAATTTTTGAAGCACTTATAACCAAACTTCCACTGGAGGAGTCTCCAGAGAGATCATGAGTAAACAAGGTATATACTTTGTCTTGGACCCTGTGGAGGAGGAACGCAAAGTTCTCGCATCCAAAACAATTCATACATCATCTTATCACTAACTAACTAAACGAGATATACCAAAGATTAAACGGATTAATAAAGGACATCAGAATTATGGAGTTTGCCCACAGGTTTTCTAAATTTGAAACGGTCCTTTTCATTTTCAGAGTGTTATGGTTAAACTGAAAGTTAAATGAATAGCTTATGGCAATATACAAATTATATCTTTGAACTTATTCAAATATTGGAAAATTCAGCACGTATTGCCGCCCAACATGCGAATATTAATGGAACATATTATAAGCGATATATTGAGAGCTCGCAATCGGAAATATAAATGTCAGTGACGAGGTATACTTAATCCCCCTTAAACTCAAAATAAATTAATTTTAGAATAGAATTGGTCCTAAAATATTAGAAAAAACAAAAGTACTTTAACTTTATTTTCGTTATTCGTAGAACCCTGGTGTTTTCTTTATAAACATGATAAACCCAATTTGTTCCTCGTGGACAAGTAAAGTAGCTTTCCGTAAATGGGAGATGAGAAAATGACATTCCAAGCGCTTTCCTAGAATAAATCCACCTCATATCTACCGAAGCTAGTTTAATCAGTTGTCCTCAAAATGTATATGTTATAAGGAGGCAAAATCGATCCAAATATAGTTGAACTCACAAAGATTTTTAAAAATCTGAATGGCTCATATGGTATTTAAGATTACTGTCCAGGATTAGCAAAGAGCGGACATTGTACCAAAAACATTAAGATTTAGCATGTCTGATCAAGGAAACATGGACTTATTAAAAATACTAAGAAGTCATTTGGCTCACCTTCATAAAACCAATACGGAAGAAGTATTCTCCATTTGCTTCTCGCTTCAACCTTATGTAATAGTTCGACGAAGAACTCGAAAGGATTCCCAGTATGGGAATCATTTCACCAAAGTAAGCCATATATTGATCTTCGTTTTAAAGTTACATAAACCAGATATAAGTGGCGACTTATTATTATTATTATAAAATAAAAGATTGTATCATAACAATTATTACTAAAATGTATTAAATGCACACCTTCAAGTACCCTGGAAATCTCATCTACCTACTCACCATATTATTTAAAGTATTTTAATAAAGGTTCTCTTATTTTACTCGGTAGTGTATTTTATTTAATTCAAGTCATTGTTTGTAGTAAATCTTATTATATGGAATCAGTAACATAGGCAATCAATCAGGTTTAGTCAGTAAAAAGCCAATACTGGGCACGTCTTCTCCATTATGGATATAAAAATCATAAGATGACTTCGTACGCGAAATTTACTTTAAAAACTCGCAATAATTCTAGGCAACTGCTGGCCTCAAAGCAGTAACAGGCTCCCGATTCATCGTGTGAGTTTGTTCATGGTTTACATCGTATAATATTAATTGTTCGCTAAAATCAAAATCAAGCGATAAAAAAGAATTAACTATCTTCGTGTTCCATTATAAATTGTTATTACTCTTCTCTAATCCTATAACATTTTGTGTAGTGTCAACATATACCTAACCAAAGCGCAATTGAATAGCTCGACTTATTCAGCTACAGAAATTTATCAATAATCTGTTTATATATTTGGCCTTCCAGTCCCACAGCTAAAAAAGTTGAAGATCCTTTGCTTTTTGCCGCTGCAACATAGGTTTCAGCAAATCCACGTTTCTCCTGGATTGACCAATCTATTGGAGGACGAAATACTCATCTAAATGTTTGTTATGTAATTCCAAGCTGCCAAAAATTTACAATCATAGGTATTTTCAATTCTAGTATATATAATCATACCTGTAATAACGTCATACCTATATTGATATACAAATAGAGGAAATGATTAATTGGTGAAAATATCAAATGTTGGGATTCAGTAAGAACTAAAATCTTATTAACGAAAGTATAGATCATCAACTACAGCTTAAGATTAAGCCAGTGGGGCAATATATTACTATAAAATTGCTTAATTAACAGCGCCTATAACAGAAGTATGTAGTGCCATTGTGCAATAACATAATCATTATCATCTTAAAACTGGGTTAGGTGTTCTACATGACCCATTTTCATACTATCTTTCTCCGTGTAGATTTACGGGAGTAGCATTCATCTGTTTCAATTTCTTACGTCCATCTCGTCTGAGTGTTACTTCTTTGGTAATCGCGTTAGATATGTTATCTCTGAAAGCATTATTGTGCCAAGTAGATCTCAATATAGAGCACATACGTGCATTTAAATAAAGATCCTTTCGAACTAGTTAATAGTAATTTTAATAAAAAAGTTAATTCTGTTCTTAAACATTATCCAAACTTAATTTCTAAATTTAAATCCAAGTATGGATATCTACATTAATTTTATGGCCCTGTTGAGACTGACAAATCCAATAATCCTTTAAGCCCCATTGATAGATCTGTAGGTTCCACTTCATATGTTATATCTAAATGAGTAACGAATTACGTTACCCCTCTTGCAGGATGTATCTCTATTTCCCATATAGTTAAGAATTCAAACCAAATACAAAGACTTAAAGGCATCGATTACTCGTCAAACTTTACTCTTTTTAGCATTGGTATGTGTTCTCTTTATACCAAAGTTCAGGTGGATGATTTTTTCCAATTTCCAAAAGATAAATTGTGTATAGTTGAATTGCCTCTTAACTAGAAATATACCTTTTTTTAATGGTAAATTCTATAGCAAAAGATTTGTTCTCGCTATGGGTAATTGCTTATCTACCCTTTTATCTAACTTACATAGGGAATTTTTTTAAACGGTTTACCCTCCATCTATTGTTGATTTCTGAATTATTTGGTTTCAGTATATAGATTCTATTCTAATAATTTAAAACTTTGTTTGAACAAACTTAACTCTCTTCTATTTACTTTACTCTTGAACGAGAATAAAATGCAACACTTCATTTCCTACATTTGTTAATACACCGCGCTCCTTCTGGTTTCAAATATTCTGTCTATCGTAATCTTACTAATATTTTCTATTATTTATAATTTACTTTTCTCATGATATTTAATTTATAAGATCTGTTTTTAGCTATTTTTTCCATGTGCGCTTCGTGTGGTTAGTCCTAAACTTTTGACACAGAAATTTCTAAAATCTTTGACATTGGACATAATCTTTTCTATCCTCAACATTTTCTGGCTAATTTTGACCGTTTCCCACCTCGGTATATTTGAATGACAAAAAATATTTTGGTACTTCCTTTTAATACAGCTTTTACTCCTCTCCTTGATGTTTTATAATATTTATGCATTTCTATTAAAATTTACTATAAAATACAATTGCAAATTTTTTGTGCAAATAGTTCTTTTCTCCGATGGCAATGTATATTGGATAAAATGTATAGTTTGTTATAGTTTGTGTGGAATTTGGTAAATGTTTCCCAAAACGTATTTCCCAACACAAATATAATATACGAAGTGGAGAAAAGAGCAGATCATCAAAAATATATAAGTCAAACTTAACCATAACTTCGATTGGAATTCAGTTCACATCATTTGTCACTCTAAAGATACTATTGCGCGTAATGTTATTGAGTGAACTTTCATCATTAAATTTGCTAATTTCAATTTAAATCCTGGTTTGTATGAACTTTACCGTGTAATTCATAAGAATACACTTTTAAGTCTATGAATATTTGTACATTTTAGTTGATTTGTGGGTATATCTTTCTCCATTGTTTCCTCCTGAACTACCACATTAATCTTCCTTTCTGATATCATTTTCATCTTTAATTGTTTTTGTGATATGTCAATCCTCTTGGCAGCCTTTTTACATTTGAATCTACTTGGCATTACTGATCTTATTTTGTATTTATCTCTTTTATTCTGTCCTTTTTCTCTCGTTCTATTATTTCTATAAGAGGTTATTTCCTTCTATGTAAGATTAGCTCAATTGTTTATTTGGGCATTCTCTCTTCTCTTTGCCTTGCTTATATTTGCAGTTTTCTGTGGTTTTTATCATTCCTTGACGAAAATCAATTATATTAAATTATAAAGAAAAAACAAAGAATCGAAAAAAATATGAACGAACCAACTTCCTAACTATAGAAAACTACTAACGAGATTTTTTCAGTTTCTCGGTTGGCTAGTTAATGTATTGAAGGGTGGGTTGGTCATATAGTGAATAGTTTAATTAAGCAGGAGTAATTATGTAGGTAAGTATATATTTTATTGATGTATAGTGTTTCAAAGATTTTAAAATCGAGAGAAGTTAAGGCTCAAGATAAGATGGTAAATGAATCGAGATTAAGAGGATGATGGTGATACTCAGATTGGTGCCTGATGGAAGAGTTTTCAGGTTTAGAAATAGGAATACCAGTCCTATGAGACAAACCCTTATGCTTTCTAATCCTCCATTTAAGTTCTAAGCCAGTTTGGTCTACATAACGACTGTGGTAGGTCGTACATGTAAAATTGTAAACTATATAGGATTGCCAGCCGAAAGTAATTAGCTTCTTTTGGAGAAAAAAATAAATTCAACGATACAGGGTTGGAAGTGATTCAAATAAACAGGCATTGAGGGAATTTATTGTTGAGGTTAGAGAGAAGGAGTTTGTAGACGTGGATGTCAAATGCTCGAGATGGCTTAGTTTAAGGAAAACCTTCTTTTTAAAAACATTAGTAAGAAGCCTACTATATATGCTCTAATTGGTTAACTTTTCATGAAGAAATGACTTATTTAAGGAATTTCTTCAATTTTAATTAGAACTCCGATTTCATCTTTGACCAGTCAGAAGCAAATTTCTCTTAAAAATAGATATTATTTATCTTATTGAAGAAAAGAAAGTAATTGGGACACGTAGACAAATATGTGGCACGTCGATCTGCAGTATTAAAACGAAAGTTTACCATTGTGGCACCCTCTTACCATTATAAATGAAGCAGAAATAAATTTCTTGTATATACACAAGGGCTGGGGTGAATGGGAAGGAGGTATCGGGCTGAAAAGGAGGAAATAGATGCAGGATTTACCTTTACAGCTGATCAAGCCCTTAGATCAGACCCGCATGAACGCTTCTGTTCAATACAGGTAAATAATCAACTATGTTTGCATTCTCAACCTATCTTTTATTGGTGTACTGCTGGTTTACTGGAGCAGAAATGAGGAAGCACATGATATGCTGCTCCAACTATCAATCGAAGGCTGTCAATAAGAACCACATCAGGTGTCAGAGATGTCGCCGACCTGTCCTCGCAGCCTCCCTCTTCAGTTACTGAAAACTGCGTGTTGGCGGAAATAGGTGTCAGGGAATATACCTGAAAACTTCAATTTGTTGTATTGTAGTTATTTCTTACCTAGAGTTTGCGCATCTACAAAGTGATGGCGGCCACCGGCGGCTAATTCATGTGGGGCTGTGATATAATTTACTGATATCGAATATATCTAAACTATTATTTTTCTAGTTATACACTTCATATATCACTTAATATTCATTTACAGGGTGCATCATAAATTAAAATCACATAAGAGTAAATAATAAGCTTTTAATCGTGTACGAAATGAGGGTGTACTTTCTCCAGTTTGTTTAAAATTGTCTGAGCCTCGTTAAAGCCGGGAAAATATTTAGTAACCTTTCACTTAAAAATCAGACCCAAGCTAATAAAAGGCGAGCAATTTATTAATGTACTAAAGTTTTTAGAATGTTATGCGTTAAATACAGAGCGATTTCAATTAGAGATCTTATCCTCCTTCATTTCAAAAATGCATTTGCCGTTTTTCAAATAAGGGCGATCTAGATTCTTTTTAAAATTCATTTGCTTCTGAAGCAAGTGACGCAAATATGATAGCTTGTGCATCTATTAATAGGTTTCCAGTAAGAAATTTAATTATTAGAATGAGAAATTTACTCAACATGTCATCTTTTGCGAAAAGTTCCTTAAGTTTCCAACTCTATGCTCTGGCTGAGCAAATTGGCCCAAAAGGGCTATGGTATTCCATTAAAAAATTAATCACCGCAAAGTCTAAGGAAAAATACCAAGGGAAATACCAGCTAAAAAAACATATGAAATAAAGAGGCCCCTCTCAGTAGTGGTGAGAATAATTTCATACAGGGCATTATTCTCTTACAATTATCGGTCTCTATTGACAGCAATTTGAAAACGGTGCCACCTTTTCTTAAACCTGGACAAAGAAAAAAATTTTTTCTTCCTCTAAATTTGTAGCAGCTCGGTGAAAATTCAATGTGGTCTTTGGCCTGTTCTTAGATCACCGTTTTTTTAATTTACGCTTCCGCCCGCACCTGATTAGTGTCCTTTTATTCTCTTCCTTATCTCATTAACATCTTTCTTATAGCAATTTCTGACTTGTCCGTTTTGAACATCTGTCTTTTCGATTAATCATGCCTTCAATTGATCTCGCAGAAAATTTACTCTGCAAGTTAATTCTCCATTTGTCATCTAAATGCTATTGCACTTTACGAACTACTACAAATTTCAACATATTTGCAGATGTTGCTACTGTATGGTATGAGATTCTTAGTTATTGTTGCTTATTTGTAACTGAGATTTTATAGCTGTTCAGTTCATGTCTACTATTTATTTCTATACCAGTTCTCCTGGTACGACTGAGTTATATATATGTCTAGAAATCTTCACCATTTTGGCTTAGTGTAAATATGTGCTTATTATTTGGCCAAATTGTTACGTATATCTATATATATTTAAAAACTTACAAATAATGTTTGTTTATAATAATTTTCTGGATTATGATCGGAGTAAAAAAATATGATTTAGTTTAAAACACATTTACATTATTATCAATGGTCATATAGTAACAGGTTTTAGAATTATATTTTTTTAATAAATACTTACTACAACCATTTAACCATATTTTTAAAATTAATACATAAATCATAAATGTATTAATTGAAATTTATGGGAAGATTTCTCTTTTAAATGGGTATCGATCTTTCACATTAGAAGGAGGACCTAGTTTTCACGTAAAGTATTTCTAAAAAAAATATATAATTCTTTAGTTAGGAGCGAGCTTTCCGTTGTGAATGGCCTCCATCATCAGTCTGATGGAAGCAAGTCGCTTCCTAAGTAAAGAATTATTTATCCATTACACTCTATTTTCAATTGTGGTTTTTTTATATGATATCTTTTCCAAGAACAAATTTTTAAGCCCTCTCTAACTCCGAGAAGACAGCCCTGCGGACTCAATTTCGGTATTCCACGAAAAATTACTATAAGTGATTTTATTTTCCATTTAAGGCGAGAAAATAAATACTAGTCGTGTAAAATTTAGAGGAGTGGTTTCTCCATTTTAGAAAATATGAGGAGTGGATCTTCAATTGTAATAAATGGAAGAGTGCTTTTTAACCTATCCTAACAAATCAGAGGAGAAACGGGGGCCCCAAGTTCAGCTCCGTAGACCTTTAATCCTAAGAAGAGGGGGAAGACCCAGGGGTGTGTTTCCTGTATTTTAGAAAAAAAATGAGGACATCGGAACCGGGGAACTTTAAATTAAATTTAGACCCAAAACCTGATGCCAGCGCCGTAAGGGCCCGCAAGTCACAAGTCAAAGTTCTTTAGCAACGCGCCAGCTCCTCTTGTAATGAGTAGTATCTCAAGTTCGGCTTATTTTTTTCTAAAACTTTTCCGTAAAATTGCTTCTTAATTCTCTTCTTAAGATGACTCTGGAAAACATTACTCTCCATTTATAAATGTATGCATTCGCAAAGCAAAAGTAACTTCTTTTGTGTTTTTTCCTTAAATTTTGCTACATGAATATATATACATATCCTAAAACATCACTTCTTTCGGCACCGGAAAGCTTTTTACCTCTCTAGGAATTTTATACTTACAGCCGATTTTCTCCCCTTAATTTTTTAGATATTTAATAATATTTCACATATATAAATTATTTCTGCCTGGCTTATGACTATCAACTCTAAGGTCACGGAGGGCCAAATAAATAACATATATTCCCGTTTTGGAGGAGGAATTAAAAGTTATATTCTATGTTCCTCGGTTTTCGTGTGGCATCATTGAAAACAAATCTCACTTTCCAAAGACAGCGAAAGATGTTATACATATATAACTTGAGTTATGTGTTTCACAATCGATTCATTTTCATTTTTCTATGAAGATTTTTGTTATTTTGGACAAAGCATTTACGCCATGTAGAGTGACAAAAATAGTTTCACTTAGGTTTATTTTACCTTATATATTCGATTTATAGCAGGAAATAAGAACCACTGGTTGATATACCATATAGCAGCGCAATCAAAGTCAACCCAAATTTAGGGCCAAAGAATCGTAATATAATTTTTTGAAAGATTTGTGTTCAGTTTTGCTCCGTTATTGAATTTTTACTTAAATTCCTGGACACTATTGAAAAATAAGGTCATAATTAACTAGCTATGCTTTAAGATTTTTTTAATTGCTCTTTAAAATGATACTTACTTCTCGATATATAACAATGCAGGGAAACTTTTATGTGGTAAAGGTATTTTGTACTGTTTAGTTTCAACTTACTAGACCCATAAACCTGCAAGATAAATAAAAAATTCTCTTACGTTGCTTTAAGTTATCAAGCACTAGCATAGCTAACGGTGTTGCCCGGGATAAAAGATCTGTCCAAACAAACACAGATTTATCTTTTTTTAAATCTCTACTTTTAATAAAATTTCAACATTTTTATTCTCGTCTATCATACTCACACATAGAACTCACAGCGGCCATGGTGGACAAAGGTAACAAAATAACAATTAAGTATAATAGTTACCATACTACAGTTCCTAGTTCAGATTAAGTCGTAGCCCCCATTACTACCTGAATCTACTTTGTAGTCTCTTATTTTACTTATTCGATCTCTTATCTTCAAACCTCCGTCTACTCCTCCGTCTTACTCCTACCTTCCTTATCCACACTGCCCGGATCATACTGAGGCTCTTCGTAATGAGAGTGCGGAGGACTACAAATGAGCACTGAGCCTCTCCTCCCTTTGCGTTGGCCACTCTTAAGAGGGTAAGGTTGGAGGACGAAAGTTCCAACGATTTGTTCATCGCCTCTGACTTTCCTCTTGATTTCATTTTATATATATGTAGAGAAGAACCCCCAAAATAACTCTACGCTGTAACAGATTCATATTTAAATATCTCTAAGCATTTTTTAGCATTACCAAATATTAGTTATCTTGGCTAAATGCATTTTACAATGGAAAATTTTCAAGACGAAATAACACGGTAACTGTATCAAAATATCAGACAACTGCCCCTACCTCAGATCTAGCGGGACGACCTAGTTCTTTATCTGGAAGATACGACTTAAGATTTCTTTCTAATGTACCCAGAAAAGTTCATTTCAATAGATCCCCTTTATGTTATTCTCGTTTACCGTTTTCGAAAACTGAATATTTGTTAAATGTTTCAGCGTTATCTTTGCTAAATACATTTAAAGATGAAATTTTTTTTCAGATAAATTGGTACACTTAATGTGTCCTAATATCATACAAGTGACTCCATAGTTTCAGCCAAAGAAATCCGATCACCATGAGAATTGTACCTTTTTTATACACAATCAATATTTAAAAATATTTTAACCTAATTTATGTACATTCTTACCTTATACTAGTAATTCTCCATATGTCTTTTGTTCGTGATGACTTATTTGAGACGTTCTGGCATCGATTTTGGTAATTTTTGGCACATTTCTTGTAATATCTCACTGCACCACACCTAATCATTTTCCAATCATCAAAAGTTCAAATGATGTGCTTTTTACAAGATCAACTCTTTTCCATCGCATTTCAGCACTCAAGAACAGTTTCTTAGCAGCATGCCTAAATGGCAACTCTAGCTCCTTTTGCAGCCGATGTCGAATTGTGTGGTCTGATACATCTTTAACAAATTATGATGCTCAGACTTAATTTGCTTCACTGTTATTTTTGGTTTCAATAACAGAGTAAGTTCTATTAATTTATGAGTACTTAAGTTCGTCTCTTTAGGTCTAGCACTACCACCTTTTTGGATTGGAGTACCAGAATTATCATCACTTATATGGGGGATAACCCTAAATTCACCGTACTATGTGATATCTCTAAATGGAATATTCAGTTTTCTACGAATATTAACGAGAATAACAAAAAGGTTGTCTTTAGAAATATACTTTTATTGGTACATTAGAAGGACCTCTTAAGTATTATCTTCCTGGTTGAAGACTAGGTCGTCCTGTTTGGCATGAAATATAGTAAGTTGACTGATATTGCGATACTTTAACCGTACTAATTTGTCATAGAATTCCGCCATATTAAAAATGCATTTAACAAAGATAACGCTGAAATATTTAACAATTATTCAGTTTTCTAGGACGGTAAAAGAGAATATAATAAGGGAGGTCTTTTGAAATGTACGTTTTCGGTATATTAGAAGGATCTTTTAACACTTATCCTCCAGATCGAGGAGTAGAGTGTTCGCTTGACCTGAAGTAGTGTCAGATGTCTGATATTGCGTTGCATTAACCGTACCAATTTTTCTTGTTTTTATTTCCATCATTAATATATATATAGCATGAAATTATATTATATATATATATATATATATATATATATATATATATATATATATATCAATAAATTAATATAAATGATGGAAATCATAATTGAACCTCTATTTTTCAAATCTACCATATCCAGAAAAGTACGAGTATAAGTTATTTAACCTCCAGTTAACTTCACGAGGGAAACTACTAATAACAGCGGGACTTGACAAAGGTAGAGTCCTACAATGAATTAAATTCTTACCCATTCCTGCATATTTAAAAAAGCACAACTGAGTATCTTTATGATTTCTAACGAAATTTTTCGCAAACTAAAATGTTTTTTCCTCATATTTGCCAAAAGATGATATCACCGCGTTATGTCAACTATCTTCCAAAGATAAGCTTATCACTACCTGCCCTGAAAAAGCTAGAGGCATATTTCTAATCAACTAAGAAGAATATACGCCAAAAATGCACATGATTTTAGATGAGCACTCAAATTAGCTCGCTCCAAGAAGACCCAATGAAGCTCTGCCTCTGACTTGAAGACAGACTGCATAGGTTTCTTCTTTCCCTCAAGAAATCGTAGTCTCTTGAAGAAGGCACCTAAAACAGCTCACTTATACAGGCTGCCCCTAGGGCCAACTATACGGTCTCCCTAAAATCCATAACCTAATAGCCCATTGAACCTATTCTAGGTACCAATAACCTCCCTAATGTATTATTCATAAAACTGCCAAACGAAGCGCTTTCCTTACTAAGGAATTTCAACAAAACAGATATCCTAAAACTTATACAATCAAACTCTTCATGATTTTGTGAATAAAATGTTTAAACGGAAACCGCCTCAAACAACGTCTCGAAACAGAACGTTTTTGTATCTCCCAATCTATCGAACCAGATACTCGTAACTCTCCCTCTTTAGCCCCATATTTTATACCGATTTTCCCAAACCCACGCAAAGGACGGCATCGTTTTAACAGTTCCGACAAAATTACTTCTATCTCTAATATATGGGTTCACCTGTTCGAGATATAATTTAGATGTATATTTATAATCAACACAGCGCAAACTACATGCCTGTTTTTGTGCACATCTAGGGATCAGCCAAAAAAGTGAAGTCACATCGCTACTACTGAATTTGCCCCTATCAGATTGTATTATGAAACCATTCATCCACACCACAAATCAATATCAAACACCTTTTCAATTATAGACACAGCCAGTACCGATTTACAAATACCACTTTGGAACTGTGACACAAGATCTATTCCAATATTAATGCACCTATAAACAGCCACAAAGCACACAGGCCCAGAAACACTCACACCAAAACCAACCTATATCGTTCCAATGTATTCATTTCTATCTCTCTTTTGTAGAGTAAAGATGTTTAAAAAGTTAGCTACGCTTTATTAAGAGACATATTTTTAATTCACTCTCGGGTAAACGCATGCATTTTTATAATTTCACAATCATAAAAATCATATTTATGTGCAATTTCCTACATAAAATTTTATTAGAACAGATTCCCTTACAATCAATTTGAATCCTTCCTCTTATTGTTTATTTGTAGTATCCTTCTCATTTAAACTTACTGTTAAAAATCCATAACTTCGAACTATATTTCTTCGCTATTTTACCCTGTACTAATTAATGAAAGTTGAAATTCTCAAGTCACTCTTCCCTTAATATACCTCTCAATCTGCTTCTCACTATAATAGCATATCACTCAACAATTCTCGCAGTCACTAATGAAGGTGAATTCACGAATCCCCGTTACCAACTCTTCCAAAAAATAGGCCAGACAGAGAGGGTGGCGGTGTGATGTTGTATGTCAAGGATACACTTAAATCGACGAACTGGAACATTGTCTCCCACCAGCAGCTACTAGAAGTTGAACAAGATATAGGTCCTGCCAGATACAGGACCCTGCTGCTTTACAGACCTCCTGCTCAACTCGTTCAAATGGACATGGATCTGTACTGGCTAGTGGGTGAACTTGTTCAAGACAGTGTGTGTATCGCCATGGATGATTTCAATACTAAAGTTGACTGGGAAACGAGAGAACCCTGTGGCGTAAATGCACTACTTCTGGAGTTCGCTAACAATGAGTCCCTGACTCAATGGGTGAGAGAGCCGACGAGAGGGGAAAATACCCTCAACTTGGTTTTAACCTCTGAGTATGACATTGTTGAGGATATCTCTGTAAGCGAAAAGATCGGTGGCAATGAACACCGAATAGTCAGATTTATAGTCAAGCTCTCCAAGGTAGAGTCTGTGACTGGTAAATCAAGGAAACTTGATTTGAGAAGAGCAGAATTTGCAGGTCTTTGTGATGGATTGACTAATGCGAAGAGGGAAGTGTGCGAGGATGTTGAAGATTCGTGGACTAGATTTAAAACTACGTTCATGAGTCCTTACTCACGATTCATCCCTTTGAAAAACCTTCGTTGCCCTTCCGTTCAAGCAAAGTGGTTAAATCGAGAAATTGGTCAACTGCTGAGGAAGAAAAGAAAGGTGTACTGGCATTCAAAGAGTTCTGGTAACTTTGAGGAGTACCGTAGGCTAGCTAGGAGAGTAAAGTCCAGCATAAGGGTGGCAAAACGTGCCGAGGAGCTTTGAGCGGCAAGACTTTGCAAGAAGAATCCCAGGGAGTTCTTTGGTTATGTAAACAGCCGTAAACCAATCAATCGCACGATTGGCCCTTTAGTTAATGAGTAGGGGGAATTAAATTACTCAGAGGAAGGAAAATGATAACCTCCTCAACGACTACTTCTCTTCATTGATTACTGAAGAGTGTGGTTCTATCCCCCGGGCAAAGGATTCTTAATTGGGAGAAAAGCTGGAGGAAATGGACTTTACCCAAGGAGAAATAGAACAAAAGATCACTGATCTAATGACAAATAAGTCCCTTGGTCCGGACGGGTTTCTACCTAAAGTGTTGAAAGAAGTGCGCGATGAAGTGTTACGACATCTGAGCACAATCTTCAACATGTCAATCTGGACCGGATGAGTTCTTAGAGACTAGCGTGAAGCGGAGGTGACTCTTATCTTCAAGAAAGTAAACCCTAGCCAGCCGTCGAAATAACGACCTATTAGCTTAACCTTAATAGTCTGGGTAAACTTATGGAAAGCATCATGGTGAACAAAATGAGGTCATATTGAGATTCCAACTTGCGATTGATGAGTTCCCAGCACAGGTTCAAAAGGCAACGGTTATGTCTAACGAATCTTGTGGAATTCTTTCACTTCGTTTTCATTAAGCACGACTGGGATAAGGCAATGGATGTTATCCACTTAAACTTCCGAAAAACCTTCGATAAGATACCACACCGCCGCCTGCTCCGGAAAGTGCGTGCGCTCGGCATAGACGGAAATCTAGTAAGTTGGATAGAGGACTGGCTAAGTGGCAGACGGCAACGGGTGGTGTTGAGTGGACAGGCTTCTGAGTAGGTGCCCGTTACTAGCCGTGTTCCTCAAGGTTCTGTCCAGGGACCACTAATCTTCATATCTACGTCAACGACATGGACGTTGACATGGTGGCGAAGATTTTTTAAATTTCCGCTGAAACCAAGCTTGGTATGAACGGCACAAAAGAAGGAAATATTGCCCGCTTTTAAGATGATCTTCAGAAGATTGGGGAGTGGTCGGACACTGGAAAATGCCTTTTAAAGTGTAAAAATACAAAGTGATGCATATCGGCCATCGAAATCCCCAATCTCAGTATATCCTTAAGGACATTGCTCTTGAATCTACTGACACTGAGAAGGACTTGGGTGTAACTATAACTAGTGATCTCAAGTTCTATGGTAGTGTATTGAAACGTAGAAGAAAGCCCAAAGAAAGCTAGGTTATATAAAGCGACAGTTTGGATATCAAAACAAGGAGATAGTACTGTGTTTGTATGACTCTCTTGTCCGACCGCACCTGGAGTATGCCTTACAATTTTTGAATCTTTCGCTTCGAAAGGATATCGCAAGATTAGAACGTGTGCAAGCCAAAGCAACCAAACTGATTCCCTTTATTAGACACAAGGGAATTAGACTTGTTCTCTGGGTTTCCAGCGAGAACACGTCTAATTCTCTTAATTTATCTTCGTCTAATTCTCTTAATTTATCTTCGAAACTCTGCTTTGGCTTGAACACGTTATAAGCTTGCGATATTGGCATCCTTTTGTCTCGGAATAAAATGGAGATTGCGTCATGGAAGTCAGTCTGTCGTGGCACTTCAGCACCAGCTGTAAGTGTACAGCTCGAACATTGAACGGCAGGTCTTGTTTCAGTTGCCACATGTAAAGACGGTGTCGTTCGAGGGCGCTGAGTCTGCTCCCTGCCATCAGCGTACTCTTCTAAATTCACACATCTCCTCTCTCCTCTAATCTGTTGTCTGGATGGCTAACTTGGTGGCTAATTGGCAGCTGCTGTGGTTTGCACCCACCACTTCAAATCTTGCCGGCCCAATGTCACCCATCTTGAGCTCCCGCCTGTACAAATCTTTGTAGCGGTGGCAAACAGGTCTGGAGCAGTGGCAAGCTCACATTATACAATGTCTATGGGTAGTCTGCCATCCAGCATTCGACTAATATGGCCGAGACAGGGCAGGCGGCTCTATGTGAGGCAGCCAGACATGCTAAGGGTTCTTGCCCTTGCCAGAACGTCCTTGTTAGGGACATGATCATGACATGAAATGTCACGAATCCTTCTAAAGCAGCGTAGGTGAAAGATGTTGAGCCTACGTTCTTAGCGGGTGCACAGAGTCGAGCTATCGTTTCCGTAGACAAGTGTACTCAGCACACAGGCTTGATAAACTTGTATCTTTATCTTTCACAGGCGAGCTAGTGCTGAGGCTGACTTGCCAATTCTTGAATTCAGCTCGGTGTCCAGATTGAGACTGCTGTAGATAGTGGAGTCAAGGTATGTGAAATCTTCTACCAAAGCGAGTGTGCAGGAACCGATGAAATTTTTAGGGGCTGAGCTAACATCTCGACTCAAAATGTTGGTCTTTTTGATGCTGATCGTGAGGGCAAACTAAATGCAAGAGAGATCGAAACACCAGACGAGCTCTTGGAAGGAAGCCTCATTGTGTGATGTCAGGGCTGCATCGTCAGCAGACAGCATCTCATGAACGAGAACTTTTCGAACCTTTGTCTTTGCACAGAGGCGTATGAGGTTGAACAGGCTGCTATCGTTTCTGCCTTGAAGGTAGATGCCTTCTTCAGATTGAATGAGAGCGTAGCGCAGCAACAGCGAGAACGGGATGCCGAAATGTGTTGGTGCGATAACCCAACAATGTTTGCTTCCGCTCTTAATGGCAATGGATTCGAGGAGGAGCCTTCATACTGGATGGTGGCCTTGCTGAGCTCCTCAGTAGTGGGCCGATCGTCGAGCTCGTCCCTTAACGCCAGGGAGCTCGTATTTTCTAACGCTGAGTCTGTGAAAAGGTCCTCTGTCGGAAACCTCGATATTATTATGTAGGTTAAAGAAAGAACAAGTATTCGGAACATATTGTCCCCCCTCAAATTTCAAAGTTTTGGGATCTGTGGATAAATACGTAGATCTCAACATTTTTAAATCGCTACTTATTCAAATGCTTAATCCAAAATTAAATTCGAGTAAGATATCCACACCACTTTACATCTTTTAATTCAAATATCTTAATTTTAGTTTGTTTTATAATCATTTTTATGTAAAATGTAATAATAACTCACTCAATGACCCGATAATTATAAAGTTCTATTATTTCGTTAACCATGTTTCAGTTATTTTAAACAACTACTATGTTTAGCTCATTTCAAATTTTCCACATACTAAATCATTCGATTCCTGTCCTTCTCTCAAGTTGGTAAGTGTTCATTCATTTATTTCATTTTAATTTTGCTTTATTTTCTCAATTTGTTTTTATAATTTTGCCGTGTTTTCTTGAAAATTTACTATTCATTATTACATTGTCACATTAAATTCTCTCAAATTCAACAAACTTTAAACTTATTGTCAGTCATTAATTTATATAACTCTTTATGTATTCTAAGCTTGCTTGTTTTCATATGGTTTTACTCCATTATAGGCTGAAGATGAACATAGCTAATGTTCGAAACGTTCCAAATTATATATATTCTGAATACTGGCTCTAGCATTAATAAATATATATATATATATATATATATATATATATATATATATATTTATATATATAAGAGAGAAGGAGAGAGAGCAACAGAGCAGATAAGTTTCGCATTTGTTCTATTTAATCATTATTTCCCAATTTTTATTTATAATATCTTATGAATTTTATACATTTTAAATATAAAATTACATTATATTTGTTATTATGAGAAATGTCAAGAGCTGATGAATAATATGAAAAAATTAATTGTAATATTCGTAAATAGGAGAAAATGAGGGGGAAAATTATGTAAGTAGCTTTATTCCTTTTATTTATTTTATCATTAGAACGGTGGCGTTCATTAGGAAATTAAAATTGGTTTTTTTTATTGAATAGTCAACTGTAAACAACATAGCATAAAAATGATAGGTAAAAATATATATAAATGATATTTTTTTAATTGTTTTAATAATATCTCTTTATGGTATTTAATTGGTATCTTAGTAAAGGAAGAATATAGCACAGTGATAAGGGGTGAAATGTTTATTTGACAACTAACTAGTCAAGGCAAGAGTCAGCATTATTTGCTTCTGATTTCGATAAAGTAATTAGAGGATCTTCGGGACACATGAAAAGACATTTGCATTTTATGTTTACAACATAATTTTTGTGACTGTAATGAGAAATAGTTCTGAATATTGAAACACTGAATAAGGTAAACTAAATTACGGCAATAATAAGGAAATATAAAATAACTAGAACACTGTAAAATATTATATCCTATGAATGCCAAGGAACTTACAATTTTCCCATTTTGGTATATTAAGAGTAGAAGATACTAAATCAACTCTACAGATCTTTCTTTGATCTTTCATGACCAATGTAAGATGAAATATTTTGGGATAGGAAATGAAATTCAAATATAAAATTAAAATGAATCATTTATAGTTGTGAATGAGAAACATAAATAAATATAGATATGAATGATTCTCTGTATGTAGAATGACATATATTTGAGACCGAGTCGTTTTAGTAGTAACTAATTTAAATACTAAATTAAATGGAATGCAGTCACTTATAAGATTCTAAATATCCTCAGTTTTATAAAAATTATGGAGCAAACTATCTAACTGTTTACCGGAGAACTCCGTCGTAAGAGAAATACTTTGCATCTAATTAAAACTTATTCCACTTTATTATCATTTCGGAATTCATTCCTTAATTGTGTTTAAATTTTAATTCATCTTGGAATATTTTAGAGATAAAGATGGACATTGTTAACCTGAAAAAAGCCCTACAGAAGAGGAGGCAGAAGAAACATGTTCCTCTGTGGACACGACCGTGGCTCCTCCAAAGGACAATATTTGGAACATGCGAGAAAATTCTGCGGGATCTACAAGAGTAAGATCTGCCTGCCAACCAAAGAATTCCTGAGAATAGGTGTAGCCTTCTTTCAGGAGTTTGTAGAAGGAGTATGACCAAGGATAGACCAGCAGGATACGGTTTTCTAGAAAGCAATGTCACTTGGTCTCAAGCTTGCAATAACCATACGATACCTGGCCTCGGGTGACAGCTATATGAGTTTTCAGTATAGCTTCTGGGTTGCCCAAAACACCATGTCTGCCATGCTTGAAAACAAAGGAGGAGTAGAGGAAGGTTGCGTAAAGTTTCAGCAGATGCTTGATCATCTACAACACCATTGGGGCATTAGATGGGAAGTATGTGTGCATGAGATGCAGTGCTAAGGCTAGATCATAATACTACAATTACAAGTGTTACCATTTCATAGTTCTCCTCGCAATTGTCGATGGTGACTAAAATTTCCTGTATATCGAAGTGGGTGCGTCTGGTGCAGGATCAGATGTATGAATTTTCTCCATGCCCCCTATACGCTAATCACTGGAGCAAGGCAACCTGTCTCTCTCTGACCCTAAACCACTCCCTGGTACCGACACACCAATCCATACTTCATTTTTGGAGATGATGCGTTCCTTCCACTAAACTGGTTGATGACCCACCAATCCTTAAAGAGGCCTGATTCGAGAACAAAAGATTTTCAACTTCCGACTCTCAAGAACAGGTTGTGGTGCGGAAAATGCATTTGACATCCTCGCTAACAAGTTAAAAGGATGGCATTTTAATACTTTTTATGACAACCTTACGAATTTTTCCCAAACAAAGCACTAATTATTTACTTTATTTACTCTTCTTATAGAAATATTTATATATTTATATATATATATATATATTTATATATATATATATATATATATATATATATATATATATATATATATATATATTTATATATTTATATATATATATATATATATAATTATATATATAACGTAATAATAATTTCAATTGCAATCACACGGGTGGTGTTGTCTCCTGAAAAACATTGCCCAGAATCCCAAGTGGATCCGGTCAGTGGCCCGTACCTGTCGCGTCCTCCAAAACTTCCTCGCAAATAAGGAATCACACTGTTCCAACCTCCTTGGTGGGCACTGATGATCTAGTAGCATACCTTGTGAAACCCGGCCTATGAAGATAGGGTGATGT
Source organism: Ceratothoa steindachneri (assembly GCA_963969495.1). Taxonomy (NCBI): domain Eukaryota; kingdom Metazoa; phylum Arthropoda; class Malacostraca; order Isopoda; family Cymothoidae; genus Ceratothoa; species Ceratothoa steindachneri. The sequence goes on along the minus strand of OZ018322.1, from coordinate 184,654,918 downwards.
GCTGATAGATATACAGGAGCGTAGGGCAATAACGCTACGTGGGTTGCCAAGGAGCAACGTCATCGAGGGAGACTGTCAGCAGCCAATAGTGGAAGTGAGGGGGGCGGGTGGCTGGCCCATAGTTGCTACGTTTATGGAAGTAAATAAGGAGTTCAAAGGGGATTTTGACGGGTTTTGTCGATCTCTCCATCATCTACTGTACCACTAAACTATTCCTTCATAAGCCCTTCAAAACCACTAAAAGACTACATTTAGTTAAATAAACGTGACAACTATTTGCTGGCCCAGAAAGGGAGGAAGGAAGGTAGGTTTTCTTAAACTCGAAACTTGTCAGTGTAATGGTTGCCAGATTTGCCGTTTTTCCGGGTAGATTCCTTAAGTTTGACCGTATAAATAAGTTACTGGCCGTAAAATAATCAGATTTGCACCTCCAGTAGGCTACTTTATATATCCTTACATATAGAGAAACCCGAAATATCCTTACATATTTACTTGATGAACTAAAAAATAAATCGACAATGAAATGCATAGCATTGGATATGAAATTTCTCTGCTATCGGGCAACCAAAGTCAGTGAAATTTGTAGGGGGAAGAAATCCAGGAAGGGAGAAAGGTAGGGTGCGAGGCGTGGAGGAAGGCAGGAGTAACTGTTAGTGGCTATAGCTAGTATGTTCAGGTCAGGCCGCAAAAGTAATTCAGTTTCAGCTTTTGTGTACCATAACGAGTCAAATTACATAAAGAGTGCTGTGGATACAGTTCTAGGAGGGAAAGACTGAACAGTATTAAATGTTCAGCCCATACCCCACCTGAGGAGGAGGACTTCAATCCATTATTATTTTTTTGTTTATTTAGGCGCTTGGCAAGAATTCATGCCAAATATCATTATTCTTTACGATATATACAATTCACTTTACACCACCTTTATTATCTCCGCTATGTTACAGATACATGAACATAAACATATACATAAAACTATACCATTTATTGAAAAACATTACACTTAATAATTAATAATTCTGGAGGGTGGTGGGACGTGGGCTGGCCTAGCAACATTGAGTCAATTATCCTTCGTGTGTTGGGCGTCATCTCAGGAAAGCTGGTGGTGTACCCACAGGGCTAGGGGGTGTTGTTGAGGTGTATCCTGACGTAGTTTAGACACGTTGATGTACTCTCGTGGTGGAACAGGGCCGGAGTAGTGCTCACGCGGGGTCGCGTATCGCTTACTGGCATGGTGGGTAGGTGTACTTGCGTTGTGGAACATAGCAATATACCAATTGAATCTCATGAGCATCTCATTATCTTGATCTCCTTTCAGCCTCTCCCACACCTTCTTCACTTTCTTTTCAAGGTACTCCAGGTACGTCTGGATGGTCTCCTGCCAAAGCGACTGAGACTTAAGGAAGGTGATTACCTCATTATGGAGGTCTCTGCTCTTGCTGGTATTGTCCTTTAGCTGGAAAGAGAAAACAAACATTTAGTGTCATGTAACTGTAATATTAATACACACACTACTCTAACCAACATAGATTCTATATAATTATTCGTTAATTATGTATTTCCATTTATTACATATATTGTGTTTTACCATATTTTTATCCTACCTTTTAAATCAGCAGGAAGCAGTCTTTCTCGTCCTCGTTACTGCCCCACCGGGACCATTTCCTAGTTTCCTTCTTTTCCGCTTTAACTTCCTGTCATGCTTCCCCCTCCGCTTTCTGAGGTCGAGATGCCTCTGGTGTCTGGGACGGCTGTGTGTAAATACAATGAAATGAAAATATAAAATTAATTACTTTTCCAAGAATTGTTTTTTTCTACTGACATGGTTATTTAATATAATGTAAGGCACCGGGCATGAAAAATTCTTACACAAATCATGGTTGATATAAAATAAAACATGGTCTTATTTCAACCAAATCAAAAATGTGCGTAATTATTTTAGTGTTGGTGCGACCGTTCTGGCGAACAATATTGTCATTTAGGAGCAAGAAGTGGTTGGCTCACTGTCTAATATCTCATCGTTCTCATCATCCATCATATGCTCTTTAAGCTGCTTCTCTTCTGTTGTGTCGTGGATGTCCTGTATCGCTTGTGATGACGTATATTTTCTCCTTGGTGATGCGATGCATGATGAGTGGAAGTGCGTGAGGAGGCAACGAACGTGAGTGGAGAAGCGGAGAGATGCTGGTAGGCGGTGCTTGCTTTTATACCACCCGCAACGCACGAGAAGGAGTCAGCGAGTGGGACTTTGCCACATCGGCGAAGTCACAGATCGGCGGCGCAATATTGTCTTCAGAAGGTGTCAGGCAGCTCATTATTACGTGTAGCGTTAGGGAATTAGCCTTCCACGTTGAGCATGGTCGGCGGTATACGGCGACCAGCGATTGCACCATGGTGTGTGGAAAGTTTAGAGCTTAGATTGGCGCTGCCTGGCAGTGTTAGTTACCTCATAAGTCGTCGCTGTCAGCCAACTTTGCGCCGCTTGGGTTATGATGGCATTTTGGACACCACATGTCACCGCAATGTATCGCCGAGTCCTTTTAGGCTCCTTTACGTGTGTCGATATGAGCTCACTCCACGCCGACAACTTCTAGAAGTTTTTAACATGCACCAAATTTTGAAGCTTGCTCTCCGACCTTAGGTCCACTCGCCAAGACCAGTCACGAAAGCACTCATTTGCACCATGTCCCTAGGACTGTCACCCACTACTAGATCGGCAAGAGTCAGGGTGGCTAGTCGCCAAGGTGTGACGGGGTTTGAGAAAAAGGTGCTGATGAAACAATTTTGCTACCATTTAAAGTCCATGGTAATGTTCTTTGGGGATAATGTTCTCGATATAGTTCCCTTAAAAAAGAAAGAATCAAAGACATAGAGAGTGTCCGGATGCTTAACTGTTGGCAAGACAGGTCAGTCAATCATGAAAGCGCTTCTTTTTTCTCCTCATAACAAGGGATCTTCCAGAAACTCTAAACAAGCGAGCAAAGCAGGGATTCATCAGAGAATATCATATGCCCTAAACTTCAACGCTCCATTATTTATAATTCCTACAAATGTGGAGTCGATTTGTAAGGTACTTCTTATTGATATGACACTTCTTTGCCGTCCTTTTCTACTTGAGGCCATCGTCGAATAATCTTTGGCAAACTATCTCCTTCCATTTCAGGCCAATTTGGTGCAGAAAACTTTAGATTAAACATTTTTTTAAATTATATTATTATTACGCAACATCTTTCCTTTAACCAAAATATCATATCATCTTACTTTCGATCGAATAGCAACTTTTGATGGCTTGAAACTCAACTCCTCCCGGAAGATGAGCAGAAAGAGGTTTTGGATTCAGCAAATAAATGCACCTTTTCATAGTAATTTTGAAATGCTGACTTTATAATAAACCTAAAATAATTTAAATATTATCCTAATCAAAACTAATCACAAAATATCTATTAGTCTCAAACATTGGGTCATGGCTGTATACGGATGTGAAGATGTATTTAGTTGATAACTAGAATTTCAGGGAGTGCAATCAAAGAGGTAATGCATTATTATGCGGGGTTAATGGTCGCTTGTTTGGCTTGTGAAAAGATATAATATAGGCAGTTTTCAATACGTTGGAAATAGAGCAGCTGTAAATTAAATGGTTGAAGTTTTATATTATGGCGTCGATGGCTTTTGTTCTTAATTTCAGGACTATATCAAAGTGGTTAAACGAGACAAGGATAGGAGTTATCCCGTTAAAAAGATGAAACTTGGGATTATAGTGGGTAAGAACAGACAGACGGAAAGAAATGAATGACTCCGTGCTCACGCTGCGAATCCTTTAAAAGAAAGTAGAATAAGACTCTGCTCCACATCACAAGAAAAACACAAATCATATATTTAGATCGGGAGAAACTTGTAGTTTTTATCAGAAACAAAGTAAATTAACAAACTAAAAACTGTCAAACAGAAAATTAAGCAATTGAACGAAAAAGATATCGTTCTAAGTAACGAGGCAGGTGAGGAATGGAATTAGATACAATAAAAAATGGAGGGGAAATTGCTCTCTAAGTCAGATTACTTAACTTTGCCAAAACTAAGAGAAAGTGGAACGGATTGAAAAGTAGACAGAAACATCTAATTTTCCGTAAACACTTTCTTTCCTATGGTCGTACAGTTACCCTATTTACAGAAACAATAAGTACCGAAAATTCATCAAAAGGAATTTCAATAAAAAATGAATGAAAGAGATTAATCGCGAAACATGTAGGGAAGAAGCATTTTGGTCGTAGAAAGTCAAAACAATACTTGCTCTACACATTCTCTTGTCTCTCTCTTATAAACAAAAGTTCTTTGCAGCAGCCTGCCTAGCGCTCTCCACATTTAAACTACATTTTGTCAGCAATATTCGTGCTGCTATCTAATTATTTATATCTAACTCACTTTAGGAATGGCAACCTTTGTTCGGGTTCTCCTTCGACTTAATAGCCTTTTTGCCAGCATCCGTTCGACGGATCTCTTTGATTGAATTTATTCTAATCAACCAAGTTGTGTAAAATACAGAGTATTCACAAGTCTATCTATATTCTCTGTATATTGAAATATCTTTCCCGCTGGGTATTTTCCACGCCTTATTATGGCCCTCAGTACATATAGTGTAACTAAAGAACTGTTTTCCGTTCATCACCGGTTTAAAAACTAATAAACTTTTGGAATGGACAGAGCTTTCGCTGGTCACTACGATATGTAAATTTCTTAGCATAATTCATTTGGATACTTTCTTTTAAAATAAGATTGTTTGGAACCGACTATTCTTGTCTTTCCTTTGAACAAATGTTCCTTAGTGTAGTGCTTCTTGTGTCTATATCTTAAATACGGTTTCTTGCAGCCCTACTCTCTTGGATCTCCTTTGTTAATCTAAATGCGTTGAAGCTGCACTCTCGTAGCTCTGCTTTTCGAAACTTTTATAAACAAAAATTCTTTGCAGCAGCTTGAATAGTGGTCTCACAATTTAAATTATTTTTTTTCCAGCAAATTTCGAGCTGCTATATACCCATGTATATCCAATTCGTTTTACGAATCGCAACTCTTGGTCTCTTCTTTTACTTAATTGCATTTTTATTAGCATCCGTACCACGGATCTCCTTGATTGTATTAAGGCTAATGAACCAGGCTGCGTAACATACAGAGGATCCACAAGTCTATGTACATTCCATCTACATTGTAATTTCTTTCCTGCTAGATATTTTCCACGCATTTCATCTCAACAAATTTAAACCTTAGAGCAACTAACCGAAAAATCATAATTTGTGACAATTAAACCCTTGTGGGATACACCACGCTACCCAAATCTAAAAAAAAATATTTTTCTCTCAAAGGAAAATTATAAGGTCGGTTAAACCTACTAATTGAAATCTGTGTGGCGTAAATGATACGTGAGGCGTTGCAATTCTTCCACTAATTCCTTCTTTATTAAAATTGTAGACGCTCTAGTGTCTAGCAAGGTTGCGCACTTCACATTGCCTCTATCTTTCACCTACTAATAAAGCCCAAGCAGTTATTTTTTCTAAATCAATCTTTTTTATGGGCAAAGACTCAAATCCCTTATTGGAAAACGAGGGAAATATTCCTTTCTCGACGCGAATGCTTGGCATAAAAAATGCTCAGGAAAACGGTAATCTGGTGAAACTGGCTCCAACGACTGAGGTAAAACCCTGACCGTTGCAAGAATTTGGTTAGGGAGGTAAGTTTAACATTTGATACAGAGGTGGATATTGTCCTGTATAGGATGGAAGAAGTGCATGTCATTTAGACGGAAATCGGTATCCACGGTTATGTTCTTCTTTACGGGAGTTCGAACAATATAAAAGGGTAGGTACAATCACGCCTAACGTTGACACGGCTATCACACTTATAACAAGCTGAAACAAGCTTGTGGAAGTTGTGGAGTTTAAATGTTCCGCGGTGGGTCAGAAGTGATAACATGATGCTTAACCATACTATTAGCTTCCTTCTCTTAAACCCTCCGAACATATTCAAATTATGATCATCTCTCCTTCACTTGATTCATCGCTACAAAAAGGTTGACTTCTGGAAAGACATTTTCCTTAAACGTTCCTTACGCTTGTGGGGAGCAATTTGCATACTTAAAAGCATTATTCAAACAATTAATCACATGAAGCTTGGGGTAGTGGAAGTTCAGATGATCATCAGATTCCTGAATGGCCATAAACACTAATTGGTACGAAAAAAAAAATCCTCTTTTACCATCTCTCTTCTTATTCGTATAAAACGCGTTACTTTTGGCGACCAAAGGCTGTGCCAATTTTATATCTTTCTACACATCATTCAGTTCATCATGAATCGGAAATTGTGTATTTCCTCCCGATGTGTGGATGAAACGTTTCGCTTCTCAAAGCTTCGCAAATATTTTCATCCTTGGACAAAATATATTCATTCAAAAAACTTTGTTTCAAACTAACCAATCTGCTTGCAATGCTTGGCTCTCCAAGTTTATCATTATAATAGCCTTTAAATTGACAAACATTGTGGGAGAGAGTTAATGATCTACTAACATTAAGGGATTGGGCTTTAATTTTATGTAGTATGAGTTAAGTTGGTTAGATCAATCATGTTGCTAATTTGTTAGCTCTACTCAAATAATTCTCGACTAAGTAAAATAAAATATTTCAAACGCACTTGATATTAATCAATCATGTTATGTAATGCACATTAAACCGTAGTTTAAAAGTAAACCTATCAAAATGCATTCCTAACCAAAATACTGAGACAGACCCATCAAAGATAATAAAAATCAACCTTTAAAATGATATTTTTAAACGGAGTAGGCAGTATATAATTCAGTTAGAATTAATCGCTCTGCTTACTATCACATTCAAATCTAAATCTAAATGGAAAACAGTAGTACTTCGCAATTGTTTCTAAAAAAATAAAGTTTTAAACGAGCGAGTGTACGTTTACATAGGTTTAATGGTGTCGAATGGGGCTACAATGACTTTTTCTGCTTCCGTGAGATTTCTGATTTCTTTTAATGAAGGGGTTGCATGAAGATAATTATCTGAATGAGGATTGGAGTGACGAAGGCTTACCAGCCTATCTTCAAGCTACCCTTCGGAGCGAGATTACAACTCTACGCAAGTGAGAATGTGGGGGAATTCCACGTGGAATTTCTTTTCCAGCACGGAAGTTCCATGCGCTGGAGAATGTTCTGTTAGGCTTAAATTAGTAAGCCTATTTCCCTCTTCCACAAGTTGTAGCCTTAAACCGCGTCCCCCACGGACCGCTTTTACACGGGTTAGAATCACCTCAGCAAGAAGATCCGAAGCCATTCGAGAGTAAAGCTGTTTCCCACTCATATATAGTGCTCGTATTCCATGAGGCAGACACAGAGTTGAGAAGTCTTGCCCAGGCCCAAGAAGATTCCCCTAGTTTCAAGTCAGGTGCTAACAGCAAAGCAAAGTGACGGCTGAACTATTTATGCGTTGGAATTAGCCCAAGCCAATGAGGTAATTCCATTTAACCATCGCTCCCGGGCGATTTTTCCGACTTGACTCGTCAACTCCTTTCGAAGCCCTCCTCGTTCGCCCCTCGTTTTTGGGTGGCCGAAATACTCTCCCCTGGACCGGACGTTACCCCCCCCCCTCGATGCACCGTCATCACTTTAACTTGCCGCTCAGAAGCTCCGAGCGCCCTCGCCTCACGTGCAGAAGACATCCGTGAAGCCTTACCCTGACGTCTCACCCGGAATCCTCTGTAAGCCAACCCCTCTCCCCCTTTAGTAACTCGTTTGAGTTAATTCCTCCCATTTGAATAGTCTCCTCCTGGAATACATTAATTTTTAACTTCATAGTTTGATGCATAACTACCATTTCCCCCCTGGTTTACCGTTGTAATTTTTCCCATTAATTCTCTGATGTAATTTTGGGCCATTAATTCTCTGATGTAATTTTGCCCATCATTCTCTCATTTTTATGTAAATAAAATTATATTTTTGTACATACCTCTTTAAATAACCTTGAGCTTTGCCATTGCCCATATTTTACCTGACCGCGTTGCACTCTTATCTCATTGTTTCGCGTGTCGAAACTCGTGGTGTTCCGTTCCATTGTCGGCTCGCCTTTAAGTTATTGGTCCCTCCCATAGATATAATATGGTATTGATGTTATGTAATGTCATACCACGACAGGGAGCCATTGAAGAAAACGATTAAGAAGGTTTTCGGCGATCAAAGGATCGTGTGCAAAATCAGCAACAGTCACCGGTACTGGCTGGACTATTTCATTAAGTGCGGTAATGTTGCTAGTTATAATCTTGAAATCCAGATACCCTACACTGGTTGGAGTAACGGATGTTCTTAAAGGCAATGAACAGGAGTCTTAATTCTTCGGAAGAATGTCTCATTGACACCGGTGTGTCGTTATTTTTTCCTCTTCTCTAACGTCTATAGGTCGAATCCGCAACGGATGGCAATGCATAAGGAAGTATGTACTATTCTAAATGGTGTTTATTGTACGAGATGAAAAGTAAATCCAAACCTAATTATGTTTTGAACTCCTCTTATTAAGTTCTTCCCCAAACTTATGTAATAATTTCATAAGACACACAAGGTTCGATCGTAAATGATAAATCGACAAAGGGTTGACTTCTAAATGTCTCCCAGCAGGGGCTAGTTTTAAAAAGACTAATTTGTAGCTTATAGACTTGTTTCATCGAAACTTTGATGGGCATAGATTGTAGTTTAATACAACAGTCAGTGGTAAATTTTGGAACAAAGGGTTGTGTTTATTAATATATTAAGCCATTCGGTCATTATGTTCCAAGATTTTGAAATCGGATTTGTTCGCCTAGTATATACGTGGTGAAAACTTAAGCAAGAGAGTCCCGTAAGTAGCACAGCGATTTGCTTTCTTGGCCGCCATGCTGACGGGAGAGAGCTTAGCCTCTTCTTCTTTTTCTTCTTTCTGATACGCTGTCTTCTTCCCCTGTTTCCTCACTTCTCAGACAACCAGTCCCACATCTTTATCAGTTCGGCTTAAAATTTCACAGGGTAGACACCAACCAGCTTTTTCTCACGCAAACAGCTCAGATCGAGGCTGAGGGTGAAGGAGGGAACGCACCCTCACATCTGAGCTCCGATTTAGAGTGATGGGTTTGTAACAACCTGCTTCACCATAACACTCACCTTCCTCACATACTCTTTCTCTCTCCTTTCAATGTCTATCAATTTTACGACGGGCCACCTGGCTGGAGTTGTTCCCTTAAATGGCGGCAGCTGGTTTTTACGGCTCGTGTTCACCTCTCGCAGAGCTGTGGCTACTGCTTGAATTGATTAGCGTATCCACCCCGAGATATAAATAAGGTAACTACGCCCAATAATAAGTCTATAAAAAAACCTCTACCTCTACTTTCCTCAACTTGGAGGAGCTGCGGGGATTCATCTCCTCCCGTTCTTTTTAGCTTTTTTTGCATAAGACGATACTGGGCGCGGGTCCCCTGCCCACCCTCCTCGGGTATAAAGTTTTTGCCACCCCGCCACCACGGGACGGGGTTTGGGGAGAAGGAAGCAGCATTTACACCCGAAATTATGTTTCCATTCTTCTCTTTGCATTAGATACCTCTTTTCAGGCAGTAGCTGTCCAGCTGCCCCTGGATAGGAGGTATTCTTATTTCTGAAATTCAACTTTCACCCGACTTCGACGTGACGGACTTCCGCCGCACGGTAGCACGGTGGCCGAGGCCCTTTCTCTTGCTTGGAGATCTGAATGGTAGAAATTCATTCTGTGGAGACTACTCGATCAATCCTAGAGGTCAGTTCCTTGCCAACCTGATCGATGAGGTGGAGATGGGTATCCTGAATGTGGATGAGTTTACGCATCACTGCCCGAGACCTGCTTCACTTTCCTGTTTCGATATTTCTGGGTGGCTTTGGCCTGAAAGCCCAGCCTAGTGGTGCGGTGGTTGGCAATTTTGGGAAATGACTGAGTTCTCTATCTCAGTCAAGGTGTCTATGCAGTTAGAAGAGGCCGTTGAGTTCTTTTGCGGTATCCATATCGCCGTAGGCTTAACTACTATTCCTAGAGCATCTAGCCGTTTTGCACGCCGACCGTTTCCTTGTTTGTAGGCGGACTATTAGGAAGCCATCAACCAGAAGCTTTATGCTTTCATGCGCTATAAGCGCCGCCCGAGCGATTTTACTTTCGCTAAATTTCGTCGAGGTAGGGATAGATTCCGTTATGTGTCAAAGCAAACTCGCCGCTCTTCCTTGCAGACATTCCTGTCTCCACTTAACAAGAAGATTCCTCTATCGGAAAAGTGAAAATGAGTGTAAATGATTCGGGGAAAGCTCTAGCAGGACCACCCTCCCGTTCTCCAGGTAAATGGGACCACAATCTCGTACCCAAGGTCTGTTGCTGAATCCTTCTCGAGCACTAGCTCCGCATTCTCTAGTCGGAATTCTGAACGCCAGCATTCAATATGCGTCGTGATATCCTGGACTTTACTCCAGAGACCAAGAACCCGTCAACATCAGGTTTACATTGAGTGAGCGGCGTTCCGCTGTCGCTTCGTGCGCAGACACACCGTCCCTGGTCTGAAAGATGTCCCGTACGCCATGCTACGAAAACTGGGTCGAACAAGGCATGGTATTTCTGTTAGATTTGTTCAAAAAGAACCTGGGGAGAAGGTATCTACTTAGACTCCTAACGAATCGGTTCTCTGTTCGCTCTTTACTAACCGCGGAGAGATCCCCCTACTCCGGCCGGTTTCCTCCTAATCTCTTTAATCACCTGCTTGTACAAGTTATAGATAAATTATTAAATATTATATCAACCCTTTTTTCTGGACAGCGTAGGCCACCTTTCTTATGTACAGTCTGCACAGTGTGGGTTCCGAAAGTTAGACTATAAGTGGATGATTTGCTCCGACTGGAAGATGCCGACTGGAGGGCCTGCAGTCGTAAACAGCACCGCGCCATGGTGTTTTCCGATACTGGATGTCGTTAATGTATCATGGAGACTCTCCACACGATGGAAGTGGAGGGCCGCCTCCCAATCTTTGTATCTAAACTTTTACGAGATCATCAATTCCAGGTACGGGTGGGAGAGCCCCCTCCTGCCTAAATGAGCAGAAAGAGGGTGTCGCGCAGAGAAGTGTCATCAGGGTCACACTCTTTGCCCTGAGCATCAATAGCAACACATTCCTGCTGCAGGAAGATGTTCTCACTAGGCGTTACGGGGACAAGACTTCGATCTCTTTTGGCGCGTCCCAGATGCCAACTCTGGAACATTAACTTCAAACATTCATTCAACCACGTATCTCGCTATGCCGAAGCCCACATGCATCGGTTTTCCTTAGCTAATACTAAGTTGGGGCACTTTTGCCGGTATTAATGGCTTCACTTCACCCAGACTTGATTCTAAATGGTGTTCACCTGGAATTAGTCGACTCACACCGTTTTCTTGGTCTTCTATTTGACTGACGCCTCACCTGAGAAGCTCATATTCGCAGCCTTAGGGGCTTTTGTACCCGCTCGAAGGATATTCTTCATTTTATGCATCCGCAACCGAGAGTGTATTATGGAAGGTGGAAACGATCCAATACCCCTTCATTCGCTGGCGACCGATGCCTTCCGCAAGTCCCCTAGTAAGAGCCTATATCTAGATCCTTGGAAGATTCCACTCACTCTGCGCCGTGCATATTGCATTATTCGCCTGCTCAGTCGCCAACAGTTCTCACTGCATCCGCAACTGCTCTCGACTGTGCCTATGCCGCCGAGAGACACCAGTCATACACAAACCCCTTTGGGCTTAGGGTTATGAAATTCCTGCGAGAGCGAGGTATAGCTCTCGGGCCGGTATTGGCTCTGGTTCTAGCCAGAACGCCACCCTTGAGATTACCACCTTCACCTATTCCCCCCAAATGCCTTTGCTGCAAAAACTTCTACAGCGCTTGGAGTATTGCGTTTGGTCTTTTTAGAACACACGTTGTCTCACGCTGGAACCGTGCCAGTATATACGGATTACTCTAAGTCCGAAATCAGGTAGGCTTCCACGCCGTATCCACTCTGTTTGAAGTCAGCGGGGCTCTGCCAGGCTCTGCCAGGCTCTGCCTCTGTCTTCATGGCCGCACTTGTTGCAATGCTCCGCTCGGTATGGGAGATAAAGCGAAGTGCCCAGTTTAGAGACCTGATTGTGATTTATAGCGACTCACAAAGTGTCCTGAGTGCCCTCGGGTCATTGGAAGTTCTGCATCTCCTGCTTCACGATATCCAGGCCGCCACGGTATTGGCAAGCCAGGTGGATGTACAAATTAACTTCTGCTGTGTTCCTAGACTTGAAGGAATTGCGGAGAATGAGTGGGCCTATGAGGGTGCCAAATATTCCGCGACATCTGGGCAAGCAGACCAGCATTTTGCTCTTCTTCACACTGATTACATGATATAGGTACGGGAAGCTCTCCGGAACGCATAACAAAGGAAAGGAGAGACGGTTGATGGGAACCTGAAGTTGCGTGTTATTCCACCACCAACGCTCCCATGGACCTACACAAAATGCTGAGACGGCTTCAGTTTGCATTTTTGGTCTCCAAATTGGACACACTCGCGCGCGAGATGCACCGCCACTTGATGAAGCGCTCCTCTGAGCCTTATTGCGACGACTGTGTTGTCCCCTCGAATGTTGTCATATTCCTGTTCAAGGTCCTAATCTGGGCAATCTTTCCCAACGTTTACTCTTCCAGTACCGGGAAGAGCTGGATCGCTACCAATTGTCCCTTATTCTCGGGACGAGTTCGTGTAGACAGACCTGCGGACTATACGACATTTAGGAGGAGGGTGGACTCGCACACTTTATTTGACTTTTGTTTTTGGTCGTATATGTCCCTGCGCCGGGGAAAGGCGTGCCACCTCTCAACGCTGGAGCCCTCTTCCTTGTTGCCTTTTCTCTCGTTTTTGTTGTTTTGTTGTGGTATTTTTATCGATTATATTTGTTATTTTATATATTATTTGTTTTTTAATATAACGTAGTAGTAGACTTTCGTGAGTAGGGAGATCTATTCCTCAAGTAGGCAGTCGCCTGATGGGCTCCTAAAGTAAAAAAAAATCGAGCAAGAGAGAAGGGTGTTATTCGGGAGAAGAAGAAGAGCTCATTCAGCTGGAGATCACTAATTAGGGGTAGTTTGGCGCAACTACCCCATGGAATCTTTTTAAAGAAAATTCTCACGTGTGCAGTGATTGGTTCAAATCCTACTTAAGAGAGATTTTTAATATATTATTATTAATAATATTCATAATATTAGAGGAATGACGAAAATGTACAAGAAAAGAGAAGAACGTAGAGGAAAGAAGTAAAAAGAAAGAAAAGTACAGAATAGATAGCCAGAAAACGTCAACATGTACGAATGATTGCCTGATAAGAATCCAGATGATTCATTTTATTTTTTCTTGTATTGTCAAAAAGATCTTAGAATTCTTGAAAAATAACTTTTTACCATCTTTTTTGCTGAATGATGTTCAGGAAGAGAAGGGGCTCAATGACATTCAAAAATGTTCTAATAAAAAGCTTCGCTGAATGTTTTATTAAATTTTATGATGAATTTGATCATCATGAGTGGAGCCTTTGAAACACAAGAGGTAGAAAATTGGATACATATGTGATTTAATGCAACATATTTATAAAGAAAAGAAAATATTTAATATCTCACGAGAAGGAAACACTAAAGTAATGGATGATGAGATTAAAAGACTAAGCAAAGGGACTCTTTCCTGGAACTTTAATCAATGGGCGCTTTCTCAATTAAGATTTTCGAGAATCCTTTTTACAGTTCAACAAGTTGCATAACTTTATTCTGAATATAAATTTGGGGCATAATTAATGCCTTACTTGATCCCACATAAAACTATTGCAAAATACACTATTGTGGGATAATAAAAGCTTTTGAAAGCCAATATTCCAATTTTCTATTAAGATTGAAAACTAAGCAAAAATAACTTGGCTTTTATTTCTTTCATAAATGAATGGGAATGCAGTGTTACAGCGTGATTTGTTCCTTTGTTCTCTTGTTATTACTTATCCACGTTTAATTTTGTGAATTTTTGGTGTTCTTCTTATAAAGCTTGAAATTATTTCTCTCTGTTCCATGATATTTATTTACTATTCTAAAAGGAAAAATAGAATTAATATGATAATAAATGAAAATTACGTCTTCATTTTTTATAATAAATCAAGAATCATTATTCAGGCTTTCCTCATCTTTGGCTGCCCTCGCTATAACAATAAAATACGGCCCCTCTTCCCCTTAAATAAAGAGTAGACCCTGGTATTATCGGGTTTACCATTAGTTCTCCTTCTCATCTTTATTTGCATTTGATTATCCAATTGGGGAATCTCCTCTGCGATCCGAGATACAAATACCGAAAATTAAACAAGTAGTACTCTGCATCCAGAGGCAAATTAAACCTGTTGGACGCAAAATAATTAATAAATTTTCTAATTTAGCCAAAATATTAATTAATAATCAAATTTAAACTTTAATTGAATTAAATTAGAATGAGGATATAATGACAAGAATCTTTCCAGGAAAACTTAATTTATATTTATGTAAACAAATTTTGCTAATAAAAAAGTTGACATATATTCATCTAACATTTGCCTGACATATTCATTAAAAAACACTCTAATTGAAATATTCCTACTAACTTATTTTTATTTATGTCTGGTATCTAGCAAACATGGCAAGAACCATCAATTATTCCTTGTAACGTTTTTTAATTTCAACTGACTTGATGGAATATTTCCCCATGTTCATCTTTAACTTCAGCCAAATTCTCCCGAGAAAATTAAATTAAAATATAAGAAATGTCCGCTGACCAACATGCTGCTAACTATATTGCAATACGATTTCCTACGTCATCAACAAGTTTTTTGTAGTTGAAGGCTTTGTGCTTCCCAAGTATTCCATTAAATGTGCTTAAAAAAACATGCTAAGCCATTTCTTCGTCCTATTATAATGAATATTATAAAATGGATATGTATTCCAGATTAGCACTTTTCAAAACTTATGTAGTATTTATAGCATCGATCTGTTATTTGAAGTTTCCGCTGCTCGAGTCTAATTTTTTTTCATTAGTTAATTCAAATTAGTTCTTGTGTAGCCCATATTAAATCGATCAATTTAATATCAAAGAATAAGTAGCCCTCTAAACCTCGCTTATCCTGGAATATCATAAATTAGAATCAAATTTCGACTTATAGCAGCAAGATATTTCGAGAGTAGTCTCTTTCATTTCCAAATTACTTTATAAATGGTTATCGAGCGGAAATAAAATAATTGAGTCCAAGCGAGATGGTCGTTTTAGCCAAGGTTTTTATTAAGTGTCGCCAGATACATAGATCGTTTAAAACGCAAATTATTTTAATTTGACAGTCAATTTACGCGTGAAAATCCGTATGTTTTTATTAAGCATCATGATGATGGTGTAAAACTCCTGAGATTTACAGGTAAAGAAGTGTAATGACGATAATTTAAATCTTTCCTGACGAGAATGTAAGCTGTTTGTAAGTTTTTTGAGTTCCTTCATACGTTGTTGTTTATTTATAAATAGGTTTAAAATCACATTCACATATTTAAAATGGTGAATGTTTAGTTATATTTGCTGTGATGTATCTTGTAGCTTTAACTTTAGTTACTTCATTTTTTATATATTTTATGTAAAATAAAAAGATATTATTCTATTCTTCATAAAAGGATCAAGTAAACTTTTCTTTGAATTAGTGTTTCTAACTTAAGTGGTGAAGTTATTGGAACTAACAATTGAGATTGTTATTTTCATTTTAACATTCAAAATCAACTCCTACACTGTGTCGATATGTTTTCTATTCCATTGGCAAAATTTATCGTCGAACTTTCAACGTTCTGTTTATTTTGGCTGAAGGTGGATTAAAAGCCCCCAAACAAAGTAATTATTTAGGCTGTTTTGATTTCTTCATAATTTTCCATTTTACTAGTTTTAACATATATATTTTTAAAAGCTCAATTATATTATCAAATAATTCTAAAAAATTATAACGGAATGTTAATATTTCTAAGCTATATAATGTCTGTCACGCCTTAACAAACCAGTATACCTTAATGTGAATAATTTCTAAGTGATTGTGATTTAAAATTCCAAAACACTCTTGAATCTTAAGCAGACCCTCAAGTGTCTCTATGACTTCGTGACAATTACTTTATAAATTCTTGCTCAAATTGATTCAGAGTGTTCAGTAACATTGAGTAAAAAAAATATTTAATTTGATAATGACAACAAAATGGATATGCTCAATTACATAGATCAAAATTGGTTTTTATACGTAAAGTCGGTTTTGGTAACCAAATCAAAGATACATTTGCGAGAGTTCATTTCAAATTCTAATCTACAGTAAAAGTTTGAATTACTGAGCTATATTTAGCCAACACCGCTTCATGTGAAAATATTGTAGTGATTTTTTTAGTCGAGTGTGAGTCATGTCGCGAGCGACTCTACATCTCACTATGTCGGTCGTCGGAAGGTCGGTCCCCGTTTTGCTTTTTGTTTTTGTTTTTGTAATAACATTGTAACTATTGGGCCGATTCTAACGAAATTTGAAACTCGTAGGCTTAGCCAGGAAATTATATTGTTTTAGCCATAACATCAGAACTATTCGGCCGATTCCAACGAAATTGAAAGCTATTATTTTGTCTTGCATTCTCTTTCAAATGGTACAACTGACAAAGTCCTATAAAAGTTATACCGGGGATCATTTTGTTTAGCAATAACATCATAACTATTCGGGAGGTTCTAACGAAATTCAAAATCCTTATGTTGTCTTACATTCTCTCTTGAATGATATAATTGCCAAAGTCCTCCCGAGGTTAGCAAAGTAATTATTTGGGGGGTCAATGACACCATAAATATTTGGCCCTACCTAACGAAATATAAATCACTATGTTGTTTTACATTATCTTTCAAATGATATAATTGCCAGGCCTATAAAGGTTACCCCGCGAATTATTTTGTTTTGGCAATAACATCATAACATTTCGGCCGATACTCTGCTAGACTAGACTGGTTATAATATGCTATACTCTGCTAGGCAAGCCTAGAGTAGGCTATGCTATGCTAGGATATTATAGGCTAGGCTATAATATGCTAAGCTATATTAAGATATAATGTACACGGGTAAAATATACTATGCTAATTTAGGCTATAATATGCTTATGATAAGATAGCATATAGTACATATGGAAGGATAGACAATAATAAGCTATGCTTCACTAGGGTATAATAGTATAGTATAGGCTATACATGTCTAGAATAGTAAATACTATTCTAGGTTATGCTATGCTAGGCTATGCTAAGCTATACTATGCTAGGCAGGGCATGGAATGATATACTAGGCTAAGCTACGCTATAGTATGCCTGGTTAGGCTATGATATAATAAGCTAAGCTACACTAGGCTAGTCTATGATATACCAGGCTAGGATGAACAAGGATTTACCATAGGCGGCTACGCTAGGTTATGCATGCTATGCATCCTTAGGCTAAGATCTAATAACATAGTATAGGCTAGGCAATACTATGATATACTATATTTTACTAGCTAGGGTAGGATATGGTAATGTAGGCTATGATATACTATACTAGGCTATGCTAGTCTAGGCTAGAATATGCTACCTAGTCTAGGATAAGATAGAATATACTTTGCTAGGCTTCTGGGAAGTAGGCTAAACTAGGCTATACCTGACTAGGGTAAGTTATGCTAGGATAGACTATGTTTTAATATACAATTGTAGGCTGCCCTAAGCTAGGCTAGGTTATACTCTGCTAGGCAGGCTAGGCTATACTTTGATACAATAGGCTGGGGTAGGATACACTTTGATGGGCTGTTATACTATATAAACCTAAGTTATTTTAATATATATATTCTGCTAGACTATATATGAAGGTTTATACTAGGCTAGGGTATACTAGACGACTTTGGATTTACTATGCTATTCTAGGACATTCTATGCTATGATATACTAGAATGGGATATACAAGGGTATGCTATGCTATACAAGGCTAGGCTGGACTATACTACGCTAGAGTAGGCTAGAATATAGTGTACCATGCTAAGCTAGCATAGGCTAGGCGAGACTAGTATAGCCTACGAGGATAGGCTATACTATGGTAAACTATTTTAAATTATACTAGGTTAGGTATGCTATAATATACTATTCTAGGCTAGGCTATACTATGATATGCTATAGTATGCTATACTATGGTAAGCTTTACTATGCCATATATGCTAGGTTTGTTACCAGGCTATGTTAGGCTAGGTTGTACTATGGTTTTTATGCTAAGATAGGCTTTGTCATACTATGCCAGGCTAAACTATACTATGTAAGGCTAGGCTATACTATGCTAGTTACGCTAGAGTATGGTATCGTAAGTTCAACTCTTTTCGGAGTCATATGCTAGAATTTGTTATATAAAGCTGCTAGGCTTTGCTTGAATAGGCTAACCGAAGCTAGGCTAGGCCATACTATCGTTCGCTATGCTAAGACGTTATCTACTCTGTTATACTATGCAATACTATACTAAGCTATGATATACTATGCTAGGATAATCTAGGCAGGATTTCCTATGTTAGGCAATCTAGGCAAGTCTATACTATGTTATGCAATCTTGCTAGTCGATAGTATGCTAGGCTATATTATGCTTGTTAGGATAATACTAAAGTAGCTATCCTACGTTAAGCTAGGTTTTGCCAGGTTACTATTCGAGACTATACTAGGCTATGCTATAAAATAATATACTATTCTAGACAATGCTAGCCTATACTAGGATATGGTACGCTAAGTTATACTATGCTAGGAGGTACTATACTACATATTATACTTTACTATATTATACTTTAATATACTATGTTTTCTATGCTATGCTATACTATACTATTTTTTGCTATAATATACTATGCCATGTTATACTATGCTATAATATGATAACTACCCCTATGCAATATGTTATACTATCTAGATTATGCAATTAGGGTGTGACCATTTTTTCGCCCCTTCAAATCAATAAATGAGGTCTAACAAAAAGTTACGGCCCGCCATTTTAATGAAAAAATATATATTTTAATATAATTTAGTTCTGCTTTTTAATAAGCATTTATAAACTTGTGACTTCTTAATCGGGGGCTAATCTACATCTCACTATGTCGGACGGTCCACGTTTGGCGTTTTGCTTGACTAGGATATATTACTATACATGTCTAGGATAGTTAATAATAGGCTAGGTTATGCTATACTAGGATAGCCTAAGCTATACTACACTAGGAAGGGCCTGAAAGACTATACTAGGCTAGGCTACGCTATGGTATGCTAGGTTAGGCTATGATATATAAGCTATGCTACACTAGTCTAGTCTTCGCTATACCTGAATAGGATAAAAGAGGCTTTGCTATGTTATGCATGCTATGCAACCCTAGCCTAAGATAAAATAATCTAGTCTAGGATAATACTATAATAGACTATATTAGCTAGGCAAGCATACGGTTGGTTAAGTTAAGGTAGGCTATAATAAAATATACTAAGCTATGATAGTCTAGGCTAGAATATGCTAACTAGGTTACGATAGGATAGAATATATTAGCCTAAAGTCCTGGAGACTAGGCTGAGCTAGACTATACTAAGATAGGCTATACTAGACTAGGATAAGTTAAGCTAGGCGATACTAAGTTTAAATATACAATTGTAGGCTGCGCTAAGCTAGGCTAGGTTATAATCTGTTAGACAGGTTAGTTTGTAATTTGATAAACTAGGCTAGGCCAGGATACACTGTGATGGGCCAAGTTATACTATATTGAGCTGGGTTATTCTAATATATATTGTGCTAGACTAAATTTACAAGTCTATACTTGGCTAAGGTATACTAGGCTATTCTACGGTATACTATGGTATTCTAGGCCGTTCTATGCAATGATATATTAGGCTAGGCTATACAAGGATATGCTATGCTATTCAAGGCTATGCTGGACTATACTGCGCCAGACTCACTAGATTATAGTGTACAATGCTAAGGTAGCTTAGGCTAGACTATGGTTGGGTGTGCTGCGCCAAGTTATACGATGCTTGAATAGGATAAGATATAATATGCTAAGCAAAGCTATACTATGCTGGTCTACTTTATACTATGCTATGCTAGGATATAGTATGCTTATTCTATACTATGCTAAGCTACATTAGGTTAAGGCAGGCTATATTGGATATGCTATACGGTTCTAGGCTTAGCAAGCGTAGGATAGACTAGGCTATCCGAGGATAGGCCATACTGTGTTAAACTATTTTAAACTATACTAGGTTATGCTATGCTATACTATAGTAATAGAGGCTAGGCTATACTATGATAAGCTATAATATGGTAAGCTATACTATCCTATATATGCTAAGATAAGCCTTACTATACATTCTCTGCTAGGCTAAGTCATACTATACCAGGCTAAACTATACTATGTAAGGCTTAGATATACTATGATAGCTACGTTACAGTATGGTATCGTAAGTTCTACTATTACAGGAAATCATATGCTAGACTTGGTTATACTAAGCTAGGCTAGTCTAGACTAAGCTATATGAAGCTAGGCTGCCATACTATGGTCGGCTATGCTATGACATAATCTTTTCTGTTATACTATGATATACTATACTAG
Organism: Ceratothoa steindachneri; assembly: GCA_963969495.1. Lineage (NCBI taxonomy): Eukaryota > Metazoa > Arthropoda > Malacostraca > Isopoda > Cymothoidae > Ceratothoa > Ceratothoa steindachneri. The sequence continues at coordinate 184,634,215 of OZ018322.1, read as the reverse complement.
GCTACATTAACTATGTTACGCAATCTAGGCTAGTCTATACTTTGTTAGGCAATCTAGGCTAATGTATACTATGCTATAGACTCTATTATGCTAGTTGTGGTAATACTAAAGTAGGCTATCTTACGGTAAGCTAGGTTTTACCAGGTTACTATTCGAGACTAAACTAGGCTATACAAGGCTCTGCTATGCTAGGCTATACTATGTTAGGTGATACCATACGACATATAATATACTATATTAGAATTTTTCTATTCTATGCTATACTATACTATGTTATGCTATAATATATTATGCTATTTTATCCTATGCTATAATATGATAAGCATCACTATTCAATAAATTCTATGAAATAATATGTTATACTATGCTATAATGTGCAATGTTATACTATTCTAGATTATGCAATTAGGGTGTGACCATTTTCTTGCCTTTCCAAATCCAGAAATAAGGTGTGACAAAAATTAAGGCACGCTATTATAATTAAAAAAAATATATATTTTAATACCAGGCAATGGCTTTGCCACTCTGCGCTTCACAACTAAGATTAAAATTTAAAATCTAAAAGAAAGCAGCCATGGTTAAATTTTTATTAATTTTCTGAACTTCGCCAATTATAATAATTTTAAAAAGGAACTCTAAACAAAATTTCCACCCTTTAAAAATATCACGTTGCTAAAATATAGTTATAGAAGATATATAAAAATAAATTTTTGGAACTCCACCATTTGTAATTCTTTGGGTTTTAAAAAAATTCACAAAATTTCGCTACTTATTATTTTTTCTGAAATTCGCCGTTTATTTTTTATATTATAATTTTTTAATATAAAATTGATTAATTAAATTAGCGTAAAAGGTTTATTGTGTCGCTATAAATGGAAGATATATCAGTACAGCATTTTACTCCTTACAATTAGTGTGAAAGATATGCATTTTTATTTCCGGTTTAATTAATTAATTAAATCAAATAAGATGTGATTATCTTTATGATCAATATAATTTGAGGCGAAAAAATCTTGATTTTGGGGCGAGGTTTATATAATAATTTTTAGCCCTTCCACAGGTTGTCTAGGAGAGGAGAACTAAAATCCGTTAGCTTATAGTTGAGGAAATTTTATCACAAAACAGAAAACTGTGTTCATGTAGTTAAGTTTTATACATTAAATTTATGTTTATGGCTTTACCACTATTCCTTTAATGGTAGTCTTAGTTAAAGGTGAATCCAATATCGTCATGAGAAGATTGCTTCAGTTTGAGAATGTCATAATATGCATTGCGACCGAGAGCGATACCGAGATGATATATCAGTGCAATCCAAAACCTCACCCGCAACAAGGATTTCTGTACATTTGCAGCGGAAAAAAAGCCGGCGAATTAGTTAATATGATGCTCTGCGAGAATTTTTAATATTTTTGGAATTTAGGGCCAGAAATATAAACAGCTGTACGGAATGCTACTGGTATCTATCTCCCTTGTCGGCATTCTTTCCCTCCCTTTGGATATAGAAATTGGAAGCAATTTCAGTAGCATACATAAGATACAAGGCTACGCATCATGATATCTTACTTCGGGAAACACGTTGCTAGTAGTTTCCCGAATCCATAATAATTATTTGTTGCCTCTCAGAATCAAAGTACTCAATTTGACAATTAAGTTCAAACCAAAGGAAAAGGTAGAGAAAGCCACGCTCTCCTTTTTAGACGTGAAGCTTCATAGAAGCAACGAAGGTTAGAGATTCTCTGATAACAGGAATTTAATTAAAAGCTGTTTTCTCCATTAACACTCCAGCAATGAGAATGAGAGCGAAATCGTAATTATCATCGGATAATAATATATCATAAGGTGTTCCTCATGTCCGAAAAATATTACATAGAAAACAACCCTTAAACAGATTTGGATACTCTATGGCACTCGTCAGGAAGGCCAAAAGGCAAAGAGGAGAGCAGTGTCCAACATATGACGAGTACTGATATTAAGTAGAGTGGGCAATTCATCTCATCCCCTACCAGCAACTTTTCCAAACAGAAGGAGACAGAAGAATAGCTCCATCAAGCAACGTTTTTCTTTAATCTTGCGTTAAACACCGCGATATTTCCGGGACCTTCAAGCCATATAAGGAAATGATTAAGAACTCTTTGGTATACAAGATACCTTGGATACTTATCCTTCGGCTTACCTTGATCAAAATAGGGCTTTGAAAACTACAGTTAAAGAGCTCAAACAGGATAATCTAAATATTAAATAAACGAAAAAGATCAATCGGCGGTGCGTTCAGGCTAGAAAGTTTATGTGAGCTTTGCTAAGTATATTAACACGGTATTTTGCTTACCTATAATGGAGAGAGATTATCTTGATCTATAGGGAAACTAACACTTCTTTGCAAACCTTTTACTTCACTCAATTTCCAGCAACTATTCTTCATTAACTATTATATTCACACACTGGACTCAAAGTAGGTACGTAGGACAAGGATCAAGATAAACAGCAACGATCACGAATAGATGCAACGCTAAACATTCTGGTTCTAGTTCCACGTTAAGCTGTATGTCTCATGAATAACTAAGTCCTCTTCATTGTCTCTTACTATAGTTCCTCGCTTTCCTATACTTAAACATTCTTCTTCCCCTACCCCTCACCTTTACCTGCCGTAGCTACAGTGCCTGCAGTTTACTTAGGCTGTGGAAATTATAGCTGGGGGAGAGTATAATGGAGTACTAGGCCTTGCCCCCATTCTTTTTAGCGGCAACAGTGGAGGGAGCAGTTAGAGTGCCAGGTATTCTTTGTCTCCCACTTTTCTTTTCATTTCACTTTATGTTTTGGCTGTTTTAATCATTCTGACCCTTGATCGCTCACTTCGAACTAATTAGGGCTCTCTTAGGTAAAGTCGGAAAGAATTTCCTTAAGAGCGGGAAATAACACTTTCTCATTAAGGCTTCAAAGAAGATAATACACTTCTGGGGATGATTCCGACTGTTTGTCTTAATCAAGGTTGTCTCCAATGAAAGCTTTGCTCTTTCCAATTTTTATTCTTTGCACTTTTTCCTCAAACTTTTACCTATATCATATTTCTCTCTAGCACTACCTATCTTGGTCAAGGCTAAGGTCTGAATTGCAGTTGATAGTAAGGATTAGTAAACTCTTGCCAGCTACCCTGTTAAGGGTCCAGAAAATGTTGGGCGATTCTGGCTCACAAACCAAAACTCATCTGTACGTCGCTATTATGGCGAGGCCCAAATGAATAGTGTGACCGAGGAGAGTGCGCAATTCGAAAGGTAGGTGAGATTTAATTCGAACGGATATATGGGTTCCTACCACTATTGGAGACTGCTAATTTCTCCATATTTGAAGATCTTCAGAAAAACCCATAACTTGGGACAGAGAGAGAACGTTGCCCTGCAAAATGGACCCCAAAAGTTTAACCCTTTAGTGACCTGTCTTAGTTCCTATCGTCATAATTGATTGAAATTTAACTAAGAAAGTCTTGTGTCCACTATTACTATGATATTGTCAATACCCGGAAAAAGTTATTTACCATAGGTTTTGAAATGTTCCCAAAATAGGAACTTTGGACATTTCGGGAGTACTTTTTAGGGGAAAAAGGTATAAAAAAGGAAATGTTTTTCTATTCAGAGAATTTTTATGGTTCTCTGCGTAGCGTAGTGTACTAACGGCATACTTTTAACTGATCAAAGCGGTGCTCGCTGCCTCAGTGTGCCTGGTTCGAATCGCTTCCCTGCCCAAATTTTTTCGAAAAGAGGTAATAAAAATATTACTGCACGGAAATATTATTCCGTTTTCTCTTTCAATGTGGTTTAATGGATTCATATATATATATATATATATATATATGTGACATATATTGTATAATATAGTTAATATATATATATTTTATATGATCTGTTCTAATAAAAGAAAGACCTTTTAAGCTAGTTTTCCTGACGAAATAGATATATTTAAAAATATAAAATCAATATAGAGTAGATATATGTAACCAATCAACAAAAAGAATCCTTTTATTTTATAATAATGCTTATTAATCAGTTTATCTTCCTATTTATATATATATATATATATATATATATATATATATATATATATATATATATATATATATATATATATGACCCTTATTTGGTGACTTTGGAATATCAACTGGGGTGGGCAGTCAGAATGTTCCATTTGCTCAAAAAACACAGAGTGTAAAATATTTTTTAAATATCTATATTTAGAGGTCGCTCAATGAGCTTAAAGTTTGACATTTTTTACAATTATGTTATTATGGTTCTTGGTTTATTATTATAGTTCATACATTAAATTTGGCTGGTATCTTAAGTAGAAGACTAATGAACACAATAAAAATACCAATCTATGCACAAAACTAAATAAATAAAATTAAAATAAGGTGCAACATTAACAAGGTTTCATTAGTGTCATAAACATCTGGCAGAATATGGAGACTGCCCAACACTGACCCACTACCGCTTCCGCTATGCCGTGGTGTCTAGTTGCTTGGGTGATGCTGTGAGTTGTTTCCCTCTCTAATACACGCAGTTGTACAGTGCAGCCTAGACAATAAGGGCCATTTTCTTTCCTTTTTTTATTTGTTACAGGTACCATAGCGTGTTGAACCAGAGCTAGGACAAGTGTCTACCTACTTGGTTCAGTCTAGCCTGCCATCATTAGGAGCATACTACCATCAAGCAAACAGCTGTTTCAATACTCTCTACCTCCATCTTAACCAGAAGATGAGGACAAAGGAAGCAGCAGCGGAAACGGTCAAACTAGTGAGTACCTTCAGGGATTGCGTACGTATTTTAATGCACAAAGTGCAGCGAGCAAGAGAGAAAGTTATACGACTACATGATAACTGGATAAGCCTAAAGAAGAACAAAAGCAGGAAAACAAAAAAACAACACAAGACTGAGAATGATTTCCTTTTGTCCCTTGATCGTCTCTTTGACATAGCATATGAAGATGCGATATCAATGATTACAATCGAAGAGGTCAAGGAGTTTATACGAGCCCAGGTTGAGGAGGTACGCCGAGGCATAATGTCAAAAACACGACACATGTTTCTAGCACGTCGAGAAAAGAACAGCAGAGGAATGAAGAGAAAAAAGAACAGCGTATAATGCGTTCTCAAGCTTAAAGCGTAAACTGTAAGAAATCTCTGGACTCGCATCCAGCTATACATCAAGTTCCAGCAGTTCCAGTCCCACTCATTGCCCTTTTTAGTGTTGTAGTACATGAACGGATGCTGACGGCTGTGTTTCAGGGCCATCTTCAGTCATCATACCCCTAATAAAGCGCACCAGGAGCTCAAAGAAAATCATTAATCCACAACTCTCAGCCGCGAAGGATAGGGCCAAGATATCCGATCGTGCAGGATTTCATATACTTGCAGAGGCTGCAAAAACCTTGGCCATAATCCCCAAAACCTGGTGTTAAACCGCGAGTCCTCCCAGCGAGCCTAGAGGAAGTTTCATGCAGAAGCCGCCAAGGAAATTAAAAGCTCGTTCAGGTCTTTGGTCGCGCTGGTTGTGCACTGGGATGGTAAAATGGTGCAAACAGCGGCAGATGGTGCTGCAGCTATAGTCGACCGACTTTCTCCTCTGGTTTCAGGACATGGCGTTGCAAAGCTATTGGGAGTCCCAGTTCTTCTCAGTGGCACTAGTCAAGCAATGGCCGATGCCGTGATGACTGTCATCAAAGACTGGGGAGTAACGGACTGCATTTCTGCCCTATCCTTAGACACTACAGCTTCGAACACAGGGATTTCATCAGGAGCATGTACCATAATTGAGCAAAGGCTCAATCGAAGAGTTCTTTACCTCATTTCTCGTCTCCACATCTTGGAACTGGTGTGTGAGAAGGCATTTACAGCATGCATCGGCAAGCGATATCTGACCTAGTGGAATGACTTGGACAAATCTCTGCCTTAGCTTTACACAGAGAAAGACTTACCGCCACAACACCATGAGCGTTGCAATGACCTCATGATTAAGTTCAACTGACTACTGGAAGAACAAACGCCACGTGACGACTACATATGGCTACTAGAGCTGCATATAATCGTCTTTGGGGTACAGTTGAAGCATAAGATCAGAATGTTGCGTCCCGGTGCCCGCCATAGTGCCCATTGGATGGCAAAGATCATCTACGCATTTAGGATCTACCTGTACCGAGATTCAGAGCAATTCCACCTCACTGCAAGCAAAAGATCTGGAGTTCAACGATTCGTTTACTTTCAGCATCTCGACGTACATTATGTCTTGGTTTCACGCGACATCTCCAGCTGCAGCCCTGGCACAACCACTCTAACTGCTTAAGATGCTGGTGTCCTATCTGGACAAGGCAGTGGCCAAGACGACAGCTACAATCTATAGGGGCCATCTCTGGTACTTAAGTGAGAGGCTGGTTTCTCTTGCATTTTTTGGTGATCACCTGGCTATTGAGTTGAAGAGGGAGGTTTTGAATGTGTAGCAGAAGGATGAGGGCTCTGACGATAATTATAGACGAGCAACGGTCGAACTAACATCTACTGCACTTGCAGAGAAACTGTTGCAAGTTTTGTGACGTCTGCAACGCCATCCTTTTTTGAGATCATTGAGTTAGAGGAAAGTTTCCTGGCACTTGAATCAACTGATTGGCCCAGCAATCAGGGATAGTCATTCGCAGCTTCCTGCCTCAAGGAACTGCACACTGTAAACGACTTCGCTGAGCGGGGCATCCCCGTGATGCAGGACTTCAACCTGGCCCTCACAAAGAACGAATAGCAGAGGCAGTTCCTCTTCCAAGTAGTGGAGAAACACCGGAGGAATTACTCTGATGCCCGCAAGTCCACAGTGACTTCAAACTAGGCTACAATGAGTAGGATATGTGAACCTATAAGATCCCCCTCCTTTTGAGGGGATAATACTCGAGAATAAGTGTGTGAAATGAAATGTGTTTACAACTATGTTTATTGCATCAAATAAAGTGACTTTTAAATTGTTAGTGTTAAACACTTTTCTAAATCCCCTATGACGGCCCACAGAAAATGTACATCCTCTTATAAAAAAATAAGAAACTTCAATCTCGTTGAACTACCCCTAAATATTAATATTTCAAAAAATAACTTTGCATACATTGTTTTCGGAGCAAATAGAACATTTAAACTGCCCGTCCCTGGTAAAATATAAAAAAAAACAAAATTACCATGAAATAAGGGTCACTCTAATATATATATATATATATATATATATATATATATATATATATATGCAACAAAGCCCATAGGGAAAAATAATACGAAGATTCCAAGTACTTTCGAACCTTATTTCGAATCTTCTTATTATTTTTCTCTGTGAGCTTTGATGTATTTATTTCATACTCACGTGATATTTGTGAGTTTTTTACATATATATATATATATATATATATATATATATATATATATATATATATATATAGGTAAGCAAAACACATGGTGCAACTTTCTTGAAGGCCTAAATCAATTTTTTAATGTAGAATTTATGCCTATGAATCCATAAATTGAATGTAAATATACATATGAATTCATAACCCTGAATAAATGAAACACTACTTTTTCTTTTATACCAAAGTTATAACGATGTGAATAAGCTGTGAATATCAAATCCTATTTGATATTTATTTACTGCTTATGATAAATGTCACTGCATCCCATGTTAGGCATTCTTTTGTTGCACTTTTGTCACTGCAGGCTGGTGTTCTTTGAACATATTAGACATCTACCTTCGAAAGCTGGAACCAGAATGTGATTCATTCGATCAAATCTTGAGCCTATGCATGCCGGAGCATTTGGCCTATCGCGCCGTTTTCGTTCTTTCTCCATTTTAAGGAGCTTTCTCACTATTTCTTGTTTGAAATGTAGGTGAGTCATATTGGTGGAAAGGTTTACCTGCTGGTAATTTCGGTATGCGGCTATCACAGACATATTCTGAATCTGTGAAAACATATTCCATCACCATTTTCTAGATCTTAAGCGTGATCGGTAAGAAGATACTAAACTATCAAAGACATCTACCCCACCCATTCCTTTATTTTACATGCTAATTAAATAAGGTTGCGTAACGGTTCTTTTATTTTACTGTTTCACTCTTCTATCTACTTTTTACATAGGAGTTATGCTGTAGTAGTTGCTTGCAACATTAACAACTTAACTATTATTCCATTTGACGCAAATAACTGATCCATCTGATTTGAAATCATAAAATTCTCTCTCTTTTTCAGTTCCATTTTGCTCAGGAGGGGACAATGCCCTGTCCTGTTTTCTCGAACTGTTTTGCAAGCACGGATTTCTTTCTGAGATAAGTTACTTAGGATTTTGTGGCTGGTAAAAAAATAGCAAAAAAACTTATATGCTTTGAATAGTTTTAAACAATTTTCAACACTTGATCCACTACCCAATACCCTAAAGGTAATGATGCACTTTCTTCTTTCCCGAAATAAATAGAGAAATTGTATCGATAGCTATTAGAGCCACACATCATTCACATTTTAAAGCCAAAGCGCACTGGTTTATCTTTGATGAATTGTTTGGCACTATGTAATCCCATGTAAGGGTTCATAGACTCATGACTACTCAAAAATTCGTGAAATACCCCAAATTGCTTACAATTTGCCCGAAGCAACTCTAAAAGTGGCTGCATTTTAGCTACTTTTCACTCATATAATTTGTTGTTATCAGCGATGTGGATATACGTTCTTATTATTTTTAATCTATCCCAGCTCATTGTTTTTAAATATATTGGAGCTTCCATATCTTCACTAGTAGACCAATATGAATTTTCAGAAGGCAAATAGGGATCACCACTCAAAAGAACCAAACCTAGAAAATTTCTAATTCCTACTTCACTGACGTTGAAAGCTGTACATTCTGATCCCGTCTTGCATATAAATTTCTCCGTTCAGTAATGAAACTTATCATGTGATCGGAAAAAAATAAAGAAAATATGGGAAAAACATCTTTTCCGAGATAGTTTTCGCCAACCTTTTGAGGTGCACTATTATGATTCAGAGCAACCTTATCACTTCCTCTCCACCTAATTGCCTTGTGTAGGAGACCCACCTTCCTCATCTGAATCTTCATCACTACACGCATGAACTTCCAACTCTGAACTACTTTTTCAGGAAACTTTGCTGAGTCAGATCATCGTCGTTATCTTCTTCATCGCTGCCAATGGCCCCATTGCCGTATTCAGGTGGAATAATCACAATATCAGTGGTACTCCTTTCCTCAGCATATTCTTATGCATTCTCCAGAAATCAAAAATTTGGAGTCTCTCTCCTCATTCTGTAAAAAACAAACAGTATAAATGTATGAGTCCAAAGCTCAGTGGGTAAGCATTGGGTAAGCATTTTATTCATGCATCGGCAGAAATTTAAGTTAGAGATAATTATGTACTTTAGTGAATATTGACATGTTGGGCACGGATCATCACTTTTAGATATACAAATACACATTTGTGTGTAGACATATGTGCATATACACCAGCGTATAGAAACGTGTCCACAGAGATGCTTGCATCCGGACAGGCATTAATTTACTGTATTAAGGTATTAGTAGTTTTTTTTTTGTTTAGTTACACTTAATTGGATATCTATATAATAAAAATTAATTCTGCCTATAAACACAATATTAATGGAGTAAAACTAAGGAAATGAAACAAGTTCCTTACCCATAAAACGATGTAGAATCCATGAAGAGAGCGCGCACTAAACGTGGTTTCTCAATGTATTCCGAGTTTCAAATGACCAATATCACATCAAACCTGTGGATTGCACCAAGATACAGATTTAAACGTGCTTTAATTTGTGCAGCGTGATCGAAATATAGGGAAAAAAAGGTTCCAGTAGTGTCCAACGTTCCAATTTCGGGAACATTATATTTAGACCTAATTTGTCTATACAAGAGTACCCGTGGACCTTAGATTTTCTAATAATTATTTATAAAATCATGTTCTAAATTATATCAAATAATAGAAAGAAATTAAAATTTTAAACATTGTTTTTTATTATATTTATAATATTAATGATAATTGTAATTTTTGTATATATCTGATTACCTATAATACGATTAATAAAATTTTATTTTATACAAATATATAAAAATATTTAGAATAAAACAGTTTTAAATTTTAGGATGCTCATTTACTAAATCAAGTTTAACATTGCACTTAAAATACCTTTAGAAGTTATGTTCCCAAAATGGGAACAATGGACACTAAAGGGTTAAAATGGTGCCCCTTAAACTTAAATTGTACGGAAGAAATAGATCTCTGCAGGAAGTAGTGTAATTTATATATTTTTGGACCAGGAAATTCCACTCATCAAATGTATAGACTCAAGTAGGTTTGAAAGTTATTTTTCCGGTAAATAAGAACGTAGGGCAGTTGCTTTTATTAGCTGGAAGTGTCACACTCCAAAAATTAGATTTTGAAACAAGAATCCCCCCACAAATTACGGATAACAGAAGTATCATCTGCCGAAAGATAGACTCCCGGGTAGAGGTCATTCATGCCAGGAACTGAAAGAAGAAATGCAGTCAAGGCAGCACTGACTAAAAATTGACCAGGTGGACAGATTTAAAGATCTCTATCACGTTTAAAGATTCATTTTCGAATCTACTGAAATGGCTTCAAAGATTATTAAAAAAACTTGTCGGGTTAGATGAGAATTTACGGGATGAAGGATTACACGACACAAAATTGCATTCAAATGCGGAAGAGAAGAACTTTTGTGGCCCAACTGCAACAACTCAAGGAAAAGATGCATTAATTGGCAAGGAGAAAAAGGAACTATACTAGGATCTGTGCCAAAGTAAGTAAAAGTTTCGAGAAAAAAAGAGAACGGAAACAAACAAGAATAATGGCAACGTGAACAGAATTTTATACGCATCAATGGTAAAATACAATCAGCAAGGGTCGACACTCAATGGAACACTCAATGCCAAAATACTTACATGAATACTACACACCCATGTGACTAATATTGCATATATGAGTAGTTAGTTAGACAGCAACAGTAAACAAAATCCTATGCAACAAATGGTCTCGAAACAATCAAATTTCTAAAGAAATCCGACTCATAGACAGGGTTAAAATAATTGTCACGGAAAAAATAAACTAAATGTTAATCGAGGAGGCAAAAGGAAATGAACAGACGCTAAAAACAGAATATTAGTAAAACAGCAAAGACAAAGACGGAAAGTACATTCGACGATACATAGCAAGTTGCACACGAATTATTCGCCACAAAACACAAAGAAGAAAGAAATATAAATCTATCTACAAAATATTTTCATTTCTTAGTATTGAATCGCTATATGTAAATTCGAACGCAACGAGCAGAGGGTGAATCAAGGTAAAACGATAAAAAACAAGAACATGAAACACAGATAACTCATCTCTAAAGGTTAATACAGCCCACGTTAAAGGAGTAAACGAACAGAAATGGACAATTGGAATATAGAAATTAAGAAATTAAAAATACTACAATGCAACATGCGGATTAAAAGAAAAGAATATTCTGTACGAAACCTTATTCAGAAATATGAGCAAGATGTTGTACTAATATCAGAGCATGGAAGAAACATAGAAAATGAGAAAACAAAGATATGTAAATACAACATTCTAGCCACATAACCTTCAGGAGAGATACAGAAAGGAGCTTCAATAACTATTAAACAAGGAATGCAGTTCAAAACAGTACAAGGGATGGAAAATGCCTATTAAGCTATAGAACTTCAAATGACGCCAAAGAACCTTATCTTCACAGCAGGATACTAGCCAGCCAGGTATCTAAAATAACCGGTGCTATACTTTGCTATCCTTTGTAACGATAGAACGCCGGTCCTTTTCGTAGGCAATTTAAATACTAATTGCCGGGGCATACGGGAAAAATCTGCAAACAGAGCAAGAAAATACACTCTTCAACAGACGGATACTGCAAAGACTGGGACCAATCTTTCGTACATGCCCACGAGAAGAGAAGAGTCTGATACATAACCGGATATCTGCCTATCTAACTTTAATCGTCCATTTAACTATATTATGGTACCAGTAAAGGTTCATTGCCGTGACTATACTACAACCTATTCAAATCCTTTGAGGAAATGGAAGGCATACTGCAGAGCGGATTGGGATAAATACAAAGAATTATTTCAGACGTACGAACCCGATCCGCTCTGGTAAGCCACCCTAGAAGAAATTGAGGAGGAGTCGCATAGGATTAGAAAATAAATTAAGAGGGCAGAGAAGGTGGTCATGCACATTAACTCAACAATTACGATGGACACCTAAAATAGTGGCTTTAGGCGAGTAGATCAGCCAGGCAGCAGAAAATATAAGAAAATCCGGTCCATGGAGGGAGTCATACAACGCACTGAGGAGATAGAAAAGAGAATTAATAGTATTAATTTACCAAAAATAGGAAAGAGAAATGGGATCAACAGCTCGAGCAAATCAATTTAGAAACACCTCAAAAGGAATTGTGTAAAAATATTAACAATGAACAGCATTTTTGAAGACGAGGCAGAAATAGAGACATTCTTCAGGCAACACTGGAAAACGTGTTCAAAATCAGAAAAGAATAGATCGAGAACTATGAGATTGAATTCGAGCACCAAATCGTTTTAAAATTAAATGCAAAACTCGAGAGAAGGTACCCATTCAACTTTCTCGTAGGAAGAAGAAACTACACCGATGTAACACATGCAGTCATTACCTCCAAGAAAATAAAATATATGATAAAGATCTTCCAACAAGGAGCGCCAGGCATATAGGGAATCATGAGGTTCCTTCTCCTTGAACCACTTCATCACATACTTGCGTCCTTGAAAATGGTATACTTTCCCGATGAACTGAAATTAGTAAGGATGATATATAACCCCAAGACTGGAAAGTCATCAGATCAGATGGGTAACTACCACCCCTTCCCGCCGCTAGATTTTATGGATAAAGTATTTGAGAAATAAACAACAGACTTGAAATACCTCAATGATAACGGCTTAAGGAAGTACAAGCAACTTGGTTTCATATTTGAGATGTGTGTGAAACAAAGAGACAAATGAGCGTGAACTTCTTCTGTAGGGACATGTCCAAAGCTTTCGACAAAGGTTAGAAGAGGGTCATGCAATTCTCGATACTCGGAATGGAAATGAACAACAAGAATGAAAGGATATTATGCGATTATCTAATGGAGAGAGGGGCTTAAGTGGAAATAGGAAGTCATCAGGTAGACAAAGTAGAGCTCGCTGCTGGTTTGCCGTAGGGTGAATGTTTGATCCCGTCCTTTATTAAATTGTCACCGCAGATAAACCACTACTACCCTGAAATAAGAGCTGCCAGAACTTTAAACACTCTCACGATATCATTCAGCTGATAGCCCTTAAGGAATGTGACCCTTGCACGCATGAATCACTGTAAAAGAGATAAGAAGTATCAAAAGATACGGAAAAGAATGGAAAATTCTAACCATAGGAATACATATTATGAAATAGTAGTCGTGTAGAAGGCAGCCTGTAATATGTATATGTAGAAGGAGAGGGCTACAAATGTGAAAAATTGTGGAAGATACTTGGACTAACTAAAATGATAAGTGGTTTACAAAAATATTACTGAGATGGTAAATTGGGAAAAGGTTGACTGGTGCTACTATACAAGTTAAGATACATAAGTATGAAATAAAGAGGAATATACACCAGGGAATAATACTATGCATGATTATTTAGCCAACCATAGCGATGTAAACGATCTCAAAGAGCAGCATGATAAGACTTTAAAGAATAGAGAATAAAGCTATCTACATAATAATAAACACTAGAAGAGGGGAACTATAAAGACTATGAGTCCTTCCTGAGGAGGCCAACATAAAGCTACCCAACAAAATAATGCAAAAAGAGCCAGGAAAGTCACAGAAAAGACAGAAAAAGTAATAGGTATTAATTTAACTAACTAAATTCCGCAAAGAGAAAGATGGAGAACACAGATTATTTGAACTTAACCAAAGATCAATAAGAGGGGAAGAGAAGATGAGAAAGAAATCTACACGTAGGAAAAAAGAAGACTCCTTGGCAATGACTAAGACTAATTAGATAACATAAGAAGAATGAAGGGTATGCATCCACTAGACTGATTGGAAATTCATCCTCTTTCTAGTGTGCTTGTTAGAGATCTTAAAGGAAAATCTATCCATAGTTTTGGCCTTTTGTCAGCCTAAACTTCTGCACTATTTTCACACCCTAAAACGCAACATATGTAACTAGACAACCACAGCAAACAGAACCACTCTGAATTATGGCGTAGTAAGCCCCTGAAGGTTTCCTTATTAAAAGGTGCAAAGAAGGACAGTCCTTCGAAACACAAGCTCAAAGTTAGCGGAGGTGCCTAATAACAATAGATCTTATCAGCTAGTGATTAGGTATTAAGTAGCCAAGGAGTGATTTTATTATATAAAACTATTTAGGGATCCATATGTGCTGCAAAATAAATAAAAAACTGTCCTGAAACAATCCCTTTTGAGATTGAAGGGAAGGCCGAACAACAAATATCGAGGGAAAAGGAAGACTAAAACAGTGAACACCTGAGAGCATCAGTTAGTATAAGAAAATAGCGAGAAAACTTCCAGTCTAGTGGAAAGGCAGCATACTCGAATGCCTTCGTGAATCTTCTAAGAACACTTGTAAAGATGACGTAAACTGAAAAAAAAACCGAATCTAACTTTATACACACACCTCAAAGTTGCTGTAATTCGAATTTTACACGTGCCAAATGGATACATCGCAATCTTTCACACAGGGCGCGATGTAGTAATATTTGTCTCATAAGACAGAGTAAAGTCATTAAGAACAATCGGGCTTGCAGCTAGAATTCCTCCACAAATTACAGCTAACAGTAGCTTAATATGTAGAAACATAGACTAGTGGTAAGTTCACATACATATGAGGAAATAAAAACAGAAAATGAAACAAATCATTCAAGAATTGAGATCCATGAAGTTATATATTTTGGAAATCACACACGTCTTCAAAATACAGTTCAACAAGACAGAAATGGTAAACAAATTCTGTAAGAAGGACCTGCTTTTGTTTAGCATTAACCTTCCACCAGAAAATAAACTAAGAGAGAGGCACATCAACACAGAAATGTGCTTCAACTGCTATAAAATAAACGACTACACAACAAGAAATATAACAAATATAAAAACTTGCTCTGAATGCGGACAAAGACTTCACCTTTTGGTCAATTGAGCCCAACCCAGAGAGAAGAAATTCCTTAATTGCAGCGGGCTGAACCGGAAAATTGCAATGGCTTACCCAACGAGGAAAAGGATTAGTCTAGGAAAAGATAGGAAAACCTGTAACTTTCTCCGATATTCTCAACACAATGCTCGAGAAAAATGGTATGTATAAGAATTGCTTTCCAGAGACTTCTCCCTACTCTGTAATAGTTAATCTCTATGTGCCAAAACCCACACTAGGAGAGAAATCAAAACCAATAAAGATTCGGAATCCATAGCCCAGAATACAACCATTAATGAAGAATATGAAGATACAGCTTTGAAGGAAACACTAGGAGGATTGAAGCAGCAGCTCTTAAATTCAAAGTAAATGTGAGGTACTAATACCCCTTACCAATGCGTAAACGGCCACATGATATAGTCCAAGCCCTACAAGAATGAAATATGGAATAGGCCTTCAAAGAGTAGATGTAAGAGATAGAAGATGAAGAAATTATTGAGCAATTACTATTCACTGAAAAAATGAGAATCTACCTGGCGACTGTGTCCCCTTACACCGGAGCACATGCCCCCAAAATATGAAGGAAGTACAAAGATTGTGATGCCAAAATAACCAAAAGGTCCACCAGAGAGTCAAAGGAGGAAAACTGAAGCTATCCATAGTGGCCTCCCGCTCACCATGTCTCTTCCAAATTATCAAACAAAGTGGGAATGGTGAACCATTGATTTACGGAAAGCGTGTCAGCGTCCAACACTAAGATAAACCAAAAATAACCGTAAAAGGTTCGAATTAACACAAATAAGACAATCTAACCGGACAAGAACACGAAAATAAAAAAAAACAAACGCTGGACTCAAAAACAGCGTGAAAAGAAATCTCAGTGAACTATGTGAAACGATAAGTGAAATTTAGCAAAGGGGAAATTCGACGTGATAACAAGATGAAACAACAGGAATTAGCAGAATTCACTCAAAACATGCAAATAAACAAGGAAAAATACCCAGGCTAAAGAAACATAACGACATGAAAGTAACAGACTATATATGAATGCAAAAGTGAATAAATGAAAACAAATATCAAGAATCACGAGACGATATGAATATCAAAGAGTGTGACAGAGATTGGCAGTTCTCCCGCAAACTTCAGACCAATTGTTTAGAACGACTGGAAGGATGAAAGACGAATGAATGACATAAAAATTAGGGAACGTGGTTCGGCTTCCACCTTAATTACTAAGCCTAAATAATTGAATATTCCATTCTTTGTTATTTATCGCCTACTTGAAGGTTAAAGGTGAACATAGATCAACTTCTTCTCTCCTACTGATTTCTCTTCCCACACATGTTTCTTCTTCTCCTATAAGTTCACGCCACCCCACCATAGCTTCTTCGTCCATCTAACCAAACACGCTGGGTTCCTGGGTAGAAGGACGATGCGGAGCCGAGAAGTCACCCTGGGCAAGAACGTGTGGACGTTAATTGAAATGTGCTCATTAACAATACAATTTTCACATATATGTCAGCTCCAAGCGGAGAATTACTCCAACTAAGAAACAATCCTAATAAGCTCATATACCACAACTAATAGCAAAAGTACTGAAAATAACAACCAAGCACGACTATCGAAAGGATACAATAAGTTACCAAAATAAATCTCGAATGAAATAATCAATAACTGGTAAATGTGAAAGTTGTAAAAATAATAATTCAAACGTGAATAAACAAAAGTGAAGAACTAAACCAAATGTTAAATGGAGTAATTTTAAAGTATATAAACAGAGATCGATACTGAACCTAAAGTTAAATGGAACTCTGTTGAAAATGGTATAACTTACATCATAAACTATATGCCAAGCAAACACTACAACATAAGAGTACACAACAAATAGAAAATTAGCCACATTCAACATAAGCTTCTATAAGATAAATACTCATGGTTTCATGAATAATACTTTTTTTTTTTTAACCATGAATAATACAATAAACATATAAATGAAAGGGGTGTTAAAAAGCGAATATAGTTAAGGTGAGTGAACTTAGAATGAAAGAGCTAGAAGCGACGAAAGGCAATGAGAAATCGAGGGAGGCGTTGGGCGGGTTACAAGAAAATCAACAGGTTCTAAAAATGAAATTCTCACATCCTATCAATGTATTTAATAAGTGAGGGAAAAAGGAAAACACAGATCAACTTATAGTCTCTTTCTCTCTTCTCTCATTTCGAATATTTTACTCCTCTTAAAGGTAAAGTTTGCTGGTTTTAGTCCACATATCAAGCTATGAAGCTTCTCAAGCGGAGGTTAGCAAGGGCAAACCCCAACTCCCCACCATGATGCCCGGTCAGGATGTTAACTTTTTTTTAGTAAATAGTGTCAGCTTAAAAAGAATCTGGACAGAGATTCGAACTGCCGACTCAGTGACTGCCGGGTAAGCACTCTAACCACTATACTACCCGTGAGGCTAATACTGACTTCGGACCCTCCCCATCCTAATTGGTTCCTTTGAGGGAGGCGAGAGAGAACGATGAAGGGTATGCGGGAGCAAACACAAATCCCCTTCACCATTTAGGTGAGGAGTGTACGGAGCTACCTATTCAGGTGATTAATCTTTCTCACAATATATCACTTCCATAATGTTATCATTGTTTGTGGACTAATGAAGTAAGACAATAATTTCTCAAAATAGTGTCCTGAATACAGTTGCTACCGTTGAACTGCGTCATTTTTGGTCATAATTTAACATCTCCTTAATGAGTTGTTGTTCGCTTAGTTAGTGTAATGAAACCAGTTGAAGACAAATGTAAAACGAAAAATTAAGGAAGTTTTCCTCCCACCAATTCTTATGGAGTCTGGTATCCCTTTTCTTTCCATGCGAGTTTTTAATTGCGAGAATTTAAGCAATTTCTGCAATAAAGAACATTACGCTAGGGGAAATAAATACTGATTCCTATATAATGCTTTTTATATTAGATGAGGTTTTTGCGGTAAGAGTAGTTTCTAGAAAATAGTCAATTTGTTATACACTATTTTTCTTCTTTATTCAAAATAATTATCGCGTAATAAGGGGAAAGTGTAATCTTAACTTGGGCTTCTTCAAATGGATTGTAATGGATATCTAAGCGAAGGGGCTTTATTCAGAAGGAGTAAAACGAACAATTGAATAATTTAAAATAGAGAAGATATTGGGATTATATTGTTTCTTTTCTGAATAGTAAGAAGGTTATTCAAGAGCACGCTAATTAAATTTGCATTTTTCCAAATTATGGAAACCAAGAGCATAAAATTGTTTCTGGTGATTGATCAAAGAAATATCTCTTGAAAACAAACATATAGATATATTTGGGCAGAAATGTAAGTATAAAATAGACGAGATACTCTTGTTCACTTTTCTCATTTCTTTCTCGCGCACCGGAACGTTTTCCAGGTTTTACGAGAGAACACTTACCGTAAATATAGGCAACGGGAAAGGAATGAAGATTTGATATTCGGCCCAAACCGCTTTAAAAAATTGATCTCTATGTGAAAAACATCAATAGACTATTTCTGTCTTTTATCGTGTTTCAATCTTTAAAATTTGTCGAGATGGAAAAATGTAGTAGCAGATTTATTTTCTTATAATGATAATTTGTTTGCAAATTTCCAGTATCTTTTGTCTAAATTTCTGCTTAATAAGCCAGTCTCGTTAACACGAGGAATATGTAGTGAAATAATGAAGGATAGTATAGTATAGTATATATTTAGAAATACTATAAATTTAAGCTTGTGTTCTATTTAGCCAAATGTTGTTCAGTTGTTCATTTTTTTAGGTATTGAGGAAAATGTGAAGTTTAATAGAATATTATTATGTAATATTTTTCCGTGTTATATGTCAAATTGAAAGTTCTTGTTTATTTCTGTTTATAGTTTAGTCTTTCGTACAGCTTTGAATTTAAACTTTAATCACGCTTCATAATAATTTTATTATTAGAAATCTTGTGTTCAAATTAACGATTAGGAGAGACTTATTTATTTCAGCATTTCTCTCTTGTCACCTCCTAAGACTCTATTCAGGTTGTGTGAAATTTAAAGAAATAACTTCCTATATCTCTTTTCAATCTTATATCACACTTTGTCTCATTTCTACTACATTTTCGAAGAATATAAATGCGTAGTTGTTTGCGCCAATATTTCCTAGTCCTTTAAACTGTTTACCAGTTAGTTAGTTCTAGTAAATTAACATTACAAGAAGGATGTATTTGAAGGACGAAATTGATTAGGGTGAGCAATAGAGTGAGAAGGTGAATTGAATGTGTTGTGTTGCTGGCAAGGATGTGTAAAATGTTCAGGATTATTACTTTATTTCTCATTTTAGCAACAGAGATCCTTATATTTAGTTCTAGAATATATGAAGGAGAGGATAGACGCAAAAACGATAAGAAATTGATGCTTCTCTTCACATTTCCTGCTGAAATGCCATGTTGCTTTTCCTTTCGGGAGGATTAACGACGACTGTTGTTCACCCTGCAGACTCATGACTGAGATCAATTAAAGATTAGCCATTCCTAGCAACTAAGGATGGCTAATCTCTACCAGGAAAATCTCAGGATGGCTTATCTTTACTAATTAAAAGATTATCTTCAAACGACGAAATAAGACATTTCGCGGTTACTTATTTTAAGCATACGTTCAGTATTACAAGTTGATTCAGACAAACAGATCACTTCATTATCTACCTATAATTAAAAACAAACAATCGAACCCCTTATGGACCGTTGTTATTTCAAGAAAGAAATCAAACCTTTGCTTAATGAGGATCCATTACTAATGATCCCCTTTATGAAGCAAAACCGTGTCTACTAAAGAGAGTAAAAAAAGGTTGGCTGCAAACGTGATTTTCTCTATCCATATTTACAAGAGTTCATGTGTCGTGAAAGAAACACGGGAAATTTATTTATAAACTTTTATGAAGAAATTACTAGTCAGTACCTTTTTTTTAATGTGCCTTTATTCATTAATTAATCTAAATATTTGCGAAGCAATCACCAGTTTTAATATCAGGTTATTAAATAACATTTTTGAAATGTTTTGTATTTCCTTCACATCATTTTTTATTTTAGGGATTGCTTATATTTACTAGAGTTTGGTGGGATAGCTTATCTTTAGTTGATTTCATGACTGCTCTCATTGTTTCCACTGGCGCAGTTTCGAAAAAATAAACTGCTATGGTTGCCTTAGCTCGTCTGATTCTCTATACTTTTGTGAAGATTGTGCTACTGCCTAATTTTTATCTCGCAACGAGTTTTGAGCATTGTACCGCGCATTTGGTAAATCCTTACGGACACATTTAGCAGTGCTACTGAGAAATTTTCATTATGATTTTTGAATTAAAAACTGTGAAAGTTTTCACTCGCTTTCATGCGCCCGTAACGGAAGGTAAAGTGCCATTTGTAGATTATATATTTTGGACTCGGACACTTTACCTCAAACTCTGTGTTTCTCTCTTAAAAAGTGGTGATAAGTCTTTCACAAACTACACACACGTACACATCCAAACACTCACAATCACTCTGCATGGGTATTTTTCTTCTGTTTAAGTTTATTCTTACAATCTTTGCTATGAGAATATGGAAGAATAAATGAGGGAGACCCGGCGATACCACTGAAGACTCTCTCCGATGGCTCCAAGCCAGATCGCGGGACGGTCTCCTCTAAAATTTACGGGGATCTAGGGATTGCCCTAGTAAAGCTAATAGACACACACAATGGATATGCGACTATTTGCTCAAATGAGAGTGACTGCGAAGTCCTCACCTCTGCTAAAGCAGCAGAATGCCTAACAACGATCAACCTCAAGCCACACACTCCACCTCAAATAAAGACACACCATAGCATTATCCTTTGCTGCCTCGTTCCATGGGTTGGGAGGCACAGCATTAAAGAAATTTCTGCTGAAGTGGAAAAAACACAGACATGGGCGAAGGTAGCTGAAATCATTAAATTCAAGGAATACACGTACGTATTCAAAGTAGTCTTTTGTGATACGGCATTGACGGTTAAGGCCATGGAGGGAGGTATGCAACTCTTTATCGTCCGTGTCTGCCCTAAGCAAATCGAAAGTGAGGAGTTTATCGATTTCCAGATATGCTTCAAATGCTACAAGTATGAAGAGCACACCACGGCCACCTGCCCCAGAGGAAACGTTCTTTTGTGCTCTATCTGCGTATCGGATACTCATTCTTGGAGTAGCTGTAAAAGCACCTCTATCAAGGGCCTAAATTGCGCTGTAGAACATAAGTCGCTCTCGATAACTTGCCTGATCAAAAAAGAAATGTTGAAGAAAAAGGCTAATCAAAAAAGACAAGAGGAAGAAAACTAAAGTGAAGAGCACCTATGCCAAGGTTGATAAAGCTGCTGTTGCGGTAACTAAGGGAAATACAACATTTCTCCACCTCGAGAACGAGAACTTGACCAACATTATGTGTTGCATCTATTATGCTCACATTGCAAATCTCTCCTCCCTGGGGTGCTTTGCAGATGAACTTAATAGAATGCTGGCGCATAATGAATTAGAGAAGATGTGGTTTCCCCCAAACCCACGTTCGGAGGAGATTCTGAGGATTATTCTTAAACCTCAGTACGAAACTAGCTTCCAGAAGCTCCCCACCTCGAGCAGTGCCCCAGCTCCTTTCAGGGGTCCTAGGATCCAGGCTCAGGCAGCAAAGGAGGCAAAGTCACGCTCCTAAAAACAAAACAACAGGCAAATTTCACAGGACACAAACTCGATTACACACACACACAGGTAGATAATGAGGCTACGGTGACTGAGACTGCAATACCTGAGGGGGTAGAGCACGTTCTCCTTGCTCACGGAAAACCTCACAGCTTCAGAGACGGCCAAGATCGTCCTCTTCTTGTAAGAGGGAATCTAGGCATTCTTACCCTTCAAGAAAAATTAACTTAAAGGTATTCGCTGCTGAAAAGTTCCCTTTCACTAAAGAGATGGATGTCCTTGATGTGTCGGAAGGGGGAATATCCGGAAGATACAAATGGGAATTCACTTAGTACGACTACAGCGAGAAACAAGTCGAGGGGGCTCTACTACAAGGCTTCATCAAACTGGCCCTCGAAACCGTTATCATTCTAACAGACAGCGAATACAGGAAAAAACGAACAGCGAAAACCATCACGCCACCAAATACTCTACAAGGACCTAAGCCCGTAAGTGAATAAGTCCAAAAACAACAGAACCACACAAATGAATTTTTAGTGTACTAGACAATGGAGACATTTAAAATATTACATTTTAACTCTGACGGCTGGACGAACAATAGAAACACTATACGGTTATGTAATAAGACAATGCGACCCAGACGTTATATTTATCTCAGAACATGGGATAAATGACACAGACAGGCTTAAAATTTTCCCCTACGAAGTCTTAACCAAAAATTGCAGCGGAGAACGTTTCGACGGATGCGCGATAGCTGTGAAAAGAGGTCTTGACTTCAAATCAATAAGTGGACTCTACGAGTCATACCTCGCTGTTGAGATCTGTTTGGCAGTGGGACCCCTGGTCCTAGCAACAGGGTACCAGCCTCCAATAGAGGGTACTTGCTTCTACACAACTTTCTGCAACTTTGTGGTCACGGCAGAACCTTTCTTTTTGCCGGCGATGTCAATGCGAGGAGTCCTGCCTGAGATTACACGTCGACCGAACCAGCAGGCAGGAAACTTGAGACACTTATTGAAAGACAAATCATGACAAGAATTGGACCAAACTTACACACAGATCAGCCACAAATCCAGAAATAGTGCTGACTATCACTATGTTCCCTTACAATTACCTCATTGAACCGGATCATCCTATCCCCAGTGACCACCAGGCTATCTTTATTAAAATCTCAACCTCGCCCATTCAAGTCCCTATCCCAGAACGCAAGAGCTAAGCTCGAGCCAACTGAAATAATTATAAACGACTCCTCAAAAATTACAACCTTGGCCCATTAATTAATGCCACTCTAGAAGAAATTGACGAGGAGTTGGATAAAATTAATGATAATTTATTAAAAGCCGATAAGGAAACCATTCCTTGAGTTAAATATAAAACTCTTCCTGCACCGTTCCTGGACCCCTAGAATGAAATCCCTCGCCAGGGAAGACGGGGGAAACGGATCAATGATGTGAACCACATTGGCCCCCACTCATTACACACCGACGAACACGACGCATACGCGACGAATTAATGACTCTTATTAGGGACCAACAGAATGTACTTTGTTACAATTTGATAGACGGAATAAACCTGGAAACCGAGTCACGTACATTCTGGCAGACAGTAAAAAGACTAAGAGGCGGCCGGCCGCAAAAGACCATCATAAATCTTAGGTGACAATGCCGAAATTACTGAAGCAGAAGAAATCGAAGAGGAATTCAGGCTCCTTTGGGTATCTATATCTAAGATATCCCCAGAAGAGAATGATAACTTTGATTCAGACTTGAAGACGGAATTATAAACGACTTGAATGATCGGATAAACAGAACCCATCCTCACCATTGTGTATCGCAGGAAAAGGAAATGGGGGGGACTCGGCGGTAGAACTACTGCCGAAGAACTCTTAAAAAGCTTAAAATCCTTTCGTCAGCGAGCATCAAGGCGTACAGGACTGACAAAGGGAGAATTTTATTCGAGCCCCTCCTAACATCTTATTGGGCTCATGAATATTCTGAATGCGTGCCTGAATGTGGGTTACTTCCATGACCACTGGAAAGTAGCAAAAATGATATTCATTCCCAAAGCCGGTAAGCCACCCGGCAGTCCAGCTAACTTCAGGCCTATATCTCTCTTAGAACTTGCGGAAAAAGTCTTGAAGAAGATATTGGCCAACAGGGTGAATTCGTTTCTCAAGGATAACAATTCTCACAATAACCAGCAACATGGCTTTTGAAGGAAGCGAGGAACGGACACGGCGCTAGCCTTGTTCACCGAGAAGTTGGCAAAGGTAAAAGCTGAAAGACGCCACGCAAATCTGTTACTCCGTGACGTCAAAAAGGCCTTTGACAAAGTATGGAGGAGAGGCCTGCAATACAAAATCCTACAATTGTGCCTCAATATCATACTTAAGAGTATTCTATGCGACTACGTAATGGAGAGGAGGGCGTTTCTGAACATGGCCCCGAGTTCGTGCTCGAGGCAGGGGTGCCACAAGGCGGGTGTATAAGTCCCCTGCTCTATAATATATTCACCCTCGACCTTCCCCAACCTATGACTGAAGGTTCGTTGTACGTCGAATTTGCGGACGATATTACAATGATCTGTACGACACCTTATCGGAATGCGAATTACATGGCATAGAGTACAGCGGTCGAAATCGAAAACATCAACTCTTTCGAGAGAAGATGGAAGATAGCTATCAATGCCCCAAAGTTGAGTGTAATTGCACTTTTTCCAACGGACCCTCGTAGACATCCATGTGAGGGGTGCAGGCATCCCATACCGAATGAAGGACACGATTCTGGGACTCCGTATTATGACTCGTGGTTATTGGAGTCATGTAGCAAAAACTACATCGAATGCACGGAGGGACTTGGTGGAAGTTTTCAAGTTCAGAAACCAGAGTTTCCCAACAAACATAAGATCTATACTGCATGCATTCGATCAAAACTCCTGTATCAACTGGTCCCTAAAAACGCGAGTCCCGAGACCCAAGTCCTTAAACTGCAAAAAGTCTAAAATAAGGCGGTCTATATCATAACAAAAACCCGAAGGAGAGAGTGCAGAATGCAGAGTGAGCTCCATGGTGAAATGGGGATAACCCCCATAAACGTGGAGTTTCACCTGAGAGCAATTAAGATCTGGGAAAAAATACACCGGCCCCTCCCTCCCGAGTTTCTACTCGAGCACATAGACTTTGATGACATAAGACGCGCAATACCTTTTCAAAGAAGCAGACCCCTCATTGACTATGACGTTGAACCAAGGTTTCACAATACCAAACAGAAACAATCCACAGAATATCATTTAACTAAATTAGCAAAGTGCTAATTTTCTAAACTTCCCCCAAAGTTTTAGCGCGATAAACTAGCCAAAAATTTTTAAAAACAATATAAACAACAAAAGTACAAAATAATAAAAAGCTCAAAATCTGGGTGTAAACAACCCAGATATGAAGATGCAAGTCTTCACAAAACCAGTAGAGAGCAAAACCCCGCTGCTACAAAGGCTTGAATGCCATCTATATATATATATATATATATATATATATATATATATATATATATATATATATATATATATATAATATATATATATAACTTAAAATATATATCAAAACGCAGAGAAAGCCAGAGATGCCCTATCACCAGGTACTGGTCTTTCATCCTATTTTTCATTTTCGCTTTCCTATAATTTTCCCCACTATTTTCACCTACTTAAAACCCTCTACTACTATATTTTCCACTTTTATATGTACAATGTCCAATGTCTAATGGCGCAGTTTAGGCTCACAGATTTGATTTTCACTTATCTTATTTGTAGCAGTAGAATCCGGCGGAGCAGGTCTGGTGTCGCAAATTCATGCGACATTTTAATCACCTCATAATTTCTCTACGACAAAACAAAGGTCAGTTTTCCCTTTTTCCTTTTACAATGAGACAAGAAGTGAAGTTTCGGAAGGCCTTTCATTCTTTTATTATTTTTTGTATCATTCTGTTTTCTACGCTCTAGGATTTAAAAATTATTTTATATCTGGTATATTATACTCAGCTGAATCTATTTATCCTATTCTTATCGGTTAAGTGGTCGCGATCATAACCCAAACCCTTTTGTTGACTATCATAGGGTTGTTAAATTGTGTTGGGAGCAACTTCCATTTGGGAGATTATATTTAGTGTGAATATAAAGTTAATCAACCCAGCATTTAGAGAGGTATATATAATTAGGTGTAAATAAATGTTAAATAATTTGAGTGTATATATAATAAAGTATATAACGTTAAAGAAATTGAGGTCCTCCATCTCCGGTAGCTTTTTCTAAGCTCAGTGAAAGAGGGTATTGAAGAACGGGATCAAAAGTTCTTACTTTGGCGCGCCGACTCGGGAATAATAAATCAAAAATGAGTTTAGTTAAACTAGAGAGGGACATAGGGCTCTAAGTACCAATCTTATTAGATCTTTGTTTGTTGGCAAAGAGTTAAAGCACCATTGTACCTAAATTTTATTAAATGAACTTAAGTTAAAGAACTTTATGAGAATAATTTAGAATATTAAGGCCTCCACGCGTAATAATGAGATTAGGCGAAGAATCTATACAGGCGAAAAATGTTTGAAAGAGGTAAAACAAATTAAACCCTCTAAGGTTTCTAGCTGGTCGAACGAAATTAAGTTGCCTAAAATTAATCTGAGAATAATTTCAGGAAATTTTCTCCAGTGACAAACTTCCACAATTTATTGAAAATACCATTTAGTTTATGAATATTCAAAATTCACAAAATTTGGCATATTTCCCAGACAAATAAATGAATGTGCATTGCGCTTACTTTATGGGGTTTCCATTTCTGAGCATCATTATGACGAGGCTTTCGAGTTGCTCAAACGTATGTACAGTGGTAAATGGCGAGTTATTCCAACTCCAATTTACTCAATTTCTTTAGAAGTACCTAAATGTAATTCAAAGTCGCTCTTGGACTTTAAAGGCATCTTATCTTATGAGGGCCATTTGATAAGCTTAAAATCCTTTGGTTTAGATAATGACGCTGCAGTTTTTTTCATCTTAACGCTATTGACGCCTAAATTGCCACCTGCCGTACAAGATCAAATAAATATGTCGCTTAACAATGAATCGCTTTCATGAGTCCTTGTAATTATTATTATTATTATTCTGAGATCTACGAAAGCCTCCCTCCAGGGTGCAAAACAACTGCTAAATTTATTTCACACAAAATACCAAAATGCTACTGAAGAAAGGCAAAGGTTGCCATTTAAAAAATGAAGTGCTAATAGTAAACAAAGATGAATAAGAAATATTAGAAGATGAGAAAAAGCTACTGTTTCAAGGATGCATTCTCACTGAACTTAAATGAAGAAATATCCCTTGAGTGTACAATCTAGCTGGGTAAAGCATTTCACGTTTTAATTAAGGATGGTATAAAACATCGTGAAAATTGTGTCGTACTAACATTCATAAAATTCATAGCCAAGTCATTAAGATTAAGAGCAAACATTGTCACGCGAACTGGATTAAAAGACTCAGGCAGAGCTGCGTGCAACTAATGCTGAATAGTATTAAATACCTTGAAAAAAATGCTAAGGGCACCAACAAAACGCCGATGATTTAAATAAAGGGACAGAGGTGGTGATATAAACTTAATTGAATTCAACGCTCTACCCAACAACTTGAGATGGCAATTAGCAGCAGGGATTCAAACGTTTCTGAAACAAAACGTTTAGAATGATAGATTAAAAAAAAACCTATTTTTCTACATTTCGCGTTACTAGGAAAAATCTAACTCAAAAAGGTAATACATGGATGAAATAAAGTTACTTTGGAACCGCCCAAATTATTTTTCCTCATCGGTGCGCTCTGTGTAACAATCTCCTTAAAGTCGAATCACTACAATAATGAATGTTATTTTTAGTTTGGTTTAATGAGATGTCAAAAACAAAATCATCCACGTTTGTCTCTTTCCTAATAAGATGATAAATATTAACCAAATACAATTGATCCCACGCAGGAAACAGAATCTTAGCGCCGATAAATTATTCTACAATTGATTCTACGCTACTCGCCTACCAATAGATGAATTAACTGTAGTAGGATCCAAGAAAAAACCTAGGCTAGTGCTTTATTTGACCATTATTTTCAAAACTATCATTAATAGAAATTTAGGTAAAAGCTCTAGCTAATCCTGTGTTGTAAAATTACGATATCTATAAATCTGTTCAACAAACAGGCCTACCAAATATATGCGGCGAGGTATCCTGTAATTTAATAACTATTAAGTTGCTAGTAAATATTATGGTTCTGGTACAACAATGGAAAAAACGGAAATGAGAAAAAACATTTTTAGGGGTAGTTTTTGCTTAAATCACGAATATAACATCCATCTCTTTCTGCGACCCTCTAACTTCTCGTAAATTACCATCTTACGTTAAATAGACTTATGGTTCCGAAAGGATTGAATGCAAACAGGATTGGGCTAAAAATGGCAACTCTAAAAGTTATAAATGGATTTTGATATAATTTAATGAGGTGTTCCTAAGGTATTTGTCAACCTAACGTATGAAATTTATGAAAGTTTACTCAATATTATTTTAGTTATATGGGTGCAAATTAGTGGTAACTCTTACGTAACGCTTAGTATAAATGTAACTTACTATTTGTTTCCTATTTTTACCTTTTTATTTAATATTTGTTGCTGTTACTATTTATATTATTTTTTACATACTCCAGTGTTTTTTCCTTACAGGACACTGAGCTAAAATGCCTAGAAAATGCAAAAAGTCCCCAGACAATTTATGTTATATATGTGGATCGGTTACATTAAGACAATACAAGAGACAGTTGATTAAACATGTAAAGAAACTTTATGAGCTGTACTTTGGATGTAAAGTGGGTGACCTGGACGCACGCTTGGCACTTCACATATATTGCGTCAGGTTTACAAGTTCTCTTTCTGCCTGGGGAAAGGCAAAGGGCCTGGCCTCATGTCTTGCGTATCAATGTTCTAGAGTGAGCCAAAGGACTATTCAACGGATTGCTGTTTCTGCTTAACAAATATTAAAGGTGGGTATTCAAAGTGTTTTCTTTCCTGGTCTTTAATATATTTTCAAGAGATGTATCAATTACAAAGATCAAAAAAATACTATGTTGTACTTGCACTATTTCTGTAAGTACAGCAGACTAATTTCCATTTTTAGTCTGATTTTATTTTATTTCACTGTAGGTCGCAACAGAAAAGGCAAGAAATCTATCATCTGTCCAAATCTTTAGTCTGCTATTCGCCCAGTTAGACATTAAAGTCCTATTCCTGTACCATAGCCCCCCCTGTGATCTACCAAGCGATGACACGAGCAACTCAGACGACTCAGAGTCTCAAGATACACCATATGTGGCACAGCTTGAATCTGACAAGAACTCACACTTCATCACTCTTTCGAAACTCGTTGATCTAGTTCAAGATCTAATACTTACTAAGCAATATAGTGAACTTCTGGCCTCACGTCTGCATTAATGGAACCTTTTGAAAGAATATGCTCTAATTACAGTATGAGGGAAGCGTTCTTCAGATCTACAGCAATAATTCACAGTTGAAAACAACTTGACTTGTTATAATGATAGCAGAGGCCTACTTACTGCCATTGAGCTCACTTATGAATCAAATGAGTGTAGATTATTCATAGATGTATCCCTTTAAAGCATAGTAGCGGCTTTATTGCACATTGGGAACACCATGCCTTCAGTTCCATTTGGTCACTCACTCATTTTAAGAGCGACATATTTGAACCTTGCTTTTTATTCTAGATCGATAATTTGTGGCTATTTTATGCAAATTTAAAAGCAGTCGCCCTGCTTAATGGGTTACAAACTGACTACCCCAATTTATCTGCTTCTTTGTGAGTGGGACAGTAGCGTCAGTGCAGAACATTATGACGGCTCAGAATGGTCACCTCGGGAGCTATGACGCCTGGATGCCATAATGTAATTCATGATTCACTAGTTGAGAAAGAGAAAATTATTTTACCACCACGCCATATAAAACTAGTCTTAATGAAGCAATTTACAAAAGCACTACAAGATATCAAGGCGTGTTTCCAGTACCTCAAAGCGATCTTCCGCAAAATAAGTGATGCCAAGATTAAAGAAGAAATATCCGTAGACCCTCTGATTGGTCAACTTATAACTGATGAAGACTTCGAGGCAGCAATAGATGAAACTGCGCTAACGGCCTGGCATGCATTCAAAGATGTATGCAAAAGATTTCTGGGAAAGCACCAAGGGGCCCAGTGAAAGCGTATAGTAGAGAGTCTAATCAACTCCTACCAAGATCTTGGATGCACTATGTCACTAAATATACACTTTCCTTCCCATCTGTCCTTCTCGCCAAAGGATGCAGAAGATGTGATCAATAAACATAGAGAGAGGTTCCATGAAAAGAGAGCGTCAATGGAAAACGGGTATAAAAGAAAATGGAGCCTTGCTATACTGGATGACTTATGCAGGAACCTGAAGCTTAAGACAGCTGAGAAGTGTTATATACGAAGAAGTAAATGTAGGTTAATACATTATATAATGCTAAAAAATATGTTGATTCATTATATAATCATGAATTAATTACAATGAAGACATCTAATCTGACTTTGGGAGCGAAATAGATATATGATATCGTGGAAATCGGTAGCAAATGCATACTTATTAAATCTGCAATTTACAAAAAAATGTTACATGATGGGATTTTTTGTTTCTTTTTTGACACTCAGATTTGTACGATGTAATTGAAAAGGTCCCCGATGATATTTTTCTATACCTGGGCTTAGCAAAGCAAACTTAACAATAACATAGTTAAATGTGAAACTAGCAGACCTGCATTCAAATGATTCGGTTTCAATATATCCCTTTTGATAAGTGGACATTTCTACCATTAATATGTAAATGAAATACTTCATACGGAATAAGTAACTTCCTTAAATTCTTAATTGGGTGTGGTGCCTGTCAGTTCTTTACTTCCCGCTAACGAAACCGCTACTTTTCTAAGTGGGATAGTAGTCATAAAACATTGTTGGGTTTAATCTTAATCTCCCTAATATTTATGCAATGCAAAACCCGTAGTCTAAATATGGTATCCAAATTGCGGAGGAATAACTCTTCGATTTTGTAGGTTTATAATGATAATTTCTAGCGCAATCATAAAAAGTGAGACAGAAAGAAAGTGCGGCTAAATTCTCCTAACATTAAGAGAGCAAAGATATACTATTTAGACTACCTAAATAGTTCTTTACTCTCTCGTGTCTGAGAATACATAGGAAAGAGACTTAGATTCAGGACAAGATAGATGAAATAAGAAATTTATCACAGACACATCAAATTCAATCCATGTAACCCATTAATCAGAGGACAATCTAGCAAGGAATTTACCAACTCCTTATTTGAAAAGGGTCCCGAATGGTTTCTCGATAACAAAATTTGCCCTTAATCCATTATCATGATTCCTGCTACCCACATTTTCACAATCGCAATAGGTTATGATATGCCTATTGAAATAGAGTTATAATTCCCTAGTGAAACTCCTTAAAATAATCATATTTTGATTCAGGTTTATTATTTCTGATCGAAGGTAAGGTGACTCTAAATCTTCCCTTGCAGAACCTTTCATCCATAATATCAACTCCACAGAGTAAAGAGATAATATAAAATGCTGGATCAAAAATTGCAGAAGGAGAAATACTCAAAAGAATAGGAACATCTCTCAAATGGTCATACCGAGGTTTTTATTTTCACATACCATAAATTGAGATACCCCTGCTACATTTTGAGCAGCATCACTATATTACCTTGCCGTTGGTAAGAGAGCTTGCGCCATGTGCTTGAGTTAAGCTAGCTAAGCTGGGGGACTTTTAGTCCGGCAGGGTTACCTATGCCAGTAAGGTAGCTTTAGTAGGATCCAGACTACGGGTTGTCGAACTTCTCTACCACTTCTCTACCACTCCTACTAACTTCTTTGATTCTTTTAGTACTAAGTTTCACCAACTCTCTTCAACTATCACCCCCCCCCCCCAAAACAAGAACAAAATAAAAACATTCATCTTTATTTCACATAAGTTGTTTAGTAATAAGGGCCTCACCAGCTACCTTATGCCGTGTGAGAAGAATGGCTTTGGAACCTCTTTAAATAACGCCGCCTTAAAGCACTCATAGGTTGCAAAAGACTGATATTGAAGGTATCTCAGCCGTTTGGGGTACGATTAATAGGGAGAAATGCTAGGTACCCCTTAGAAGCTTTCTACTAACGTGTAAGGGCCTAACCATCCCCCTGTGACCGCTACTTGGTGAACAAAGGCTAAACTGCTCTTTGGTGAGAGAGCTTTTGTGCCTTGCTGGTTGCCAGATCAGCTAAACATCTCGAATGAAGTCGTGGGCACTTAGCTTTACTATTTGCCTTAAGTCTGGCCGTTTTTAGTTGAGTAATAGGGCTTAGTAGAAAGACAGTTATACCTAAAGCGCTGCTGTCGAAAAATCAGAGATCCTGTTCACTGGGGTTCTCGTGCTACTCAGTTCGGAGCTGCAGGACGATTGAGGAAGTCCGGCCCAGGGGAGACCTCAGCGTTGGTGTGCTTGGTCAAAGTGTTTCTTTTGGCCCAACAACCGAAAACCTAATGGAAATAGGTGGATGTGATGAGGGCGAGAGAAAATCACACACAATTTTTTTTTTATTGTGTATGGTCTCAGAGTTTTTAAGATAGCGAAAAAGAATGGTCCTCCGTTCCGCAAGTTAACTTGCAAAATCTGCAAAGTTTATAGATAAAGTGAAGACTTCAGGGGCAGAAATCGCAGGGAACTCACAGATGCCGTTAGTGTCTGTGACTTCTGCGAACTAGATAAGAGCCTTGGAGAGAGTATCGCTCAGATGAGAGAGAAGAACTTCCTTCTCAAAAGGGAGGCCCTAACTCTTAAAAACAGAGAGGTGCAAATGCTTAGGCCAGGTGGCTTCCGACGTCCAAGAGCAGGAGTCTTCCGCTGTAGAACTAGCTCAACGAGCCAAAAAGAAGAAAAGAAAGAGGAAGAAAGAAAAGAAGAAAGAAGAAAAATTAGAAAGAGAAGAAGAGAAAGTAGAAAGAGAAGAAATGAAAGTGGAAACAGAGGACGAGAAAGTAGAAGAGAAGAAGAGAAACGAGAAACAGAAGAAGAGAAAATTAAGGAAGACAAGAATAAGAAGAAGAAGAAAAAAAAATGTAGAGAAAGAAGATGAAACTGACAAGTCGCTTCCGAAAGAGAAGATTCGGTCGTCTGCAGACAAATGTGCAAGGGTTACCCATATTGGTGATTCTCAAGCACGGGGTCTGCAGCCCCTTTCTAGCGGCTCGCCTTCGCACTAGTGTGAAGGTAAGCTGCCTGCCAGGACGAGGTAACCACCACATCAGAGTAGAGGCGGAGACATCTCAGATTTCTGTAAGCTCGGTCGTTGCTCTGACGGTAAGTGGCAACGACCTCTACCTTAGAGGAGGTAAGGTAGGACCTACGGATAAAATCCTCTACACGGTCATTGGCGCCGTGGACGACTACGGGCTTAAAACCCACTTGCGTGTGGCGATCTAGATGCTCCCGAGAAGAGGTCCAACATGGACCGCTCAATCGATGAACGTCTCTTTAAACTGGTGCCTGGCAGATTTGTGTACCTCAGAGGGGGTCTTTTTTGTGGCCTTGAACCGCAGCTTTTATGGTAGGAATGATCTCTACCAAAGAGACGGGGTAAATCTTTTCTTTAAAGGAAAGTACTTTCTGTCAAATATGATCCAGGATGTCGTAGAGAGGACCCAAATGAGTAGTCGGCCCAGAGTGAGGGCGAACGTACACCAATACGCCCGTGTCACTCCTAGAACGACCTTCTCGGAGGGGGCACAGAGGGGTGCCTCCTCCCCAACAAACAATCCGGAAAACAGAAGTGCGTAAGGAGTCCTACGTTTGGAGACTCCATGAAAGTTCTTCTGTTTAATGTGAGGTCGATCAGGAACAAGTTTATTGAACTTCGTGCCCTCGTTGCGACGGAAAAACCTGAAATGGTAGCCCTAACAGAGTCGTGGGTAAAAACCTCAAACCGAGATTTTGAAGGTGAATTCACGATTCCCGGTAACCAACTCTCCTAAAAAGATAGGTCATACATTGAGGGTGGCGGTATGTCAAGGATACACTCAAATCGACGAAGTGCAACATTGTATCCGATCAAGAGCTACTAGGAGTTAACCTAGATATTGGTCCTGCCAAATACAAGACCCTCGTGCTTTACAGAAACCCTGCCCAACACGTTAGAAAGGACAGGGATCTGTACCAGTTACTGACTAAACTGGCTCAAGACAGTGTGTGTATCGCCATGGGTGATTTCAATCGTCAAGTTCACTGGGAAACGAGAGAACCCTGTGGCAAGAAGGCACTACTCTGGGTTTGACGAACAACGAGTTCCTGACTCAATGTGTGAGAGAGCCAACGAGAGGCAATAATATAGTCGAATTAGTTTTCACCTCTGAGGATGACATCATTGAGGATCTCTCTGTAGGCGAAAAGCTCAGTAGCAGTGATCACCGAGTAGTTAGATTTATAGTCTAGGTCTCCGAGGTAGAGTCTGCGACTAGTAAATCGAGGAAACTTGATTTAAGAAGAGCAGACTTTGCAGTCTTCGTG
This sequence comes from Ceratothoa steindachneri, assembly GCA_963969495.1. Taxonomy (NCBI): domain Eukaryota; kingdom Metazoa; phylum Arthropoda; class Malacostraca; order Isopoda; family Cymothoidae; genus Ceratothoa; species Ceratothoa steindachneri. Next base: position 184,599,595 of record OZ018322.1, on the reverse strand, counting down.
CTGAATTGACTGATGCGAGGCTAGAAGTGTTTGAGAATGTTGAAGATTCGTGGACTAGATTCAAAACTACGTTCATGAGTCTTCAATCGCGATTCATCCCTTTGAAAAGCCTTGGTTGGTCTTTCGTTCAACCACAGTGGTTTAATCGAGAAATCGGTTAACTACTGAGCGAGAAGAAAAGGGTATACCTGCAGTCAAAGAATTATCGAGGCTTTGAGGAGTGCTGTAGGCTAGGGAGGAGGGTGAAGTCTAGCATTACGGCGGCAAAGCATGCCGAGGAGCTCCGAGTGAAGAGACTCTGCAAGGAAAATCCCAAGGAGTTCTTTGGTTATGTAAATAGCCGTAAACCGATTGACCCTTTAATGAATGAGGCACGGGCATTAAAGCACTCAGATGCAGAAAATGCTAACCTACTCAACGACTAGTTCTTTTCAGTGGTTACTGAAGAGTGTGGTCCCATCCCCCATCTCCCGGATTCTAACTTGGGGAAAAGATGGAGGAAAAGAACTTCACCCAAGGAGAAATAGAAAAAAAGATCATTGATCTAAAGACGAATAAGTCCCCTGGCCCGGATAGGTTTCTACCTAAAGTGTTGAAAGAAGTGCGTGATGAAGTGTCACGACATCTGAGCACAATCTTTAACATGTCAATCCCGACCGGATGCGTTCCTAGAGAATGGCGTGAAGCGGAGGTGACTCCTATCTTCAAGAAAGGAAGCCCTAGCCAGCTGTCGAGCTACCGACCTATTAGGTTAACCTCAATAGTTGGTAAACTCATGGAAAGCATCATAGTGGAAAGACAGACGTCATATTTAGAGTCGAATCTGCTACTGGAGTTCCCAACACGGTTTGCGAAGGCCGCGCTCATGCTTAACGAACCTTGTGGAATTCTTCCACCTCGTTTCTGTGAGTATCATCGGGATAAGGCGGTGGATGTTTTCTACTTAGACTTTCCAAAATCCTTCGATAAGGTACCACACTGCCGTCTTCTCCGGAAAGTGCGTGCGCTAGGCATAGACGGAAATGTAGCAATTTGGATAGAGAACTGGCTAAGCGGCAAACGGCAACGGGTGGTGCTGAATGGACAGGCTTCTAAGTGGATGCCCTTCATAAGCAGTGTACCCCAAGGTTCTGTCCTGAGACTACTACTGGTAATCATCTATGGTAAAGACATGGACGGTGACATGGTTGCGAAGATTTCTAAATTTGCCGACGATACCAAGCTTGGTATGAACGTTGCAAAGAAAGGAAACACTGCCCGCCTACAAGAGGATCTCCGGAAGATTAGAGAGTGGTCGGACACGTGGAGAATTCTTTATAACGTGAACAAATGCAAAGTAAATTATATCCGCCACCGAAACCCCCAATATCGGTATATTCTTAAGGGCACTGCTTAAAAAGAACTGATACCGAGAAGGACTTGGGTGTAACAATCACTAGTGACCTCAGGTTCTTGAAACAGTACATAGCTGCGGAGAAAACGGTCCAAAGGATGTTAGGATATATGAAGCGACAGTATGGATATTGAAACAAGGAAATAGTACTCTGTTTGTACAATTCACTTGTCCGACCGCACTTGGAGTATGCCGTACAATATTGGAGTCCTTCGTTTCGAAAGGTATATCGCGAGATTGGAACGTGTGCAAGTCAGGGCAACTAAACTGATTCCTTCTACCAGACACAAAAGTTACGATGATAGATTAAGGAAACTAGATCTGTTCTCGTTGGAGACCCAGAGACTGCGTGGTCAGCTTATCGAACGAGAAATCACGGCTACAAACTTGAATTGAAGCGTTTGGTGAAACTTTAGAAAACCTACGCTGCGTTTTTGTTGTAAAAACAGTACTAATGGTGTTTGTAGGCATTCTCTTGATTATTTACCGCTTCGATTAGGCGCGGAAAGCACTTATTTTTAAGATTATAAGACTCAGAGTACGACTTTATTTGCAGCTATAATATCGTAAAATTACTACTTTCCGCGCGAAAACGAAAACGTAATTGATGCCTAAAATGCCTAATAACACCATCTCCGCCATACCCTCCCCGCTCGCTTCGCTCGCGCCTCAGGAACAAGTTACAACGAAACCTTATCTAAAATCCTTATTAGTATTAATTTGAAAGCCTAACATTCGGTTTGAATCCAAAGACAGAACAAACATAGTATCTAATGCTGGGGATATTATAATCAAGCCCAACTTGTCGCAACGTTTCCATTCCAAAATGAGCCTATTATTTCAATAAAAGTCTATTAAATTTACTGAGGAATTATGAGAAGTCTTAGTAAAGATTAAAAATGTAAATACGCAAAAAAACAGGTAACTTCACTAACAACATTAAACGGGTTTTGACGAGAAAAGCGAAAATGTGACAAGCGAGTGTGTGAAAATAATAGTTTATTGTCACATTTAGAGAAGGTAATGGTGACACTTTTTTATTCAAATAATAAGAGTAAACGAAACATAAAATGAATAACAAAAATACTAAATAATATAACTGAGTAGAAGTACAGGCATTTAAAAATAATAAAGAATAAAGTCTAGAAACAAAGTAAAAACAAATAAAATGCCGTGATTGGCCTAATCCAGATTAGGCTACCGTCTGACGTAATAATACCTAAATTGTAGTCCAGAAATAGCACCCCCTATCGTGTGACCCTAAACTTCATTATTCCTTGAAGTTGAATCAATCCAGCATTAAAAGTTGTATATAGCTTATACATAATAAAGTGCTAATATAAGATGGAAGAGATTTGGGTATATCGAATTTAGTACAAATAAAGGTTAGAAAAACTAAGTGCAAATTAAGTCTAAAAAGTTAAAGAAATTGAGCGCTTCCTTCTCCCGTAGAGGCGTCTGATTACAATGCAAGAGGCCGGTGCAGGTCTGTACTGAGAATAAAAACTTCTACGCCTAAAGTTTGGAAAAATTCCGTCCCGTTATCGAAAGACTTTGTTGTTACCCGCTTTTGCAAAGTTTGGCGTTAGAGATCAGTGCAAGGATATAAGGGACATCTCCTCCGTTCAGGTATTGGTTATTATTAAACTCATTGGCTACCAAGGCCAACATGTCAGCCTTTTTGAGAGAATGTTAGTGGCTAAATACTTAGGCTCTGGTGTCGTACTCAAGAATATTTTCGGAAGTTTTGGGTCAAATGACTCATATTAATCACCCTTGCCCTCATGATCTTCTTTAAATGATCTAAGAAATGTATGGGACACAGATGGCTAATATGCTGGATATTGAGTATTTCCGCAAATCTTCCATCGTTGACTTCCCAAATTCCTTGCTTAAAATTAATCCAATCCCTATCCTTCCCTTATCGAATATAATGCCCCGCAAAAGCATATAAATATAGGTAGATTCCTTGTTATGTACACAATACTCTTTTGATCGGTGAATAGATTTGTGCTAGCGAATGTGAGGAGGAATATAAGAGGTTTTGTGCTCCAAAGACGTCCATCATGCACAAAATGTGATGTGTGCACGATCAATGCTGATGAAGCGCTGCATAGCGGTGTGGTAGTAAGGTTGCTTGGGATTTTGTAAGATTGGGAGTTGTGAAGGCAGAAGTTCGTGTAACAATTGCGATATTATTTGTGTTGTGTGTGGAAGTGTGTGGCTGGCATTATAAACGGTTATGAAAAAATATGGACAATTTTTAAAAGAGAAATTAAGCAATGGGAAAATTGATACTTATTTGAAAAAGTACGTCCTTATTAGAAATTTAATGAGTATTATATATAAAGAAGAGGAAAATGGAAAAAAAGGCAACGCGTAGTTCACGTCATCTTATAATAAAAATTTTGGCCAAACGGCTTAGTCCAAGATGGACGTCAATTTGTAAGCAAAATTTGTTTATGTTACTTAAATGAGAAGTTTATCACTAGCTAAAATCCTAAGTTTACCTACCGGCAAGACCCGTTAAGTGCGTAAAGGAAAGAAGAAAAAACGTCGAGACTTATGATGCGAGGGATGTTTAAATATTTATGTAAAAATTACAATGTATACACGTGAAATTGAAGTCTTCAAAAATGAGATAACGATGCGCAAATATAATTTTTTAGCCACGTTGAATTTGTTCATACGAGAAGAAGTCCAGAAGTTTTGCCAATCGGTAGGGCAAAACAGAAGAAGGGGGATGGCGGTTTGTGGGGGCGTTAGGACAAGTTATGACAAGTCAGGACCTGCAGCCGCACGCTCCTGCCTTGTCTATTTAAGAAGCAGTAGCTGATCGCAGATCGTCAGTCACAAATCTTTCAACAATGGAGAAGGTTGAGCACTGCGCAGTGATCAAATTTTGACTAGGGAAGGCAAGAATGCAAAAGAGATCCATGAACGCATGGTTGCAGTGTACACCGACAACGCCCCTTCCTATGCAACCATTGCGCGCTGGAATAGGGAGTTGTGCCATGGTCGTGAGTTCCTTGAAGATGACCCCCGTCCAGGACGCCCGTCAGACGTGACCAACGAAGACAATGTGGCCCGTGTGGAGACGATGATCCTCGAAAATTGACGGGTGAAGGTCGAAGAAATCGAGCGAGAACTTGCAATATCACATGGAAGTGTTATCAACATCATCCACAACAATTTGGACATGACCAAGGTCTCTGCCCGTTGCGTCCCTAGAAACCTCACGCCCCATGATCGACTTCAACGTCGTCAAAGTCCACAAGGCCAGAGTTGCATAAGCTGCCCTGCGCGAGTGCAGATTCGAGGAGCTCAGCCATCACCCCTACAGTCCAGATCTGGCCCCTAGCGATTACTTTTTATTCCGTCAGCTCAAGGCTGCACTGCGTGGACCCCGGTTTGGGGACGATGAAGATGTCCAGGTCGCCGTCCAGGAGTGGATTGAACAGCAGTCGCGAGATTTCTGGTTGTCTGGAATTTGAGGCCTCAGGGACAAGTGGCGCAAGTGCATTGAAGTCGAGGGTTGTTATATTGAAAAATAATAAAACACTTTTCCTTATATCTCGTTTTCTTATATCCGAATTGCAAAACTTATTGACCGCCCCTCGTATCTCCAAATAAACAGGATCATTATTAAATAATAACAAATTGTATTAAAAATGGGAATTTCTAAAATTAGTTTTAAGTTCAAGTCGCAAAGACAGGGAAATATTTTCTCGGAAACTTCTAACCATATCCTCTAGGTTCAGAACTCCGTTTTTAAAAACCTTCTTTCAAAGTGAAATATTTTTAAGTAAATTTATATGTAATAGCTTTGTTGATTTTATAGTATAGTTAAATCCACTGAACTCCACTACTCAAGCCTGTTCCACTTAGAAAAGTTACGCTAAAGCTAACTGGAAGCTATCTAGAGAGATACTCATTACATACAAGCCAATTGACCTGGGAGACGCTAAACTCGAAGTGATTGATGAGGAGATAAACAAAATCACCAATCTTTTCATACAAACCGACGAGAGATGCGTCACCAAAATCTCTTATAAATTGCTTCCACAGTCTATGTGGGTGGACGAAATGAGAGAAATTGCCCAGGAACATAGAGAAATCTATGAAGAGATCGGCAGAACAGGAACCAATAGGGAAAGAACAGCCAGAAAAATGCATTTAGGAGAGGAAAGTAAAAAACATAATAATTTTAAAACAAAGAACCATCTGAAGAATTAGGGAATTGCTTCCCAGAACCAAAACCTAAATCAAAGATGGAGACGACATCATTGAGGACCCAAAGTCTCTCGAGAGAAAATTTAGAGCTCACTGGCAATAGATTCTCGCTATATTCCTGAGGAGAACGACAACTTCGACCAAACCTTCGAAGACCAATTGCTTCGATGACCTTGGCAGAGTGCTACACATAACCCACCCACACCCGCAATTATCTCAGGAAAGAGTGATGGTTGACCACGGATGCCCAATAACTGTCGAAGAGCCCTTACCCCCATGAAGTGCTTCAAGCAGAGGGTTCCAGGCTGGTCTGGGATTACGAAAAATAACATCGTGAAGGCCTAAGGGAAATTATTTAGGGTTTCGCGAACACAATGAACGCTTTCCTGAATACAGGGTACTTCCCTGACGGGTACAAGTTGGCCAAACCATCTCCTCTATTCCGAAAGGAAACAAGCCCCCAGACCAGGTAGTTAACTATCGCCCGATCTCTCTTCTTGAGATACAGAGAAAAATCTTCGAGAAGATTTTAGCATTTAGGCTACAAGCTCAACTGAGCGAGTTAGAAGCGCATAACCCCCAACAACATGGGTTCCGCAGAAAAAGGGCACAGATGCCGCACTGGCGCTCCTAACAGAGAAAGTAGCATACTCCCAAGCGAACAGGTTCTATGTAGACGTTGTCTTGACGGACGTGCAAAAGGCCTTCGATAAAGTCTGGCTGGAAGAACTTCAATGCAAGATCCTGAACCTCCAGCTAGAACCAATCCTGGAAAGGGTCAACTGTGACTTCAAAGATGGCCTAGCGACCATCTTCAGGGGTGTTGCCTCCTGTGAGTCTAACGACTCGGTGGAGGCACGTGGTCGTTTCGCCTTACGGGTACGGTCACGCTAGGGGAAGAGGGGGGAGCCTGGTTTTAGCCACGGCTGGGTATGAACCCTTTTTCCCGCCAGCTTTACCAGGGGAGCGCCATGGTTGGTTAGAGCCCGCAGAAGGGCTCCGAATGGGCGCGGAAACAACCGTGCTCGTTGGCCTGGATAAACCAGGAGCAGACGGTGCCTTTCTAACTATTGAGGCATATGACGTCCCAGGCAGAGCCGGGCGCGCCAGGACCAAGTCCTTAGCCTCGCGGAATGAGAGTCGATCACGGGCCTGAACGGCCAGGATTTCTTTCTCAAGAAGATATGCACCACATTGCTTCGAAGAAGCGGGGTGCGGCTCTTCGCAATTGACACACCTGGCTACAAACGATTTGGACTTATCGTGTGCGACCTTGAAGTAATTTACACAGACTTCGGGTGACCCTGACATTGCACGTCTACATGAGCGATTCGTATGGCCGAAGCGACAGTAATAGCACCACCGTGGAAGTGGCACGAATGCCTTCACGCGGTAGCAGTACCAAGCGGCACGCACCGACTCAGGGAGCTTGTCACAGTCGAACGTGACGAAGAGTGTAAGGGTGGGTCTCGAGGCCCCTCATCGTTTTCTCAACACACATTTGACCTTGACCGCCCCATGGTCGGCCAGCTCTAGGGTGATGTCCTCAATGGAGTAACAACGAGTACCTTCGCATAAACTACCCCTTTCACAAAGTTTATGGTAGAGTGCAGCGTCACACTCACCGTGGTGCCATGAAGCGTCTGAAGAGCACTTATCTTCGCCGCCTCTGCGGGATTCGCCGCATTCGGCAGAAGGCTCCCTTCCGAGAAACGGGCCAGCTTCGGCTCTCTACCAATTGCACTATCTAATCCTCTTCTCTGATGGATCATGTTGCTCTTGGTGCCATCAGTGGAGCGAATAAAGAGGAAGCGCTTGAAGCCAGCGCGCTCGAAAACACCAGGTAACCTCTGAATGAGGGGCCCCGATGTCATCGAGGCTCCCCCCTGTTCACTCTTGGTGTTAGTTTTAGTCAGTGGCTCCTTACACGGGGGGGGGTAGAGGGGCCGGATGTGCCGATCTTGGCTTGGTCGCCTAACAAAGTGGCAGCAGACCCATCCGTCCCCGCAGCCCCCGCGGTTGGAGAGGAGCCCCGAGTCTTCTTTGTCTTTTTAGTCTTTTTAGTGGTTTTTTTTTGGAGAGGAGGGCGGGGAATTAACCCGCTTCTCACCTCCGCCGGCAGAAGCCCCCATGCTCAATGGGCTGGCCTAAGCCAGGTCCCTCTGCGAAATGGAGAAGTTCCTGGTAGTCGTGGGGGCACCTGTCAGAGGAGATCCCTCCCCTCCTTGTATTACCTCGTAGCCCTCAGCCGTTTGAGGGGGACCTTGCGTAGGGGCGGATTCGGGTTCGGTGCTTGGCGGAGCCCGGATTCTCCCCCATGGAAGGCCCTACCGTCTGAGGCTGGGTCACCTCAAGGAACATGTCTATCACAGGAGGGGCCTCTAGTTAGCCATCCCCTTTCAGGACATTGCAGGTTTCCTTGGCAGCGTCAAGAGTCTTTTGTGGGGAGGCATAGGCCTTAACCCTGGCAAGGTTTAATATCCTTGCCAGCAGGTCTTTTGAGGCAGGCGACCGAAGGGGCCTGGGCCTGGCTTTCCTCTCCCCCCTAAGGGGGTTGCCCATACCGAGCCGCTTCGATGGGAAACAACTGGCTAAGGGCTGCCTGCTGGATTTTTTGGCCGTCCCCTTGGAAAGAAACGAGGGGACTGCTGCTGAAAAACGGGAGGTGCCCGAAGGCACCTCCAGAGAAGGATGTGACGGGGGAGTCCCCTGCACCCGTAGGCGAAATAGAGGAGTAAGCCTCCTCTCTGGTTAGAGAAATATGGAGGGTCCCCTGCGCAAGCACATGGGAAGAGGACCTCCATTTTTTGGCTGGAGCTGCCAGAGGGCGGCTGCGTCGCGGTTTCAGGGGAAGTTGATCGTTGGTTTTGAGGGTTTTTTTTTCATACATGAGCATGGTGACCCAGGCGCCGCCATTTCTGACCACCCCTCTCGCCTGGTGGCCTGGCAGTCCATCGGTATGGCGGCTCCACATTAGACACGGCGTAAAAATGGATAGAATGTAAAGCGGAGAGGAAAACGGATGTAAGGAAAGTATGGGTGGGGATAAAGCAGGTTGTTTAGAAAAACCCATCTCGAACCGGAGCTCAGGGGTTAGGGAACATTGTCCCCTCCCCCCTCAGCCCCGATCCGGGACGGTTGACTTGAGAAGAAGGTCAGCATCTACCCTGTGAAATTAGAGGCTGACCATTGAAAGTTGTGGGAGAGCTTGTATGAAAAGCGAGGAAACAAGTGTTTTGAAGGAAGGAGAAGAGGCTAAGCTAAATCTCCAGAGATCTTAGCTCGGCCAACATCAGGAAAATATATCTGATGTATGTCCGGGCTAAGCTCATCTACCCCGCAGTGGTTTCTCAAGCGGCCAGAAAAACCTCGATGAAAAGGCTACAACCTGTCCAGAACATTGCTTCTCTGCTTAATAACAAAGCCAGAAGGTTTGATCAACTTAGGCAAAGATATTTGCACAGGACGAAACGTTTGGAGCCTATCAATGTCGCCACCTAGAAACTTGGAAAAAGGTCTGGTCCAATCTAACGAATGGTATCATTCCTGAACTACATTGAACAGGCGGGAGGCTTAATATACCTGCAAGGCTACAGGCGAATGTCTCACGCTAACGTTGGATCCCGAGCACAAAATTATGCACACAAGAAGTCATTAAATCAATTTCAACATAGACAAAACACTATATCATATATAAGAACATTTCATCAATACATACATATATGAGAACAGCGAACAATACAATTTTTACAGCACAAGAAACACAAGGTAAATTTTTGGGGAATTAGAGCTAACAAAGGCTTGAAAGCTGAAGATTTGCAACAAAATTAAGTAGAACTAATCATTTGAGAACAAACAATAAGAAGAACACTAAAGCTCATGAAATTACACAAACATAAGATAAAAAGTTCAAACAAACAACAAAAGCAGAGGGAAAAATAAATGGAAAAGAAAGCGATGCCTTCCCTACTTGGGCAAAATACCCCCCCCCCCCGCTTTAATATTCCCCTTCTATATCTTCCACTATCTCAACTTCTACTAAAGACCGAGTATATCATTAAATAATTCCATTTCTGTTCATTCCCTGAAGATGACATAAGATGGCCGAAAGACGTATAGGAATACAGAATGTCATTCGTGGATGTTTTTTCTCGCCTTGAAGACACCGGTAAAAAAACTTGTAAGAAAGATTAAGAAAATACAACTTAAAATTAATAACGCTACCACAGCTCTAGACTTTAATAGAACCTGCATACAACATGGCTTTTTACCTAAATAAATATATATCAGTTACAATACTGCTTCAGCTCGTAGAGAGGTATCGGGAGAAGATCCCTGAAGCAAATGAGATGCAGGGAAGAAAATTTTATATATATATATATACATATATATATATATATATATATATATATATATATATATATATATATATATATATATATATATGGGTGGCCTAAGCTTATAGGGAAAATTTTCATCTTTAACTTTCTCAAAGTCTCATCCATGCTTCCAAAAGCCGCCAAAAGGATAAATTTTTTTTTATATATAGTTTTTCAACACCTTTGAGGTAACTACTAAGGCGCCCTTTTCTCTTTATTTAGAGCATAAATTTTAGTCCCTGCATCTCATTGGCCTTAGGAATCTTCTCCCGATACCTCTCTACGAGCCGAAGCAGTATTGTAACTGTTCTTCATTTTTCGTGATATGGTTGTTAAAGCTTTGTACGAGTGCAATAACTCTTTTTCCATTGTCATCAACCACATTTAATGTTTGTATAGACTCTTTAGCCTTCTTTTAATCTTCTCTCGACTGCCATTCCGAAGGATCCACTTCAGGAAATGATGATTCTATTGCCAGTTTTTGGAAGATTAATCGAATTTTTTCGGTAATAAAGTCTGCCAAAGTCATGTCCATTATATGAACTTCATCGGACACCTGCAGCGCTTTAATGGGTTATGTAGAGTAGGTTTTTGCAATGCTTTAACCATTTGTTGCTTTACATCAAGCGTTAATCCATCATTATTAAAAGCAAGCGCAACAAGTTCTTCACTTAAATACCATAGATGTCGACAAAAAACCTTGCTAGCAACGGACAAAAGCTGTATATCTTGAAAATATCTAAAGCGGGGAGGATATTTCAGGTCTTTCCTTGGTGCTGTTGCTGCATTTTGAGTTACAAACCTGTTAGGTACATAGTGGCGAACAGTGAAACATGCAAAGCGTATGATTGCTTTTTTTCTTGTACTGTCATTTTGAAATTTGAAGCAACAACACAATTTTAATAGCATAGATGACTCGAGCCATCTATTTGGCCTTATGCAAAACACTTGGGCGACGAAATGAAAGGTTTTTATCTAGAGTCCTTCCTAAGTAAACAACTGTTAACTCTAGTAATTCTCGGTAATCTTGTCGAAGGTCGCATGTATTTAACTGATCTTTGCAAAAACCATGACTTCTTCTGTCCAAGATATGGAAATATCATTATCAGTTTAGGAATTTGTCTTCTTGGGTCCTGTTAAGGTACCGCAACATACGTTGAAGACATCGAATACAATGATTTCATTAATATGGTAACGGCACCCTTTTTGCTAGCAGTCGTATGAAAACACATTGCTCTAATAACTTCTAGGTTACAATCTTTTAGACACATTACCACAGCCTCTGCTACTTGTAAGTCGGTTCCTGATACAAGTTTTGGCACTGCCAAAAGCTTTGAAATACCTACTCCAGACTCTAAGAAAGCTAATCAATCTACAGTTTCATGACTTGCTATATCTTGCAGTAGTTTGCCATCCGAATGAACAGTTAGATCTGTATCAGGTTTAAATTTTTGTTTAATATCATCTGCATTTTTTACATGTGGCGCTCCTCTGTCGTTGTAGAGTGTTTGGGCTAAGAACTACTTCATCGATATTTTTACCACAAGCAGAAGCTGTAGATGATAGAACGAGCATTGCATTACGATCGTTCATTTTTCTTCTGTCTAATGTCATTGCCAAATAAGGCGATATAATATGATTGCGTTCTGTTCGTTTACTTGCAAAGGCTTTAGAATGTCTTGGCTGTGTTTCCTCTTCATTAGTACGGCTGGTACAGGAACTACTGTATTTAAATTAAACCGTTGGAGATTGTTCTTTGTGATGAAGCTCTGCTAATTTCCGCTTGCACTCCTGTTCTTTCCTCTGGCTTTTCTGTTCTTGTTGCACGCTAAATTTGATATCAACTCCACTCATAAAACCTCGCCCTCCTTTTTCTCGTTGGGTTTCCAGAAATAAGCGATCTTCATCGTTTGACATCAAATAGAGTGCATTTACATGAGCAATGTTAAATATCTCATGCAAGCTGTCTTTAAATTTGTCTTCATTCGATATTTCTTTTTCAGTTCTCTTTGTTTTAGACATTTGAAGTAAATGATATTGTTCATATTTACCCTTAATTTTTGCAAGGATGTGTTGCTTGTCTCTTGTTGGTATCTTGGCTTTATCCCAAATCTCAAACAGTTCTGAATATTTAATATTTCTTTCATTATGAGTAATAAAAAGGAGACGCCGTAATACATCGCCATTCGATAGAAGTTTGACAACACTTCTTTTATCCTTCATCTGTCCAATGAGCCATATTTCAGTTTCTTTTCGAGTTTTCACTGAACCGGACATGATGAACCGCCTCACTCAACAACCTTGAAAAGATGAGAACACGTCGGACATATTGTTATATATTATTTAATGCTTCTGTAATAAAATTAATCTACTTACATTTCTCTACAAAAATTAAAAGCTTTAATCCTCTGTCAGTAGCACTCAATATTATTGGAGGGGACGGAAATTTAGCAAGTGAGTTTTTGAGTCAAACCTCATCGTAAAATGCTTAGTCAACGATCTTAGATTCGCGCCCCCTGATTAATGATATTTTTCCCCAGGTTTGTGTTTCTTTCTGTTTTTTATTTTTGTTTTTTCTTATCTGCAGGCTATTTATAGACTTTTGTAACAATCGCATTCTCAGTATACGTCTGAAGAGGGTATGATACACAATATAGTGAAAATATATATATATATATGATAATTAACCCCCAGGAAAATGAAAAGATGAATCTAAGCACTTTCAAATTATAATTACAAGTTCATTTTCAAGGAATAGCATAAAAATGGAGAAGACAACCTTATATAGGATACCAAGATACGACAGAACGCCCATCAAATAGTACAAATCAATGGAAAAAACACAAAAACAAGACAGAAAAATACAAGGAAAAAAACAATAGGCAGCTAATAACAGACATATGCATCCCTAAAACGATATACACACAACAACGCCATGTATATGAATGGAATATGGAGGGGGAAAAAAACATTTCAAAGGATTATCATTAGAGCGAAAACATTTAGGGCTACGAGTTAATCCACAGACACAACAAAGACATGTGTTGGGGAAGGCAATGCGAATGATATTACACTGATAGAGAGTGCCAACAGGCGGCATTTTGAAGTTATTTCATTTAGTACAAGGTTTGTTAAAACAGGGTTAAGTTTAAATAAGCCAGAGTAAATGTTTTTATTGAGTAAGATGCCAATTAAGGAATACTCGACAATATTTCTTTATGTAAATTCAGCGGAATGATAAATAAATTTTTCAGAATTCCAGTCAATGGGGTGGTTATTTTCGGATATATGTAAAAATAAAGCACTGTTTATTTCACCCCTTCTAATATTATACTCATGTTCGTAAATTCTAGTAGATAAAGATTTACCAGTTTGCCCGAAGTAAGGTAAATTACAAATAGAACATTCTATAGAATATACTCCCCCCTTTTTCCTTGTATTGTTGTGGACTAACATTTTATATAAAGTGGAATCATATCTAAAATTTACAGAGATATTAAGTTTCTCTAAAATAAAGGTGAGACAAAAAAAATGGTTCAAAGTATGGCAAGATAAGACAATTTTTGTAATTGAAAAGTTCTCTTTGAAAAGGTTAATTAAGTATGCAAAAATTGACGAGGGTAACAAAGTTTCTTGTCTATTTCAAAGATATCGGCCAATTCCTTATACAAAAATTAAGCAATAACAAGACGTAATGCACGCAAAAACATAAAAGTGAATACAGACCGTATAATTTTAACACTATGATAAGAATAAGGGTGAATATATAAACTGGAATTAGACGGTTTGCGATAAACAGAGAATTTAAAACCTAACCTATATATATATATATATATATATTATATATATATATATATATATATATATATATATATATATATATATATATATATATATATATATATATATATATATATATATATATATATATATATATATATATATATATATATATATATATATATATATATATATATATATATAGAAAAAAATTCCAGAAGAAAATGAAAAGCAGATTCTAAGTCCTTTCGAACTTTGTCCAGTTCATTCATTTTGCTGTGGGATTTTTTGGCAATTATTGCTCTACTCACTCGCTACTTTGTGAGTTTCTCATATATTGTTTTATTCGAGACCAGATAGTATTTATGCTTTACTAATTTGATTACATTTATCAACTTTCTAATGCTCTTTTTAATCGTGGTTTGGAGAAAAAAAAACAGGTCGAGGAAGATTCATTTCATTTGGATTCTACACAAACTGATAATAAATTTGACCGTAACAATTCGCCTTCCGGCATACATCTTCAGAGGGAAGTCTTCTTTGTATTTGAAGCAACGGCGATGTTTCGTTTTCCATTGGTACTTGCCTCCTTTACGGTGGCTTAGTGACGAACGATTGTGGCGAAGAATGAATCTGGGAATTGGGAGAGCAGAATTGGTAAAGATGTTTTGGTAGGAGATAGGATAGATTGATTTGATTTGATGAATAATAGTTAAGGAAAAAAAATAGTATGGAAGATGAGATGATAGATTGTGGATGAAGAGAGTATGTAGAGTTTGCCCTAGTAGTGAGGGCTACGCTTTTAATTTATTTAGATTTCTTTTTCTTTGTCCATGACCTTCAATCCTGTAACTTGTATTTTCGTCTGAACCTTATTTTGTGTTATACGCATTCAAGCTTTTCTTTTATACTTATTTTGCAACCTTTTCTATTTTTCTAAGTTTTGAAATATATTTTTTGTTTAAATTACTATAATTATTATATTTATTAATTTATTTACTCTTTCATATACATATATATATATGTCTAACTTTTTTTATTATTATATATATATTTATCTCCTTAAATTACTGATTTTTCAGAGATAAAAATTTTGAAAGGTCATACTATATGTAGTTAATCAAGTAATCTAATACAAAATTATCCATCTATCTATTTATATATATATATATATATATATATATATATATATATATATATATATATATATCTATATATATATATATATATATATCTATATATATATATATATATATATATATATATATATATATATATATATATTTTTTTTTTCCTAATTACTAATTATAATGGAATATATACATTTATATAGTTTCATTTAACAATTTCATTCAGATTGGGAGTGTAATTGTTAATATATAGGGTGTGTATTTGTTTGTCAAGTGTGGTCTTTATGTGAACCACGGTGCCAACTGTTCCTCTGAGCGTTGTCTTGAGCTAGGAAATTGCCTATTCTGGTCACTTTATTCCTTTTGTTCGCTGGGATGTTTAGACCTTCCACTAGTTCGGGTGCTGTTTCATTCATGAGCCTCTCCTAAGTTCCTTTGGCCAAAACTTGGGTCCCCAGATTGATAGGTGTCAAGGCGGCTCTTCAATAGAGTTCTCATTGGGGTATTTGATCTCCCCTTCTGTGTTTGTTTATATAGAGAGACGCCTTTTTCTGGACTCTTTGTAGCGCTTCAAGGGAGTCCTACTTAGGGTTTCGGCCACCACCGTGGGGTATATGAGTGTTGGTCGAATATGCCTAAGGTATAACTTTCTGATGTTGTTAGACCTCATTTTTCTAAATCTGTGAATTTGGTTGAGTTTTAACTTCGCCAGAATTTCCCGCGTTATGAAGTGATGGCTTTACCCGGTGGAGGTGACGTTGAACCCCAGAACACTCCCTTCTTGGTGATAGGGAAATATCAGCTCCCCTATTGTCACATCCGCTGTTTTCCTGCTGCCAAGGGCAAGGATCTTGAATTTTCGGCTATTCGTGGAGATCTTCTATTTTCTTTCGTACTCATTTACTTCCCTGATTTCATTTGCAGTGTCGAGAGCCAGAGCCCTGGGATTCCTTTATGCACCAGGGATCACCTGGGTTATATCTTCCGCGAACTAGAGTTATAATGAGTCGTCCTTTACTGGAGTTAGTAAATATATTGTGTAGATTAGATAAAGGGGGGGACTCAGACAACTTCCCTGCGGGACTTCGGCATCGTGGAGGAACTCTGGTCCTTGGTAACCCTCAATCATACGTCGTGCGCGCCGTTCCATGACGAAGTCGCAGATATTGCGTTCCAGAATCGGATCTAGCTGAAGGTTCAGGATCTTATGTTGAAGGCCCCTCAGCCAGACCTTATCAACGGCCTTTTGCACCTTCCTCCCTTAGTACGATGACAATGTACTTTCCATCCGCTCGACACTTGGCTATTTTCTTAGTTAGGAGCGCGAGTGTGGTGCCCATCCGGAACCCATGTTGTTGTGGGTTGTGGGCCCCCTTCTCATTAAGTTGTTTCTGAAGCCTGTTGGTTAGGATCTTATTCAGAATTTTGCCGATGATTTCCAAGAGGGAGATAGGTCTGTAGACCATCGGCTCTTCTGGCAACTTTTTCCCTTTTGGGATAAAGATGACTTTTGCCACCTTGTATTAATCAGGAAAGTAGCTAGTGTTCAGTGCCGCATTCATTAGATTCGTAATGCCTTGTAACAGGCGTGGGGAAGCGTCTACCATATGGTTTTTGGTAATCCCTGCCCAGCAAGGAGCTCTTGCGATCACCTATCCAGGGATCGAGTCGACGGCAAATCACACTGCTTTGGGCCTGTATTTGGGGTGGTACTGCGGGCTGGAGGTTTAACTCCAGGAGTGCGCGAAGGCCATCTCCATTACTGATTTTCTCTATGTCCTTTTCCTTTCGCAGATTGCAAGTAACCGGTTGGGTTCTCCATAATGCGAATTACTGTGACGCTGAATTTTCCGAAGATGGTCCCGGACACTTTACCTTTTTCTGGTTTGGCCTGGCCGTTGATTACCCTGAGGGGTATTCGTGTGGCCAGATCCATTGCCATGTTATTGAGGGTGACCCCCTTGTGGTCCTTGTCTGGACAGCACGTAGGATCAGCAGACTTCCATTACTGGTGTGTAAGTCGGTGAGTATTATGTGTGTGTTGAAATTATTATTTTCTTAGGGTGACTCCCCCCCCTTCACACACACATACTTTTAGCGCAGCATTAGACCCAAGAGCTATTCGCCTTGGTGAATGTTGGGATAAGTGAGGTAATGAGGCATTATGATGAGATGATGGATGATTGAGTATGTGTGAGACTGAGTGGGATCCTCCCGGGGAATGACTACTGACGGACTCATTGACAACGCCGCTCCCCGGAGGTGTTTGAATCGCGACTGCTTCAACCATACACAGAGACGATTAAATGTCCCTCTGTGGACTTGGGATGGCCCTCCGTAGTTATTAGCAACGGAGCTTGCAGTCCGTCCCTTTTCCAGTCGAGCTTCAAGCCATTGTCATCCAATTATGTCTTCTCTAGTGATCGATATAGTTGGGTGAGGCTGTGTAAGGCGATTTCGCTCCGTGGGGCGCTGTGAAGCAGGAGGGAGGGGGTGATGGTTTTACCCGGTCATCTTCTTAAAAGCGTTGTCTGAAAAATAGATGATGAAAATGATGGTGAAAAGGGGGTGAAATGGTGTAGTAGTAATAGGGTATTATCTCTCTTCTGGCTTCTATTTCTTCTTCTTCTCTTTTTTAGTGGCTTCCAGGTCGTCGAGAGGAAGCGATTGTGGTGATGTTTTGGCAAGACCTTCCCAAAAACTTTTTCGCATTTACCGGTTGCTGACTTATGCCTAAGAAATCCGATCAGTTTACTTACTAAAAGATAGATAGAGAGTTTTGTGTGTAGGTATAAATCATTAATGTTGATGATATTGATGAGGTTGATCATGATTAGGAGAATGATTTGGATAACGATGATTATGAATTTGTGTCAGATTTATTGCCAAACGCTTTAGTCTCTTTTTTTCATTTTTTTAAGAATTACTGTTTGCATATTACCATTCGAACTTTGTTCTCAATTGTCTTTCTGTTTTGTTCTTTAATTGTTGCCTTTTTTATCCTATTGTTTTTGTTATCTCATCACTCTCAATGGTGAGAGGATGTAAATTTCTTTCGCTCTTTCTGGTTGTCTGATATCGTAGTCTTATCGGTGATCTTTATCGGTTTTAGAGAAATATGTGATTTTCAATTATTATGGGGTTGATATTCTTCAGTATTCCTTTTCGTCTACCAGCAACTCGTCTTTTCTCACTAACCTGACGGATTTTATTGTCATTTCTGGTTAAATGGTCAAGTTAGTTATCGGGTAGTATTTTGTAAATCTTATTCCAGATTCTCACGGCGCGTTCGTGTAATATCTTTTATCGATTTTAAGTTTTTTATCTGGTGTAGTTCCACTTAAATTTATAATTGGTAATTGTTTCTTTTGTTCGTGAGGAATCTGATTGGCCACTTTTGGATCATTTGTTTTTATTAACTGTATCATGCCTAGTGTGTGTATAGAGTTTATGGAGTATGTCTATTTGGGGCAGACACGGGCCATAGAGACTTTACTTCTCTTTATGCTCGTAAAGTATATAAATCTGTAATTCAAGGTCATAATGATTATGTTTCTTCTTCTATTCATTATTACAACTGTCTTCCGTCCGTTTACTAGTATTATTTGTGTTTGTTTTCGTTTATTTTTATTTTGTTCCTCTTTTCAAAATAATTTGTTTTTTGCTTTTCTTTTCGGTCTCTGGGGAATGTCTGTTTTATTATGTAACACATAATTGTCTGTGTGTATAATCGCCTAGGGCTGTACTCACGTGTGTCAACTTAGGTAGGTCACTGGTGTTTAAGGTGTTAATGGTTGTGCTGAACCACGCATCATTTAGAGTTAGAATGTTTCTAACTTGTGTCCACATATATGCAATTTTACTCTCTTTCTGCTAGGTAAATGCGGAGAGGTTGATTAAAATTTCTTTCATGTTTTTCTTGCTGGTTTTTATCTTCAGATTGGATATCCGCAAGTTGTTGAAGGCATTGAAAACATCTGTTGCCTTTTACTGATTCTGTTGTGATCTTATCTATTATTAGCGTCAGCGCCGTTTTCGTCCCACGTTTTCGCTCGAATTTGTGATAAAGGCTGTTATCTTCTAAATTTAAGGTCTGTAGAATCTTTATTTAGCATTGAGATGCAATAGTGACTTTCAAATTAGTGTTTCACTTTCAATTTTTTTTCTGCAGGAAGAAAATCTCTGACGCGTTGATTATTTGAATGAAGTATATGATACTGAGGCAGGCATTGAAACCTTTCAATATTTGATATTGAAAGTTGTATGGTTCATTAGCAATTTAATAGTGAAAGTTGTATGGTTCATTGGTTAGTTGGAATTTTGTGAGCGGAAGTTGTTCATGTTTTTTATATTTAAGTGCTTCGAAGATTTCTAATTCTTGAAGCTCATTCCTTCTCTTTTTAAATTAAACACTGTAAACAATTGCTTTATATTTACAGTGAAGTTTTACAGCTCATCGCTGCTTATGTGGAATACAGCATTTTGCTGTAGGCAACAATGCATTCTTCCTACGCCGATATCGGCAACTACAGCAGGGTTCTGTGAAATGAATGGTAACGTCACCGCTATGAACGCACCAAGTCAGTTTACAACTATACATTTCAGTTGCTATTCATTTTTTTTCATTTTTGTTTAGTTTGCACACCTTTTTTTTACTGGAATTGTAAAGGGTGTTCCATTGATTTCACTATTGGATCATGTTATTTGAGTCATGGCAATTATGTGTGAAAAATAAAATCGCCTAAATGGACGCCAAGGCTTCGGCGGCACACCTCCACTCGATAGTCAAAATTTTTGATGACGTCTCTGCATAGTTGCTCCTCGATCTCACCAATATGCCTTATTATCTCATCCTTCAGCTGTTGAATTTACTTTTGAGATGACCCCAAAGGAAGAAATCTGAAGGCGTCAAGTCACACGATCGTCGTGGCCAATTGACGTTGCTGTTTCAAGAGAAGATGCGACCTGGGAACTTCTCATTCATAAAAACCATTGTTGCATTGGCTGTGTGGCATGTGGCGCCGTCCTGTTGAAACTATAGATCTTTGACGGACAGAATTCAATTCAAGCCATAAAAAGTTGGTTATCATGGCACAGGATCGCTTGCCTGTTACCATAACAGCCTTCCCGGCATCACTTTGGAAAAAATACGGCCCAATGATTCCGCTAGCAATAAATGCACACCAAACTGTGACCTTTTGTGGATGCTGTGACTTTTCAACAATTTTCCAGGCATTTTCATCAGCCCAAATACGACAATTCTGCTTATTAATGGACTTCATCACTAGAGATGATATTTTGTAAAAAATCATCATCGGCTCGTGCACCCAATTAACGAATGTACGGCGCTTCAAATGGTCAGCAGTCTTCATTTCTTGTGTCAATTGAATTTTCTAAGAGGGTAGAGACAAATCTTTTTTTCAAAATTCGATGTAACGTTATTGTGGAGAGGTTCATTTCCTGCGCGCGATGAAGTATAGCGGTGTCTGGATCTTCGGTCACATTCTCGCGCACTGCAGCAATGTTTTCAGCTGAACGGCGTAAACGAACACGCAATGCCGTTTTCATATCTGCCTCCGACCCCGTTTATTTGAATTTACGAACAATTTTCCCTATTGCACTGTCAGTTGGTCGATTATGTTGACAAAAAAAATCGCGAAGTGCGCGAAATACGTTTCTGTTTGAACGTATAATTTCGTAATAGGCTTCGATAACTTTAACACATTGTTCAATTGTTAATCTTTCCATGGTTGAAATTGCCACAGACTGAAGTGGTTAAATCTGAAAGAAAAACAGAAAAATCATATTAGACACTTAAACTTAACTCACATTTAAAATCGGTCCAAATTATTGGAACACTCTTTATTATTTGATATTTTATGCATTTTGTTTCTTTCTAAAGACGTGGTTGTATTCTTTAACAAAAACGCGTAACTACCTGCTTTAAGCAAAGTAACTTTCGCCTTGAAGGAAACTCACTTTCCTTTGGCGTCAGGATTGTTAGATTGGAATTTGTGACGCCAAATTTCCTAAATCTGGCTTTTTTTTAGTTTGCTTGGCGTCAGAGAATTGATTATACTTATTTAACTTTTCCCTGGCTTTTTTACATGCTAAAATTATATAGACGAAAATTTAATATTATCCTTTATAAAAATAAGTTTTTTACGAGCGATATCAAACGTGGAAATATTTTTATGCCCAAAAGGTAACATGGCAAAACCAGTGTTGCCAGACTGAGTTTGTCACGAACTTCGTAAACCTGCGGCTGTCTTCATGTGATTTATAGTCATAGGCCTATATTAGCATAGTGCCAATATAGGCCTAACGCAGGGAGAAGTGCACTTTCAAGTTTCTATACGGTGATATTGTGTACTTTTATAATTTATGAGCTTTACCCATAGCCATGTGTCTTCAAAGAAATGGGAAGCTTCTTACGACGAGAGGCTTCACCACTTCCCCTTACGAGGGGAGCTTGCGCCTCGCTACTAAGATTAAAATTTAAAATTTAAAAAAAGTATCTATGGTTAAATTTTTATAAATTTTCCGAACTTAGCCAATTATAATAATTTTAAAAAGGAACTCTAAACTAAATTTCCCCCCTTTCAAAATACCACGTTGCTAAAATATAGTTATAAAAGAAGAAATATAAAAATAAATTTTCTGAACTTCACCCGTTGTAATTCTTTGGGTATTAAAAAATTCACAAAATTTCGACACTTATATTTATTTGTGAACTTCACCATTTCGCTTTTGATATTATAAAAGAATTATTAGAAATAACTTGATAAAAATATAAGTCATAACCAAACTAAGATGAAATTATTATTCAAATACTCCCAAAAATCCCCTTCTTATATTATAGAGTTATTGATGATGATGATGATGATGATGATAATGATGATGATGATGAAGTGAAAAGTGATATATATATATATATATATATATATATATATATATATATACATACATATATATATAATATATATATAGGTATATGTTTAAAAACAGTTGTTTTTTATGTAGATAATGGTTTTTCTCGGGCAATTAGTGGGGTTTTTTGTTTAGCTATTGCAATTGCATCATATTGTATTTTATATCATTATTAAGGTAACTTTGAAATGGGTTGCTTCGCTACTCATACCTCTCCCCCCCTCCCCCTACACACACACTCCGCATTTTTAAATAAACTCGTAATATTCCCAATTCAAAAGGCTAACATTAGATTTGAATTCGAAAGGCGATTGCTAAATGGCGCTAGGCTTTTAGGTTTTCTACCGTGTTCCTTGACCTTAGACACAAGAGCCTCACCCCTGAATGCCATTTAAATCAATGGTATTTTCTTTAAAATTGATTAATATGAAATGTCCACATCATATATTACTTCAGAGAAATTTCACTCCAAGGTGATATTTAATTCACCATAATGTGATTCAAAATTCACAATGTGTCTCCCAAGATGGCGGCCAATCTATTTTTTGTCATAACATCATAATTAGAAATTTGCCCACATTACGTATAGTGTATATCTACGATATACACTATAGAGTATTTGCGTATATTTTAGTAATAGAGATGTTTGTAAGAAAGCGCCTACAGTATCGAGGGTGTGCATAAACTCCAAATTAAGCGATTTTTTATATGGAATCTTAAATGATTTCTTGGTTCAGGTTATACTCAGCACGGAATTGTGAGCATTGAAGGCCATTTATCGAGGAGATTGAAAGCCCACCATTCACTCCGTTCAGGCTGCCTGTCTGTTTCCCGTGAAGCCCTTTAACCCGTGTTCTAGTCGCACCTCATCGAAGATCTTGACAGCAGATGACCTTCGTTAAGCTTTGGCCCCTGTTCAGAGGAAAGCTATCGAGCCACCTTCTTCCCGGAGAGTTGTGCGGCCCACTCATCTTCAAAACCCCTTAGAGTTTCCCGCTCTTTCGAGACTGAGACTCCCTGCCGATCTGCAGAATCGTCTCAAAATGAGAGCACGCCCCTCTGGAGCAGAGAATATCTCATTCTACCAACGAAGTAATTAAACCCCATCTTCGAGTCCTCCTCGTCAACTCCCCGAATTATCTTGTTGAAGACTTGCACCTTTGTTTTTCACTCCCCATCCAATTCACCCGCGTTGAAGGTAAAGCGATCTTGAATTGTTATCCCCAGATACGTCGTTAATCTTTACCCGCATTCAACTTTGATTTGACTTCCCCCTAAATTGTAATTAATGCCCCCTCGTTCGAGTTTATTTTAATTTTCTTCTCCGTCATATCATAAATCGACAAAATTCATTTAACTACGTTGATTAAGTAATTTGTTATCCCCTTTTGTATATATATATATATATATATATATATATATATATATATATATATATATATATATATATATATATATATTATATATATATATATATATATATATATATATATATATATATATATATATATATATATTAAAATTATATTTTGTGGTCTTGTTCTTTATATTTCCTTTGAATTACAACTTGGCAAGCCAGTAGTTAAGTCCAGGTCAATAGTTAATCGCACCCTCTAATAGTTGCCTCAGAGCATATCTAAAGCAACCTTAGGTCAGTTGTCTGCTTTGGCTTGTGTACGCCCTTATGCGCTGAGCTAGTCTACACAGGCATTCCTCGACACTTCTAATACTCAATTAACTATCGAATTTGTTTCCGAAATCCAGACCATCATTGACTCCTATCCTAAAAAGTGAATGAGGTCAATAGCGAGAGACATAATTAATTTCAAACTCTGTACTCAGGCAATTAGTTTATGTGGACATCTCTGCTAATATAAATAGGCAATATTCTCTCGAATAATATTAATGGAAGCGGAAGGAACCAGCTGAAAAGCTTATGAACAAACCAGGTTATCCCCTCTATCTTTACACGCTTATTCTTTTCAGACGAGAAGAATTCTGCCAGGATCAGAAGGTGAGATCACAAAACAACCTCTGGCTTCTATATCCCTTAAAGTGAAATAAGCCAGTAAAGAACCTACATAGTCTCTTTCTTAGATCACCCCTCCTCATAATATTTCTATATATTTAAAGTGAGAATCTAAGCGATTTCGAAATATATTTATAAGTGATGACTCGACAAATTTAATTTGCAAATGTTTCCAGAAATTCCCCACTTTATCCGAAAAGTAATTCTCAGTTATTTTTTCACAAAATCTCCTCCTCTTCAATTTATAACCCTGATTTCTGGTTCTTCCGCACGCGTCGAACTGGAAGAGATAATCCAAACGGCACTATCAAAACCCTGCAGTCTGTTCTAGGCTTGGATAATTTCTTCCCTTAATATTAAAGATATAAGGTTTAAAAACGCTCTTCATAGGGTTTATTGAGGAGACTTGGAATTATCTTGTTCGCACATCCTTACACTCTTTTCAACATTTCTATATCTTAGCACAAATAGGGTGACCTTAAATTGTATCTGCTACTTTTCAGCAAATAAATTAACGCGTTAATGTCGTTTTTAATTTCATGCTTGTCTGAGGTTTTACATCCACACCTTCTTTTCGTGACCATATATAATATTCCCCAAATTTTCCCTTACAATTAAGTACACACACACACAGTCAGGTTAAACTACACGCATAAGAGCACTTCTAGGAAGTCTAGGAATGGTGCTGGCTCCATGCCAACGAGCTGGAACCATCCGCCATGATAAAAATGACAGTGTTAGATGATACAACAACATTAACCACCATTTCAATCACCATTGAAGATACAAATTAGTGCATTAAGCGAAACACGTAAACGTGCCCTTGGCCCCTCTGGTTTTCTAACAACAAGTTCGCATTACCGGCCAGAAAACATCCACCGAACTTTAACGCACCACTACAACAACACACTATCCGCCTGATATTTTCCTAAAATATTCAAGGCCTCAAACAACATTCGACTCCACAAACAACCAAACAGGTACACGCCTATCGCTCTCTTAGAGCATTTAGACAAAATATTAAACGTATGGTGAATACCCAACTGCGTTTCTTCTTGGAGGAGGAGAACTGGTTCTTCTTCTGCCCGTACGGCTTCAGGAGGGTCCGGCCTACAGGATTGGTAGTCACCATCAGGCACGAACTCATACAAAGAGCACGACAAAAAATACTCTCTCATCCTTCAACAAAGTTTGGCATGAGTAGCTACGTTGAAAACTCGTCAACAACACGTAGCTGCCTATCTGCACCAGAAGGTTCCTCTTGCACTATGTACCATACAGATATGAATTGATACGTAAGATACAACAACACAATATCACGCCCATTCAAGGCACCTGCTCGAGTACCCCAGGGCAGCGTGCTGGCACCTATACTCTCCATAATCTATACGAACGACATTCCGCGTCTAGAAGCAAATTGCCCACATACATTATCACGTGCCGTGCACCAATAATACTCGTAACTTAGTTTAGCTTAGGGAACTCTATCGAGGTCGATAATGATGAATGTCCTGAGGGCAAGCTCCCACCTTGGTCAGGGTCGGTTTGCTAAGGACATCGAGCCTGCACTAGATTTAAACGAGTAGGAAGGCGTGCTCACTTCAGACCTGTATCTTGACCAAAGGGAGAAGATTCCTGGTGGCAGGAGAGGACTCAAGACGACCAGGCTATATCTTCGGCTGCAGGGAGCTGCCGAGACACCGGTCTGCTGGTGCTCGCCTATAGTCGCCCCTAGTCCTGGTTTTATTATTGGGATTATCCTTCCTCTAGCTTTACTTAAAGAGCTAGCCCTACAAGGCAGCATGCGGGTTGTTGGGGGCTGCCGAGTCTTCGTTCTAACGAAGGGCGCCTAGCGCCTGTCCCCACTGTGTGACGCGCTTTAACCCTCAGAAGACACAGGTGACACAATGCGCTGCACAAGACCACTGCATGCAAAACATACAAATATACGATCACATACCCAGTTCTCATAAGTCTTAGTTACAAACCTAAAACAAAAATACTCTTGGCAATAGTTGACAAGTACTTACACTTCCACACACACCAAAACATCACACAAGCCTAGGCCAAACGAATAAACAAGATACTGAAGAGGTTCTACCCTAGCAGTGACAAATTGCACCTACACCAGTACAAATCACTAGTCAGACAAATACTCACATAAACATCAATTACAATAATGGCGGCAAGCAACACGTGATAGAGGAGCGCAAAGCGCATATAGAACTCTGCTCTGAACCGCATTTGCTCTGCCCTATACACAAGAATGTTGACACTACACAACACAAATAAACTCACACCTCTAATTACCTGCACGTTCACATGACTAATCCAATAACAGTGCAAACTTAAGAGAGACCCCATATAAAACGACGTACACCGCATACAATACGCTGCTGCTTGTGTACGTAATATCGCAGCAGCACAACACCACAAGTCAGCTCAACCATTATCCATCTAATAGCAGCATCGCCTGAAGTTTTCCTTGAATCTGAACGGACACCGCCGCGCCAAAGTGTCGTAGACACTAAGCCACCACGTTTCGGCGATCTAGGAAAGCCTCGACGAACTGTCAAGGGGTGCTCCCTTCCTAATCTGAAGCTCCAGCCTCGCAAGTGAAACATCACTACTCTCACAACACGCGGACAGATACATCGCACCAGTTGATAGCCTCCGGTCTATCTCCCTCTTCCTATCCCCTCTTAAGTTATTTCCAAACTCTCCTTTCCGACTGCTTGTTTTCTGAAACTTGAAATCTGTAATCTTTGTATTCTTATCTATCCTATTTTATTCTTCACAAAACCTTTGTGTGTCATTTTATCGAATGCTTTTTAAAAATCAAGAGAGATAGATAATTTTATTATATTCTTTATTAAGTTGTTCATACAGATTAGGTTTCCCAAATAATTCATCTACTTCTTCCTTGACGATAGACTCTAGCAGTTTGCCAATATTGCATGTTAGATTTATCGATTTGTTGTTGATTGTTGATCATCTTTTTAAAGATGGGTGTACATATATTACTACTCTAGGATGCTCAGGAAGGAATCTTTCTTATAGAAACCTATTAAATAAAGATTCAAGTGGCTCTGACATAAATTACTTAAGCTCTTTTAAGTGACGAGGATATATCATGGCCAGAAAGAGCGAATTTACCGACAGCAATTTATCGACAATAAGTTATCTACAAGCTCATTTTATCGATATAGGCAATCCACCGACAAAAATTAAAGAAAAAATCTAAAATATTGTAATTTAAAATAAACATATAACTAGGTCGTGTTTTCTCTTTGATTTAGCATATAGGAAATGATTACTTTCATGACCATTATTTAGGATATTACAAAAACAATGTAGAATTTCTTTTCGTACTATTTATTGAGAATAGTTAAAATTCTTTAACGATTGAACTATTAAAGATGACAAATTAGTTTACACTAAACTTAAAACTAAATTTTTTTTTATTTAAATCCAGAAACATAGGTTATGGGCTATTGCCCGCAAATATTTAATGAATTTGATATATGAAGGATATCTTTCTACAATGTTTTTGATCACTCAGAAAAGGCACGATATTTCTTTCTTTGTGGTTAAGATGAAATACCAGCCAAGTATTGATTGAATTTGATATCATTATAGTTTAGTTAATTTTCATGCAGTCGAAAACCTTTCAAATATTAAGGTGGTGTCCAGAAGCCAGTCTCTCAAAAGTCCCATTCAATCCTTGAAGCGAATTATTCGTTTTAGATGAATAAGGTAAAACAGGTTCATCAAGATTCCACATCACGAGCTCAAAATTCTGAGGATTGCGACCGTTTATTCTGTCAGGACGATCTATCCAAGTATTTTCACTAAATCCATTATAGCTTGAGCTTCATGTAGAACGATATCAGTATCACATAGTAAATCAGATGTACTGAAAAGAGTGCTCACAGGCATATATGCTTATGACGGCAAAAAACGACGATTCAGAGTGAAATATTCATCCGCTTAATATCTTCTATCATAACACGAGATACACGGAGTAGAGTAGAAGAGATATCCTTTGTATACTACCCTTTGGAATTCTTTTGTGCATGCCTTTGTCTCTGTGGGTTCAAAATTGTGAGGGTATAGAACATACATACTCACATGCCGCCAGACAATCCTGGAACGAAAGAAATTTGTCGTTTGAGTTGAACTTCGTCTCCTCTACTCTCGCTCCCCACCCTTTCCCCAACTGGCAACAGAAGGTCTGACGAAAGAAGGCCTATCTCACAAAGAAGCCTAAATTCTATTTGCCTTCTTTATGATACCATGGAGATTAGCCAGAATGCGCTGCGATAAGCGAAATGCCGTGAATGGAATCTTTCTCTCGATTTGCCACAATCCGCGGTATAAATAACATCTCCGTTCATCCCTCTACAGCAGTGTCCCAAACCTACTCGCGTACCCCTCACGTTGAACGAGAGTCGTTGCCGTAGCGTATTGACTGCCATCGCGCCGTCGAGTCAACTTGGTCGCTGTCTCAAAGTGTTCCGGAAGTAAATCGCGCCCCGCAGATTCTGTGACTAGAAGAATACGCTCTGTTGCTCAACGTAACTTGAGAAAGAAAAGGAACATCCAAATAGTTACTAGGAGTTACTATTTGTTAGTGGCACATCCAGTTAGGAGTGAACGAACTGGAACTAGAGCCAACAGCCCCGAACCCTTCGTCTTATTCCCCCTCTCCCGGAGAACTCGTGTTAACGTCACCCGAACCACCCCATCTGGACCTGAGTAGTCGTCTCAATTAATGGTAATCTGTAAACCTAGTGTCCCTCTATTCTTAAATTACCTATTTAATTAACAGTGATTGATACTCCCATTGAGTCATTATAAATCTAGACGCTTAACGTCAGTGTTTAATATTTAATCCTTAATTTTTCCCGTTTAACTATTGCTAATTATTATATTTCGTGTGAAGTAAAGTTGATCTTTTGTACGTGTGTTTATTTGTGGCTCCTCCTTTTTGACGTACCCTTGGCAAGACTTTAATTAAGAATCCCTTCGGCTAATTTTATTCAACCTGTATTATGCACTCTAAGAATTCAACAATCACAAACCTCTCCTCAGTAACAAGTGGGACTTTTATATTGAGAATCCTGGCTACGGCACAACCCGTCTCTAACAGAGCCTTCGCACGTTCAGTAGGAATTAAAGACTACCTATCTATATATATATGATCGTAGATTGAGTCATAGGGTCAATACCATCGACTTAAACAAAAGCTGTGTGTCCATATCAAGGAGTAGAATAATTATTGGACCAGACTATGAGCAATTCCACGAAATATATAAAAGTGGTGTCAGCTTAAGGGGTTAAATTTTTGAAGAAGCGAACTCATATAGCCTAAAATTTGCCAACGTCCAAGGAAGCCCAAATAAATTAACGTAAATTTTAATAATTAAAGTCTATTCCCCGAAGGAATATAAATAATAACCATTAATAACCATTTCCAGATAGCAAAAACAAAGCTAGGATAATATTCGTTATTTTGGGAATTAATTATTAGATTGTATTGGTTAAGAACAATCGCAGCTTCTAATTCTCTTACCAGGTGCGTAAGTTCTTTCTTGAGTCCCTAGTTACGTCAGCAAGAGCAGCAATGGCTTCACAATCGTTCGAAGTTTTCGTCAAGCAAGGAGAGGCTCTCAGTCTCACAGGACAGGAACTAAAGGAATTCGTCCAAAGCGAACAGCGAAAGGAAAGAGCACGTGAGATGGAAATAAAGAAGAAGCGTTAGAATTGGAAGAAAGGAGAAGAAAAGAAGTGTTAGAAATGGAAGTAAGAAAAGAAGAATTTGAAAAAAGAGAAAGGATTTGAAAAGCTGAAAGGGAATTAAGCAGAGACCAAGTTGAATTCAGTTCTGTTGGATCCCGTGATCATCAACCCCAAGGCCTCTGCTATGAATCTTCCCCAATATAAAGACAAAGAAGATTTGTGCTCATACTTGACACATTTTGAAAAGATCTTCGAGGTAAACGGATGGGCGCTAGAATCCGAAGGAGTCAGGAGATTGCTTCCATTGCTCAGTCAGCGCTTAAGAGAAATTTTCATCTAGTTACCACACGAAGCTACAATGGACTATCGCACCTTGAAGGCCGAATTGCTATCCGCCTTCAACTTGAACCCTCAGTTCTACCGTGCTAAGTTTAGATCGGCAAAAATCCAGCCCGGTCAAACCTGCCGACATTTTGGATATATCCTGAAGCGAAACCTCTAGTTCTGGCTAGAATTCTCCAAAGTCGAATCGGAGTATGAGGCCCTGAGTGACTTTATGTTAAAAGACCAGCTATTGTCCACCCTTCCCCAGGAGATCCGAACATTCGTGCAAGACTGCCGAGCGTCTAGCTTTCAAGAATGCCTCGAGGAAGCTGATCTCCATGCGACAAATCATTGCCTATACCCACAGGATACCCAGAAGAATAGTTCCCCGTCCCCGAAGAATAAATTTAGTCAATGAAGTCCCAACAAAGGAAACCCCCTCCATTGATAAAGACCACAGCCCCGTTCAGTCCAAAGAATAAGCCTTTTGTAGCCCACGAAGACAGAATCTCTCTAGTCTTCAATACCCCCTACAATAACCAGCACCAGAATAAGCAGGTTATATGCTACTCCTCTGGTTCCCCCAGGCATTATAAGTCCCAATGTGTACAGAATTCCAGCCTATGTCCCACCCAGAGCCAACAAGTCCACCAAGTAACTGCTACCCTTACCCGGGAACAGCCGACCGCGCTCACGTCATCCCCCTCGTCTCCATCCCCACAGGAATTTCAAGTGAACTTCCTGTTCAACAAGAGTTCCCCCGGAGGACTAAATTTCGAAACTGGCTCGATCAATGACTGTAAAGTGTCTACCCTCGTCAGAGACAGAGGGTGCACCTGCATTGTGGTGTGGGACAAATTGCTCCCCCCTATCGACCACCAACATAAGAAGTACGCAATTGCACACGATTTCTTGGGTCGAGAAAATAGATTCCCGGTAATCCGCTGCCATGTACAGTGTAAATATTTCACTGGTTGGGCTGACGTAGTGGCAGCCCCCATCATTGGCCAGAGCGCACTACTCTCCCCGAGTGAAGTGACTCAAGCTGTCATCACTCGAGCACAAGCTAGCCGCGAGGCCTCTCCCCCAACTCGCCTTTTCACCCCAGAGGCTCCTTTAGAGGTTCCAACGAGTAATGCACAATTCTGCAGAGCTCAGCAGAGCTTCCCTTTACTTCAATCCCTTTAGGAAAGGCCCGAAAGAACCAAGAGGTGATCGTTCGAGGTAACCATCACATAAGGTACATCATAAATGACTCCCTTTTGTTTCGCACCTCACGAGATGAGTCGGACCCACCTTCCAAGGTCATGTGTATTTTGCGCACACATGTAGACCAAATCCTGCGAGTAGCACATGGAAGTCCCAGGGCCGTACACTTCGGTTATAACAAGACTTTTCAGCGAGTATTTAAATACTTTTTTTGGCCCGGTGCAGCTAAATATATTGCAGAATTCTGCAAAACTTGCGATTTGTGCCAGAAAACCACTGCAAAAGGTCGAATAGCACCAGCTCCCCTGCAAAGAACTCCAATCATTTCGGAGCCCTTCTCGAGAGTCGCCATCGACCTCATCGGACCAATTCACCCCCCTCTTGCCGAATGTCATACGCATGTACTAACATTGATAGACTGCACTACCCAATTCCCAGACGCTGTCGCTCTAAAAAGGATCGATAGTATATCTTGCTCTGAAGCCCTTATTTCTATTTTTTCTAGAGTAGGATTGCTTAAAGAAATCTTGTCAGATAGAGGCCACCAGTTTACCTCTGAGCTCATGGAACACGTGAACACCCTGCTCCAAATCAAACCTATTTTTACCACCCCCTTCCATCCGAGCGCGAACGGCATGTGCGAAAAGTTCAATGCGAACTTGAAAAGCGTCCCTAAGAAGCTTTTCATGGAACAACCCCAAGAATGGCACCGATATTTGCCAGTTGCGTTAATTGCATGCCGCGAAATTCCCCATAGGACCATGGGATTTTCCCCATTTGAGCTCCTGTACGGGAGAAACGTGCAGGAGCCCCTCAGTATTTTGAAGGAGTTATGGACAAATTCCCGTTTGTGTCCAGAATTAAGGAACACTTATTCCTTCGCCTTCAAACTAAGGGAAAGATTAAAAAGGTGTTCTGACATAGCAGTCAGAAATTCCGAAATTAATATGGAAAAGTATCGGACATACTTTGTTGTAAAGGCCAAACACCGAAAACTGAAGCCCGGAGATGAAGTTCTACTCTTACTCCCCTCGGATTCCCATAAACTTTTCTCCCAATCGAAAGGCCCCTACCCCGTTCAGAAAACCCACGGATTGGTTGATTACGTTATACAGACACCCGCAGGTGATAAGTTATATCACATAAACATGCTAAAAAAATATCATAGACTGGCCTGTATAAACTATATAGTCGCCTTCGAAAAGAAAGGGTAATTGACGCCGTCTACCTAAACAACCCCCTAAATATTGTTAATTCGATTTGCGTAGAGTCAAGCGAAGATTGTCCCCTCCCCGTCCTCCCGTCCAAGCTGCCCCCCATAAAAGAACCTTTCTCCGAGTTGGATGTAAACTCCGACCTCACCCCTGCCCAAAGGAACCAAATGATGGCGCTTTTAGAAGAATTTAGTGACGTCATTTACGAGTCACCAGGATGCTCGACTCAGTTCAAACATGATATCGCCCTCACTACGCTCGAACCTGTGCGATGTAAGCCATTTTCCTTACCGATGCACCTAAGAGACGCTTTCAATGAGGTAGTCGACAATCTTTTGCAATTAGGGATTATCGAGCCATCTAAGTCCGACTACTGTTCCCCAATAGTCATGGTCCACAAGCCAGACCAGTCCTTTAGGATGTGGGTCGATTTTCGGAAGTTAAACGCCGTCACCGTGTTCGACGCCGAGCCTCTTCCCTTAATTGACCAAAATTTACATCTCTTCGAAGGAGCCGCCTACATCACTGAGATAGACCTATGTAAGGCCTATTATCAGATCCCCTAAAGGTTTAATGGAATTCACTCGTCTTCCTTTTGGCCTAGTCACTGCCAGCAGTAGCTACAACCGCATAATGCGCCGTATAATAGACGGTTTAAAAAACGTTTCTTTTTATTTTGATAACGTGGATGTGGCTACGCGTTCATGGAACGACCATATCTTGTCCGTCCGCCCGCTTTTAGAATGCTTAAAGCATCATGGCTTAACGATTAAACCCTCATGTGATAGAACGAGTTCAGAGCTGCATTCATTTCAACTTCTATCACATTTTATTTAAAACCATGAGGCTACCCACGTGCATCTTCGATTCGAGGCTTGGAGTCTTATCAACAGCTACCGGACGCCAATGTTTAAACAAGGAGGTTATCGTCCCCCCGTTCGCCCCCATACGCCAACCTCGCCAGATCGAGTTAGGCTTATGAACAGATAAGGCATTTTTCTCCGGCCCAGCTGTGCGTTCCCTCCAAGCTTTCACTCCATTTTCCCCTACGCCAAGGAGATGTCCTGGCTATTTATATGGAAACTTTACCACTAAGATCAGATGGGAGATCCAGATTTTCGTCGCGAAACATCACCACGACCCTCTCTCCCTTTGTGCGCCAAGGGACCTCGACCTCGAGATTCACCATCACTTGTCCAGAAGGAGGACAATATTCCTTGAGTGCCAAAGGTTCGAGCCTTTAGTGACGCCAAGTCCCCAAGGCATCCCCCCCCCCTGTTGTTCAAGGAGAACAGCATTAGAACAGCCATTGTTCGTTTTGAGCCCTTCGCCAAGAAACGGTTCTCATCCCCCCCCCCTGTTGTTCAAGGAGAACAGCATTAGAACAGCCATTGTTCGTTTTGAGCCCTTCGCCAAGAAACGGTTCTCATCCCCCCCCTGTTGTTCAAGGAGAACAGCATCAGAACAGCCATTGTTCGTTTTGAGCCCTTCGCCAAGAAACGGTTCTCATCCCCCCCCCTGTTGTTCAAGGAGAACAGAATTAGAACAGCCATTGTTCGTTTTGAGCCCTTCGCCAAGAAACGGTTCTCATCCCCCCCCCCTGTTGTTCAAGGAGAACAGCATTAGAACAGCCATTGTTCGTTTTGAGCCCTTCGCCAAGAAACGGTTCTCATCCCCCCCTGTTGTTCAAGGAGAACAACATTAGAACAGCCATTGTTCGTTTTGAGCCCTTCGCCAAGAAACGGTTCTCACCCCCCCTGTTGTTCAAAGGAGAACAACATTAGAACAGCCATTGTTCTTGAGCCCGTAGACAAGAGACGGTTCTCATCCCCCCCCCCTTTGTTCAGAAGAGAACAACCTAGAACAGCCATTGTTCGTCAAGCCGTTCGTCGAGTAACGGTTCTCCTTTCCAAGACGCCACGTCAGGATCCTTTTATCCCCCCCCTTCGGCTGGAACTCGCCAGCGGACCGAATATTCCTTCAAGTACCTTCCACTGCACCCTAATGAAGTTACGTAAGCCAAGCGTCACCTTTTGAGTATTGATCCCTTATTTGTCAATTCTATCCTGTGCTTTAAATGGTTTATCGAACCATCCCATCTCTTTAACTCCATATTTGTTTTACCTTTTTTGATCCCTTAAATCCTTGGATTAGCCCGAGTCTCCACGACCCTTTCCATTCTGTTTGTCAATATTTTCCGTTTTTGTGTTTGCTGATAGTTATTATTAATAAAACTCTATTTTATTAATGATAGCAATATTATTATCCTTGAGCTCAGTTCCACTTCTTAAGCATTTTGAAGATACATAATATCGGCCGCCAGACAGTAAAAACGCACTCTAAAGATAATTAAGGAAGTTCCCTCAACGAATAGTGATATATGGTATATCGTCGGGAGTCATTCTACAACACCTCAAAATGCCATTTTTCTTATTAATACATAAAATACCTTGGCCCCACAGAAAGAGAAGGTAAAGGCTATGTAAATATGCCCCTACCACGCACCAAGAAGCTATTACGATCTTTCCTCGGTGCTGCTTCATTTTACCGCCGCTTCGTACCCCAATTCACTTCTGTAGAAGCTCCTCTAAACGATCTTCTAAAAAAGAAACTCCGGAACCCCCTCCAGTGGAACCCCGAAGCCGAAGCGCAGTTTGAAATGCTCAAAGAGAAGCTAGTCTCCGCCTCGATCTTAAAACTGCCGAACCCTCAAAAAAAATTTGGCGTAAGGACAGATGCCTCCCAACTATGTATTGGCGGCGAATTACTCCAATACGACGAGGACCAAGAACCTGCTCCTATAAGCTATGCGAGTCGCCGACTGACGGCTCGCGAAAGGGCATACGCTACGGTAAAACTGGAAGCTCTAGCGATTGTTTTTGGGATTACAAAATTTATAATGTATCTGGGAGGACGTCCATTCCTCTTAGAGACTGATCATAGACCGTCAACCTACTTAAAAACTTGTAAAAACCGAAACGGCAGGATAATGCGCTGGTCATTATTGCTAGCGGAGTACCGTTATGAAATCAGGTATCTAAAAGGGTCTGACAATGTACTCGCAGATAGCCTTTCAAGAAACCCAATTTCAGATATCGATTAATAGTCAATTATTTATTTTTTTGTGTTTATCTCTTTGTAATAACAATTATTTCTTGCCTGTACTCCGTATGTGTTTTGTTTTGTTTTGTATATGTAAATTAGAGAAACTGACGTCGCAGTAATTTCTTGTAGCCATTCAATACTAAGGTAAATTCCTAACGGTTTTGATAAAATTTCTAAACCAATTGTTCAAGTCGAGGAAGATAATTACAATTCCCCCGGTGAAGTTAATTTTCACATTATTCCATATTTCATGGAGGAATAATGTTCCTCGGAATAGGTAGGCGTGTGAGGGTATGGAACGTACATACTTACATGCCGCCAGACAATCGTGGGAACGAAAGAAATTTGTCGTTTCAGTTGAACTTCGTCTCCCCCCCCCTTCCCCCAACTGGCGACAGGAAGTCTAAAGCAAGAAGGCCTATCTCACAGAAAAGCCTAAATTCTATTTTCCTTCTTTATGATACCCTGCGGATTATCCAGAAGGCGCTGCGATAAGCGAATTGCCATGAATGGAATCTCTCTCTTGATTTCCCACAATCCGCGGTATAAATAACATCGCCGTTTACCCCTCTACAGCATTGTCCCAAACCTACTCGCGTACCCCTCACGTTGAACGAGATTCGTTGCCGTAACGTATTGACTGCCATCGCGCCGTCGAGTCAACTTGGTCGCTGTCTCAAAGTGTTCCGGAAGTAAATCACACCCCGCAGATTCTGTGACTAGAAGAATACGCTCTGTTGCTTAACGTAACTTGAGAAAGAAAAGGAACATCCAAATAGTTACTAGGAGTTACTATTTGTCAGTGGCACATCCAGTTAGGAGTGAACTAACTGGAACTAGAGCCAGCAGCCCCGAACCCTTCGTCTTATTCCACCTCTCCCGGAGAACTCGTGTTAACGTCACCCGAACCACCCCGTCTGGACCTGAGTAGTCGTCTCAATTAATGGTAATCTGTAAACCCAGTGTCCCTCTATTCTTAAATTACCTATTTAATTAACAGTGATTGATACTCCCATTGAGTCATTATAAATCTAGACGCTTAACGTCAGTGTTTAATATTTAATCCTTAATTTTTCCCGTTTAACTATTGCTAATTATTATATTTGTGTAAAGTAAAGTTGATCTTTTGTACGTGTGTTTATTTGTGGCTCCTCCTTTTTGACGTACCCTTGGCAAGACTTTAATTAAGAATCCCTTCGGCTAATTTTATTCAACCTGTATTATGCACTCTTAGAATTCAACAATCACAAACCTTCCCCCAGTAACAAGTGGGACCTTTATAGTGAGAATCCTGGCTACGGCACAACCCGTCTCTAACAGAGCCTTCGCACGTTCAGTAGGAATTAAAGCCTACCTATATATATATATATATATATATATATATATATATATATATATATATATATATATATATATATATATATATATATGATCGTAGATTGAGTCATAGGGTCAATACCATCGACTTAAACAATAATCAAAAATAATTATTGGACCAGACTATGAGCGATTCAAAGACAAAAATCAAGAGTTATCCAGGAAGAAGAAGAAAAATGTATATTGATTTTAATCTTCCCTAGTAGTAAAGGCATAGACGAGCGTAATTGCAATAAGTCCCTTCAATCCATGAAATTTATATTACTGATTGAATAACAATGGAACGGTTTTAAACGTCCTATCACCATACAGCTGTTCATTATTTGCCAAAAGATGAGTGTTACGTGTGGTACGAAAAATAAATATGCAATTTTCAGTTGGCCTACAGGCGATTATTGGATAATTATAAACAATTAGGCTACCAGACATTTCTATTTAATTCACGCACCTACATTGCAATCCAAGCTAATTTGGTGATTTATTGTTTCGGCAATTTCATAAAGATTTACCATTAATTTTTTATCGTGAATTGTATACATGAATAAATTGTATACCATTTTTGCCTGTAAATTGGCCAGATCACATTTCTTTAGAAACAAATGCCCGGCATAGAATATTTCTTTCTTTCCTGCCGGCGTCCTGAATAATATCTGAAATATTTTTTGTATCTACATTAGTAAATACAGAAGCAAAATAGTGATTCATGATCTCCACTTAAGATTTAGTATCAGAAAACAATTCATCACACTGGTATCTCTTATGGAACCAATTGATTCTTTTGCTGGATTTAGATTTTTAACGTAATGGTAGAGCATTTTATGGTTTTATATGCTACTTAAGGTGAATTTAATTTCCTACTTTTTCCTCTCTTTGCTTATCATTTTTTAACAGTACTTCTGAGCTTAAAGTATTCACATGATACGATAAATGCTCACGATTTTGGCTTTTAGGTACGCATTGATGATCTATTGGCTTGTCATTTCGAAATATTTCCCATAATAACTATATGCTACCTTTTGTTATGATGTTTGTAGGGATAAATCGCATATATCGTAGTGCAAACTAAAGGATCATGGCACTATTGCATCTTTGCTTGGGGGCGACCAACTGAAATAAATAGTAACTCTCACTTTTTGCTAAAAGATACGAGGAAAATGTTTTTTTTTAACCAGCTGAGTAAGAAAAAAAGTAAGGTTATTCAATCTGCAAGGAAAAGTGTAGAAATAGTAAATTTAATTACTAGACCAGAAAAGACTTAAATATTGCAATTAAATGATTGAAAGACTTTAGAACTTGAAAATATTGCACAACAAATTGCGTAACCAAGACAAAATGGCAAAAAGAAAGAAGGATTATTAATGAATATTTCTAATAATAAAGCTTCTAAGAAGAGATAAGCTGTTGTCTTTAAAGATAGTATAATTAATTGGTAAGTGAAGAAATATGGCTCGGAAATACAAGAATAATGTAATTTGACTTGCAAGGAAAGGGAACAAATATATAGTTCAAGTAATGAAACCGGGAAAGAAAAATGGATAGAGAAAGGAATATAGAGGCAAATATTTAAAAATAAAGTGAATCTAGAGCGAAACTGGAGACAACCTAAAAATGCCTTTCGCATAAAGCAGTATCAAGATCTTTGATGAGCCGATGCAATCCTATGTCACATACGACCTTTGCAATTTATCTTCTAAGTAGCCGAGTAGATTTACGTTATAGGAGAGGAATGAAATGAGATCAAGTGAAGATAAGTCACTTAAGGTGCGTCATCTTGAATTGGTCAAAAAGAAGTGCTTAGTCTTGAATTGAGGTTGCGCTAGGTAAATGTCATAAATTAAATCATTAGGGATTCACCCACGTGACAGTAAATCATTCACTAATTTTGGGGGAGATAGAAATACAAATGTCCATAAACAACTTAGTATTATATTGGAAGAAACAAAATAAGTCGATAAGAGGTTGCAAAAATCATTTCCATATATATTTCTGCTAATATATGTGGAGGGTCGTGTGTTTGTCAAACCACTTGCAGAGCTTACGTAATTACATATCTAAACAGTATGATATTTAAATTTTATGGTTTGAATTTATAATACTCGTATGTATATCTTTTTATTTGTTTCATTTATTTTCCCTAGTGTAGATAGGAATGCAAGGGCACAGGCAACTCATACTAAGGCAGAGATCTCTAATATAAACCAATACTAGAGACGATTGAAAATAGGAATAAACAGGGGCAAGTTCAGGATCATCCCGCTGAACAGCAAGTTCACTTGGCCCATCTTGTTAGATGGGAGGAGATATGTCAACTCTGCCGAAGGCACCATCCTAGGCCTTAAAATCTTAGACCATATATACTCGAGACACTAAAGGAGAGGCAGAATCTGGCAAGGAGAGAAATCTCAAAGTTGTACAGATTTAGAAACTTTCGCTCGGCCAACATCAGGAAAATATATCTGATGTTCATCCGGGCTAAGCTCATCTACCCTGCAGTAGTAATTCAAGCGGCCAGCAGAACTCTGCATTAACAAATGCAGAACGAACGAACATCTTCAGCCAAGGGACCTGCACCGTAGGCAACGTCTTGAGCCCATTAATATAGTAACAGAGAAAATGCGCAAAAAGGTCTGGTCATCACTGACAAACGACTCCATCCCTGCAAGATTGGATGAGAAAGTCAGACGAAATCGATAACTCCCAATCATACAACACTCATACACACAGTACAATAATAGCACATTAACGTAAGAAATTGAAGCAACAAAAACTCGAGGTGAACTGCCTAACTCGACCGCCTATAAAGGCTTGAAATCTCAGAAGTTCACACAGAATAAATATACAAACACAAGAAAACAAGTTGACAAAAAACACTTATAAACAACAAAAATGAAAACTAAAAAAGCATAAAGAAGGAAATCCTTGCGATTCCCTCTGAACCCGGGCAAAACCCTCTACCAACTCTAAGCAACTATCTAATAGCTATATAGAGAGCAGCATTTTGTCAAAAAATATAGTATTAGCAGTTATTATTCAAGAGTCAAGATGTTATCATTACCATTTGCAAAGCGAGCCACAAGCTTCTCGCTCTACCAACATGGCATAATCCACCTCCATCAAGCCTCCCGTCTACAAAGAAGCAGCGGATACGTGGAATTTTGCTGCTTTACCGTCCGAGAGGGTGGAGCGAATTGCACCACCAGCAAGTCTTCACCTAAGCAGCTACGGATTTGTGCTGCTTTGCCGCCCGACATCGTGGATCGAATATCCCCGCAGAGCTACTCCTCTCATCGAGCTCTGCGAGAATGGACGAGTCAAGCTTATTTTCTACGCACCAGACTACTGCGGGCAACATGATTAAACCAACAACTGAAGAACTCGCGCATTGCGTACGGCCACACTTATAAATTTTTTATAATAGCAGTAATAGTGCTTTAAAATCCCAATGCGAATTAATTCAAGAGTGTAGATTCAGTGTCAATTTTCAAGTGTAACTAGTAAATATTCCTAAGTCCGGGTATAAAAATAACAATAATGTGACATGAAATCTAGGGTGTAAATATTTGTGTATATTCAGAGCCTATCATATTTGGAAAATGAAAATGTAAATAGTGAAAAATCAAGTGTCCAGTAATTAGAATAATATAGTAATTTTGGGTGTGTAAAAAAATTCGTGTAGAGATCAATATACGGTTAATTCCGTTTAATTAAGGAAACTGGTGTGGTGCCTACCCAGAAAGTAACATACATAAAAAGAGGTTTAGTTCGAGATGAGAAACTGCAGCTACTTTAGGCGAAACGCTTTAATGAATGTTATTAATTTGCTTGGCAAAACATAGGTTATACAAAATATCCTATGACGGCTGACCTCTCTGAAATCTAGGTTATGCAGTCAAGGTTAATAAAGGAAATACGTAAGTATATATATAATGTTGTAGACGCGCACACAAAGCTGTAGGTATGCTTAGAAATATAATTTAATTTATACTGCAGCCAATAATAGAAGTAAAGGATGGGCATAATATATATTTGGCGCGCACACACACACACGCAAGCATATTTTGTTCGCATTTAAATACTACAGCTCCTGCGTCTTAACGCTCTAAAGTACTTCGGAATTTATTTAAAGTATCTTTATTCTTATTTATAAAATGTAGACGCACCCCATGTTCTTGGGGTAGCTCTTGTCGTGCTGGACCACTCTATATAATTGCATCTGACTCAAAACCACCTCTTCACAGTAAATTGGTCCTTACAGTTTTTTACTGAGCGAAGGCATTTCGGTCCCTCCTAAACCGTTACCTCCTTTACTCGGTAGCGACATATAAATAGCAACTGTATTTCGTCCAAGAATTTCCAACCCAAAATCTTTATCCTTTGCGCTTGGACTTGAACATATTAACACAGAAAAATATAGATTAGTAAGAGAAAAGTGAGAGGGTATAGTGGTGAAAAGTTTAGGAAAATGATAGTAAACATAAGTTTAGTATGAGTTTAAAAGATTTTTGTTCCCTGGTGGAACGGTATTTCCAATAAAAATAGGTATATCGTATAGACTAAAATAGTAAGTTATTTATTAAGATCACTGGCCATAGGGTATCACTGGCATTGTATAAATGTATACTTAGGGTTTTTTGTTGTCAAAGGTGGTTGGTATTAAAGCCTTTGTAGTAGTTGGCCTTGGTAGTGGTACCGTCCTTGTGCTAAGTCAAATTTATGGATTTTGTCGTAATTCGGGTTGTTATTTTTGGGTTCGTTATGTCAATATGGGTTGGGGTCATGTTTCAGTAAGATTTTCTTCGCTTTACGGCTGGCCTTAGATAATACGCTCGTACTGTAGCGTAGTTGTATTTGGTAGGTGCCTTCTTTATTCTCTCTCAAATTTAGCTCCTAGAAGGGAACCTGGTGGGGTTCTCCCCTTGCCAGGTCTTTTCTTTCGATACTCGGAGTCCGATAGACCAGTATAAATGTCTGTTGAGAATTTTATGACTTCTCGAAAAAGAGCCTATTTAACTAGATCTTCTGGTATATCGGCCGTGTAGTCCCTTTTGTACTGTCTAGCCATTAGGTCATCAACAATATCATCTTGCCTCGCCTCGTCCAGAAACTGGTTTCCTTTGGCAGCATATACGCTGAAGTTAATCATCCCTGAGTAGTACATCTACTTGAGTTTCCGAGTTTTCGATGACAAACACCTACTCGGCCGACGTGACTGCGAGGCCATTTGAGGGCGAGGCGTCTGCTCCATCTTCTTGGGCTTTACAGACTGGGTTTCCTCCAGCTTGACTCGAGAAACTGTTTGAGTTTTCTCTGTTGTGTGTGAGTCCGTGTCCTTGTTTGGAGAATTCTGCCGAGCAGCTATAGCCTGAGCTCGAGGATCCCGTTCAAGGGCATTACTCGAACCCTGGCCTTTTTGACCGCTTTTCTCGTTCTGCGGTTGGAGATTTACTCTAAGGACTTCACTCGATGGATGGTTTTGGTTTTGGGGAAACCATATTTCCTCTAGGTCGTTTTTTACGAGCATGGTGTTCAACTCCTTTGCGAAGGTACCAGACTGGTTTAGGTTAGCAATGTGTGCATAGTAAATGCAACAGATTATTTTGGTTGATTTTTCGTTCTAGATTTGCAGTATAGTAGGCTCTGGGGCCACACTACTTTCTGCTACCGCTGACTTGGCAACCTTCGCGTAGGTGGCCTTAACTTTCCTTTCTTCCAGTTTTTTG
The DNA here is from genome assembly GCA_963969495.1 of Ceratothoa steindachneri. Lineage (NCBI taxonomy): Eukaryota > Metazoa > Arthropoda > Malacostraca > Isopoda > Cymothoidae > Ceratothoa > Ceratothoa steindachneri. Next base: position 184,557,030 of record OZ018322.1, on the reverse strand, counting down.
CCCTTTTCTTTTGCTTCTTTGTTTTATTCCTTTTTGACGGAAAACAGCATAGCAATAGTCTTATGTGGGCCACCACAATTAAGGCATTTCTAGATTGTGTTATTGCAATCACGCCAGAAATGGCCTTGTTTGGCGCACACCTAGCAGATTACAATGTCAGAGTAAGGGCAAGTGGCAGTGGTGTATTCGTGTACCTGTAGCACCAAAAGTCCATTTGAAGAGCAACGAATTCCTCCACTTCAATCTGTTCGGGGCAGAGACGGCCATTAAAAAGGAGGAGGCCAGTTTCTTTTTTTTTGATCGCCATAGTTGTTTCTGGGAAGACTACTTTCAAATTGGTGGATGTAGCTTTGGAATTTTACCACTTCGGCTACTTTCACCCAAGAGTAATTCCGAAGAATCTCCTTCATTATTTCGTCTGTAAAGTGTTCTCCAACCCAAGGGTCGAGGCGGCGGCAGATAATGCTCCTATAGGAACGTATTTTTGGTAATGTTTGTGGCTTGAGGTTGATTTTTAGTAGGGCTTCCATGGCAAGCAGGAAAGTGAGGGCTTCAGTGTCCACCTCCCTTGCACAGATAGTCAAATATCCATTGGGGATGTCGATGAGGCGTACAAACCAATATTTAGCTCAGCGTAAATATTTTCGAAAACCTAACACCTCTCCGTTTTTCGCCGGTCAGGTAAGGTTCTCAAGGCTATGCGCCTGGTCTCCTTCATCACATCTTCATATCACCTAAGGGTGTAATTAGGAAGGAAATCTGGAGGACCGAGTTTCTGCGTGTGAGGGTGTGAGATTAGAGATCCGTTATGAAAAAGAAAAAATAATTTGGGGAAGGTGGAAAAAACCCTGTCCAATAAACAATACCAGCACTTTACCTTGAGGCAGCAACGAAGGGCTCACTTTCTTTTCCTTAACTAGCCTTCAATAGGGCCAGTAAAGGAGAAAATAGTCACTTTCGAACGTATCACCACTGATAATACTTCCTGCCATACACAGCTATGCGGTCTACAAAAACAAAACACCTCATTCAAAAGGAAAATTGAGATCAAATTTCCCCAAATTTCGACTTTACCGCACAACGAGTACGGAAGAGACCAATCCACCGTCAAGCGCAGTCATATTTATCCAATTTCAGCGTCTCTTATGGTTGTATGTGTTTGATGGTAAATTGTTCCTAAAAATCTATCGTAACGTTGATTAGTACATTTATGCAGTGCTTAAATGTAAAATGAAAAGTTTGCTTTAAAGCTACATGAATATAGTGAAGAGGAGGAAAACTTTGACCTAGGGATTTCACTGCTAAGACAGCTAACAGATTGCCCTCGTTACCCTTGGTAAAGCAAACGCCCAATACTTATTCTACGTTTACCTGACGAAGATATTTCACAACTAGGAACGTGGAAGGAATAATACGGCAACTATTTTCCCGAACAATCTTTATCCCTTCAATTTGGAAGAAAATAAACAACAGTTCGCCCGCTCAAGATGATTCTAGAAAGAAAACTCCCACCACCTCATTCCATTATTTCTTTTCATTTTCATCTTCTCAGTCTCCTCTAACTCTTCCTCTCTCCCACCCAAAATACTTACTTTCGGGAGATTCCTAACAAGGAGAAAAATACATTTTTACCCATAGTTAGTCATTCCATCATGAATGGCTAATTTTCACCCACCTAATCTCCCCTGGCTTAGCGACCCGCTGATCGAAGCTGTCACCACAATCTTGTCCAAAATATGCAAAGCAGTAGCTTTTTTATAATTGGGGGGAAAAGGAGGAGGGAGGTTTAAGGACTAGCCCACTCCCAGATACCCGTACCAAAGGAGCCCCCGGGCAATGGGCTGGGTTTCAACATCTGCAGGAGAGTCTAACTACTCCACCTGTGTGGGGAGGGGGGGGGCAAGATCACTAAGGGACATATAACCCTCTCAGTGAAGGATAGTAAGCAACCGCGGTTTTTAATTCCCTTGAGGAGGCGGTCCCCCCAGCTATCGACGGTTGATCCAGCGCTAGCCAGCAAAAAGTCCGTCACTTTTCACCCATCTAGAGGGGCCCACCCGGGTCCATCCACTCATCCATCATCATCCTTATACTTGACAGCCAAATCAGCGGTGACTGGGCCCGCAGGTCTGGAGGGCCCAGACAAAGTCCATACATACTAAACATGGAATATCGAAGACTCTCGTTGAGAACCGAGCCCGGGAAGCTACAACCCGGGAAAGGTATTTTGATAAGACTTTTGTACACAGAGCTAAAGATAACCATTACAAAGCAAATCGATGTACCAAACGGGTACATAGCATTATGCCATAAACAAGAAGATGTAGAACGGCTAGTAGCGCTGGAAGGCACTAGAATTCCAGGAAAAATTGGACTAGCACCAAAACTAACACCACAACTGCTGGTAAATTGATCATTCATATTCAGAAAAGTAGACCTGTACGTGGGGTCTCACACGAAAGAGAAAACCCGCACTTAAACATAACCGAAATAATAAATTCGGCCACCACACTCACGTCTGTAATTAGTGTGCTCATCAACAGATATGGCCAACAGAGTGTTTCAGAACATCCTTTTGGCATTCGGAATGAGAATCCCACTGAAAAACATAGCTATAGAAAAATTCACAAACATACACACATGTTTCCAGTGCTATGCACTTGATCAACTTGTGACCAAATACTGTCCCCACAAAGACAGAAAAATTATTTTTAGAATGCAGGAAAGATGGCCACTACTTCTGAGAATGCACTGGAACAACGCAAAGTACCTAAACTGCCAGGGTCCAAACATGGTTATGGCCGTCAATCGCCCCCAAATAAGGGAAATAATAATTAAGAAAGGAACCAAAAGAGAGGCAAGAATCTGAGAGGAAAACGAATCAAACTTAAGCGTGTTGCTACAGCAGCAGTAAAGGAACTCAAACAAACAGAAGAACAAAAAATAAAAATAAATGCCAATGAAGAAACCGGCCTGGACATTTTGGCGTGTATAATGTTTCTACATGTACAAAAGAGGGATATTCGCTGACACCCTGAACCTTCTCCTCGAAAAGAACACGGTAAGAAAAATGTGGTTTTCGCCCAACCCACCATCGGCACTGTTATACGGAGTCACGGCCGGCAAAACCCTCCGAGGGAAGAACATGCTGGAGGTAGGCACCACATTAGAAGAAAAGAAAGGAGAGACCAAACAAGCAACAGAAGAAGGGGAAGAAACAGACAGCTCTGAAAAAGAAACCAAAAAATAGAAAGAAAAAGAGGACCTCCCCCCCAAAAAAGGCAAAAAAGACAAAACGAAGTAGAAATTACCGACTCAGAAACATCATAAGAAGCAGAAAACGAAGAAAGCTGCGGATACGAAGCTAAAGATTTCAAATCACGTGAAACCTACCCCCTGCCAAAAGGGGCCAGACCAGTCAACATAAGGAAAGGACTGGAAAAGGGAACATGTAAATGGACCTACGTAACCGAACACGAAGAAAGCTCAATTAACAAACTCATATGGGAAGACCGCATCAGGTTCTACCCCAATGATATCAAATTATCAGAAGAGAAACTTTCGACAAACATGTTAACGGCAGATTTAAAAACACAAAGGATAAAGTTAAAAACAAACTAATACAATGGATAACACAAACATCAAAGTTAAAATCGTAAATCTTAACAACGACGGGTGGAAGAATAAAGCCATCCAGTATGGCAATATATTCAGGAATCTGGACGCAGATATAATTTGTATCACAGCCAACAGAATAAAGAAGAACATTAGACACACTCAAGAACGCAAAGTGGACGAAGCCTACGTTGCTGCGCCTCTGGAGATGGAGTTTACTCAAATCATGGTTGCAGTGGCCTATCAACCTCCATACAGCTCGTATATTCCGGTCCACTCAGTGATGGAGATAATTAACAAAAATAATCCTACCATCCTACTGGGGGACCTGAATGCATGTCTGCAAGAATCAGACTACCTCACCTAAATCAACGCCGGCCGCAACCTGGAACTCTTAATGGCCAGGAATATATTCAAAAGAGTAGTAGGCCCTGACTTCTCGACCTATATAACTGAGCTAGCCTCCACCCACCTGGATATAGTAATGACGTCACTAAACTTTCCATATAACATTTATATGGAACCAATTTCCATTTCTTGTCCCGACCACATTAGAATTATGGTAACAATTACCAGATCCAATAATGGTCCCCAAAGTCCCACGAAGTCGTATAAGAGAGGGGACTGGTCAAATTTCACATTAATACTGGAAAAATACTCCCAACCGAACCTGCACGGGAGAAACCGCGAAGAACTAGACAATATGACAGACAGTCTGATCAGAAAATTAATAGAGGCCGACGAAAAGGTCGTACCGAAAACCAAATTCAATACTTTACCACATCCAAAGTGAACAACAGAAATGAAAAGGAAGGCAAATAAATTCAGAGAAAAATACCAATAAATAAAAGACCCTAGCACGAATCGTACGAGAAGCAAAGAACTCAGACAAATAAAAGGTGAAATGGTTTTTCTAATTGAACAACAACAAGAAGAAATGTGGAAAGAAATAGTAAAGAAAACGGAAACAACAAAAGATGAAAATGAGGCATGGAGACTAATAAAGATAATCAAAGACAGACCACCAAGAAAACCAATTAAATCACCGATAATAATAAAGAATATCTGAGAAGTAATGAAGAAATAGAAAGAAAATTCAGAGACCACTGGAGCAAAATTTACTCAATAAAAAGAGGCAGATAATGGAGTATTCGATAGGGAGAGAGAAAAAAGTCACCCAATTCATAAGAATCACTATTCACAGACTTTCATCAAACGAAGGAGTAGATAACAAAGTAGAAGAACACCTAGGATTATGAGACACCATAAAAAAGACGGAAGAAATTAAAAGATCCATCAGACCCTTCAAACAAAAAGCACCCGGATAAACAGACCTAACAAAGTACAATTACGAGAAGACCTCTGAAAACATACTTAATTGTATAAAAGACCTATTCAATGTCTATCTAAAGATAGGAGCCTTCCCTGAGAAGTTCAAAGTAGCGACGATGGGTTTTCTGCCCAAACCAGGGAAGCCATCAAATCTGGTCTCGAGTTATAGGCAGATTTCGCTGCTGAACTTCCTGGGGAAGGTTTTCGAACAGATCTTGAACGGGGTACTGGATACTTTCCTAAAAAAAACTGACAAATATAATAAACATCAGTATGGATACATGTAAGAAAGAGACTCTACCATGGCTCTAGCAGTCATTACAGAAATGTTGGCACAGGCCACTGCAGAAAATGGTTACCCGGATGTGGTCCTCCGCGATGTCAAGAAGGCTTTTCACAAGGTAGGGTCGAAGGACTAAAATATAAACTCCTTCAGCTCAATCTCGGCTTCAAGATGCAAAGGCTCCTGGCTAATTATCTAACCAATGGAAGGCATATATAAGTATAGAGGGACTAGAAGGCCCCACCTTAAATCTCCAAACAAGGGTCACACAGGCACAGGGGGGAGGGGGAGGACTGAGCCTAATCCTGCACTCCATGTTTACAGCAGACCTTCCGACTCCGATTTCAGCTTAGTGCATGAATAATTAGTACGCAGGCGATACCAGCCAGGTGATACCATCACGCTCAACGAACCCCAGATAGCAAGCAAGAACCACCGAACCAGAAATAAAAAATATAAACGAATTGGAAGACCAAGACAAAGTTCAAGATTATTCTAATCCTAAGGATGAAAAAATATCTAATTAACGTCGACGGAATCGAGTACCAATAATCAACCCAAGGGAATGTGTTAGGAATACTAATAGGTACAAAGGGATACCACAACCATATCAAAACCAGGAGAGCCAAGGCAAAACCATGCCTAAGACTGATTTACAACTTTAAGAATTAAGGGAAAAAAAGGACGCTATACAAAGCGTTTGTTGAATCCCTCCTGGTATATCCATCGATACCATTCCACACGACCTCGAAATCTTGCAAATAGAAACTACAAAGAATTTAAAATAAGGCGGCTTATTTGATCACAGATACAAGAAGAATATATAGAAAAAGAATCCGAGAAATAATAGAAACAGCCAATATCAACCCAATAATAAAACCATGGAAAAGCAGGAAAAGAAAATATGGACAAAAATCGAGGGGAAGCTAGAAGATACGAGCGAAGAACTAACGATACCACAAAGAAACCGACTACGAATAAAAAAATTCCCGAGTTGCAGGCACTGCCTACTACAGGAGGAATACTCGATCCTAACGTGAACAATAAAAAACCAAGAGGAACAACGAATAACAAAGCATACGGAAAAGAAAAAGGCATGAATGCCTTATATATATATATATATATATATATATATTTATATATATATATATATATATATATATATTTATATATATATAAACTCAATAGTAGTTAATTAGAAGAAACGCTACCCAAAAAAGGGTACTCTACTGAAAAGCACAAACTGAATTAGAATGTTCAAGTATAATGAATAGAAGTAACAATAAATCAAACTCAGAAAGAATAAATCAAGAAATACAAGGAAGAGAAGAGATCAGCCAGTATCCTGACAATTTAAACCCTCACACACAATTACCATCCATCTCCCTCCCAAATTAGTAGTATTATTATTGTTAAAAAAAAAACAATAATAAAAACACACACCAGACCTATGCATCGAAGATCAGGTTCTTGAAGACATAGATATGAGGGAGGGAACCTCGTACCTCCACTGTCTACATGGCACCTCTAAAGAGAGGAACCCCATCAGCAGTGCGGAATTGTGGGAAGAAATCGCTTGATTTAAGCCTAAAGCCCCAGGCCTCAGCCAGATCACCATCAGGCGCCTGAAGGAGGCACCCGAAATATTTTGGACTCGGCTGTTGAACCTGCTCAATTCGTCCCTAGCAATGGCATATTTCCTAGATGGCCTAAAAACATCGAAAGTGATTTTCATCCCTATGCCTGGCAAGCCAGTGAGCCAGGTCATTCATTTCAGACCTATATCATTGATAGAAACCATTGGGAAGGTTTGTGAGAAAATTCTCAACAGCAGACTATCAAAACATCTGTCACAGCACTCTCTGTTGAACGAGGAACAGCACGAATTCAGAAGACACCGAAGCACGGAAACAGGAAACAGCCATAGCCCACATGCTTAAACACGCAGCTGCAGGACTGGCTAGGGGGTGCAAGATCAACGTCATTTGCAGAGAAGTAAAGAAGGCCTTCGACAAAGTTGGGATCGACGCCTCAGACTTACCATCCACTTGGAAAAGATCACAGATCAAATGTTATAGTGATATAGCTTATTTCTATGTATATATATTTATTGTAGGGAGTAACTTCTAGTGGAAATATTATTCTCTACTTTACTTCGGATCGAGAGTGCAATTATAACTCGCCCTTGATCTCGCGATATTGATAATAATATTTTGTCACATTTAAATGAAGAAGTGGACGGAAAATTGGCATTGCGTTGAATCTTCTGTTGTTATCGTTAAAGTAAACTAAACTGAATTATATAACTTATGTAATAGATATATCATCACTATATAATCTAAGAAATGGTGCAACAATGCCATGATTTAGGGAATAAAATAAAGGTGAGAGTGTACTGGTTGTTATTAAATTGTTAATATTCATGTTAATAGTTGTACAGCTTGTTAATACCATGTCATTTACTGAGGAACAGATTGCTGAAATGCTTTTAAGTTTAGATAAACATAAAGTAGCAAGACCGGATGAAATTTACCTTAGGGCATTAATTGAAAATTAAGCAGTGCAGCTTTTTTTTTAATAAAATTTTAACTCGTTCATTTGAACTCGTTCATTTGGAAGAATGCTCATATAGTACCTATATTTAAAAATGGAGTGTGAGAGAATGTTATTTTCTATAGGCCTATGAGCTTAACATCACTAGTATGCGAATTAAGGAAAAAGATTGCCAAAGCAGGTTTATTGACTTAATTATCAGATTTTTAATGGACTAGAGAAAGTAAATATAAGTGAATTCTTAGAAAAAGTCATAAATCACTGCCATAGGCGATATAGTTTCAAATTCTTTTTAAATATCAATGATATAGTTTAGACTGTAAAATCTTTTTTTTCAGGCAGAGAGTGGTGAACTTGTGAAACAGTTTGGACAGATGGTTGTCACGCATGTATTCTCTAATAATACCTAGCATTGCAGTTATCTCTCCTGATGTTTTTCTTTGCACAGTGGATGTTTTTTTCTTGTAGTCAAAATCTACAAGAACAATAATCCAATTGATCCACTCCACTATTTCATATCTGATATCCTTGAAAAAAAAAGCTTGAAGTAATGCTCGGGAGGGGACGGAGGATTAGCTGCTTGAGATGTAGAAAGTCTTGATGGTCGAATAATGTCCATGCTGTTGCTTGGGAGACGTGCAATCTTCTGCGCCACACAAAGCCTGATTTACTTTTCAGTGTTGTTGTTTAACAAGTCACAAGCGGGTCTTCATCCTCACCACGGCATCTATGTCGTACCCGACAAGCAAAAAGGGGAGCAGAAACAGGAAGATTTGCAGTATCACGGGTGATAATATTGGCGTTATTACAGTTCTTACCATGGGTCATCTGAGTTACCAAAAAGGTAATCTGCATGGTAAAAGAAGAGCAACTAGCAAGAAATATGCAACAGGACCAGCCAGAGGTTAAGCACACGGAAGAGCAAGGGATGCAATTGTAGCATGCTTGATGACGGAAGAGGAAGCCTACTCCTCAGATCCTCAATACGCCCTCCCTTTATCTTCATGCGACGGGGTGATTGGTTTGTTTAATTATCACTAGATATTTTTATACTACTCATATTTTTATAGTTAGACACAAAGTCAACATTATTATCACTATCATAAAGCGCTTAATTTTCTAAAATATCAATTCCTTCTTAGTTTGATATTTATGCTAATTGGAAAACAATATAATCAGATTAAGTCTGTTATAGTATAATAATTTATATAAATTAAAAATTAATAATTAGTACACTCGTACTTTATATATTAACACTGAACTTGGGGTATAATAGACACTATTTCTTCTTTTAATATTATCATTGAACTGTTGTATACCCTACCAGGTCACATGATTATAGAAATTCCACAGCGCGGAGCGGCATGACTTGATTTACTGTGCCGGGGGATTTTTGGGAGACCGATGCTAGTAAAGGTACCAGATGACTACATCTACGGGAACACCCCTGGAATTTATGGAGTTTGTATATATTATACCAAGTTTTAGAGCTGCTGGCTTAAGATAAATCCAAGATACTTTCTTTTCTGCAGGAAGGAAGATCTTATATATTGTTTCTAGACGTCGCGCGTATCGTATGTTTATCAGACATTGGCAAATACGAGTAGGTAGGTTAATGAGAAAGGAATAAGAAAATTCTTAAGATGATGAAACCTACATAGGTAAGGTTTGAATTAGAATTTGGCCCTTAATAATTCTGCCTAATTGAGAAACATCTATTTTGTTATAATCCATGCGATCAAAGGTAGGCTAAGGAATTATTATACTAATATGTCTATAGTTTGTGGGATTGTCTTTGCCTTTTATTTAAAAGAATTAGCCAAACATCTGATAATATAATTTCTAAAGGGTCAATAGCTTAATATAAAGATTTTCTAATAATTCTTGTGATTGGCGAAATGAGCTCGTTCTTTTAATCCTTATTATTCCTCAGATGAACTTTATCTAAACTCAGTGATTTTGAAACATTCATTATTATCATACAATTTGAAGGAGAGATTTGAATGGAATGAAGCATTACAATTGTTGATGCCTATATGTTCACCAACCGAGGAACCTTCAACAATCTTCTTATTTATATTTGATATAATCATATTAAGTAAGTTTAGCTGACGCTTGTGGTCATTTACCATTTAGTTTCAATACTGTTCGCTTAAACTATCGATCAACCGGTTTCACTCGTTATCAACACTTAACATTAAAACTTACATTTGAAAACTTCAAGTCGCCACATTTGACTGACAGTTGTTGCCAAACACAATTCTATAAAAACTTAAATAATTCCTCGTCATTGTTTCTTCTTTTGCGCTGTGCATCTGTATCCTAATTATAAATTAAAATCATTATATTCGACAGCTATAAAGCTTACTAACATACACTAATGAGCAAAATAAGAGAATGATTTTCCTCTACATATTAATATATTTTCAAAAATATGATGAGTGAGTATCTGAAATTTCCATTGATAATAAATGCATGCATGGAATATATTTTATAGAAATTTCACATGATACAATCGTATACTCAAGATATATATACTAAATAAACAAAGAAACAAAAATAATAATACGTGTAAAATAAGAGAACGATTTTTCAGGAAGATTCTAAAAGTTCCTTCAAATCATTTGTCAATATTTTGCTAATCCTGTAGGAACCATACAACCACCATTGTTGTAGTACACTCGCTGAAGAGATGGCACCATAAGTTAAAGTGACTCCAGACCTCTATCAGCAAATGCGCCTAAAAACGCTTCACCTTTTGATTTCACTCATCAAACGGATATTGTAATATTCCTAAAATTATCACTAACCAAAACTAAGCAAGGTCGTTGAATTCATTTCAAATAGTCCATGGTTAAAATTTTTACACTTTATTGATTCGAGTTCAAGTTCCTACAATTAGCATTACTTATGCTGTCACTATCTGGGCACTAAATCTGTCAGAAAAATACATCTCATGAATACTAGGGCCAGCACTGTCTTGGCTGAAAACGAGTAGAGTTATCTAAAACTCTGCCCAACGTCGCACCTCATAGTTTGTTTACATACCAGATATTTGGGAAACATAGGTATGTTCATTGGTAGAACTGATTTTCCAAATTTGACCAAATGTAGGGCTCTTGGAAAATATACTTTTAAACACCTATTAATATAAAAACTGCTCCTAGTTTCCACTCGGAGCAGTATTCCCGAAAGAAAACTTTTATAACCTTTATCTTTAGTTGTTTTTTTAATGGAAATCTATAACACGGAAGAAGTTCCTCAACCCAGTAATTAAACTTTATTAGCGCTCTTTTTGCCTCTAAACCTACTATCGTCAGTTGTCTCCCTCTTGTGAACTTCCGCGGGGACCTAAACGGAGTAAGTGCTGGTTCGGCCACCTCTTGATGCAGTTCCTTTGTAGAAATAAACTTGCTCTTTACTGGCCAGCCAGTCAAAGCATCAATACTGTCAGAACGGAGCACGATCGCATGGTTCAAGCGAAGAACTTCAACCTCAACGTGATGCCGGTCTTTACAGCAGAAGCATTTCTGAATATAACATTATTGAGAAAAATTAAGTAAGAATTACGCGGGAATGCTCTGTAGATTAAAACAGAGCGATTTAATTTAGATTTTAATTACTAGAGTTGTAATGATTAGTTGATAGAGATGATCTTGAATTGTTTCTCTCTGTTATCAGCTGAAAGAACAAACTCATGAAAAGGTGTGTCGCAAGACAACGCCTTCACAGTGAGAGAGAGAGAATTATGTGCGTCTGGTGGCCTTAAGAGAAATAATAAGTTTTCTTCAAGGTCTTTGTCTCTTCAATGGCATTGCAATCATGGTAGTTAATCTTTGTCAGTAATCTCTTTTTTTGACTTGCACAATGGACACCAGGCCTCTGGCGGGCGGAAGCAAAGTGATAAGGCTTCTTCGAATTCAATGGTACTTAACTGGTTGATTCAATGTTTATTCAGTGTTAATTGTTTACTTAGGCGCTGGCAGGGTTGAACTATATGATAAGTAAATAGAACATTGACTTGGAATCTTCCTCAGAAATGTTTACAGTTGAGCAATCTAACTTAACTTCATTCTCTCTTTGTATAAATAATGAAGACTTGAACAGAAGTAATAGCAAAAGGTGTAATCATAATGATAAGACCCTACATCTTTAAGAAAAACATTTTTATTCAATTATTCCTAAACATATTCCATCTTAACAATCTACAATGGGCCTTAAAATTCGAAATGAATAACGGCTTAACCCAAATAAAATTAGACAAGTTTTCTGCCATTTTGCTTAAAGGTGAAGAATTAAAGTGATAAAAGTTAGCTGGTTTATCACATAAAAACTACTTCATGGGACCACAATTTCTTTTTCGTAGTCATTATTGAAATAAATAGGGTAATTAGATTAATATGGATAAATAAAAAAATAATTCTATTTAAATTTCACAGATAGTAAATAAATAATTACGCTTTGAATAATTCATTAACATTTACATTTTCTTCTAACCTCTTTATTATATATTACATAGAGATCCAATCTTTCTTCAGAGCAGCGAAAGTGGGAATGACAGCTATGGATCAATGAAATATTTACCAACTTTTCCTTTATTGTCAAAAGTTAAATTAAAATTTATATTATTCATCTAGATAGAGCCTTAGAAAATTCTAGTTTTAATTCTATTTTTAATTATTAGTTCTTTCATTAATGCAAAGTGATATGTACACTTTGTATTTCTAAAGGGTGTCAATAAAACCATGAATAATTTTCTCTACACCAGTAGTAGTTTATTTATATTGCTTAACTCGGCGGTGGTTGCTTACCAATAGATACAAACCACACCTTGTTAGAGCAAAAGGTAAAAAAGTACTAATGGAACCAAAATATACTGGTCGTCATTGTAGGCTGGATTTAATGAAGCGATTGAGTCTGTTGAACGAGTTCGTATTAGTTTTTCTCTTTTCTTTCAAAACAAGAAACACAGTGGTGTATCAGCAGGAGGAATCTGCCGTAAAAGATTATTCAGAAGTTAATAAAGTTATTAAAATTAAATACACCTGGAAAATACTAGGTCTATTTAAGCAAAAAGCAGTCCTTCAATCTTTAAGGGAAGCAAAATGATCGGGAACCTTCCAGAAGTAGACTACCACCCAAAATGTAGTATTTTCACTATTGTGTTGAACTAAACGATCTTGGTCTCCACTAATAAGATCTACAGTGTTCATACTTTATGATACCAGAGACTCTCATTTTTTCTTTTAATGATTCAGGATTTATTCTTTAGAACTTCTATTACATTTCCTAAACAACCTCGCTTTCCACAGAAAGCCATTAAGATTTGTTTCCACCTAAATTTAAGTTTCACCCTTTCACACAAGACAAAGTCATTGTTTCTCTCCCTCATTCCCTACCATCTATTTCTAATAAATTTGGTTCCTGGAGGTCATTTTGATTTTTCTTGAAATCGGCTGGTTAAATTTGCCACTCGTAGCAAGTACCAGCTTAAATTCCTAAACAACCTCTCTTTCCAGATAAAGTCATTAAAATTTGTTTCCGCCTTATTTAAGTCTCACACCGTCACACAAGACAAAGTCATTGTTGCTTTCCCTTGTTCCCTACCATCTATTTACAGGATAACTCTCTTTTTCCTGATGGGAAGGCCTTGGATAGCTCAAGGGTTTTTCTTTCCTGTAGGTTTTGCTTATAATCTAATGTTTTCCTTGCGCACGAGGGCAAAAATTTCATATACATATATCATAAAATTACGAATAACAACCTAGGTCTTTGTCTTTGTGTACCTCAGTGAGACTCCTATAATTTTGCATACCTACGCCTATGATTCATGGAGTAAGATCAGGAATTCCAGATTATCTTAGTTTCAGTCATCTAATTAAATGTTGAGTTTATTTATTGTTTAGATTTTCTCTTAAAATTCCCTTCATTTATTTCGATGTTGCGCATGGTAAGTATCTTCACAAATATATCTATTTCTCCTAGAAGTCTATCATTAACATTTTTTGCATTTACAAGCTGTCATTTGACACATAATAGAGGGCAGAATTACTGATGTTTTTGTATAGAAAACACTACATTATTAATATTCTCTTTTCAACAGAAGTAATTTTACCACAGTAGCAGTTAACTTCCTTGAATATATGTAGGTGAAAAAAATCAGTTCAAGATCCTTGTAATCCTCCACGCAGGCTATTTTTGATGCTAAAAACATATTTATATTTATTTTTGACGTTATTATTGACAAAGATATGTAGAAAAATGAAACTGAAGCTCAGATCTAATGATGTTTCTAATAATATTAATGGTGTACTTAAATAATTCGAAGGTATAATCTTTGGTTCGAAACACAATTAGTTCCTTAGACAATAAAAAAATTAAGAGTGTCCTGGAAGTAATACAACGATTGTCGGGGAGGATATACACACATACAGTCACAAAAAGTTTCTTCCATCGCGCTATCATTAAATGCCACGTGTCGGACTAAGTTCCGTTCGCTTGACCGTTTCACGGTTTGTTTGCGATACTTTGTTTTTTTTTTCACCCAACACAGTCATTTTCTTTATATTAAACATGTGTCAAGTTTAGTTATTTGAACTTTTGCGATCCATCCGACTTTCTGAGGATAAATTGTAGTTTATTACCTTACTTTTCGAACACAAAATTATACAGAAAATGGCGCCTTGTCTGAGGTGTGGGAGTGAAGTTACTATTACTCAATAATCAAATTTCGTTTTATTAAGAGAAAAGTTATTTTAAGCGGTAATAAAAAGTGTCTGAATTGATTTTCGTATTTCAAAAGTCTGCTTTTGTAGAAAGAGTTTTATTAAACGATCACCTCCCCCCCCCCGAGTCAAACTTTTGGATTTTCTATTGTTTTGTGCGAACACCATACCTATAATAAAATCAGACAAGTAGAAATCTCGACCACAAATTAATGGACCGGTGATAATTCAGTATTTCGTAAAGCGCTGGGAGAAAACGCCGGCGCAGGAAAACTGTGCAAATACTGGAGACCGTATTAGGGAAGCGAAAGTTCAATCTATGAAGTTATATAAATATAAGTGTCTTTTCAGTTAGTTCTAATGTAAATCGAAAGAACTTCTATTGTTTCAGTATCCAATTGAACTATTGAAAGTAATACTTCAGTTTATGGGCACATGGTGGGGGGGGGCGCTCTTTCTTGGCTAAAATTTAGGCCTTATGGCGTCTGGCGTCATAAGGCGATTCCCCTAATTTCTAATTTTAAAAGAAACCTAAAATGTTAAATTCTTCGGAATTTGCCTAAAGTAGGTAGCGCTATCGTCTATATTATTTCAAAATAGCAAAAAAGATAGCGCGGCCAAATTTAAGGTATTACAGCCCCAAATTAAAAGTTTTAGCTACTTTCGAAATAAGGGGCTTCGCTCCCCATACCTCCCACTTACTTGTTGGTCGTCCCCCCCCCTTGCAACTTATAAAACTCGTAATATTCATAACTCGATAGGTTATCACCAGATATTAATTCAAAAGGCGATTGCTAAATGTCGGTGGCACTATGGTTGTCTTAAATTACCTAATAAATAATCAATTCACGGCAAGAAATAAACCATCTCTCCCTTTCACTATTATAATCGAGTCGCGGTTCTTTTCCACTCTTGTCGTAAAATGCGTATTAAAGCTGAAAACCCGAGATCACAAAAATCGCGCTGTTTAAACTGCTTGCCTCCAGGGTTGCCAATGTTTGAAATAAGGTTGAATTATGTGGTGTTGCCAGTGTGTGAAAATAATAGTTTAGTTTCACACGAATAGGGAAACGAAACATAGAAACATTTAATACATTAGTAAACATAAAAAAACAATGCATTACTAAATAATAAAATTAAGTAGAAGTGCAGGCATTTACTAAATAATAAAGAATAAATATTAAAAACAAAATAACCAAAAAATACAACACCGTGATTGTTCACATCTGAAGCTAATATCTGTCATAAGGGCTAACTTGTAGCTCAGAAAAAGCGCCCCTTATCGTGTGCCCATAACCCGAAGTATTTCCCTATTGAATCTCTGATTCTGGTAATCAAACCGTGGGTTTTGATTAGAACCAATATCATATTATATGCGCCCCCAAATCCTGTTTTAACCACTCACTATCAACTATAGCTCATATTAACTAGTTGTTATAACTAGATGTTTGTATCATCATCTCTATTTGTCCTATCAACACTCAATTGTACAATATCCACCCGGAGCCCATCTAGGGAGAAAATTCTACAATTCACCCAAATTAACTAATATTAACATTAAAAGTGAACATTAGAGCGAAACTTAAGGCGTCTGATGACATTTCCAAACTTCTTGGTAGAAAAATTCTTGCGTTGGAGAATCATGTTAGAATATTGTATCAGTTACTTTATAACGTTTAATAGACCCTCTCCGCCATAGAAAAGTTACTCATAGGACACAATGATTACTATACAAAGAAGTATTATATTAATTAGTAGCATAAAACGCGTACCCCCGCTTTATTGAAAATTAACCAAAACTTTATCAATTTTGGTATTATGATTAACAATTTGGCTAAAATGACAAAAGGTACCGGGAGGTTTGCTATAAGGCTCTATTACTTTCAAAGTTAGATCCGTGAGAAAACAGAAACTTACACCTGTTTGGGGATTAGTAGTGAGAAATGTGAAGAATGTGTGCCATTTTACCACTAGTTCAATATGAGAGCAGAAAGTTACAATGTGATTATATTTTTTTCTTATAAAGGTATAAAATTTGTAGACGTTTAAAAGCTTGAGTAGCTTAAAGTAGTTATTTATTTGTGCGCTCAGAAAAGAGATGTCGCGCAATTCGCCATAAGATGAGTAACCCAGACAATGAAGGCATAACTAGGGTGAGCTTTGGGCCTTTTGATCGAACAATTATTGGCTTACAGACCGCGAGCACAGCATGTCAGAGAGGTAAACATATTAAACTAGAGATGTAAAATTAACCGCCATTTTCAAGATGATTTTGAATAGATTAAGCAATTATTTTTACATACCCAACTTTGAATTATAGATTTCCTAATTAATCTAATAAAACAGCATAAAATCTTGTTAGATTACTTCGATATATGCATTTGCACCGAAATATATTGTTAGCTAAAATTAAGCTCTAGCAAGAGAAAAAGAAATATTTATCATAGCTCTGAGAATTTTGCAGTGTTTTCCTTACTAGCAGAGTTTTGGGGTTCTTTTCTTTTCTAATTTAATTTTAGGTTAAATTGAAAAGTAAAAACCGAACTAACATACTCAGTAAACACAGTCACACGTAGTGAATTATCTTTAACTCGCCTATAACTTTATGAATTGTCATTTATTGTGTATATCTTTACTAGTCCCTTTAGGCACACTGAGTCTATCCACCAACACTACTTCTTTAACTATGCTATTTTCAGCTTTTTAGTCAGGAAATTCGGTTGGTATTCAGAATCACACGTCGTAAAACTCGGTTCAATGGATCATATGAATAGATAAAAAGCCCGTAGCAGATCAATAATTAATTATTGATGTTAATTTTGGAAAGTGAATGAGACTTGATTATAAAACGTAACTACCATTCAATTAAATGTTTCAAAATCTAATCCCTATCTACAATCTAGGTAATAGTTCTACTTCCCTTATTATAACTATTGAAAGAATGCTACCTCTTTCCCTTTTATATTAGTTTCATGTTCCTTTAATAATTATTCAACGAAATTTTCTACATATGTTACAACAAAATTGTATTTTATTGCGAAGTTTCATTGTTTGTAATATTTTCATGGCTGCGACTCTTTCCATTATAAAATATGAGTGGAAATTTTATATAAAAACTGTGAAAAAGAAATTGGGAGATAAAAATTGTCCCTAGCTATATTAAATTTTACAAGCTTGTTCCCCACAAGTTTTAGATGGTAGCTAACTTATTAAATTTGGGTGGCGAATTAAAGAAATTTTGTGAGAAAACTATTATTAAATATATAATCCTGCTATATTGAAATTATTTCTCCAAATATTGATTAGATTGCCTAACTTCCCAAGTGTTTAATGAGTTGTCAGATTGCATTTATCTCTTATTCGTTCACAAATGGAAGGTTGGACAAAGAGTCAGAACTTCGAATCCAGTGATCTGAGTTTCTTTTAATTGTACTTCTTCAAAGTTCTGAAGGTTTTTCAACTCAATTAGAACTCGATCTTATAGTTGAGAGATAAATTTGTTTAAGCAAATCGCTTCCATGTTGAAAATCTAGATCATTGGCAGAACGAAATTACTTACTAGTGTACTCCTTTTTGAAAGTAACATAGATTTGAAGTTAATACAAAACTGTAGTGAAGATTTTAATGAAATTATAGCAACCACACTGCTAGAGATGAAATAATTAAGTATGGTCAATGTTTTTTCAATTTCTTTTCTAATATCAATATAATCAATCGCCTTGATTTGCTTATATTACTTCATCCATAATATTGCTATCTATTCATCTCTTTCAATTACATTTTCATTTACATTCTCACAATCTACTCTGCCGTCATCTAAAAGAGGGTTGAAAACCTGGTGACAGAAACTTCCGTCATCGTCAATCGCTTAAAGACTAATGAAATACAAAAGAGATGCAAAACTTCTAGTCACACAAATTTACAAAGGAATCTGATTAAGGGGGGGGGGTATGAGGAAGCAGCGGAATTTTTAAGTAAAGGAAGTATGAATCTATTACTTATCAAGGGATTAGTGTTTAATTAGCCATCGGAAGTATTAAAGTTTGTAATTTCTTTTATTAGACACCAATGTATATAATTGTAAGAAGTATAAAGTATTTTTTATTATCAATGTCAATTGAATTGTTTTCATTTGACATGTGGAGAAACAAACAAGAAGAAAGCGAATGTTCCTTCATTCGCTTGGAGAATCTTCTGCCAATATATAAATGATTGCAAATTTTTCAAGGGATATAATAAACTCCCTCTTCTTTATCGATGGATCTATTTTTAGATACACTATTTCGGATAGTTTGAAAAGCCACATTGATTGTATTTACACTTGGCCGTTCATCAGTCTTCCAGCGATTAACGATGACGGAGGTTTCCGTCGAAACCTGATTTCGCAAGTAAATTGATCATATTACTCTGATTTCTATCCTGCATATATATATATATAGCTTGGCCGTGCGTCTACATTTAATGAAGAAAAAAGCTACATGAAACTGCAGCAACATCGTTTATTTTCCTTTTAAAACTTCGTAAAATCTTTTTCATATTCAGGATAGAAATTAAGAACGAATAAATTAGCACATGGGAAAAAATATATCAAATATCAAAAACTCAAATAGATAATTAGTAATATTTTATATCAAATGAGGAGACTAACATTTAAAGTTTTCTCGATTAAACTACTTATAAAATTGAAGATATTTAATTGATATAAAGTTGCTTAAAAAATTAATATACTTGTAAAAACTGCCTTCATAAAATAAGAAATAAAATAAAGTATGTGAAGCAAGTGACAGCATATACCTGATATCGTTTTTTCTCATACCTCTTGCAGATTCCGCGTCCCATGGTTCTCCAACAAGCTTTTGAAGATAAAAAAAATCACACAAATCATTTTAGATTCGCTCTCGTTCCACACGCATCCAAGGCATGTGTATGGAAAAGCCTATCCTGCCTAGCCCTTTTTTCAATTCTTGCGTCCATTACCCTCCCACGATCATCCTAGGAGGCCAACTTCCATGAAATCCTTAATGAAAACAAGCATGATCGCGTGCTTTATAAGTCCCCCGTTTAGCTTCGTCTCCCACGGTATCCCAGACTTTTTCTCCTCTTTTCTCCCTTACGCCTTTACGGCCTTTTTCTCTAAAATATGTTCGGTATTATTCGCTGTTGGATCCCGTATTTGGATCCACCCCCCATCATCCATCACAATAAAAACCAACATTACTGCATCTTAAAATCTCACATCCTTCACCCGTCTCCCTTGAAGGGCTTACCTCAACGCTCCACTATTCTGAAACAACCTGCTCTCCCCTCACTCTATATTGACTTTCAACCAGTCTTTCTACCTAACCTTATGGGTATCCATTTTGTTTCATTGTAGCTGAGGTGATTTCTGACTTTATAAATGCTGCTGTGCGTCCATTCTTACAGAAGCAAAAACTTTAGCTTAGTAATCCTTCAAACCATTGTCCTTTCTACTCGTTTCCGTTCCTATCCAATACTCTTGTCTGGGTAGTAGCTGTCAGCATTACTTAGCTTAAGACCTCATCCAGCATCGACCAAACCTTCTAGTCACTCTTAAATGCTGCTCACTATCCTGAATCGGCTTTCATTACAATTATGGTGCTTCTCGATACCTTGGCAACATTTGACAGCATCGAATAGTCCGTTCTTCTCCACTGTTTTCCTAACTCATACCCGGTATAACTCAACCTCGTGCTCGTGTTGACAAACCAGATCCCTCCCCCTAACAGCGCTATTTTACTCCATCCCCAGAGAGCCCCAACCTAACACAAACGAACCTTTGCTGTCGCTTACTAACCTCACCAGTATTAACAATAAATTTGCTGAATTGTGTTTAGTTGTACAGCAAAAAGAACCCGATTTAATTGCATAAGTGAAACATGGTTGTTAATAAATAAACTGGCTCATTTCCATGAAATTAGTGACTATGATTTATTCAACAAAGACCGTGATAACCGTGGCAGGGGGGATATTTTTGTACGTACGTAAAGAATTGAGAGCGATCAAAGCGTCAATCACCGTTCCATTACATCTTGAGTGTTTTTGGGTGCACTTAGAAGAAGTTAAAAAGGCAGGGCAAACATTAGTGTGTGTTCTCTATTATCCCCAGAATTCACATGTTAATGTACAGAATGAACTAGTGTAACACTTAACATCAAGTGTAGATATGTTTCGTTAAGGCATAATAACTGTGAAGTGTTTTTTCTAGTGATTCTAATAACCTTCATAAATATCAGATATGTAACCAAATAAATTAATAAAACTTGGTAACACTCACGGAAACTCCATGTTAGATCTTGTTTTGACAGCCCTTCAGTGCTACAGGTCTGCCGAATAACTCACCCCCCATTGCCTTGAGCAAACACAAGTGCATGCTAGAGCAATAGACTGGTCATTACTAGAAATATATCCGACTGTAGAACTCAAGACATGTCAAAAACGAGACCATGAACAACCATGGATGACTCCTGAGATAAAGCAGTTGGTTAATAAAAAGCGGCAAGCATAAAATCAGAGAATTTTAGAACATTATCGCATTTTCGTTTCAAAAGGAAAATCAGACAAGGAAAGAAAGATTATTTTGAAACTGTGCAAAGTGATAGTGTGTTTAACAAATCTTTAAGAAAATCACTTGAACATAAACGAAAACAAGTAAAACTTCCCTTCTTTAAATTAGATGACCCATATGAAATAGCTAAAGCGATAAATGTCCTTTTGCCTCAATATGTACTAACTATCCGCCACTAGAACCAAGTGATATGCCCGCCAACCAGCCTTCATTGCCTCCCCCTTGCTATTCGAAATTAGATATTTATAAAGTTTCAAAGAAAACTAAAAGAAATAAAGCCAGTCCTCTAGTTGAAATTCCCCTAAAACTAGTTAGAGAATTCGCATACGAACTAAGTCAACTGCTTGAAATAATATTTAACAAGAGCCTTCAAACTGGATTCTGCCCTGACCGATGGAAAATATCAACAGTGACAGCCCTACCCAAAGTGTCAAGTGTGACCAGACTGAGCCAACTACGTCTTGTGTCCCTTACCAGCACCTTCGGGAAGGTGTTGGAGGTTCATGTGGTGAGGGTGGTCTTAGGGGGCATACTACCCAACATCAACCAGTACCAGTTCGGGAACCTGAAGGGACGTTTCACCACCATTCATATGGTGTTCCTCCTGGACGCTATCCTAAAGGTCCTGGAGCAGCGTGAAAAAGTAGCCCAGATATGCCTGATTGATTTAAAGAAGGCTTTAAAAACGTAGAACACAACGTAACAGTAACCCAACTGTACCACCTACTGCTCTCCTTTATGTCATCTTTCTTCACGGGGAGGCAGCAGTGCACCAGATACAATGGCAAATAATCCAGCTGACTCCCCACCACCTGCAGAGTGTCCCAGGCAACAGGCATTGGACCAGTAATCTTCCTCACCGTTATCAACATTCTATTGAAAAATTCACTTCCAAAAGTAGAGTTCCTAGACGATGTGACTGTACACACAGTGGCGAGGACCATCGACCTGCACACCAAGCCCATACAAAAACTCATCACCACCATCAGTAATCAGTGCCAGAAGCTTAAATTAATTCCCAATCCCACAAAATGCGAACTGTTCAACATCAGCTTCTTGCGACAGGACGTGGTATTCCCTGATGTGCAACTCCACGAGACGTCATACCTTGTTTCGAAACAGCCAAAGTGGTCGGCTGATTATCATCTCAAGCCTGACTTGGCAGGACCACGTCGATTACATCGTCACCCAGGGGTCCAAGCGGCTTTTCATGATGTTGCAAGCGAGATCGTTTGTGGCATCGCAGGAGCAGCTGGTACAGGTTTACTGCCAGCGCATACGACCTGTGCTGGAATTAGTGTGCCCAGTGTGGTATCCCACTCTCACGGCTGCATAGTGAACCGCTCTGGAGCGCGTAAGGAAACAGGTGTGTCGCATTGTTATAGGTGGCCATTACAACAGCTATAATGCCATGCTCTACATGCTTGGCTTGCAATAACTGGAGAGCAGGAGCAGCCAACTCACCTTTAGTTGGGGGAGAAACTAAGGGAAAATCACCACCTGAGCATTCTGCCAGCAAGAGCACCATCTCGCTACCAGAGACGACACAGTACTAGATCGCTACCGGCCAGGTGCCGAACAGAGCGCTACAGGCGTCCACCATACCCTATGTGTCTCGACTGTTCAACAAATAGACTTTGCACATGTTGGACATTAATAGCTTTTATTAAGATTTTATCTATTTTAATTTTTATCGTTTAATGTTAGCATTTAATTATTTTAGTCAATATATTTTCACTGATTTGCCAATCGAGATCTTTTCAGTAATTGCACATTGTACAATGTCCTGCTTCTTGATTAATAAACCAATTATGATTATTATTATCATTGGTTGTCTCAGGAACTGATTTAAGCTCGTTTCGTTCTTATTTTTATTCATTCTCGTTTTGTTCCCTTTTAAGTGAAGTCTCTCGGTGAGCTGCTGTTCCCTAAGGTGTTTCTTAAGGGGATAGCACATTTGTTTATTAGTCACTTTTCAAATTTTTTCGTTCAAAATTCGAATTTTTTAGTTTTGTATATCATTTTATTGTATATTTTATGCACTTTTCATGGTATTATTATTTTTTTTAGCAACATGACTAGAACATAGGGAAAATTAAGTTATGCAAATTGTATACATTCGTGGAAATTTTCTTAGATATTTAGAGTTAATTTATAAAAAAACTATACCATTGATTTTTATAACATTTTATTGCAAATTTTATGTACTCTTTTATAGTATATATTTTGTTTTAGAAACATAATTAGAACATAGTGAAAATTATGATAATGAAAGATTATATACATTTGTGGAAATTCTCCGTAGATGTTTAAAGTTGATTTGTGATCTAAACGCAAAACTATACCATACGATTTTAAATATTTGCTAAAAGAAAACGGCGCATGAGAACTCTTTTATATAGATCAAACTAAATTTCAAAGCATTCAGAACCCAACTACTATTCAACTAACTTCCCCTTTTCCACCTGAGAACAAAACCTATAGTTGACCTTCTCCGAAAAATATATATGTTTTAGTCCACCATTAACACATGTTTTATTGGAACTAAAAGAAACTGATTTCAAATGATAACTAAATAATATGTGCACCATTTGCTCGTGAATTGAGTTCAAATGCTTAATTTTTAGTAATTCTATAGCCATTTATATGATATCAGGTTTCAAGGTTGGGGTTCTGAAAGAACCCCTTGTATCTCAAAGAAGGTGATGTAGGTTATTATGGTAAAGCAGAAATAAAAGGGCTGTTAATAAGCTTTAATTTCCTATATGATAATCTAACGTACTAAAAAGTTGTAAAAATGAATGTGGTATCCCCTTAAGTTTCTAGGTTTCTGTTCTTCTCTAGCTCCTCTTTTGTATATATATTATTAATCAAAGTCTACTTCTGCATTGTTAGTTCCATGCTTTCATTTCTATAATAATGACACATCTATCTCTCTTTTATTCTTCAAATAACCGTTAGCAATGACCGTCATTAATCATTGATCTGCATTTGACAGGATTACTAGATGGCTATCAGATAACTTCCTCAAAGTTATCCATAAAAAAATGAGCTTCTATTAATATCCAGTTGATTAGATATCACTCGCTGTATAAAGGTAACTCCTCTTTCGTTCTAAGTAGCTCCTTTATCACTATGTCTCACAATTCTAGAAAACTGGGCGTTTCCTTTGACATTCTAAGCGATTTTGGATCGCATGTTGCTTAATATCATCCAATCGTTTATCTACTTTCTCTGTAACTTCAATTGTATCCAGTTTTCCAATTTGACAAAAACAATTTTGAGAACGACATCCGTGGCTTTGTTACCTCTCGCCTTAATTTATTTAAGTTTCTTTTCACTGGATTCCACAAGAGTACAAATCTTTTCCTTTAACCTGTCCAGTGATCTTTTACTCTCTAGTTTTCTTTGCTGCATGGGAGATCGTGCATGCTTTGTATTGCCGCAAAGCAGTGGAGCGTTCTGTCTCCTGTCTCCTGTCCTACGCTCCACTTCTTAGCCTAGCGCTTTCAAGCGGCTCTGCAAAACGACCTGTTTGATCTGGCCCATTTCAGCTCGATGGATGCTCGCCCTGCAAAGGATTCACCTGATAGAAGGTAACATAGAAAGCACTATTAGTATTGAAATTATTATAAAGAAACCAAGCTTGATCACATCTTGGATAAAGAGTGATTCATTTAGTGTCTAATCTTCTATTTATATGATTAATAAACTGGAAATTAGTTAATAAGTATGCAATTAAAAGATGCATTGCATTTAAAACGTCGTTTCGAGAAGGTTTGTTAGGTTTGATGAAAAAAAAATAGGGAACTGAAATATTGACGGTTATTATTTGAACCTATTATTAAAGAGTTATCGATTAAAATATTAGTTTTACATTTTGAGGGGAGGTCTCTAATAGGAGATTTTTATTATAATATATATTTTAGTTGTGTGCCAACTAATTTCTAAATGAACAAAGAACCTAGCTCTAAAAGCTCTAACAATAGTCTTATGTATGAGGCCCAAATACGAATGGAACATTTAAAAAAGTTTTCATCACCTCGGTGATTTAAAGAGATAGAAGCTTTAAACTAAAGAAGCATTCTATTGTTATTTTCTTTACAAGAAAATTTTCATTACTTTGGGAAAGAATATTTTAAAATATAGAAATATTTTCTTTCAAATCAATCAAAGAAAAACACTGTCAGAAATTACCAAATATAGTGGCATATTAGAAATATATTTTTTTTACCAGTGCTTTAATGGTGGATGCCACCAATTGCATAATTCGCAGTAACTAAATTTTAGCCTAGTACTCTGATGCCTTAACATTCATACAAACAGGCATCTTATGAAAATTTATGAAAGGTTGAGTTTAGAGGGAGGGAATGTGTTTGCTAATAAAAAAATTCTTCCTGCAGGTATAAATGTGTGCTCATAGAGGAATGAATGCGTGCTCCTGTATGTATTAATCGGTATGATTGGGTAGATCAGAAATTGGTTAGGGACTGCTCAATTAGTTCGGACTACATGGGGTTCAGAACACCGCACTATCTCTTTAAAAAAGGTGCATTAACCAAGTGTTATTCAATTGCAGTTACGGAAGGGATCGATGAGAATTAGAGAATGGATTGATGGTTTTTACATGAGAACTGAATGTCTGTTAGAAGAGTAGCAAATCTTTTTGAGGAAAGCCTTATTGCGTGTACCGGTAGTTCGTAGTGTTTGTTTATGGATGTTCCAAAATACTTTGCTTAACCCTTACTTCAAGTTCTGAGTTTGTTTATTAAGTTTATTACTGGAGTTCTCACTGGGAATTCATAAATGGATAATTGGGTGCAAAGGTAATGCTTAATTTGGTTTGAGTAAGAGCTTAATGGATATTTATGCAGGGGGGGGGGGCGGCTATGTGTTTGCAAAAATGAGCTATCAGGTCGTCTATGATGATGCAATGTGTTAAAAAGAGAAGGATTCATGCAGTTTTCATAGAGGCTACCCTTACCTGACAGATTTCACTGCTCTCTGATTTTAAAGGCAAAAGATAACTTTTTTGATCGTAGGTCCGTTTCTTACGTTGATTCCGTAAAGTGATTCTTTCAATAAAATGTTCATCTATTGTTTTATTGGTAGTGAGTGATTTATCTAGTATAATAATTTAACTGTATATACATTCTATAAGTTCTTATTGATCCAAAGAAGGTTACCCAGCACTATAATCGGCTAATCAGATATAAATGGACTCTTTAGAGATCTTTTCTTGTGCTGTGCACATATAAGATTCCCACTTTGTGCAGCAGCAGTACTCAGCTAGAAAGTTACCTTCTCATCCGCCTTGAAAGGGTTCATCAATCTCTTGGATATTCTTGTGAAAACGGTCTAATTCATCAATGAACTACAAAAATTTCTAGAGACAATAATCCACATAAGATCTGAGAAAGTGCATTTTTACTGACCTGCTTGCACACCTATTCAGCAGAACTGTTTTATCAGCTCGTTGTTTGTCAGGCAATTTTGCAATGATGAATTTGAGAGCCAGCTAATTTGAGAGTTTAGTGGGATTAATTACTTCCTAGAAGTGAGTATTACTTGAAGAAATGACTTATCTGAAGATCAACAAATTTCACCGCGTTCATTTCTCTCTGCCTACTCGTCAACAATTTTCTATTACAATATTAAATATTTAAAACTCTTTGTTCAGCCCCTCCACGAGATGAGAGGCTACATGAAACCCTCCACGAGATTATTTTACCTTGGTGGAAGAAGAATCTCATGTGTTTCAAACAGAGGTTGGGAAAACATTCGGTGGGCTAGGTCGAAATCTTTGTCTATAAGTGTGCTTTCATAAAACATAAAACTGGAGAATGTCTGATTCTCTCACAGTCTAACGAAATGTTTCTTTGGCTTGTACCCATCTTGAAGTTCTAAGCGAGACCAACTAGCTTAAAATCTCCATAGATTGAAAAATATTTTTCCTTATAATTGACAGCAGACGATACATGCTGCTGTAAGTTTCTTTCATTTTAGATGAGTCAGCGACAGGGATCGAAGCAAAATTATTGCCCTTTTTAAGAAAGAACTGGCTTGAGATTTCTATTCGAGAAGTTGATATTGATTTTACATTCTTCGATGTAATGCTTCAAACTAAACAAATTGCAGAGGTCATGAAGATGCTGTTGCAGAGAAACAAAGATGCCTCATCAAACAAGAAAAGTTTCGCCCTTCTTTCTTGTGGTTTCCATACAAAAAAGTGAACTCTTCCAAGGAAGAAACAAAGGTACTCAAATAAAAGAGAATAAGACTCGTTAAGCAGACTCTAATCTTGTATCAGTTTATATCGCTCACCTTGGTTTATTGGCATCTGTCCTCTTCATTTAGAGGTTCGAATTTACAAGACTTAGATTTATTAATTGTATTTCTATTTTCGGATACAGTAGACGATCTCACGTGGACACCATGTTCAGCAATAAAAACACACTGGTAATAGAGGCTATTTTTATCGCAAATGGAATTGGCAC
Organism: Ceratothoa steindachneri; assembly: GCA_963969495.1. Classification (NCBI taxonomy): domain Eukaryota; kingdom Metazoa; phylum Arthropoda; class Malacostraca; order Isopoda; family Cymothoidae; genus Ceratothoa; species Ceratothoa steindachneri. Next base: position 184,529,439 of record OZ018322.1, on the reverse strand, counting down.
GATTTTCGTCGTACTATTTTTCAAATCAAATCAGAATTACCAATACTTCTCCAACTGATTTGAGTGACGAATGGTTAAACTTATTTGTGTAATTTTACTCTGAAGTAGGAATGATGCGAGTAATACAAAAAATGTGTAATTCTTCATCAAGGGCCTACAAGATTTTCCATTTTAAAAATCTCACAAAAGCCGTGATGGTAGCTTTGAAACTTTAGATTTATTGCAGTTTCAGTCCATATTTGAAAATAGAAAAGGGTTATTTTACAGGCATCCATTATTATAAAGAAGCAAAATGATACATAAACTTCTGTTCAGTAACACTAAGTGAGACATACACGCATTCGATTAAAAGTACAATTTCTTAAATTACTAAAGAACAAAACAACTATGAGGAGGTAATAATTGTTTAGATAAATTCAATTTACACTTGACAAATTTTAGAGATACTGTATTTATTTAATATAAATAAATATTCCTTTTGATTTTGATTATTGGGAAAAGCTAATAAAAGCATATGTCGAGGTATGGCTAAGTTTACGTGAATATACGCATAGAGGCACTAAGGTAGGCAAAGCAAGGCGACAACTGTTATTGTTTCTAAGAGTACGATTAAATAGATAGCGGCAGCTGCGTAACCAAGAAATATATATATATATATACATATATATATATATATATATATATATATATATATATATATATATATATATATATATATATATATATATATATATATATATATATATATATATATATATATATATAAAGGGTACATAAAAAATAGACGAATTTAAGCTCCGAATACTAATTAGATAACAGTGGTTAGGGACTGGTTATTATCGGAGATTGAGGGTAATGAATGATTCACTTCCTTTGAACTCGAGCATAAGGTAGGGCAACTAGGGGGAGGTCTTGGTGATCTTAATTACTAACGGGGGGGAGCCACAGAACCCACAGCGCGTGGGGCTACTCTTCTTGAACTCTCGTTTGCGAGATGCGGACCTCCTGTCCTCAGGTGGTCAACGAACGAACTTCGAAGTTGGGAAGGGTGACTTCTCTACACTCGGCTTGAGCGAGCTAATGGCATCTGGTCGTAGGAGGTCACCAGAAGAACTAGGAAGGACGGCTTCTTAAAGGCATTAACAGAAGGCGGGTAAGAAAGGCTGACGTTGCGTCACGAGACTCTTCCCTTCCTTGAAGATACGAGAGTGATGTCCAGCTCTTCCTTGGCTTACCACCGTCACTCACACTTCTTGGGAGCAAGCTTGTTGATTTGCACTCTTTTCGGGGCAGTCTCGTCTAACCAAGTTGGTCCATCAGCCTGGAGCGGGTGCATATATACACAGAGCTATTCAAAACACAGAAAGAGATATTGAGCCAATCCATCAGCCTGAAGCGGGTGCATATATGCCCGGAGCTATTCAAAAAAGAAAGAGATATTGAGCCAATCTTAACCTTCGTCATCGGGCGCGATAAAGCGAGGTCCTCATTACGAGGAAGTGTCAGAAGGCTGGCATCTGCAGCCAGACGGGCGAAAGCGGTGGAGCCATAAACGCGGTTCACGGTGAGGCTACAAAGCAGTCTTTCGCCAAAACGAAATTATTAAGAAATTCAAACTTATATTTTTGCTTGTCAGGATTATTTGACACATGCATGCAATCCTACAACAATATATTGATACACATACTCGAGGACTAATAAAAACTCCATGTGTACGAAAACATTTGGCTCGGTTGGTATATGTATTTTCAAAGTAGTTAACCACTTGCTATTAATTATTCGCATACACATTAATTTATTCAGGCTTTTAAATTATTTGTTTTTTTTTCTAGCATAAGCATCTAAACTTAGATATATTCTGGAAATTCTTAAAGAACATCCTCCTTTTAATCAATCCTCCATCGAGAAAGAAAAGGACGGCACGACTCCGTTTCTAGATGAAAAAAATCATAGAAATCACTACGGTTTCAAATCTAAAATGTATCCCAATGTAACCCACTAAAATTGGTTAATTTATTTTATTTCAAGGAAGATAACAATGTATTAATTTTGAGGATTTCTTCCCTAAATTCTTAGACGAAGCAACATTTGTAATAAATAAGAAAATATTTTTAGACATTTCATTGATTGGAAAATTCTATAGTCTAGCTACAAAATGTTATACTATCACATTGAGAAACATTATATATTTATCTCTACAAATATACTTTGCCTCCATTTCAAACAGCCCTTTTTTAAACATCCTACTTCTCCTTCGGTATTTAGCTATCAAACTTATGTTTAAATGCATGTGGACTTTGTATTCCGCTCTTTGAAACAACTCTTCTTCAAAATAAGATTTTTATTCTAATAAATATGAGGATTGCCCTATATTATACATATGATATTCATTCAAAACATTAGTAAGATACCAAACCAAAAGATCTTTACCTAATGTTCCTTTACTCCTCCAGCATGGTTCCATTCCGAGAAAATCCCCCCTTCCTAACTTATAAACCTTTTCTAATGCCTTTCTTCTCATTCCCAGAAGAAGTATTTGATAAGCGGTAGGATAAAAATTAGCATTCATAAAGGGAAGAAACCATTAAATTCAAAATATAAGCACATTAAGATCCAAAGCAAATCTCATTTTATAATTCCAGCGGCAGCATCAGATAGCATACCATGAAAATCCTGTTAATCACAATAACATCAGGAATATACAAGTGATGAATCATAACTAAATGAATACGTGACAGATGCTACTAAAACAAGGAAACACCAAATTAAAAGAAAAAACATGATCTCAGAAAATTAAAACTATTCAAGAGAGGCAAATAAAATAAAGCAACAGACATCAACCATAAAAATTGAATTAACAGCACTTGTAGGGTAACCCCACAGAAGGGAGCATGCTATAAATTGGGATACAGATCCCAGTGCGAGGTTAAATAAACAAAATCGATTGCAGTTGACCTAAATAATCAATTATTAAAGGGTCTGGGTTTTAGAGAAACTAATTGCAGAAAAATAACTTCACTAAATACAAAGAGAAATAGTAAATAAATGAGATGAGTCCCGGAGTAACAAACGGGGGAGGGGATACAAAAGATTCGACGGGGGGCGAGACTCCAAGAGAGAATGTACGGTGATTACTTACACAGAAAGGGCAAATAGTGCAAATGACGGGGAGACTCACGTAAAGCCAAATTATCTAGAGGCTTTGGATACGGTGAGAAAGTGGGCCACTGCAAAGTTCCACTTGCAAAATTCCTTATTCTTTAACATCGCTAAGAAATGAACGAGAGGGGAGTACTCCAGGCGACAACGAAGTCGATACCCGAGTGATAGATGCCTGTCCGTGTCTATCGTCTGTCAGGTGAGAACTCTGGCCTTTGGTACGAGCGAGGCCTGGTAGAGATGTGACATGTCGCGTTCGTAGCTGGAGTCTGTAAGAAGGCGGGGCCGGGCGTAAGATACTGTACGTGGCTGCTAACCAAGACGGGGCTGTATGGTAGTAATTTTTCATAGCTTTTCCAAACGTATTTATACTGCCTTGGCGAAAGCGGGTCGCCGGAGGCCCCCCAAATAGGAATGGAGAGCTCAGTATAATTGACGCGTCAGGGGGTGGGGAGATATTCTAGGAGCGGAGGTACGCAACGCCGTAGGTCTTGCGCCGATAAGACGATGAGACGGGAAAGATATAGAACCCAAACAAATCACGGTGTCGCGCGAAATTCTCGCGTATCCCTTGGGGCTCTTTGGTTGTGTAGGTGCATCTTTTGCCAACTGGGCTGGGTGAAAAGGGGTGATAAAAAGGGGTTAACCATCAGAAGCTTGCCGATGTACACCTTCAGGTGCGATGTGAATTAGCTACAATCAGACAGGATGTACTTGGTTAATCCAACGCAGGAGAAAATGATTGGAAAAGTCAACTAAATTATAGCATTCAAAAAGGGAAGAAACCATTAAATTCAAAATATAAGCACATTAATATCCAAAGCAAATCTCATTCCATAATTCCAGCCGCAGCATCAGATAGCATACCATGAAATTCCTGTTAATCACAATAACACCAGGAATATACAAGTGATGAATCATAACTAAATGAATACGTGACAGATGCTACTGAAACAAGGAAACACCAAATTAAAATAAAAAACATGATCTCAGAAAATTAAAACTTTTCAAGAGAGGCAAATAAAATAAAACAACAGACATCAACCATTAAAATTGAATTAACAGCACTTGTAGGGTCACCCTACAGAAGGGAGCATGCTATAAATTGGGATACAGATCCCAATGCGAGGGTTAAATAATCAAAATAGATTGCAGTTGACCTAAATAATCAATTATTAAAGGTTCTGGGTTTTAGAGAAATTAATTGCAGAAAAATAACTTCACTAAATACAAAGAGAAATAGTAAATAAATGAGATGAGTCCCGGAGTACCAAACGGAAGAGGGGATACCAAAGATTCGACGGGGGCGAGACTCCAAGAGAGGATTTATGGTGATTACTTACAGGTAAAGGGGGAATAGTGCAAATGACGGGGAGACTCACGTAAAGCCGAATTGGCTAGAGGCTTTGGATACGGCAAGAGAGTGGGGTACTGCCAAGTTCCACTTGCAAAATTCCTTATTTTTTAACCTCGCTGAGAAATGAACGAGGGAGTACTCCAGGTGAGAATGAAGTCGATACCCGAGTGATAGATGCCTGTCCGTGTCTATCGTCTGTCGGGTGAGAACTCTGGCCTTTTGTACGAGCAAGGCCTGGTAGTGATGTGACATGTCGCGTTCGTAGTTGGAGTCTGTCGGAAGGCGGGGCCGGGCGTACGATACTGTAAGTAAGCCGTCCGTAACTTGGTAAGAGATTAACTTGTCTCCTTCAGTGGCCTCTTGCTCTTTTGCCTGAGCCTTAGCCCACAGGGTTAAAAGCGAATCGCAGTTCTTTTGGTTCCTTGCGAGGTCATTAGTCATCACCTCGTTGAATTGTGAAGAACGTGAGGTTTCTAGGGGTGAGGGCATCTTCGAATCTCTTACCACTCGCGAACGGGTAAACATGGGTTGGGCTACCAAAGGAGTTGGTGGAGACCAGGAGGCGCTGGCCAAACAGGACAGAGCAGAATTTAATAGGCGCTGCTACTACTTCTTCCCAGCCAGTGAACTACATACAAACGATGTAGAACTTAACAAGGGGGAAACCGATTGGCGCGCCCCAAGTAGTCTTGCACGACGGAAAATTCATTATGGTCCGGGTTATTGGAGAACCAGCTTGTCCGACACCGCAGCCATTAATTGATCAGATTTAAACTTAAGACCTCCAGAGGTATTCTTATTAAACAAGAAGTTTACCTGGTGCCCACCTTGACTTGAGTTGCTCGGAGGAGGAGAAGAACCCAAAGGTGTTGTCGGAGGCTCAGAAGTGGCACTGATATGGTGTACCTGTTGAGAAGATTTATTCCTAAACTGAGAGTTCTGGTGGCAGTTCGTTTTAATGTGGCCCTCCAGACCACGAGAGAACAAATGATGGGTATCCTGGGGAAGAATAGCGTAGGGGGACCTAGAGAGTAAGGTTTTACTTCCATGTGTTCGGACGAAAAGAATGGTTTCGGCTTCGACGGCATAGTAACCTTGGCAAGCTTGTTTGCATTTTGCAGGATAAATTTACTTTAAGGAATTTAGGTTTTGAGGAAAGGGGGCACGTTTTCTTCCGTTCTTTCGGAGAAAGGTTGTGGCTTGCTGAATTTATATCGGTTTCTTCATTGCACTTCTTGAAAAGGAGGTACTACCGGTGTTTTTCGGAATATCTAACTTTAGCCGGAAGTGCAGCCAATAACTGGTCTCTGAGATTGAAGTCAACCTGAGCATCGTAGGCATGCGGGATTTTAGAAGCATTGAGCCAAAACTGGCGGTAACGCTGAAGGATGTATCCAAATTGACAGTATGTTAGGCTGGCTGAAAGAGGGCATGTCTGAATCTGGATCGGTAAATGTCTGGGGTCATGTTATATGTCGACAGTAACTCCGAATTTAAAGTCTCAAAATCAATTGTTTCCTCTGAGGGAAGTGATATGAATATACGAGTATCTCGGAGTTGGGAATTTAGCAAGGGCAACAATTGAGCCACTTCGTCTGCTTCGATGTCCCAATGGTTGATTTCGAAGATTTTCTCGAAGTGTATTAAGAAGGCTTCGAAATCCTCGACTTCTTTGGAAACCAGAAGCTTAATAGATGCGGTAGGTGGAGCTTCAGACCCTAAGCTGATGGACACGTTCTCGTTCCTGGTCCTACTCATTTCAAGTTCATAAACGCGGATTCATTCCCTTGCTTTCCGACCTTCTCTTTCTCTTCTTTCTTCTCGTTCTTTTCTTCATCTTTTTTATCCTAGTTCTTTTCTTTTTTCTTCCTCTTTGTCGCCCTCTTTTTTTTCGGTCCTTTCCTCCTTGTCGCTGAGCCCAAAGGACTCTCCTTGCAACTTATATGTGTTAAATAATCAGGACATTTTATCGCGTTCGACCAAATTCAGGAAACTCAACACAAAAATAGGGTGGAATTATTTCTACAGACAGCAAGAGTGCTGCTAAGCCTTGGCGGGTTTACGATTCTTCACTAAATGAAAAAGGGCAGAATATTAATTATACCTGAAATATTCACTCCGGAATTTAGCGAGAGCCTGGGTTGCCCAATACGCAACGAAGAAAACGACAATACACTACAAAAATACCAAAACAAATAAGATTAACTCCTTTACGCCTACAAAAGGAAAAATGGGAAATTAGTAAGGTCACAGACTGGCGCGAAGGTCCCCAACGGCGTAGGTCTGGGGCCGATTAGGCGACGAGACAGGAAAGAAATGGAACCCAAACGAATCACGCAGTCGCGCGAAATTCTCGCGGCTCCCTTGGGGCTGTCTAGAATTCGGGTGCATGTTCCTTAGGTGCAACGGGTAACGTTGGGTTATAGGGGAGACTAACCTTCCATCTCTGACAAAACTAAACAAGCTCCTTAAAAGAAACAGAGAGCTGACTTTAATTAATCTAATACAACTATTGTTGAAGTCAACATCGAAAAAGGAAAAGTGTATAAAATGGCTAATTAGCAACTTTCAAAGAGACAATCTCACATAGTAGTTATAAAACAAGAAGATGGTACAATTACTAAGGATCGGCAAAGAATACTTAAAGAACTAAGGATTATTATGAAAACTTGTACTCAACTAACAAACCATCCAGAGCAACAACTAATCAACAATACGCAGTAATATCCCAGTTTTTTCAAATACACTTGATCAAATAAAGTCCTAAAGTAGTAGATCAGGAGAACATCACTTCGGACTTGCTGAAAGATTCTGGAGATATCATTGTAGACATAATAGCTTGCCTCTTCCCTGAAAACATAAATCAATGCAAATTGCAGGGGAATTACATAATGCCATAATAATTATTCTATACAAAAAGAATTGCCCTCTATTATACATATGATATTCATTGAACACATTAATATAAACAACTTTCAAAGAGACAATCTCACATAGTAGTTATAAAATAAGAAGATGGTACAATTACTAAGGATCGGCAAAGAATACTTAAGGAACTAAGGATTATTATGAAAACTTGTACTCAACTAACAAACCATCCAGAGCAACAACTAATCAACAATACGCAGTAATATCCCAGTTTTTTCAAATACACTTGATCAAATAAAGTCCTAAAGTAGTAGATCAGGAGAACATCACTTCGGACTTGCTGAAAGATTCTGGAGATATCATTGTAGACATAATAGCTTGCCTCTTCCCTGAAAACATAAATCAATGCAAATTGCAGGGGAATTACATAATGCCATAATAATTATTCTATACAAAAAGAATTGCCCTCTATTATACATATGATATTCATTGAACACATTATACTAAACCACGGTCTCTTTTTCTTAGTTCTAATACCAAATAATCTTTACTTAATGTTTCTTTTCTCCTGCAGCATGGTTCCATTTAGAGAATATCCCCTCCTTGCCTCACATATAAACCTCCACAAACTACAGACTAAGCAGTCTTAACTCGTGCGCTATAAAATATTCACAAGCGTCATTACTAATAGTCTGCAAAGCACGCTAGATGGCAAAACATCGAAATAACAAGCAGGCTTTGTGGTCATTTCAACAATTCACCCCACACATACTCTCAACCAGCTCATTGAAAATAAAACTTTAGAGTATAATATTCCTATATAATTGTTATTTCAATATTACTAGAGAGCATTTGATTCAATAGAAATACAGCAGTAAAAGCAGCAGTGAAGTATCATGGGATAGGTTCGCTCTACATAAATATTATAAAATATAAATAAAATTGCAAATCTTAGTTAGATTGCATAAGGATTCTAACATCTTTCAATTACGTATGTCTTAAAGAAATATTCAGGTCTCTAAACTGGCAAAACAAAGGCATTAATATCGATTGGAATTACTTCAATTACCTGAGATAGACAGATATTATTGCACTCATATCTGATAACCTATAACAAATCCAAACAGTGCTTCAAGAACTCAACCATGAAATAAAAATTGTCGTTCTAAAAATAAATCTTAAAAAACAGAGTTATCACCAACCTAACAAAGATGATAGTCATCACAATTGACAACGAGCAACTGAAATGGTACACAAATATATCTATCTGTCTCAACACATTATAATTACACCGGGAAAAGTTCAAGAAATTCAAAAAGAATCCATAAGCTGGAAAGCATTTGAAAATGCAAAAATCATTTTCGACAGAAAAATGCCAATGTGCACGAAATATAAGTATACAACCAATGTATAATCTCAATTATGACATATATCGCAGAAACCTCGACCCTGAATCCCAAAACACATTAAAACTTAAAACAACACAAAGAACTCATGACCACTTTATGGTCACGATAACGTGGCGTGAGAGAAAATCAGTAACCTAGATACATGGGCAATCCAAAATCCAGGATATATTGGAAACTATAAGAAACCTGAAATGGACCTGCAAGGCTATGTAGCATGATTCCGAAATGAGAAATTGACTCTAAAATTTACCAGTTGGGCTTCACTTGGTAAAGGACGCCCGAAAACAAGATGGAGAGATAATTCTAAAAAATATTCTGAAAATTGAGAACAATTTGCACAATACCAAAACAAATTTTGAACGTGAGAAAATGTTTATCTCAACAGTGTGAGGCTTATTGCCCGAAAGCATGATTATGTTGATGAAATATAATTTTGCAGAAGAAAAAAAAGTTCCATCACATCCGTTCTGCCTGTTAAATTCATTCTTCCCTGAATTATTCTTTTAATACATCATTTCAATTATTCCGTATGAATAATAATAAATCTAAGCTATTTACTTAAATAAATGATGAAACAAGTATTATATTGCATAATATCATAAATATACCAAGTTGTTTACAAATACACCTTTCAGAATTTAAAGATTTAAGTTTTAAATATTAATCCAAATTAATAATTTGTGTACGAGAGGAATAAATTAGATTTCTCCGAATGGAGAGTTGATTAGGATTTAATACTTTTCTATAATATTTCAACGAATGGTCCCAATGGTGTTGAATAGAGTTTGGAGAATCTACATGAGAATTCAGCATCGTGTGGAGTTTTCTCATACTATCTCTTGGGCCAAACTAGTTTATTATAGCCTTTTCTGCTTGAAGCACGCTTGAATTACTAGAAAGTATGGGTTTGTTTGAAGAGATAAAGAATCTACTGATAAATTTCTAAATATTTTTATTGACAGAAAATTGTGTAATCATCTATTTTTAATATGATTCACCTAAAACCTTTACACATTATTATAAATTCCTTATTTAATATGTCTTTTTTTTGTATCTCATTAAAGGTTTAGATTGTTATAAATTGATCAGCGTAATTAAATAATACTAATAAATTTCTCATAATGCGCTCTCCAAGGCCAGGGTCCTTCACAGAGCGCATGTTCGGCTGTGAGATAAGATTCGGTGGGTGAGTAGGCAACCCTGAACACATGCGTTTTCAGGAGTCGCTTGAAAGTGGTAAGTGAGGCAGCGGATCAAATTACGGCTGGAAGAGCATTCCAAAGCTTGGGGGCACAGACTGAGAAGGAGTAGTCGCCCATTGAGCAGAGGGACGAGCGAGGAGTGTTCAACAGAGGAGCGTGAGATGACCGAAGGGACCGAGGGGCCCTTTGGGGTTGACATCAGTAATGTAATGAATAAACTCTTACTTTTAATGATTTTATCATAGAAACCGAATAGATATATGCATAAATGAATGAGAGAACACGCCAAAATCACTTGTGCAGAGTGCGACACCGCTCTAAATAAATAAAATACCACTAATGCAAGGTCCCCAAACTACATTAATAATGGTATGGAGAAAGAGATAGAGCCCAAAATGTATGAAAGTACAGCATTAAAAAGGAAAAGGAAATGAAAATTTAGAATTGATAAAGGATGGTGTGAGAATTTACCTGCATATACATCAAACTAGAAAACCCCAAGAGCATCATTCTTAGAAATTTTACACTATAATGACACTCATTTAACTTCTATAATGTTCAGGTCTTTTATATAATGAATGAGGTTGATACTAATAGGTGTTTTGAACACTCTGTCATAAAAATACCACAAATTTTATGAATTCTCGAGTAGCTGATGTAAATAATTTCACACTGTGAGGCACATTCTCCGCTATTCAATTTATTTTCACTTTTCTTTTCATCTCAATAGTTGAAATTTTTTCCCGAAGGCTAGATATTTCTTCTTTTATACTGATACTAATAGAAATATAATGTATATATACAAATAAATGTTATAGACTTGAGGCAGTTTTCTTTATCCTATCAAAGACTTGAGGGTTCAGTAGAATTCCTTTTGACAAAATAGAGTTCTCATTTAGCCCGAAGCATATCATTTCCTTTTAAGATTTTTCTACTGAGAGGACACTTCCGAAATCACACACATACATATATTCATACGATATTGCCATGCGAGGAGAGTCATCGATTCATGTAAGGTCTTTATAGCACTAATATAATGCTTAACGTAAAAGATGTTTGTAAAGCACTCTTGAGGGCACCAAATAAGAAAGAAAATCTTACGACAGGAGATCGTTTAAGGAGAGATTTCAAATAAATGTGAAAAAGAGATTTTAAAACGAAAAAAATAGAAACTAAATATAATCGACATTTCATTCCGCTGAATAAACAAACACCACCCCACCACTATTGTAATCAGCATACAGAAACAACCCGAGCTTTCAAAAAATTTCGCAACCTTTTCCTTCCCAAATAAAACAATTGATATTGATGGGATAAAGTGGGTAAAAGAAATTCACTGGCATAAATCTTTATTCATACAATTTTATTTCGGAAATATCGACACGTTTTCAACCGTTTATTATCCCCCACCTGATTAAACAGTAGCCATAAAATTCGAGGTAGGACAATGCAGCACCCAATCTATTTATTTACAGTATTCTCTTTGAAATAGCATAATACTGCTATTCATATATACTTCGCTTAACCTTCGCGGTTAAGCCAATTACTGAATGTGTTGAGAATGCTCAGCTTCGGCTTGGGTCTGATTTTCGAATTTGAGCTTTCACGCACGGAATAATTCGACACTAAATTTTGGGAGAAAGTGAAGAAAAATGAAGGTCAGCAGGTTGGAAAGCAATTTTGCGTTACTAATGTTTATTAGACCACACTAGTTGTTCTCTTCTGCATCTTATCCTTTCACATTTCTCCTAAAAGGAACTAGAAGAGAATGCTTTACCCAAGTTGCCGTAATAACTATTATGGCAGCCAAAAATGATCATTTTCTCGGCTCCTGTTTCCTTGAGCTTAGCTGAGTGTACTGCAAATCAAAATCTAGATCAAACTATGCTTGCCATGCAATATGGCATAATTCAAAGCGCTTATGGGTAACAGGTTTGTGGAATAGCCTACTAACAAACCATCTGTCATAGGCAATTCGAAATGAGATTGAAGCTTCTCCCTCTGCGCGACATTTCAACCTATCCCTAAGGGCCAAGCGACAGTCCAAGAACACAGAGGGAAATACAAACGTTATTTTGCATGTCGGAAGAACTTCGATTTTCAAACCACCCCCAAAAAATGACCCATACGCCCCGTGTGCTCGAAGTTGATTCAATCTTTACCCATTTTTAAGTCAACCATGAGTCATCATTCAGGATGCCCTCTCGGGTTGATCCACTCATCAGTTCATCAGCCTCATCCAGGCATTTGTACCAGCTATTAGCGGGACTCTGGGGTTGGGAGGGATAATTCTGATTCTCATTTTCCTAAAAAAATAAATTGTTGTTACTCCCAGTCAAAATAAAAGAGCATGCATAAGAAAAATGGAATACAGCACCAGCAGGTATCTTTTGCATGAGCCACAATTTACAACTGTTAATGTCGTATCCTTGCTGTAAAGAAAAAAGAACCTCTGGACAAAGCCTGAAGACGATACGAGGAGCGGTAAATAAGTTTTTGAATCGGTAGGGCAAAACAGAGAAAGGCGGATGGCTGTTTGTGGGGGTGTTAGGACAAGTTATGACAAGTCAGGACCTGCAGCCGCACGCTCCTGCCTCGTCTATTTAAGAAGCAATAGCTGATTACACATCATCAGTCACAAATTCTTCAACAATGGAGGAGGTTGAGCACCGCGCAGTGATCAAATTTTTGACCAAGAAAGGCAAGAATGCAAAAGAGATCCATGCACGCATGGTTACAGTGTGCACCGACACCGTTCCTTCCTATGCAACCATTGCTCGCTGGAATAGGGAGTTTTGCTATGGTCGTGAGTCCCTTGAAGCTTATTCCCGTCCAGAAAGTCCGTCAGACGTGACCAACGAAGACAATTTGGCCCGTGTGGAAGGGATGATCCTCGAAAATCGACGAGTAAAGGTCTAAGAAATAGAGCCAGAACTTAGAATATTGCATGGAAGTGTTATCAAAATCATCTACGACAATTTGTCCATGACCCGTTGGGTCCCTAGAAACCTCACGCCCCATGATCGACTTCAACGTCGTCAAAGTTAGTAGGAGCTGTTGCTCTTGTATATCAAAGACCCGGCGGGATTCAAGTCACGCATAGTGATAAGTGATCAAACGTGGGTCCATCGCTGGGATTCGGAGACCAAGCTCGAAAGCATGGCATGGAAGCACAGGGGCTCTCCGACTCTCATCAAGTTTCGGACCCAACCCTCAGCCGGGAAGATCATGGCCACCATCTTCTGGGATTTTGAGGGAGTGTTGATCGTGGACTATGCGCCTTGTGGAAGGACCATCGCAGGCCAATATTACGCCAAGGAACTTGCTAGGTTAAAAAAGTGTATCCGTCAAAAGCGGCGCGCCAAGTTGACACGTAGTGTCCTGCTCCTCCACGACAATGCCCCTGTCCACAAGGCCAGAGTTGCACAAGCTGCGCTGCGTGAGTGCGGATTCAAGGAGCTCAACCATCTCCCCTACAGTCCAGATCTGGCCCCTGGCGACTACTTTTTATTCCACCAGCTCAAGGATGCACTGCGTGGACGCCGGTTTGGGGGCGATGAAGATGTCCAGCTAGCCTTCCAGAAGTTGATTGAGCAGCAGTCGGGAGATTTCTGGTTGTTGGGAATTCAAAGCCTCAGGGACAAGTGGCGCAAGTGCATTGAAGTCGAGGGTAGTTATATTGAAAAAAATAAAACACTTTTCCTCATATCTCGTTTCTTTATATCTGAATTGGAAAAAAATATTGACCGCCCATTGTATATACGAAAAGTGTCCTCGTATTTCTAGGCCTCAAAAATAAATTAAATCTAAAAGTTAGATTTCCCTCTGCGACACCAAAAAACACTTGGAACTGCAATTGAGCGAAGGCACAAAGATTATACTCGCAGTCTCTCCCACCTCCAGTTGTCACAAGAAACATAGCCGTGAGATGCCGGCGCTTTGACGCTTGGTTATGAAAATGCTCGACCATGGAAACCAAAAAGTAACTGCTTAATGAACAAAAATGAGCAACCATCTAAGAAGGAATCAAGTTCAATAACCAAAAGTGTAGATAACATATTCCTGTCTTCAGAGTGTTTTCTGAACGACAAAAATCGTAAAAACGCATCGAAATACGGCTTACTCGTTTTTTGCACAAAAATATAGCACGATCAGCTTGAATGTAAAACATTCGTCTCACCCTAGTATGCAATGCTCTGGTAAAGAATAAGAAAAAAAAATGGACTTATAAGGAAATTTTTTTGCAGAATGTGAAAGTCAAGAAGTGAAGTGTGACGAGTGAAAAAGCATTGAAAAAAATGAATCAACTGCCAAAATGCACACAGGACTCGAGCTATGTCATACCTAATCAATAGAAAGATCATCAATTCAAAAGAAAGTGGAAATAAACCAATAAAAATCAAGAGGGTAAGGCAGTACCTACGCTGAAACAATAGCAAGAGTACCAACAAAGACACGAGCACAACAGGCTTCAAATGGAAACATTGAAGGTATCATGTAACCTGACATCATCTTATTTATAACTTATGACCACTACGTAAACATCTCCATGCTATTATCCTACAAATGTAATTGAACACTATGCTTGAAAAGTTACAACCAAGAAAAAGAAAAAGCACAGATGGAGAACGACTAGGACACAAGGAGAAACGACGACTAGCTCACAGAAGGAGAAACAACCGCTGAATAAATATTGAAAGCTACTCAGAATACAAATCTAGGTAGCCAGATTTATCTTAAACAATAGAAGAAGTGATTGGTTCACATTAACGGAACTGCAACAGAGAAAAACATTAGAACCAATAAATCGAATCCGACATGATCGGGATAAATTATGGAACAGACGAAATGAAACCATGCAACAGGAAGAGATAAAAAAATCACTATACCTCTTTAGCTATTCCAATCCCAAATCCAATTTGTGCACTCACTTAATTGAGACAAGATCTTTATTGCGCTCATCTGAAGAGGCCAAAATTTTTCCGATGTATGGCTTCAGCATAGCGCGTGAGAGGAGCTTTTATTGCATAATTATATCTCTCAGAAGTCAAATTCTGGCAATTTTGGCAGAATTTGTCACGGGCAATAGGAATGTTATCTCTATTGATGGGTTTTTGACCCTTTTATTTCACAGATAATATGCCTGTTATCATAAAGTGGTCTTCCTCACCCAAATTATTCATTTCAAGAATGAAGAATGCAATGTAAATATCATGGAAAGGAAAAATATAATTATATACAATGTGAAGAATAGTGAAACCAAGGTCCAGTTATATAAACTGTTCTAACCTTCCTCACTAGACGTAAGAAACTTAGAATTTGACTATAATATCTTTGATTTCCCATTCATTATTTATTTTAGTATAATTAGAAAAATTGCTTATTCAAACAACAGTTAATACTAATTTTTTAATTTCCAATTGTTTTCGGAACAACAGTTCGTAAAAAATTGAAACCGCACCCTAATTCTTCAGTCATAGACATGAGTTTGCAGACTATCATATTTTTTTATATAGGAAAATTAATAGAACAAATTAAATTGTTTATCTAGTTCTAATAGTTTGTAACATAATTTGAAGGTAAAATATGAAATAATTCAGACAAAAAAATTAATTAATAAATACCGTCAATTGATGCGTGGTGTCCATATTTTAACTGATATATTCCTATGTTCTTCGGTACTGGTTCAAATAGTTTTATCATGATGAAAACCAAATTTGTTTTAATATCATAAATAAGATTGATCCACTTTTGCCTAATAGGAAAAGGCAGCTGCTTACAATTAGATGGCTTTTGCTTATCAACTGTCAGTCTAATTTTAGCCACAAATTCTTTATTGGTTTCAAATCTGGATAACTCCTATGCCAAAGTCACAAAGGTGCGATGTTTTTTTCACCCTAGATCATGGTTATTGTTTTGATTTTGCGACTAATTACGTCATCATGCTGAATCATACAGTTATCAGCACCAAATTAGTCCTCAACTGTTCAGAAAATTTGCTGATTAACCATATTTTGGTAACGTTTTAAGTTCATAACTGTGTTCTGGGAAAGATTGTTAGTGCTCCATTGCCCGAAGTTAAGAACCAGCCTAAGACATAGAAGGTACCCTCAAACCTTACCGTGAGCCCATCACAAGATTTAGAAAGGTGCTCCCTTTTTCTATTTTAAACAAATGAAAGAGATAATATAACTTTACATCGATCTTTAAAAGTCCATCCTTTATATTTATTACAAAAGTAGAGCTTATATTTAAACGTTTTGGTGAGATTAATGTACTTCCCAGGCACTTTCACTTGAGACTTTTGTCCAAATTTTTCGCCGCATTGTGATTTATAAAGCATTGACAAGTGCCTCTTTCCAATCGTGAGAAAACTTGGCACTAGACACAACCCTATCCGAGAGCAAACATTTTAAAAGGAATCAATTTTGGCATTTATTAGAAGTAATTGCGTGTCCAAAAGTCTTCTTCACAGCAGTTTATTTTAAAATCATTAATGATCCTACAAATGGTGATGTAGAGAAATGGCTACTTAAGCATCCTGGAGGAGTATAGGTACATTAAAGCCCCCCCTCCCTTCATGAGGAGAAGCGTGGGAAAGGTAGCCGGCGAAACTGCTTACCATGGTTGTTCCCCCCGCGACTGTGGGCAGTTGGAGCTAACATCTGTTTTAAGGCGACCACCTAAGGTCCTTAAACGACGCTCTAACGATCCAATGACCTACGAGACCCATAAACCCGAGGTTATGGAAAAAAAAGCGGTGCGATTCCGAAGACACGCCAAGTAGCGGTGCGGTTGCGAGCCTCTCATTTGCGAGCTGACTTGGGCACCCCAGTGCCACCGCAGGAATTCTCGCTCGCTCCCGCTGCTAACTCACTATTCGCCCGCCCTTCCTTTTCCTCTGTGGCCTGGTCACTTCCCCCTTTAGATGGGGCGGCAATCTGCCCATAAATAAGCCCCGCGAAGAAAGAGAAGAGATTATCAGAAGTCGATACGCCAAAGGAGGATTAGTTCGTGAAGATCGATCTATCGGCCAGACAAGAAGATTATTAGTAGTCGATTCGCCAGAAGAAAGATTAGTTCGTAAAGATCGATCATTAAGCCAGACAAAAAGATTAAAAGTCGATTCGCCAGAAGAAAAATTAGTTCGTGAAGATCGATCTTTCAGCCAGACAAGAAGATTAGAAGTCGCTACGCCAGAAGAGGGGTTAGTTCGTGAAGATCGATCCTCCAGCTATACAAGACTATTTCCGTGAGAAACGATAGAATCAGATTGTGAAAATCGATCCCCCCTTTCAGGGCCGTATTAACCTAAATAGTCAAGCTTTATATCGGTGCCATACCGAAGAAGCCTTTTCCGTCTGCAAAGAATGCCGACTGAAGAAAAGCAAAGCCGCTCACACTCGAGCGACTCTCACATCTCAAGCTCCTTAAGAGTCAGAGGAGAAGAAACCAGCTCCAACGAGCTCCCGTTCTTTAATTACGTTGAAGAATCAGCCCCCGTCACAGGCGACAAGCAATCCCTCCACGAAAATTCAACCAGTGGCCAAAACACTGCAAAGCGATAGATGAGTCCTCCAGCGACATCCGGCAATCCCTAATACCTACCTGTAAGTTAAAAATAACATTTATATCTCTATTGCGATAGTATGTAGAAGTTTAGTACGTCCCAAGTTTTAAAGGAGAGTAGAAACCATTGTTCTTGAACCTAGGTCATATGTGTTTGTAGACGAGAGTATGTTAATTTAATGTTTAACGCTAATCAAATAGAGTCGCAAAAAAAAATACTAATCGGCAATTGGTATGTTTACGGGATGCCCATTTGTTTAGTTTTTGTCATTGAAAGATCTTTGATGCCAAAGATAGAAATGTGGTAACTGTTGATTTGTAATCGTTAAGGGTTTCGTTTAAAATACATGTTTATTTTGGTAGATTCTGGTGTTTCCTCTTATCCTTATGTGTTTAAAAATAGCTCTTCCTTAAGAACAAAACCACTGAATAGCACTCTTAGAACAAAGCCTACTTTATCATATAAGTAACTCACGCCCCTTAAAGCATACCACTACTAAAAGGGTGTCAAAGAGTATAGTGATCAAAACCAAGGGTCATTCTACGACATATTATAAAAGTGGTGTCAGGTGTGGAGGTTTTATATTAAAAAGAACCCAGCAGTGTCTATTTAAGGAAGAGCTAACACATAAAAGGAACACCAGGAGTAATAAAATATTTGACGAGTGGAAAATTGGTAAAGTTAGAGGTGGATACCAACTAAAGGTAATTGTTAGGCCGAGTGGTAAGTTTCGGTGGTGGAGTAGGTCAGGCTTGATTAAAAACAAGGTAGATGACTGATATAAGCGCGATGGCATTGTTTGACCTTTATCGGAAGCAAGGTCAAAGCCTCGGACTGGAAGGAATCGAGCTGAACTCGTTTATTCAGGAGAAAGAGAGAAACGAAAGAGAAGAAAGAAGAGAGGAACGTATAATGAAAATGGAAGCTGATGAAAGAAGAGAAAAGGCGAAAATGGAAGCTGATGAAAAAAAGAGAAAAGGCGAAAATGGAAGCTGATGAAAAAAGAGAAAAGGCGAAAATGAAAGCTAATGAAAGAAGAGAATAGACGAAAATGGAAGCTGATGAAAGAGAGAAAATAAGGGCCCACGAAAGAGCTCTTAGCAAAGACGAGTTAGAGGTGCAGTCAGTGTCATCCAGAACAGGAGTGTCACCAGCGGCCAGCATGAAACTCCCGGAGTACAGGGACGATGAAGATTTATGCTCATATCTCTCCCATTTTGAGAAAATATTTCAAGTCAATAATTGGGACCTAGAAGAAGATGGGGTCACCAGACTGTTACCGCTACTCAATCGTAGGATGAGAGAGATATTTGTATCTTTACCTTCAGAAGCGACTGTGTACTATTCCACCCTCAAAGCCGAACTTCTCTCAGCAACAAACCTTAACCCGAAGAATATAGGATGAAGTTCAGGAAATCTCGTATAAGACCTGGAAAAACATACAAACATTTTGGCTTTAAGATTCGTCGAAGCCTACAGTTTTGGATGGAGTCAGAAGGGGTAGAGGACGAAGTCGCTGCGGTCGTCGACTTCATGCTTCGAGATCAGTTACTAAGTACACTACCCCAGGAAATCCGTGCAATCGTTAAGGACTGAAAAGCTTCTACCTTCAACGAGTGTCTCGGCGAGGCTGACCTCCACGCGGTAAATCATCGGTTATATCCGAGGGAGTACAAGAAAGAGAAGGCTCCCTCCCCAAAGAAAAATGGGCCGCCACCCAGGCATTTGCAGAAGAAGCCCTTTAGGTTCTCAGTAGCAAAAGGAACTTATAAGCCAAATTTTTAATGAGAAAAAAATCAAAAAGAAGTTAGGATTCCACAAGGATCATAGCCTAATACCGGCACGTATCCCAGGAAGCCCGTCACTTGTTATACCTGCGGGATAATAGGTCACCTCAGTTTCCAGTGCCCACAGAAGTTCCGACTGAGGGAGACCTCGAGACAACAGGTGCAAAACCTGACTGCTGCGATCCCAGCAGGACAAGCTGATTTGTCTTACGTCCCCGCGCCAACATCCGAAGGGCCCCAGCAACAGGTAAACTTTCTATTCAACAAAAGTTCGCCAGGCGGTCTACAATTTGAAGAGGGCACTGTTAATGGGTGCCGAGTATCCACTTTAGTCAGAGACACTGAATATACGTGCATAGTGGTATCCGACAAGTTGCTGCCCCCAGTAAACCCTAACCATAAGAAATTCGCAATCATCCACGACTTTTTAGAACGCGACAATCGATTCTCCTTCGTGAGATGTGATATACAATGCAGATATTTCACCGGTTGGACGGACGTGGTTGTAGCCCCAATTAAGTACTGCGCCTTACTAATGGGACAAAACCCCCTAATTCCCCAGCAAGAAGTGGCCCGACAAGTAGTCACCCGGGCACAAGAGGCCCAGAGAAAAGAGCAACCCGCTAAGTTTACTCCGAGGATTACCCTCGAAGACAATGGGTTCAAATTGACTCCATTCGCCAGTGCTCAGAAGGAATGCCCCACTCTTAAACCTCTATGGGAGAAAGCTATTAAAGGTGAAACTCTCCAAGTGAAAGGAAAGATGCCTATCCAGTATATCGTAGAAGACTCACTTCTCTACCGTACTATCAGCTAGGAGGATAAGAAGAACAAGAAAGCACTGTGTGTACCTCACAAATACACGCAAAGAATTTTAAATGCCGCGCATGAGGAAATATTAGCCGGACACTTTGGGCACAACAAAACGGCGCAGCAGATATTCCGACACTTTTATTGGCCCCAGGCTGCCAGGGAAATTGTGGCCTATTGCCGATCATGCGACGTGTGTCAGAAGGATCCCTCCAGAGGACGGGTCCCTCTCGCTCCCTTACAAAAGGTGTCCGTTATAACCGAACCATTCTTTCGAGTGGCTATTGATTTGGTGGGACCAATTCACCCCCCTTCCAGTGGAGGACACTCCTACATCCTCACCCTAGAGGATTGTGCCACTCGGTTCCCAGATGCCGTGGCTCTACGGAAGATTGACACTATTTCCTGCGCGGAAGCATTAATTCTAATTTTTGCACGAGTAGGCCTGCCTAAAGAAATTCTATCGGATAAAGGGTGCCAATTCATCTCAGAATTAATGGAGTATTTTAATAAACTACTGTTAGTCAAGCGAATTTTTACGAGTCCATTTCATCCATCCTCTAACGGAATCTGGGAGAAATTAAAGGAGCAAGGTCTAACCGCCGGGCCGACCAAGTGTTATTTTGCCTACGAATCCATTGACTACCTGGGATTCAAAATAGGACAAAAACACTTGACTACCCAGCAAGAAAAAGTGGACGCCATAGTCAAGATGCCCCGGCCAAAAACAAAGAGACAACTCCGATCGTTTGTGGGAGTGGCCTCGTTCTATAGGCGTTTTGTACCACACTTCGCTTCCATTGCGGCCCCACTGAATTATTTGTTAAAAAAGACAGCGTCAGAACCTGTCACGTGTAACACCCAGGCAATAACTCAGTTGGAGGTTCTAAACGGAAAACTCATAACTGCGCCCATTCTTCGCTTACCAAATCCCAACAAGATCTTCGGCCTCCGCACGGACGCTAGTCAGGACGGGTTAGGCGGAGTATAGCTTCAATACAAAGATGATAAAACAGCCTATCTCATAGCTTATGTCAGTAGGAAACTGTTGAGTAGAGAAAAAGCCTACGCTACTATCGAAATCGAAGCTTTAGCCATGATATGGTCCATAGGTAAATTCAAATATTATCTAATAGGGTGCGAGTTTAAGTTGGAATGCGACCATAAACCGTTGTCATACCTAAGTAAAAATAAGAGTAAGAATGAAAGACTCCTAAAATGGAGTTTACTCTTGATGGAGTACCAGTACTCCATTCACTCTATAAAAGGGTCCAACAATTGTATGGCCAACTCGTTAAGTCGGAACCCTGTCGACGATTAAGGAGCAGCCCAACTATTGTATTATAGCAAAGTTAAGTGTAAATCAGTAGAATTGTAAGTAAGTACAGGCGAGTAACCCCCTAGTGGTAGGTAAGAAGATCCTAAGTTGGCACAATAATATAGGAATTAATGTAAAGTCAGGTGAAATGTTATCAAAGCATGTCCGAGTGAACTAAAATTTATTGTATAATATAATGTTCCGTAAGTTAACTATGAATATAATTGTAAGCGTCGAATTAGAAACCCCTCCCCCCTCCCGTTATTTTCTTAAGGAGGGAGGTAAATGTAGATAAATGGCTAACTTAAGCATCCTGGAGGAGTATAGGTACATTTAAGCCCCCTTTCCTTCATGAGGAGAAGCGTGAGAAAGGTAGCCGTCGAAACTGCTTACCATGTGTGATCTCCCTGCCGCTATGGGCAGTTGGAGCTAACATCTGTTTTAAGGCGACCACCTAAGGTCCTTAAACGACGCTCTAACGATCCAATGACCTACGAGACCCATAAACCCGTGGTTATGGAAAAAGAAGCGGTGCGAGTCCGAAGGCACGCTAAGTCGCGGTGCGGTTGCGAGCCTCTAATTTGCGAGCTGACTTGGGCACCCCAGTGCCACCTCAGGAATTCTCGCTCGCCCCAGATGCTAACTCACCATTCCCCCCCCCTTTGCCTCTGTGGCCTGGTCACCTCCCCCTTTAGATGGGGCGGCAATCTGCCTAAAAATAAGCCCCACAAAGAAAGAGAAGAGATTATCAGAAGTCGATACGCCAGAGGATGATTAGTTCGTGAAGATCAATCCATTGGCTAGACAAGAAGATTATTAGTAGTCGATTCGCCAGAAGAAAGATTAGTTCGTGAAGATCGATCATTAAGCCAGACAAGAAGATTAGAAGTCGATTCGCCAGAAGAAAGATTAGTTAGTGAAGATCGATCTTTCAGCCAGACAAGAAGATTAGAAGTCGATACGCCAGAAGAAGCGTTAGTTCGTGAAGATCGATCCTTTAGCCATACAATACTATTTCCGTGAGAAACGATAGGATTAGATTAAGAAAATCGATCCTCCCTTTCAGGGCCATATTAACCAAAATAGTCAAGCTTTATATCGGTGCCATACCGAAGAAGCCTTTTCCGTCTGCAAAGAATGCCGACTGAAGAAAAGCAAAGCCGCTCACACTCGAGCGACTCTCACATCTCAAGCTCCTTAAGAGTCAGAGGAGAAGAAACCAGCCCCAACGAGCTCCCGTTCTTTAATTACGTTGAAGAATCAGCCCCCGTCACAGGCGACAAGCAATCCCTCCACGAAAATTCAACCAGTGGCCACAACACTGCAAAGCGAGAGATAAGTCCTCCAGCGACATCCGGCAATCACTAATACCTACCTGTAAGTTAAAAATAACATTTATATCTCTATTGCGATAGTAGAAGTTTAGTATGTCCCAAGTTTTAAAGGAGAGTAGAAACCATTGTTCCTTGAACCTAGGTCATATGTGTTTGTAGACGAGAGTACGTTAATTTAATGTTTAACGCTAATCAAAGAGAGTCGCGAAAAAATACTAATCGGCAATTGGTATGTTTACGGGAAGCCTATTTGTTTAGTTTTTGTCATTGAAAGATCTTTGATGCTAAAGATAGAAATGTGGTAACTGTTGGTTTGTAATCGTTAAGGGTTTCATTTAAAATTGATGTTTATTTTGGTAGATTCTGGTGTTTCCTCTTATCCTTATGTGTTTAAAAATAGCTCTTCCTTAAGAACAAAACCACTGAATAGCACTCCTAAAACAAAGCCTACTCCATCAAAGAGGTAACTCACGCCCCTTAAAGCATACCACTACTAAAAGGGTGTCAAAGAGTATAGTGATCAAAACCAAGGGTCATTCTACGACAGTGATTCTTGATTTAATTCTCTTAGCAAATAATCTGTGCATTTCAGTTCATTTGGGTGCTTTTTTGGAATCAAAAAGGATTCAAACATTTATTTTTACAGAATATTACAAAAAAATAGATTATAATTACATAACATCATTCATTCAACCAATATTTGTCATCACTTCATGCTTTAGATTGAGTCGCAAACTACAGGGACTGGAACTCACCTCCTATAGTAACACGACCAGATGGCGGTCTTGGTTATTTATTTACATAGATACGAGATATTAGCAAAATAGTTGAGAGGCTATTTATTGTTTTGCTTGACACCAGTACTATGTCATCGGTAATAGCTTGAGAAAATTTTCCGTGTAAATTGTTTAAGAGTTGTAACTACATCTTGCCCTTCTGTTATTCAGGTAAATAATGCAGTAATGACTGACCTTAACTAGAACCAACTGGTCATTAATCATGCACATTTTTATCGGATTATTTCGTCCTCTATTTATTTAAACACTTTCTACAAGCATATAATTTTGGTTAATATGGAGTGAGAGGAAGTTTGGGAAAAATCATGGTAGCATCTAGCGGAATTTTTGCATTGTTGATTTCCTTCATTGTACATAGACTAATTGAACATGCTTTATTGCATTAAAGTTGCTTTGCCTCTATTTAAATTCTTTATTTCCCCATAAGCTTTTTGCTGAAATAGCCTAAGAACCATAACAATGGGGTAGTGAAAGGCTTACGTTCTTTCTTTAAACATTATCTCTAAACCTTTTTCCAGAGACTTCTACCAAATTTTGTCCTTGGCTTAGTAGTATTTTTTTCTCATTCGAGCATTACTCTAAACAATCCCTCTTGGAGAAGGTATGATAAGAGAGGTGGTATAAGACTTCTGGTGCTCTTACTACAGAGACTGCTGCTCTCAAGCTTCCTCTACCTTACACAACGACCTTCTAAACTTTTTTCGTGAAACTTACGTATACCATAACCAATCTTCATATTAATAACATTTCGCACGCATTGTTGAATCTTTGTTACCATGTGATTTCAACCACACTGCCCTACACCAAATTCTATACAAACCTGCTAGGATAGAATGATAGCCAAACTAATATACAGGCAGGCTTTAAAATATCCATCTGCAATAACATTTTCTCTATCTATTTATCTATTATTTTATTTCCCCAACCGATGAAAATAACCCTTAATTTTATTTTGCATGTGAGTGACACCATAGTTGCCTTTTCTTTGCACTATTTCTGGTAGTTATGTAAATTCACTTGTTAATTCAAGTGTTTCTGTAATCAGACATCCAACGAGGCCATGATGCACCAATAGCATTAAAAATGTAATTATGTCCATTTGTATCTGTAGAATCATTCCCGCGAATTTTAATTAAGTCTTAATAAGATCTACGAATAGACTAGGCATTAACTTTCATGTCACCTGGAAACCACCCATTAGGTTAATACTTTTATAGTATTTATTAAACAAGCATTATTTCTTATGGAACTATAGCAATAGTAATTTTCCCGTATCTTACTTCTCATAGTTTGGTTAAATGTCGCAAATATCTCTTAGAATAGAGCTGTTCGCACAATTTTAACCACGCCTTACATCTTAACTTCAAACATTCGATTCTTTGACTAATGTTATCGCAGAAAATGCTATCACAACCAAAATTCCAGATAAGGCTGTATACAAATTAATTTATGCATTCTCAAGGAAATAGCCATGGAACACATAAATAACACTGGAATTAGAGGATTCCTTGGTTATGGAACATATCAAATATTAAGATAAACCAGGCATCACGGAAAACATGTAGGCGTGGCCTTGGCAACCAACAGGAAATGTGGGTTTAATAATCACTCCCCTAAACATGATAACTTGATCTCCCAATTTTTGTTATTGTATCCTGTATGTATTCATAACAATCTCAGGCGAGTTTGTATTCAGCAGATATTATAAATATGTACATATGAAGCATCATTCCAAAACAAATAAAGAAACATTTATCTCCAAATTGACATAACAGCGATGTGCTCAATGTGTGGACCAACCTTTGTTAAATTCAAGTTGAGGAACCTTGAGGAAATGTACTCAAAAGAAATACTTAATTTGCCAAATATTTCTTCGAGATACTTAGATAATTTATACTATATTTTCAACAATGAGCTACAGTGTAGAGGTATCCGCTTAGAATGATATTATTTCCCCACCTCCTAAGATATTACTTAGGGAGAGAAAGCGAGCCGTTACTCCCCCGCCCCCTTCCGACCTCATTCTTTTTGGACTCGCCGCTAGGGCTCCGAAAAATTCGCACCGAAGTATGACACTGAAATTGAGGCCCTCCCGGCCGTCTCTATCTACCACACCCCACCCTGGGCTCGACAGATTACTTTGTAGATTTGACGTGAACCGTTTATATGGCTCTAACCGCTGGTCGTCCGTCTGGTTCGCTGATCCCTGCTTTTGATACTTCACCGCGAGGAGAGGATCGGTTTGTCACGGCCGATAACGAGAGTTAGAGAAGGCCTCTCTCTCTCTGTTTTGGAGACCTCCGGGTATATATGCACCCTCCCCAAGATTACAGACAGATTTGGTCAGACGACTTCCCCGAAAGGAGTTCAATTCAATGAAGCTCTCTCCCTAGAAGTGTGAGTGATGGGCGCAAGCTACCCTTATCTTCGAGTCAGGGAGAAGAGTCTCGTGAGGCAACGTCAGCCTTTCTTATCCGCCTTCGGATCAAGGATTGGAGAAGCCGTCCTCCGAATTTCTTCTAGTGACCTCTTGAAGACAAGAGGCTCGTTAGCTGGCTCAAGCTGAGTGTGGAAAAGTCCCCCTCCCTTGAAGTTTTTTCGGTGAGTTCGTAAGGACAAATGACCCGCATCTCGCAAAACAGAAGTTCGAGAAAGTAGCCCCACCAGCTGCCGGTTTGTGGCTACCACCCGTGAGTAATCAAGGTCATTAAGACCTCCCCCTCGAGCTTCAAAGGAACTAAATTACTCACTACCCTGAATCTACTATTGTAACCATCTGATAATCCAGGTTATCTTCATAGTATTCGGAACCTAATTCCGTCCTATTCCTGTACCCATATATAGCTATATTTATTGGTGTGCCTTTTATTTAATGTGTATTAAAAATCTATTTTTTTCGTTGTTTTTAGTATATTCCATGGTCACGCAGCTGCCGCTATCTATTCAAATCACACTTGTAGAACAATACCAGTTGTGGCCTTGCTTAACCTACTTTAGACCCTGTGTGCAAATATTCTCGTACACTTGGCCATAATTCGACATGCATTCATGGCCCAATGTTTTGAGAATAATATTTTCAGAAGCTAAATTAATAAAATCTTGCATTTTGTTTTAGAATGTTTGTATCATAATTGTACTTCGGGGATTCCTAATTCATTTTGGCAAACTAGAGACCAAATTTGTGATCATAACTTAATTGTTATTGCTCCATTTTTGCTCAATAAATCGCTGCAAGAGTTCATAATAGTATTGCTTCTGTTATTCCTCCCCCATTTGGATCATTGCCTGCCCATTATCTATTGGTTCAAAATCTTATAATTGCCAGGCCATGGATCTGTCTGTTCAATGGTACTGTCAGTTCTTTCATGCTGACAAATACAGTTATCCTTCCTAAATTCTACTGAGCTTCCGAAAAATCCGCTAATTAAGCAGGTTTTAGTACCATTTTAATTACATGGTAGTGTTCTTTCGCATAAGTATGTGCTTTAGTTCAGTTTGATAAGAAGCAGCACCAAACATGGAGAGTGTTCGGATGCTACACTGTGGCACAACACAGGAGTCGGGAAAGTGCCGTTCTTTTCCTTCTTCTAACGAGGGTTATTCAAAAACCTCCAAACAAGCAGAAAGTATCCTTCTCATAAAATTTAATTTTGCTCTATTCTTCAACAGACATCTTTTTCTATTTCCCTCAAAGATTGGACATATCCTTATTGATTTTTTTTTAGTTAAGGCATTTTTTGATCCCTACTCAAATTGAGACCTTTGTATAAAAGTCTTTGCCTTACAGAGCCTGCTGAAGCGTGCTCGCTTCTCTCTTCCCCATCATTATAAAGCTTGGTACTAGTAGAAAACCTTTCTTTGAGTTAGTACTTACTTAGAGGCGATCTTTGTGTTCATTTAAAGCTCTTCGGCGTGTAATCAGACTATTCAAAGTCAGTAATCATCCTGAAGATGGGAATCCTTGGTCCAATACACAGCTTCATTGCAATCTAGACACTTTGATGCTGAGTAACATTGGTTATTCGAAAAGTAAAAATTTTGGTTATGAGACTATCCATTAAATCCAAATATTGAACGCTTTTATTTGAGAAAAGCATTTAACTCTGCGATTAATTTAGAAGGGTTTGATCCTGAATTTACATATACAAGAGAAAAGTACCTAATTAATTTGGGTGCAGAAGCGGGCCTAGGAGAGGGTCTAGCATGAAAGAAGAGAAGCATTTATTAATATGTCCTTCAATTAACTTTAGTGTAAATCCCTTATAAGTAAGAAATTGTTTAATTCTTTAAGAATTTGAGCAAGTAAATATAAGTGAAACATGCATAAATGGCTCTCTGGATGTGTGAATTTACCGCTGTATGCCTAAAAGAAGAATTAATAAAATTAAAAAAGTCTGTTTCTATTCCTATGTATATTGGTATTCGATCCAAGAAGATCCACAAGTGTCCCATTTGATTAATATGAGTTTTGTGGTTCTAAAGCCCAAAGCGATGATTTGAAGAGCTAAACTACTTCTATTTCCTAAAAAGCAATTAATATAAATTCAAAGTGTTTTTTTATCATTTTACTGTTAATAATAAAATCCTGAATGATAGTAAATAAGAATTTAATGGTACAGTTTCTGATCCATTTTTACTTCAATCGATTGCAGAAACGACTTTTTCTTGAGCAAAGAGGCATTCCTAAACATCAACACAGTAGTATGTACTCTTGATTGTAACTTTGTTCTGAACTTTGTCTATCATATTGCTTCTTATCTGTGAAAGGAGGTTAAAATTTTAATTCATCTCTCCAGCGTAATTCTAAATAGTGCACAAATAATCAAAATCTATATTTCCTAAGAAAACTCAAAGTGCTTTGTTATGTATTGTAGGCTTATTTTGATAAAGTTTCTTGGAAACAGACAATTTTGAAACTTTTTTATTTCAAATAAAATATTAGTTAAATATTGCATTAATTCGCGGAATGTTATTTATCGAAGAATTCTTATGCCAGAGGGTTTACACAGTCTACCTGTTTTCTTTTTTAGGAGAACTAAACATTTCTTCATCCGTATATAGTTAATATTTTACACTATTTGCCAAGCATTTTATGTCTGTCTACACCTTTAGGAATATCCAACCAACAATTTCTAGGACTTTATACAGACAGCTCTTCTGCTTAGCTCGACATAATTGAATGATTTTTCCATTTAGTTATATTAAAAATGTTAATATTTTCAAAATGAAAAGAAATTTTTAACATTTGTAAAATAAAGGACAAACTTTTAAGGAGTAATAGCTGTTGCTGAAGTTTAGTTGAATACGGACTTATATAAAAAAAAATTGCCTAAATTTAATTTCAAAGCCAATTAAAAGGCATGGAAAGAAATTCAAATAGAACCTTGGTTAAAATATGTTAACCTTCTATGGGACTATGTATGTTTAAATATACACAAAATCATTTATGACCTAATCAGCTCGCTTTTTAAACAATTAGGATATTGTATGTTTCAAAAGACAAACAAATATCGTTAATTTCTGTTCTTATGAGTACCCATTTTAGGAATCACTCTCACTTCTTCAATATAGGTGAGGCTTAACCAAAACGATGTGACAAATATTTCACTAAAAAAGTGCTAAGGAATTAAACCTTTTTTTATTTGTATGATGAAGTTAGTAAGTTTTATTTAACAGATTTTCAAACTTTCTGCATACTATTTTCTTGTGAACATAGATGAATATTTGTGTGTATGTTTAAACCTACTTTGTGCTTCAAGGTCATATAAAATAAAATTCAAAGGTAAGACTCAAATAATTTTTTATTCTGTGAAATTCTGTTCTTTTTGTTGTTTTAGTTTTATTTTACATTTTATACTCTTCTTATTATATTTATGTAGATTACCTGCAAAATTATCATGAAAGATAAAATAATAATGTTTGGGGGTAAAATATCAATAAGTGTGATTTATGTATACAAGATAAACCAAGTTTTGTTTATGCCTGAAAGATGATTGCTGATATTCTTTAAGAAAGAAAACCAAAACATTACTAATAATCTTTGAATATTAAAATTTTTAGTCATGCACCCTTCAAAATTTTACAACAGTTAACCAGCAAAAGTTGGGCCATTTCCTTGAAAGAGCACTGCTTTTAAGGCTATTTCTTGCCCCCTGTGGCCTTCAGCTGGCACAGTGATCGTCATGTTGATTTTGTTCTCTGGCAGGGGAAGCACATCCAGGAAAATGGAAAGCCACAATCTTCCATTCTTTATTTTTCTTTTCTCTTTACCCTTCTTCCATCGAAACTATGTTTTGACAATTGGTTTTGTGGCGTTGACCTAAAAATTAAACTTAACAAAAGAGGAATTTATTTTGTGGGAAAAGTTCGTTTCTAACAGAGTGACAAACTCCTGTTTTCCATCAGACACAGAAATGAAAGAGTTGGGAAGGGGAACTTCAAAAGAAAAAAAACAATTGATGGAGTTCAGTTGCACATAGTCAAATTGCAGAATAATAGATCTATAACCCTTCCTTAGTTTCTTTATAAGGAAACACCCAGTAACACTTGTCACACGATATGATAAGAAAAAATAATGCAATCACGAAGTACCATACCCCAAAATAGTAAAGGCTGATAAGATGTCCATGGCTGAGGCGATAAAATCGATTCTTTATTGGCTCTCTATCTGACCTTAATTAGGGCTAGGAAACAATATTTGCACATTTTCTTTAATCTTACGGATCTGTGCTGTACAGTGGCATGGCTTACTTATAGGCGGGATGCTGAGCACTGTGGCCTTAGGAAAGGAGATGTAATAAGTTTATATGATTTCACATCTGAACTAGCAGAATCCATTTGCTGGATAAACAAAGCTCGTAAGTGAGGAGATTAATTTTTCTGTAAAACCAGAGGTCGTAAAATTTGTGCAAGTCCAGTCAGCCTGTTACTACAACTAGGTTAGTTAATTTAGACCACTGGCCAGTGTATGAAGCAAAATCAAGTAGATGCAAAATGGTGCATGTTGACAAAAATGAAATCTTGTAAAAAGGTAAAATGCAGCAAATGTAGCATAAACCTATGTTTTGTACCAAGCATAAATTGTTTTGGGGATCATCATAAACACAAGTAATGTAACAGGGAAATGAATGTTTAAATATACATTACACATCAGGTAAAATTTATGCCACATGTACACAATGTATGTTTGAACATACATACAAAATAAATGTGACTATGGGTAACTTAGCTCAATTAAAAAATGAAGATCTGTTTTAGTGTTATTTTATCCCACCAAAAAACAGTAAAAATAATATATAGAACAAAAATTTGCTCTTGCCCTATAGAGGGCTAAAATGCCATAAAATTGAAAAAATGTCCTTACCTTATTGAAATTTTGCTTTGCTCTATAGATGTCTATTAGGTATTATACTGCTCTTTAAAAATGAAGGAAAATTATCCTAAACCATGATTTAAACCAAAAACTTGACTTATTACATTTAAACCTGTGATAGATACTCGAGGGATATATCTGAGTTAAATTTTAATCCAATAAAAAAAATGAGCTAATTATTCAGCACAAGTTTTCTCAAATACCAATTTCCTAGCAAATGCTTTTTGCATTATTCTCAGTTCGTAATAAATACTGCCATCGATGTCAGCTTATCCAAATAAATTCTAATTTTCTTATTCAATATACTCCACTTGTCACAAGATATTGACCCCGGACTATCTTTGCAATCATTTAATCTATATAAATTGATTTGCAACCTGTCAATTCCGATATAGATGTCTCAAAGTCCAACAGTTGAAATGAAGGATTATTAAACATTTGGGAGAATCACATAGAACCATCATTCATTTTTCAAATACTAAATCTAATCATTTATATTGTGAAACATTCTAAAAACCGCAAACATCCTGTTCATTTTGATATTTCATTCTTTAATTTTTGCTTTCAATTTGCTTTAAATTATGTTTCTCGAATCTTCCTTTATTGCACAAATAAATATAAAATTAATGGCTACTCCAAAGAGCTTAAATAATTTTCTTAAATATGTAATTTGGCAACCAATTAGTTTTAAATAAAAAAACATGGCTACAATAGTTTTTCTTATCAGCAAAATGTTCCATAACTGATAGTTTTCTTATCATCTTACACGTAATGGATTTTAATAGGAATTGTTAATATATAACACTTGAACTTCAAGCACTTTTCCATTAAGGTGAAAAGGGCTTAATTGAGTTGTTTTTATGTACAATTTTGCTGTAGGGGAAGCCTACACATTAATAGGCTCTCTGTAATTCTTCTTGAGATCACTATTTCGGGGGTTAACGAAAGATACGGTGTGTTTGTTCTGGATTCGTGATCATGAACAGAATAGTAAAAATGGAACACAGCATACGACTATTTACCTCGGTCTCATTAATAGAAATAAGTTGTTTGTAGTTGCTCTTGGGATCATTTTTCTTTGGATGTGTGTGGGGGGAGGGGGGGGTAATCAAAAGATGTAGTGTGTTTGTTCTTGATTGTGAATTATGTGTGGGTGCCTGGATTCATTTTGCCTCGCTAGCAACAAGCTTACATTAGTAAAATATGAAGGAACACAGATCTACTTTATGCGCAAGTTTAATAATATTTATTCAGTCGAGAATGAAATGACTCTGGGACCTAATACTCCTAAAACAGTAAAAGGTAACTTTCTGAAGGATTCGGATCAACGAATTGCGCTTAACTCTGCTACGTACTACTTATGAAGCTAAAGTTCGTATTTCTCATAATGATCATTTATAAGGGTATAATTCAGCTTTATCAGACTACATACTGGTAACTTGTTTTACGCTCGCATAAATAAACTTACCTTTTCATTTCTAAAATAAATGCCAGACTTTCTCACCATCCTGGTTTTATTTTTGGAGTGCGACTTGAGGAGAATATAGGGTGCAGTATACTACAGCCTACTAATCCAGTATGACGACGGTTTTAAGCAATTGTATCTTAATTCTATTAGACGGTTGTGATTCGTATCTAATGAACTTGTATTTAATTCATCTGATACATGCATGAACAAAATCATAAAGGTGGGACATATCACACGACTATTTCCCTTGGTTTCCTCAATAGAGATCAAGCTCTCCTACTTTTGAATTAATATTATGATATGCAACATCAAATAATTTCCATTTTGTTTATCCTTAAATTTATTTCGTTTATTGCATATATTAGGCCATCCTGGCTACATATTTGACATTTATATATAGTCATGTTTTTCTGTATGAAAGATTAAAAACTGCACATAAGTTGGCACCCGTGACCGAGAGGCTTAAAAAACATCGTAGCTATACATTGGCAAAAGCACACTGTAACCCAGAATAATGTGCCAATTGCTCTACAGTATGTACTCTTTGGGTAAGCCTTCGATTTGTAATCGTTATACCCACTATTTGTTTTTGTTTGCTGATTCCTTTCATGTAGTGTATGATTCTTTCATTTTCTGTTGTTAGATTGCGATGAAAAACATTTTCAGATTTCAGGATCCTAAACATTAATTAAATAATTGAGCTCGCATATATATATATATATATATATATATATATATATATATATATATATATATATATATATATATATAATTGAAACGTCTGCAAAAGGGATTTCTTCCTCATTACATCGTCCCTTGTCAAATGTTTGAACAGGTTTTCCCAGTTTAATTTGCCAATATGTTCTTTAGACGGAGGTCCCAAAAGCAACGTACATAACTTCATTGCGAAACTATAGTTAGCTCCTGTTTGGTTTCAAAATGACTTGTTATATCATGACATATTAATTAAATTTAGTTTATGCACTGATTGCGGGGTTGGGTAGCTTTCTAATATTATCTTTTCCCCTAAGCTTTGTATATTCTTCTCTAAGGACATTTTACTTTATTTATAATCCTCTAGCATTGCTTGATTCTAAGAGATAAACAATTCCCATACCTTCAACCGGTGCGAGTCGTTTAAGGCGACTAAACATTAATACTGTCTGTATGTGTGGCTGGAAGGATAACCCTGAAATTGATTTAAGACGAATGATGGCTGGGATTTGGAATGGGTATACGGTGAAGATGATAAGGAATTTTTAATGAACAATTACGGGACCAATGGTAGTGAGAGACCTTAAAGGTTTTTTCACTCCTCAAAATGAGGGTGAATAAATGCGCATAGGTTTGTCAAAGGATAAGTGACTGACTTAAGAATATGTTTGATCTGCGCTATTTACGAAAGATTATATTCCAAGACGGATTTGATGAGAAAACTAATGGAAATATACGTATAGGAGTATATTATATAGTAATTTTCTCTGTAAGTCAAAGTTAATTACACTAGAATAAATAGAAGAGGTCGTAAAGAATACTTAAGAGAAGAAGAGAGTAAATAATTGTGAGCATCGAGATATATCAAATGGGGAACAAATTGGAAGAAATTTTGGTAGTTTGTGCAAAGGCATCGTATGTGTGTAACAGAACAGGAAATAGGGCGAAATATGATGAATTGTGAAATGATTGCTGTAGAGCAAGAAATGAAAAGAAAAAGCAGGTGTAAATGCAAAGAATTTATAGTGCAACTGAAAATTACTCTGTAATACCAGTAACTTCATATATTTAGATGAAAACTTAAGTGAAACAAGTGATTAAACAATTTAGTAATTACAGCAAATGAAACGATCAGAAAAAAAAGATAAATGATGGGAACTGATGGTTTTTCTGGAAGTGAGTAATATTAGTTAGCAAGAGAAATATACATGTGTAAATCAGAAAGAGAAGAATGACTAGGTAGTTGTGAAGTTGTGGTTAAAAGTGGATAGTAAAATACTTTAATTAGTTTCAAAAGGGGTTATGGAAGATAAAAAAAAACATAAATAGGATTGGGTCAAAGAGCGCAAATCTGGTACTGTAACTGGGTATAGAAAAGAAAAGCATGCTGTCAGAGAGAGAAGGTTACCCCACTCACTAGAGCCCAACGTTTTTACGTGGCGCCTGAGAAAGATGCACCCACACGGCCAACAACCCCAAAGGAGCAGCGAGAATTTCGCGCGACCGCGTGACCCGTGTTGGGTTCTCTTTCTCTCAGCGTCACATCGACTTATCGGCGCCAGACCTACGGCGTCGGAGACTTCGCACGAAGCTGTGATACTCGCCGAAAATGTCCTCTTCCCTTTGGCGCGCCAATTCTAATGAGATCCCCGTCTTCCCTCTCGGGGGCCTCCGACAAACCGCTTTTGCCGAGGCAGTATAAATATTTCGGAAAAAGCTTTGACAAATTTGAACCATACAGCCACGTCTTGGTTAGCAGCCATGTATAGTCTCATATTCCCACCTCCAACGGCTTCCAGCTAAGAACCGGATGTGCCACCTCTCTACCAGCCCTCACTCGTATCTAATGCTAGAGTGGCCTCCCGACAGACGATAAACACAGACAGGCATATACCACTCGGGTATCGTCTTCTTCCTTGTCTGAAGTATACCCTCGTTCCTTTCCCAGCGAGGTTAAAGAAGAAAATTTTTTGCAGTGCACCGCTTAATTGCCATATCCAAAGCCTCCAGTCAATTTAGCTTTACGGGAGTGTCCCCTTCATTTGCACGCTCTCCCCCTTTCCCTAGGTTCAATCACCGTAGATAGTCTCTCGGACAAACAGAACCTTCGACCGAATAAACTCACCCAATATTATTACAATTATTGTGAACTATAATGTTTTTTATAGTTGACTCGTATTTGAAGGTAACTGAAATGTTAGTTTTTTAAAAGACGGGAAATGTTCTGTTTTCCAAGTAAATATTTTGGACAGACAGGAAAGCAAATATCTGTCCTTATTAATCAGCATAAATACAATGTTGGGAGAGCTGTAAATAATAGTTAGTTTTTTTGTGCACAAGTCCAAAAATAAGAACTTAATTAATTGGAATTCAGCAAAATTTATTTTTCGCTCAAATGAATTAATTAAAAGAAACCTTTTTGAATGTTCATGTATAATCCAATTTAATAACTTTAGTATTTTCCTTAGCTTTTTTGAAATTGATGCTGATATGAAAAAACTCATTTTTAAATAAATTAGCTTTGACTTTTCCTAATTGTTTTGCAATTTTCAATTTTATGGGAACCCGACTAATCAAGTTAATTATTGCATTGATTTTGCATTAAAAATATTTTATTTTTCTTCCTCCTCCTTGTCCCGCTGCTCTTCGTATCAATTTACCTCTTATGTTTATCCTAATCTCTCGCTTTAGGCTATCGCTTTATCCGTTAATCGCTTTAACACTTTCGGCTCCGTTCTTGATTCTTTCTTGCCTCTCGCTTTGACATTGCTACCTGTTATAGCTAAATCTTAATGTTAATTTACCCATCCCTCTCCTAATTCGTCATTAGTGATTACTTTTCTTAGAGGGGATCTTTTATCTTTTACTAGCTTATATATACCTTTATTATATTATTTTATCTTGTGGTTATTTTTTTAAAAAGAACTGAATAGTTCGAAAGTACTTTGAAATACATTTTCATTTTTCCTTGCGGGACACTACATTGATTGCGAACCTCACGTTCTACTTTGTGAGTTATTAATGTCATGTTCTCTACTTGAAAATTTCTCATGAGTGAACAAAAGCACAACAATACTGGGTCGATATATATAGAGGCTACATGCACCAAAGTAAGTTTAGGATAAGTTATTTCTTGGTGCAATATTATAAAATATTTGTCCATTATGTTTCTGTTTGCTGTGCGAAGCAATACTGCCCGAAACAAAATTGCGAGTGAATCTGGTTAGGCATCCATTTACCCGCAAGTCGTCTCTGATCAAAAAAATAGAGAAGAGGTTGAAATAAATATCACAAAATGCTTCCAAAAAGTACAAGATTTAACAGGCAAAGTGATTACGTTAAAGTAAATAATAATCAAAATTGATTTAAACAGTTTAAAGAGACGAAGATTAGGAAAAATAGTTTCATCGAAAACGGATTTTCGTTAGTCATTGCGCTTTCTTTAATGGAATTTAATTCGAATCGCAAAATGAACATATCTAAACAAAATTCCGTAAGTAAAACATATGTAAATAAAATGCCATAGAGAAAAGAAGTGAAAATATGTTAAATACCCGGGGTCCTAGCGAAAATTGTTACTGGGAGGGATGCAATCCTCCAAAATGGAGTACGTCAGGTTGCTCCATTCTACGTGTGATCAAGTGGGCATGGTTCTGGTGTAGTAAGGGCCATCTTGAAGTAATTATGGTTGAAATTGAGAAAGAATAAGTAAAATTTAATTAGGAAGCAACGAGAATACTTGAAGACATTAGATATATAATTGTTGAGAGATGACCATTAAAAGTCACTTCCAGAATTTTAACAGTGTCAAAATAAGGAACATGGGAGAAACTAAGGTTAAGTAAGTTAGAAATATTTTAAAAGCATTTAGCACCAAATCATTCAGTTATGTGGTTTACTCTGATAACATTAGTCTAATTTTCTCAAAAGAGTCTTTCTAGAAAGTTATTTAGGTAGATTTGCGTCTCATTAGTAGTCCAAAGTCTGCTTACCAAAAAGTCGCATGCCATCACTTATTCTGATTTATAACCTTACGACCCACAAAAGTTTTAATAATTCCTAGAGTAACTTAGGAAAGACATTGGCAATTCTATCATTTGAAAGAAAATGTAAACAACTTCAGGGTTTTAAATTTCGTTAGAATCGGCCAAATAGTTATGTTGTTATTGCCAAAACAAAGAATTTCGTGGGCTAACCTTAGGAGGACCTTGGCAATTATATTATTTGAAAAAGAATGTAAAGCAATATAAGATTTTCAAATTTCGTTAGAACCAGAAGAATAGTTATGATTTTATTTGTTTTTTTAATGTCACTTCATAAATTCAATCTTTTCCATCATCTATTTGTTTTTCATATTCTTCAGGAGAGAAAATTATTGAACTTGATGGCCTTGAAATATTGGCCTACTTATTGACTTTGCTTTGACTTATTTACTTGTTTATTTTATTCAAGTAAATCTCGAGAGCAAATCTGATGTGGTCCAAAATAAGTAATTATTTCTTTCTGCCCTTTAAAATGAAAGTAATTTTCTTTCACAGAGATCTTCATCTCCTTAGGGGATTCAAATTAATTTGAGTTTCGTTTTTGCAAGCAGGGCCGCCAAATTCACAGCAAAATCCATTTAACATTTGCGCCTGAGGAAATCAACAGGTTCTCTAGTTTTGTAATGAAAGTGACTTAAGCCTGTAGCTCTCCTCTCACAGAAAATATGTTTTTGGAATGCTCCCAGTTCTATTGGATCTGTTTAAGATTGTGACTCTTGAATTTACAACGGGGGCTAGAAAAGAACTGTTCCCTCGTTCCCACTTCTCAAGCACTTTAGGATAAATATCCTGTCCAAGCTTGGTTGCTCGGTAGTTTCTCATATGCACATTTTAGAACGTCACCCAGAGTTTGGAATTGAGATGGCAACAACTTTGCTATTTTCAATTTAGGTGTTCAAATGTGTGAATGTCGCCAATCTTGTCCTAATTTTAAAAACAATTGTAGGTAGTACTGAAGGCCAGTAATTTTCAGCACACTGATGAATATGTTTTAAACTGGAAAATAAGAAAAAGAGTAAAATAGATATAATTATTAATATAATAATATTCATTTAATTCCCCAAGATGACAAAAATAAGTCAAAACTTCTAAGTAGCTAAGCAAGAAACTCAAATTATATTAAAACGAGGCAATGGCTTCGCCACCTCGCCCTACGCAGGGGACCTTTCGCTTCGCTACTAAGATTAAAGTAGAAAAAAAAGTAGCTATGGTTAAGTTTTTATTAATTTTCTGAACTTTGCAAATTATAATCATCATCATCATCGTCATCACTAACTCTATAATTTAACAAGGGGATTTTTTGGAGTATTTGAATAATAATTTAATCTTAGTTTGGTTATGACTTATGAGTTTTTTAGCAAAGTTATTTCTAATAATTCTTTGATAATATCAAAAAACAAAATGGTGAAGTTCAGAAATAAATATAAATGTCGAAATTTTGTGAAATTTTAAAACCCAAAGAATTACAAATGGTGAAGTTTCTAAAATTTATTTTTATATATCTTCTTCTATAACTATATTTTAGCAACGTAATATTTTGAATGAGGAGAAATTTTATTTAGAGTTCCTTTTTAAAATTATTATAATTGGCGAAGTTCAGAAAATTTATAAATATTTAAAATGGCTGCCTTTTTTATATTTTAAATTTTAATCTTAGTAGCGAAGCGCAAGGCCCCTAAGGGAGGAGCTTGAGGGCCATTGCATGGTAATTTTAAAAAGGCACTCTTAACTAAATTTCCCCCCTTTCAAAATATTATGTTGCTAAAATATAGAGTTATAGAAGAAGAAGAAGATATCTAAATTAAATTTTATGAACTTGACGATTTGTAATTCATTGGGTTTTAAAAAATTCACAAAATTTCTATACTTATATTTATTTCTAAACTTCACTATTTTGTTTTGGATATTAAAAAAGAATGATTAGAAATAACTGATAAAAAAACTTAAATCATAACCAAACTAAGATGAAATCATTATTCAAATAATCCTCAAAATTCCCCGTCTTGATTTATAGAGGTAGTGAATAAAAAAAAGAAGAATTAATAAGTAGTACTTCAAATTTTGAGCATCCCTCATTTATGTAATTAGAACGTTAAAACGATTGACACAAACACTAATAGCACAGTATTCCTTAGTATAGCATAATATACCATAGCAGATTAGAGCATAGTATATTATAGAATATTATTGCATATAATAGTATAGCATAGCACAGCACATCAGAGCATTGTATAATATGCCACTGCATTGGATAAAATAACATAGTATAACATAGTTGAGTATATTATAGCATAGTATAGCATAGCATAGCACAGCATAGTATAGCATAGCATACTCTAGACTAGCCTACAACACCATAGTATGGAAACATACTCTAGAATAGCATAGTCGAGAATAACCTAGCTTAGCAGAGCGTATTATTGTCTAGTATAGCAAAGCCTAGTGTAGCCCAGAATAGCGTAGCCTAAACTCGCCTAGTATAGCATAGTATATCATAGAGAAGCATAACATAGTATAACCTACTCTGTATAATCTACCTATCCTAGTATAACCTAACATACTATAGCCTATTTTATCCTACCTTAGCTTAGTATCGCCTAGTCTATCGTATCTTAGTATAGCCTAGATTAGTAGACCCTAGTCTAACCTAGCATATTATAGTATATTCTAGCTTAGCTTAGCCTAGTTTAGCCTTAGTTAGCCCAGCATAACCTAGTGGAGCATAGCTTACTATAGCCTAGCATAGCCTAAATCTAGTAGGTATGTCTTATCATTGCATGCAAGAGCCTAGCCTAGCGTCGCCTACAGTAGCCTAGCCTAGTATAGCCAAGATAGAATGGCCTACTATAGCCTAGCCAATACATCCTTGCATACGATAGCCTAGCTCTTCTAGCATAGCATACTATAGGGTGTCTTAGTATAGCATAACCACACCTAACATAATATAGCCAAGCGTATCATATTATAGCTTAGCCTAGTAAATCCGGGCACACCATGCCCTAGACTAGAATAACCTTGCATAGCTTAGCCTATTATAGCCTTGGTTAGCTAGCTTATCATAGCCTAACATAGTATTTATTACCCAGCATAGCTTAGCAGAGCAAAGCCCGCTCTAGCCTATTATACTTTAGCTTACCCTAGCATAAGATAGTATAGCCCTGTCAGGCCTAGTATAGCTTAGCCTAGCCTAGCATAATATAACCTAGCCTATTATTAAAGATCTTAGAAAAGTATAGCCTGTACTATCCTATTATATCCTAGTCAAGCATAGCTTAAAATTGTTTAGCCTAACATAATATATGCTATCCGACCATAGCATTGTATAACATAAATTAGCATAGTGTATCTTGTACATTATATCTTAGCATAGCTAGCCTATATTAGCCTAACATAATATATGCTATCCTAACATAGCATTTTATAACATAAATTAGCATAGTATATCTTGTACATTATATCTTATCATAGCTAGCCTATATTAGCCTAGCATAGTATAGACTATTCTAGAATTGCTTAGCGGAGTATTACACATTATAGCCTAGTGTAACCTAGCATAGTATCGGGAGAATAGTTATGATGTTATTGCTAAAACCAAATAATTACCTGGCTAAGCTTGGAAAGACTTTGGCAATGATATCATTCGAAAGAGAGCATAAAACAACATAAGAGTTTCCGATTTCGTTAGAATCGGTCCAATAGTTAATGTTATGGCCAAAATAAAATAATTCTAGAACTAACCGTGGGAGGACTTTTGGCAATTATAGCATTCGAAACAAAATGTAAAACAAAATGAATTTTTAAAATTTAGTGAGAATCAGCCGAATGGTTATGATGTTATTAGAAAAACAAAAAATAAGCAAAACGGGGACCGACCGACCAACATAGTGAGATGTAGAGCGGCTCGCGACACGACTTGCAGGCGACTAAATTCGATAGTGCAGAGTAAAAGAATTAAGTGGAATTCCAAAGGGAAGAAAATATGAGAATAAGAGTAGACCTAGAGACCATTTTGCAGCGCAACACAATATACCAAATTCTTGCTTAGTTATTTCAACCCCAATCTGATGAAATTGAATGCAATTTGATATATAAAAGCTAACTCAATCACGAGGACATTTAAAGTTGTAACTAGGCTCAAGTTGTACTGAAACATCTTCTAAATTATTGAAGAAATAATGGAATTTACATCCCAGGTTTTTAAATAACATTTTTACTAATACAACTACATTCCTGAAACTTGGGCGATATATAGAAAAAGCCAAATATAAATATTTTATTCTTGGCAAAATTACGTTTTGTTGTATAGAAAACGGGATATTACAAATTTAACAGAAAATTGCCCACTTTGCTGAAACGAACTATTCCCTTATTTTTAGAGATAGAGCAATGCGGTTTTACCATTGGATTCAACGTCTTCATCACAATAGAACGTTCTAAACAGTGTTTTGCATTTGTTATTTATTTCTTTTTGATGAATATTTGAAAAAAAATAAATTTTTTGAACATTGATTTTCTGTTTCAAATAGTTATAATAAAATTAAAAAAAGAAAAGAAATGAAAGAAAAGCTGTTTGATTATTTATGAGAGAAAGACGCTGTATAAATCAAATTTTCACGAGAGAAGTTTTAGGGAATATGATTTACATATATCTTGCATTACCACCTAATATTTATATATATATGGATATATATATATATATATATATATATATATATATATATATATACAGTGTGTGTGTGTGTGTTTGTATGTGTTTTTCGTCGGTGCTACTGGCATGGAGATATTAGGTAAGAATTGACCTCCTCAACTACTCCACTGAAGCATTGAGGATGTGAGATCGAATATTCTGGCCACAGTGCAGCATCAGTTTGTCTATGTTGGCATCGGTCAACCCCTGCTGTCCTGCGAGCAAGTTTCTCTGAACAATGTTACTCCTCTTGGTCGTCACTTGTCTCCGGAGGACCTTCTTCAGGTTACGAAGACGTGTGCCCAGACGTTTGGAAACGTGGTTCACACATTCTTCCTTGACAAAGGTATGGACCCTTTTCATCATTCATGGCCATGATAGCTTTGAAGGCTGCAGAGTTTTTATCTCCGATGAAGGTGATGTAGCGGAATCCAAGTGCTTCTGATCTTATCCACATTCTCTAGGCT
Organism: Ceratothoa steindachneri; assembly: GCA_963969495.1. NCBI lineage: Eukaryota > Metazoa > Arthropoda > Malacostraca > Isopoda > Cymothoidae > Ceratothoa > Ceratothoa steindachneri. The sequence continues at coordinate 184,487,077 of OZ018322.1, read as the reverse complement.
TCCTCTGCTTCTATGGCAGCGGACTTGCCATTAAAATTCTTGCTGCTTGCCTGAGTTGTCTTCCAAATGGTAAATTGTGCAGAAGAAAGGCATTTCTCTGTTTTGAAGCACAGCTCACAGAAATTGCACAGACTTCGTAGTTTATGACAAATCCGGTCTCGCATTCTCCGTCAAAAGCACCACCGATGTGGGATCGGTGGCCTCTAGTCATTCAGAAATAATAGCTCGACCGCGGTGCAGGACAGAGAAAGCGACGCGTACTCAGAGGGCCTCGAAGGCGTTGCACTGAAGGAAGCATAGCAGACTCATTCTTGCAAATTACGACGTAAAACTTTAACAAGAGGTTCTCTATACATATACACATACTTTAACGTAAAAATATAATTTTTGAAAATTTTGCAATTTCAGGCGAAACGATCCCTTAAAAGAAAAAAAGTATAACACTGGTCAACACACTTTTTGCTGACTTATGTTTGGTGGTTCTTTTAACTAATTTTGAAGTGGTGATTTCAAATATGGTATCCATTATTTTGTAACATCAGGTTTTTCTTTTACAGCCTATTCGTATTTTACGACGTACTGCATGAATTTACCCGGTAAGGATAGTTTGTAAGTGTTATAGCTTCAAACCATAACCTAAAATGTCAACAGAATTTAAAAGGATAAATGTAAGATAACATCACCTATTACTAAATACATACAGGTTACTTTTCTAATATAATAAAGAAAACACAAGTGTCGTAGGATCAGGTAATTCTCGCTGACCTTTGCTGCCCTCCTTAGACGTGGGGGAAAAGGAGGCCACATACAAATATATATAATGTCTCCCTCTTAAGTCTGTGGGAATTAAAGACTAGTGCAAAATCTAATATTGGCCCACTTTGATACTATTTCAATAGAATTCTATTGGTTATAGGATACAAACAAGTAAAACGTAATAATCATTAATACTCTACAAACAACAATTGAGATTAACAAGAATGATACACTTTACCAATTACGTTAATCATTCAGTGAATGAAAATTGAATCGAATTTACAAAGAATGATATCGTATGAGCTATGAAGTGAGTCTTGCGGTCGAAGAGCTTCACACCTCTTTGACAATGAAAAATAAAATGCAATAGCTTACGCTTTTTTGGAGGAGAGATCGAGTGTTCGCCGTGAAAGTATTCTTCTCAGGGAAGCGTAGCTAAGCGCGCGATTCTTAACCGAGTCTTTCTTTCTTGACTTCCGTCGTTCCGAATAATGGTTTCTGCATGCGAGCCCTTTGGGTGCTGGAGTGTAAGTTGAGAAGTCCGCGTCGTCCTTAGATGATTCCAATGACCTCTCAAGATACTGCGTGAGTACTGTAAGAATAATGCGTGAATTTTGCTTGCGTAATGCGGCGTGGATATAGCTCGCCTCCCGAATACTCTGAAAATACTCATTTGATCATATACGACTCGGCTGGACAAAATTTTGGCATGCGACAGAGTCTGGAGTGTTTGATGTCTACACACTCTCGTTGAATACTCCAACAGTAGTCTGCCATTATGCTGGTTTGTGTTTCATCGGCCTTGATATCTCTCCTCGATAATCTTGTTATCTTGATGAAAACCGTCTCCGTGTTCATCACTCACGTTGCCAAGATTGGCAGGAAATTCATCAAGATGGCTCTTGAGGAAATAAACCTTCATGATCATGTTGCAGCCTAAACAAAGAAAGCTATCAAGTAATGTCTCTACCAAATCCTTGTAGTTAGCAGCCTTTTTGTTTTCTAAAAAATCCTTTCACAACAGCCACAAATTTATCCCATGCTCCTTTTTCTATGTCAGTCATCGAACTCGAGAAGTTTTGGTTTTCCATTAACTTTCTGATTTGTGTCCCATCAAATACTCCAGCCTTAATTTATCATATCTTAAGCCAGGAAATATTGTAAATATTAATTTTAAACAGTCATCCTCCATATTTAGAGCTTTCACAAATTGTTTCATCAGGCCTAGTTTAATATGAAAGGGTGGGAAGATGATTTTCTTTCGCTGAACAAGTGGTTGGTGTATAATATTCTTCTCCCCAACAGTCAAACTTTCTCGAACTGGCCAGATTTACTTTTATTAATGTTTACCCCTGACTCGGCTGTCCCATGAACACAGGAAACACGGATATTTTGTATAGCCTCCTTGTTAGCCAAGTAAAACTCAAACATTTTCATATTTACACATATCATCCATTTGTGTTCATCATATTTGAGTAAATCTAATACAGATCTTCTGTCTTCATGCTTCTCTTTTAAATGTACAGAGTGACCAATAGGAATCGCACTGAACAAGTTTTCATTATGGAGCAATACACATTTTAGACTATTCTTTGAACTATCTATAAAAAGTCTCCATTCACAACAGTAAACAAAATCTTCTTTAGTTTTCCAAAATGCCAAGATATCTCTCTCCCTGTTCCGATAAAAAGTTACATTTTTTTCCTGCAACAAATTGCTCTTTTCAAGTCTAGAAGCTAACAATTCTGCTAACTCTTTTGACAGGACTAAGTCTCTAACTAAATTATTTAGTTCTAATTGGCCAAAGTTTCCTGGTTCTTAGGCTAATTTAGGTACAAAGTCTGGATCACTGTCAAGTTCATTTCTTAGATCAGATTCACGTATATCACTTACATCGTCCAGTGAAGGTAGTTCCTTGAATACAGGTACTGAAATTTCATCTGAATAAAGCACTAACATATTGCTGAATCAGGTTTTGGGTAACTTATTTTATGTCACGTATTCTTGCTATGAGTAACTTATCGAACCGCGCCTCCCAGGAGGCATCGAAAAGCACGTGATAGGTTATCCTTATATATATATATATATATATATATATACAGAGGAAGGACACTAAGATAGAGAGAGGAAATCAGTTAAATTCTCTCTTAGTATAGCTTACGTGTTGTTTTGTTATTATAGCGTCTTCTCGTCCATCAGTCCATACTTTCTAACTTAGAGATCAGGAAGGCCCGAAATAGAAGGCTTTCATCGGTTATGGGGTCTTCTCTGCCCAAGAAGTTAGACTCAGTTACGGAGACCTCTCGAAGGATAGAGAGAAGAAATCGAGCTCTTAGAGAAGAATCATCCGCAATATCCAATCCTACTCTCAGTTCAAGAAGACGTAGGCCTTGCGAACTGCATGACCGTTGAAATCGCCGAGCAACAATTAGTATGGTAAGAGAATCTTCTCTTTTGTACTAACCGGACCACTTCAATCAGGTGGACAAGTTAAGATGAACTGTGACATTACTAGGTGTAGACCTAACCCGGCCCAAAATTATCCATTCCTTACAGACAGACATAGCTCCCATCATCACAGCTCAATAAAGACCAACACTGAACTAGGAGGAAATCAGCATACAACCTTACGCCATTCGTTTGAGCACAGTATTGTTATATTGATAATGACAATAATTGAGTTTAAAAATGCCAGTGCAAATTCAGTCGATATTCAGTTAAAGAGATGTAAATTCCGTGTTCATTTGTTTTGAAAATTTGTAAATAGAAAAAAAATTCAGTGTCTAGTGGTAGGAGGAATGATATTAATTTTATTAGAACAAATCGAATGTAAAAAGGTCTGTAAATATTAATTTAAATTTATCCTCGTACTCTTAGTTATGGGCATGCACAAATTAATGTATATATAAAGCAAATGGTTTTGTTCGCAGTGTAGGATCCGCATCCATACTCTCAAATGTTAACCCGTTTGGCATCACAGGTTTTGAAATAAAGAATCGCAGGATTGCTGCCACTTTACCTCCTGTGTTGCAACCAATCATTCTTCTATTTTTGAATGCGGTTATGGCCATATAATTGTCCCTATCTATGTATAATAATAAAAGCAAAGAGGCAATTTGTTCTCACGCCTCGATATTTTGTACATAATAATCCTCTTGCCATCCAAAGTGTATGTAGCATGTATTATAGTTGAACATATAGAGTAATCAGAAGAACTAGTAAAGTACCACAGATTGTTGAGTATATATATATATATATATATATATATATATATATATATATATATATATATAAAAATATAACATCAAAAACATGTAAGAGCTTAAGAGTTGTTTACCCTATTTCGATGCTTATTAGTTCTTTTTAAATGTTACTTCATGATTCGAGGGGAGTCTTTATAGTACCCTAATTGCAAGGAAATTATGCCAGTGGCTTACGAATTGCAGGATAAGTAGGCCCAGCGATGAACGGGAAAAAATGGGCACCCTTAGATCTAGGAAATCCTGAAATTGGGTACAGGCACTAATTAATGCAATAAAATATAAAATGCCAAGTAATAGGTAGTGAACCAATGTAAATAGAGACAAACACTATATCATAATTGTATATTTATTAAAAAAATATGAATCGAGAAAAGCGGATAGCCAGAGTTCTCACCTGGCAACACAAAAAATTGCACGCTAGAAAACAGCTGCCAGACGAAAACAAATAGAACAGTAGATAACAGGAACAAGCTGAACAAATACAGGGTAATGTCTAATTTGACTGGTTAAAATTTCCGAGGACCTGTGAAATGCAAATCTCTCTCTCTGCTGCAAGAAATAGGCCCAACTCAGTAAAATAATTAGGTTCATTATACAAACATACATCTTGTAACTCCTCCCAACGGTCAACAAAGGACTGATGCACATATTCCTGATCTTTACCTCCGCCGCGCGCCCAGGTCAAGAGAAAAAAGGTCACGCCCCTTGGAAACCAGATGCATATATATATATATATATATATATATATATATATATATTATCACTAACCCTATGATTTAACAAGGGGCTTTTTTATTAGTATTTGAAGAATAATTTCATCATAGTTTGGTTATGAATTCCGTTTTTTTATCAAATTAATTTCTAATAATTCTTTTATAATATCAAAAAAACAAAATGGTGAAGTTCAGAAATAAATATAAGTATCGAAATTTTGTGAATTTTTTTAAAACCCAGAGAATTACAAATGGTGAAGTTCAGAAAATTTATTTATATAGATCATCTATTCTATCTCTAACTATATTTTAGCAGCGTGGTATTTTGAAAGGGGGAAAAATTTAGTTAAGAGTTCCTTTTGAAAATCATTATTATTGTGCGAAGTTCAGAAAATGGATAAAAATTTAACCATGGATGCGTTTTTTTAGATTTTACATTCTAAGCTTATTAGCGAAGTAATTGCCTGATATATATATATATATATATATATATATATATATATATATATATATATATATATATATATATATATATATATATATTTATATATATAAGGTTTCCCAGAAAAAAGGTAACAGTAATTTGAATTAGTATAACTCAAGGCTTATTAGAGTTTTTTGAGTTCTGCAAAATAAAACAAATTTACCAACTATTTATCTATCAATTTTGGAAATTCCATTAAATTGTCTTTTACGATATTGATACACTAGTGTGTTTAGTGGACGCTATAAAAATTATGTTTGTTCAAGGAAGGGAAATAATGAAACTTCTAAGTTTAAAATCAACAAATATATGTAAATCCATTTTTAACAAAAACACCTCCTCATAAGTACCGTTTCCTTTCATATGTCCTCTTTTTATTTACAAGCACAGTTGCACCTTTAATGCAATGATTGAACAACTTTTTTGATTAACTTGTGTTTTTTCCTTAAATCTCTTTTTTTTAAGGTGTGATACTATCTCTTAACTGGTTGATGCTTTGTGGTGAAGTAGAATACACTTTTTTCTCTAGATATCCTATCGTGACAATGCGGTCCTCAAACGTTTCTCTTAGTTTTGTTCTTACAGCAAGCTGTCTATGAGCTAGTGCGCCGTCCTGAATCCACCAAAGTCTATTGAATTGATTGCCATAAATCTGGCAGAGTTCCGGAAAGATTCTTTTGTTGATCATGCTCGGGTAGGCAGCACCATTCAAGTTATTCTCGTAAAACAATGGGCCGACAAGATAGCCATTTCCGTATATTCCGATCCACAGAGACTCTTTCTGCTGACAAATACGTGTGTCAAATTTGAATGCTGAGGAGGGCGAGTCAACGGCGTATATTGCCGAATGTTATGGCCATTTACCTTTCTATTCATGGAAAAGGCTGCCTCTTCCTTAATCACAATGTTTTCCAAGAAACGAGCAAGTTTATGCAGAAGCCATTTGACAAATTTTTTACGACGAGGAAAATCATTTTCAAGAAGCTGGTGTCTTGCATGCATCTTATAGGGATGCCATTTTAATTCATGTTTACCAATGCGGTTAAATGATGACTTCGAAAATTGTAACCCATTCTTTCTGACTGATACATGTGAATTTTGAAAAAGTGTCTGCTGAATTTTTTAGATATTTTCTGTTGTTTTTATGGTTCTTATACGACCCGAACGACTTTAATATAAATTTAAGCATGTTCCTTCATGTTGGTATTTGCGAACATTTTTTCAAATTGTGGGCTTGCTTGGTGGGTGCCTACCTTAGCCGGAAAACGTTGTTCAAATGAATCTTTTACTTGTTTAATACTGCCAGTCTTAATAAGGTTTGTGACTACAAATACGGGTTGATCTTTTGTTAACTGCATGATTAAAAAGGTTCTATGGAAATAAACTTTTACACAGAAACGCTTTGATTTGCTTAGTAAGCAATAATGACGAGACAATGCCACAGCGTTGCTGAAAACCCACCTGTAAAATGGCTTAGGCTTTGCTTGAAGAATTGCACAGTGACCTAGGCTATCTAGGCTTCCTACGCTTCTCTTGAAATAGGACGGTGGCGTAGCATTCCTAGGCTTCGTTTCATTATTTTACCTCCCTGCACAAACATATTTTTGATAGCGTCCCATAAACCCATTAGTGTATCAAGATCATAAAAGAGAATTTAATGAAATTTACAGAATCGACCGAAAAATAGTTGGTAAATAAAACACCTTTTGCAGGACCAAAAAATCACCAAGAGTTTTTGAGTTATACATATTCAAATTGTAGGTAACTTTTTTCTGGGACACCTAGTATATATATATAACTATATATATATATATATATATATATATATATATATATATATATATATATATATATATATATATATATATATATATATATATATATATATATATATATATATATATATATATATATATATATATATATATATATATTTGTTTTATAATAGTTAATAAACCAAATAAAATTTGACTTGAGGCGTAGGTATGTTCGTGCCTCGGTGATCGCTTGACGATCGTTCTCTAAGAGTGCTATACTTAAACTTTATCCTAACGAATGAATAAAAGGGGAGTTTTTTCTGGAATTTACCAAATACTGCCAACACAACTCGTTCAATAATAATTTAAAAACTTCAACCAAAATAGACTTTTACTGAACATTAATCAAAAAGCCAACAATATTACTATATACACATATAATATAAAGATGAATAAATTGGTTTTACTGTCTAGCTCTCGAGGCTTGATTCTAGGTAGATTTTACGGGCGAACAATTTACTCTAATACACTTTGACATCTACCATTCACAAAATAAACTACTTTAAAGCACGAAGACATAAACAACAGGATTATTTACTTACATAAGGTAATGGAGATTACCCCAAAGAATCCACTCGAAATACCTTCGTTTAATCTGGTTCCGAGACGTGTTTCGCGAGTAGTTTTTGGGTTGCTCACAAGATGGCGTAACTCCGACATAAAGGTAGACGAGTGACGCCACGTGGAAATTCGAATGAGCGAATGAGGGTTCAAAAGAAAATGGATGATTCTTCTGGCTTCGGCGGTCGTGGTGACCTTACATAGTTTTCTTCCGAACGAGGTGAAAATGTTGAGGTTTATTCTATCTAGTTTGGGGTTTGTTAAACTCAGATAGCGTAAGATTTGGGTACTCAAGCTGTGTCCAGAGTATTTGTATTTTTAATCCTTGATGATCTTGGGGCTCGAACTGTGCCGAAACTCCTTGGAACAATCTGATATTTTCAAAGAAACTGCAAGTTTTTCATAACTTGCAGTGAAACGTCTAAACCGGTGACTCCTTTATCTCATGACGAAAAAGAAAATCTTGGTTTTCTCCTGTCAACCTGTTTTATACCTCAATTAACCCCGCGGAGTAAATGGAGGTTTAGGGGACACCCACATGGGCCGCAAATGAAGTCTCCCTTTTTGGTGTCTGTTGTTTGTCTACTCGGTATTTTGAACTTAGGGGAGTACGTAATACGATGTCGACAGTTTGCCTTATTGAATTTCGTATTTATGAATTTTGTTAGTTCCCTATGTTATCGGAGGGGCAAAGCTAAACCTAGATATCTTTTGTTAATATTTCATTAGTTCTCTTCGCTAAGAGGCAGGCCTCAATACATACGAGAGGCGGTAAATTAAGTTTTGAGAATCGGTAGCGCAAAACAGAGGAAGGAGGATAGCTGTTTGTGTTGGTGTTAGAACAAGTTATGACAAATCAGGAACTGCAGCCGTACGCTCCTGCCTCGTCTATCTAAGAAGCAGTAGCTGATCGCAGATCGTCAGTCACAAATTTTTTTAACAATGGAGAAGGTTGAGCACCGCGGAGTGATCAAATATTTGACCAAGGAAGGCAAGAATGCAAAGAGATCCATGAACGCATGGTTGCAGTGTACACCGACACCGCCCCTTCCTATGCAACCATTGCTCGCAGAAATAGGGAGTTCCGCCATGGTCGTGAGTCCCTAGAAGATAACCCCCGTCCAGGACACCCGTTAGACGTGCCCAACGAGGACAATGTGGCCAGTGTGGAAAGGATGATCCTCGAAAATTGACGGGTGAATGTCAAGGAAATCGAACGAGAACTTGGAATATCACATGGAAGTGTTATCAACATCATCCACGACAATTTAGCCATGACCAAGCTCTGCCTGTTGGGTCCCTAGAAACCATCACGAAACTTCATGCCCCATGATCGACAGGAGCTGCTGCTCCTGTACAACCAAGACCCGGTGAGATTCGAGTCACGCGTAGTGATAGGTGATGAAATGTGGGTGCATCACTGGGATCCCGAGACCAAGCTCGAAAGCATAGTCTGGAAGCATAGCGGCTCTCCGACCCACATCAAGTTCCGGACCCACTTCTCAGCCGGAAAGATCATGGCCACTATCTTTTGGGTTTCTGAAGGAGTGTTGATGGTGGACTATGCACCTCGTGGAAGGAAAATCACAGGCCAATATTACGCTGAGGAACTGGCTGGGTTGAAGCAGTGCATCAATCAGGAGCGGCGTGGCAAGTTGACACGCTGTGTCCTACTCCTCCATGAAAATGCCTCTGTCCGCGAAGACAGAGATACACAAGCCGCCCTGCGCGAGTGCTGATTCGAGAAGCTCAACTATCCCCCTACAGTCCAGGTCTGGCCCCCAGCGACTATTTTTTATTCCGCTAGCTAAAAGCTGCACAGCGTGAAAGCGGGTTTGGGGACGATGATAATGTCCAGCTCACCTTCCAGGAGTCGATTGAACAGCAGTCAGGAGGTTTCTGGTTGTCGGTAATTCGTAGCCTCAGGGTCAAGTGGCGCAAGTGCATTGAAGTCGAGAGTATTTATATTGAAAAATAATAAAACACTTTTCCTCATATCTCGTTTCCTTATATCCGAATTGCAAAACTTATTGACCGCCCCTCTCATATACACTCTCTTTTTCACAACAGTTTTTGTTAAACTTATATCTCTACTATATATATATATATATATATATATATATATATATATATATATATATATATATATATATATATTAAACACACACACAGTGGAAGGACACTAAAAAAGATAGAGAATCAGTTAAGTCGTCTGTCAGTATAGCTTACTTACTGTTTTGTTATTATCAGCGTTACGAATCCGTTCCCTCATCCTTAATTCGTGCCTCCTTAGACTCAGCTATTTATCATTAATGAAAAACTTACACAAATCCCTGTAGGACTCCAACTGTTCCACTTGCTCCCATTTTTGTAGGCCCAAGCTAATAATAAAACCTACTTATCACCGCTTTCTTTTCGAGTACTCTTTCTTTAACCTGTGATTCCCGTGGCACCTTCTACGGCCCAGCCAAAAAGTGCATTCCCTCTGAGAAAGGTTGCGAGCCATAACAAATTTGACCTGAAGACAAAATTAGGCTTACTATCTACATGCCATCGATACCTTCTACACCACGTTCAACTCAGCCTTATTTTATCACTGAATCTCCCCAAACCTAAATATAATAGCACCTAATCAGTGTGAATTGAACTAAAATGACCTTTTAACTTAGAACAAGCCTGGGGACACTCACACACATGAACAACTTAATTGGAAATGGTAGTAATTGCACTCTAAACTCCTATCTCCGACCTACTTTCTTAATTATGGACTATTTGTCAAAAAACAAATGAGTGAGAATGTGGTAAACTACATATCAGCTATTCTTCAAAAGGACATTTCCTCTAATGTATTTGAAAACCGTGAATGAGATAAAAGTTCTTTTGAATTTTTTGTTGCAAATTCATGATTCTCAATCTTAAAAAAATGGCAAATAACAGGCCCAAAACATATCCTTTGTGAGGGAAGAGCTAGTTGTCAAAGAAGCTTTCATTGCAAGTCTTGATAAGACTTTTAACATCCTTAGTTGCATGTGTAAAGTTTTTGTTGTTGTGAATTTGGCTGTCCTGGTTGCACAATGGAAACTCACTTTATGGAACTTGTTTTCATCAAAGGTTAGGAACAAAAGATTTCGTTCCATAGCAATTCAGATTGACTTACATAATCAACTTGATGAAAAGAGAAGAGTCAAATAGAAGTAGCAGCACGATGACGAATGAGAAGGTGTATGTGATTATAAGCAGAGAAGTAAGAAGATCAATTTTCTAATGTGATCATGGGAAATCATTTTCTCCGCTGATGAAAATAAGAGAGAAATAGTTGATGCTTAAGTTGGAATGGATGTAAGTTATGAAGTGACATTAAAAATACTAAGCAAAGCTTCAATTTTAATTAAAAAGCCACAGTACAAGATATTAGAACTACCTAATGCTGCTATGGATAGCAATCAGATATGATGTTGCCTCGCGTCCTCCTTCTCCAAATGGGTATGTAAGGAGGTAGCTCGCCTGGAAGAGTTATGGTCGATTTCGCACCGTGCCTGCGTGAAAACTTCCGGCTCCTTTAGAAAATTTCTTTTAATTTATCTGCAGGTAGGTACCGGTGAGGATAACGTGCTATGAGCACATCTACGTAGTCAAATAGGGTTTTTCCCCCTCTGGAGCACGTCCAAGGAGTTCCGCCTTCATCAGCATTACAAGACTCAGCCAATGAGTCTAGCCTGTACCTTTTCAACCACCCGGCGCCGATTTCCAACAAGCCCGACGAAGTCAAAATCGCCGGGAACCTCGAGGATTCTTCAGACCATTATCGTGCTCTTTCTACCCCTCTTACGTATCATCCAGCAGCTAAACCGGTTGAACCAGTTGTGCCAGGGATGGTGACATGGACTTCATTAGTCCTGGAAAGGACCCCCTTCACTCCGAACGTCACGATATCAACTACGAGGCAGATATCGACGTTCTTCCTCCTTGGGATTTCTCCCGGGTTTCCCCGGCTAATACTATATTTCAATCCTTACAGAAAGATTGCACAAAATCTTCATCGGCAAAGGATACCATAGCTGTCAACAATTGGACATTAGGGTAACTCACTGGCTGGATAGAGTTCTTCTTGACGGTATTATTTGTAGAAGAATTCCACCCGATCTCCGCTGCTGACGGGATTTTTCTGTTTCCCAAGCCCAATGGCACCATTCGCCTGGTTTATCACACTAGCCCGATCTCGAAGAATTTCAAGCCTGCCTCCTACCAGCTTTCTTCTGTTGAAAAGGTCTTGAGCAACATGAGCCCGACTGACATGAATATTAAGCCTACAGGATGGCTTTTATCATCTAAATTTTCACGAAGAGGCGAAGGAATATTCTTTTTCGTGAGACTCTGCATGGGCTTCCCAGGCAGCCCCTTTCTCACGGAATGCGCCCTTTTGGCTGCAATCAATACCTAGGTGCGTTATTCAGGATGTAAAGGTCATAATTATTTAGACGACCTTTTAATCACCGGCCCTTACGAGTGTCCTGTGAAATTCTTGCTTTTATTGAGAAATAGTTCTTTAAACATAAATGTAGAAAAAAGTGTTATCGCCCCTACAATGGTGCTTACCTAACTATACATCAAAATAGAGCTTGAAAGTAAAAAAGTTAAGCTAACCAGTAACCTGTGTAACAAAGTGTGTTATGCAGTGAGCTATTTGGCTGTAAATAGGATGCCTAAAAAGACTTGACCTGAAAGGCTGGTTTACTAACGTTTAGGCTCCGGTCATCAAAATCGCCTTCTTATGGATTCAGCTCTGCTTCATTCAAATCCTGATTCCGTGTCCTCAAGACTTTCGTTCACTCCTCCTTCTGATAACCACTAAATGGTTTAAATGGAAAAAAAGGAAGTTTTCCCTCTCGTCGCATAAACGAACGCATCACACACAAGACTGAGAATCACCATCCCTTCCCCCCCGCTGAAATTAGGAAACATCTTCCTTAAGGAATCCCTAACCATCCTTTGCACATGCCGTCTGGTTTCCAGCACCAGAATTTTGCAGACAATATGCCTCTAATTTGGAACACCGCTAGGGACAAGATCTCCTTGCACATCCTCTTTCGGTCATTGGACAACACCAGCTCTGCCTCCTCCCTAAGGGGGAGGAAGTCCCTTGCTTTATTAATGCTGGCCTGATTAATCAAGAAACTAGACCCTTATAAGTAAACACAATAAATTCATCAGGGTCCAAGAAAAGGTTATGTTATACATGGATCAGAATTTCGATGAACTTTGTAAGACTGGTGAAATTAAGTGCAGCTTCTATGACTGTGGTCAAGATTGAACGATACATATGCTGGATGGGAAGACATTATCTAACTAGTGGATAGGAAATATTGGCCAAATGCTAGAAACTGCAACTGAACTTGAAATTTCTCCTAAAATCATAAAAGTCTCAATTGCAGAGTTTCTTATATCACTGAGTGACAATGTCGAAGAGGATCTCTCTCCTAATCTAGCGTACGGGTACAGGATCAGACATGCCAATAAATAGGAGAATTTCTCACAGATCTCTCCTCTTTTTAAATTGGTCCAGTAAGCCCTTCTAGGTTGCTAACAACATCAATGGAAAACATTCTGGAGTAAAAAGGCCGCGGCACATCAGTTTACAGCTGTTGCTACCTAGGCTACAAAATAAAGCTGTATTCGATGTTGTTTTTCCCAAACCAAACGCTCACCATAATATTCATTCAGCAAAATTATAATGCAGATAATCTTGGCTCAGATGACAGTGAGGAGAGGAGAACTGCTGTCCAAATGTTTGTTAACACGATCGGGGGAGATGATCACATACTTGGAGAGCTTTCTGTATGCCCAAGGAGAACACTTTTCATCAACCCCATTGCTTCTTTCGTGTTGAAGTTATAGAATGATTTGACAGCGTATTGGAAACTCTTTTGACATGTAAATTGTGTTACTAAATGAGTTATTTGACAAGCCTATGCAAGTTCGATACCTGCCTGGCCCTATCATGCTCAGTCAATAGAGAAGTGTGTGACATAAGTCAGTGAGACAGCAAGAAGGGTGTATACAAGTGAGAAACCTTGGGATATATCTGAGGCAAAGAAGCAACTTACGAATCTTGGGCAACGTTTCTGTCGCTCTGGACCCGCAGTTGACGTAACTCTTAAGCAATTTCTCCGTAATGATGAGAGCAACACAGGATGTAGATCCCCCTTAAAACGGTGTCCTCACCACGTTTTCACACGCCGCCGACCCGCACAATTCCAATCTTACTGCCCTTTGCCCCACAAGGTGGGTGCTATAGAAAAATGTGATATTTGAACCTTCACCGTTTCAACACCGTTTCACATATTCTATAAATCTTCAGAGGAATGAGGATAGGTGGCGATTTTATTATTCTCTACGCACATATGGACATTGAGTCGTATCGGTTTCCCAATTTAAATTCCGAATCTATCTAAGAATGGCAAAATATTGCCATCTCATCTTTTTCCAGTGTATCTGAATGACAGTGTGCCATAACAATTTGCACAAATTTTGCAACGTGTTCGCTACTTGGTTTAATTTGGGACGAAATGATGAACGCAAGAGGATCATATTTCGCAGCTACGAACATTTTTTTAGATATTAAGTTACAACCTAATTTATATTTCGAGGGTAAGTGCATCTTCACCGTCAATGAGTAACTTTTGTAAGTCACCAGGTCACCAGCGAATATTTCTTTTCAGCAAAAATAAAGTTACACTAAAGTAAGCCAGGTTCTTTCTTAAGCCTTGACTCAATACCGGAATTAACTGGGGATTATAATCTTTTATCTCCAATTTATATCCAGCTGCGTGTAACTCTCTCAACATCTCAATTTACTCCTTAATTTAAATTTAAAGGTTGAGAGAGTTGCGCGCAGCTCGATATAAGGGCAAATAGGGTGACGACAGCCGTGGCACCTGTGTCGTGTCTTCTTGTCGAAACTCTTTGGACAGTCCACACAGCGCACAGAGGGTCTCAGACTGTCTGCTACCGTAATCTGTGGTGCCCCTGCAGCAGTGCCAGGTGAAGGGATGTTGCAGACGGTGCAGATGAGATTGATGATGGCGCATGGAAAATATGGAGAGCTTAGCCTCTTCTGTGCCCAAGGTCTGATGAGGGCATGTGCCAACTCTTGAATGTACTTCTTCATAATCAGTAATTTGCGACCCTTCCTCATCAAATTCTCACTGTGTATGATCCACAAGTTAATACAAGAGGCGTTCAGCATCCCTAAAAACATACATAGCGGCCATCATTCGGTCTTTCGTCCACATGAATACTGTGCACACATCTGATCGAATGAGTCAACTCCTCCTTTGGTATCGTTATAAAATTCAATCATATCAAGCTTGCCAGTATCTCTGAGGGTTGGCTCTATGTGCATGGAAGACATTAGCAGTACCATTTTGTTCTTAGTTTTTGACGTTGTAGTGACGGATGATAACAGAGTAATATGCTTTGTGAACAGGAACACACTTGACCCTACCTTGCGAATGTCTTTTTTTATCATCTTCTTCAGTATCTCATTCTTATTTCCCTTAACTGTTCTCACAAGGGTTATGCCATCGTTGTCAAGGAGATCTGTCACTAGGCCCACAGACGTAAACCAGTTTCTGTGGTTCCGTTTGTGTTTGTCTGGTAGTATGGACTAGTCAACTCCTTCGTGAAGTAATAGCTAAGGTTTATATTTTCTAGGTGTCTTGTCCCCTGATTCTCTAGGTAAGGGATTACGCCAAATAAGTACTTGTTTTGTAGTCCACAATTGATGGAGCATGGTCATCATCGTGAACAAGGAGCCTTCTTCTTCCCCTTTTGACCAGCAGGGGCAGCCGTAAGAGGCAGCAGGGAAATAATCTTGGTCAACATCACTTTCTACATCGCTAGGTTTCGGGACGTAATCTTGGTCAACATCACTGTCATACACAACCTCAAATTCTAGTTATCTTCCGCACCCTCATCTTTACTGACGCTCTCATGACCTGTCACTGGTAATGCACCAGTAGTGTTCATAATGTAGTCTATCTCCTCCAGGGAATAACTTTGATCTTTTTTCCTATACATTTCAATTTTATGGTGTCTTTAAACTAATATTCAATACTTGAAAAGAGAAAAACCTAAATAACGAACCACAAAATGAACACTTACTAACCTCAGGTGGTTTCCACCCGTAAAATATCAGTTACACCATGTATCACAAACGTTGGGGGAAAATCACCTTAAATCCACTCTGTGGAAAAATCTCAATTAGCCAGCTCTGTCACACACCCATTTGCGGCCACAAAACATTACGCACTGAAACTATATAAATTAACGCGCCCCTTGGTTCACTTCCCATGATGTGCCCACGTGGGCGCACATATTGTTGGGCGGAAATCACCTGGAGTTTATGTTATATGGTTCAATTGGAGAAAAAATTATTATCTCCAGTCACTTTACTCCTCCTCCGTGATCTGGATTACCACGTTGTTTTCGTTTGGAGGCTTGTGTGCTTCAATGAACCTAAGGGCGATGTGAGATAGTTCATACAACGCTGAATAGGCCAAGAAAGAGAAGCCAGAGCCCGAATAAGGCCATGCCTTATTCCAGACCCACACCTGCTCTTACAATATGAAAACTACAAAAAAAGAGAAGTTATACTGGTTTGGTTGCCACCCAGGATAAATCGGATAACGACTCGGTCGAAAGAGCGCGATAGACTTGAAGAATCAAAAAGGCTCAAATCAAACAATCAAACTTGACCTTGAACTCAAAATCCTGTCACGTAACATATAAAGTATATCGATGCAAAAATGTGACTATGGAACAAGACTCTTAACTGACAACAAAATAGATATTGTAACAATCCCAAGAAACACATACAAAGTACATCTCTCCTCACCTCAAGATTCCAGATTCATGAGTACGACTTAATATAAAAATCCATCATTAACAGAATGGTATCATCACTTTTTCTAAGTAACCCCTAAAAATAGTAGAAATTGGAAGTGTACTTACACCAGAGGATGTCCACAGATCAGAAGTACGAGTAGGTGACACTACTATCGTAAACATCTACAAACCACCAAACTCTACTTGGCCAACCCCACCACCACTCCCTAGATATATACACCCAACAATAGTCATAGGTAATTTCAACAGTCATCATAGCGATTGTGGATACAGGGAGAATGATCAAGCAGGAGAAGCAATCAAAGAATTTCCATCTTATCTTTGATCCAAGCGACACATTAACTTCCCGTTCTGCAATATGGAGAGAGGAATACAATCCACACTTGGCTTTGTATCCTAAAACGAAAACCAAGAACGTTGCCAGCAAAAAGAGAAGTTCTAACAGATTTTCCTCCCAG